>CM042667.1:16596288-17796288 GCA_023638005.1 Forsythia suspensa
CCAGTGAGTTAATAGAGTTGGCGCGAACCACACTCCCTGCCACTACTTGCTTTCTTTGCGTAAAATGTTACCGGTGAGTTAATAGAGTTTGTACTTGCTTTCTTTCATTTGCCGTGTTCGTAAAATGTTTACGCGTAAAATGTTTACCCGGCGAGTTAATAGAGTTGGCGCGAACCACACTCCCTCATTGCCGTGTTCTTTGTACTTGCTTTCTTCTGGCGTAAAATGTTTACCAATGAGTTAATAGAGTTGGCGCGAACCACACTCCCTCGCTGCCGTGTTCTTTGTACTTGCTTTCTTCACGCGTAAAATGTTTACCCAGTGAGTTAATAGAGTTGGCGCGAACCACACACTCCCTCGTGTTTGCCGTGTTCTTTGTACTTGCTTTCTTACGCGTAAAATGTTTACCAATGAGTTAATAGAGTTGGCGCGAACCACACTCTCTGTTGCCGTGTTCTTTGTACTTGCTTTTTCTTCGCGTAAAATGTTTACCCAGCGAGTTAATAGAGTTGACGCGAACACACTCCCTCATTGCCGTGTTCTTTGTACTTGCTTTTTCGCGCGTAAAATGTTTACCGCGAGTGAGTTAATAGAGTTGGCGCGAACCACTCTGTTTCGCTGCCGTGTTCTTTGTACTTGCTTTCTTCGCGTAAAATGTTTACCCAGCGAGTTAATAGAGTTGGCGCGACCACACTCCCTCATTGCCGTGTTCTTTGTACTTGCTTTCTTCTGGCGTAAAATGTTTACCAGTGAGTTAATAGAGTTGGCGCGAACACACTCCCTCATTGCCGTGTTCTTTGTACTTGCTTTCTTCTGGCGTAAAATGTTTACCCAGTGAGTTAATAGAGTTGACGCGAACCACGAACCATTGCACTAC
The DNA here is from genome assembly GCA_023638005.1 of Forsythia suspensa. Taxonomy (NCBI): domain Eukaryota; kingdom Viridiplantae; phylum Streptophyta; class Magnoliopsida; order Lamiales; family Oleaceae; genus Forsythia; species Forsythia suspensa. Next base: position 16,597,166 of record CM042667.1, read on the forward strand.
TTGCTTTCTTCGCCGTGTTTCGAGTTTGTTACTGCCGTGCTTTCTTTCTTTTGGCGTAAAATGTTTACCCAGCGAGTTAATAGAGTTGGCCGCGAACCACACTCTCTCACTGCCGTGTTCTTTGTACTTGCTTTCTTACGCGTAAAATGTTTACCAGCGAGTTAATAGAGTTGGCCGCGAACCACACTCCCTCGCTGCCGTGTTCTTTGTACTTGCTTTCTTCTGGCGTAAAATGTTTACCAGCGAGTTAATAGAGTTGGCGCGCGAACCACACTCCTCTCATTTGCCGTGTTCTTTGTACTTGCTTTCTCTGGCGTAAAATGTTTACCCAGTGAGTTAATAGAGTTGGCGCGAACCACACTCTCTCATTGCCGTGTTCTTTGTACTTGCTTTCTTCTGGCGTAAAATGTTTACCAGTGCGAGTTAATAGAGTTGCTTTCCGCGAACCACACTCCCTCAGTTGCCGTGTTCTTTGTTCTTTTGCTTTCTTCTGGCGTAAAATGTTTACCAGCGAGTTAATAGAGTTGCCGCGAACCACACTCCCTCATTGCCGTGTTCTTTGTACTTGCTTTCTTCTGGCGTAAAATGTTTACCAATGAGTTAATAGAGTTGGCGCGACCCACTCTCTCATTGCCGTGTTCTTTGTACTTGCTTTCTTGGCGTAAAATGTTTACCAGTGAGTTAATAGAGTTGGCGCGAACCACACTCCCTCATTGCTGCCGTGTTCTTTACTTACTTGCTTTCTTCGCGTAAAATGTTTACCCGGCGAGTTAATAGAGTTGCCGCGAACCACACTCTCGCATTGCCGTGTTCTTTTACTTGCTTTCTTTTCTGGCGTAAAATGTTTACCCAGCGAGTTAATAGAGTTGGCCGCGAACCACACTCCCTCACTGCCGTGTTCTTTTGTACTTGCTTTCTTACGCGTAAAATGTTTACCCAGCGAGTTATTAGAGTTGGCGCGCGAACACACTCCCTCGCTGCCGTGTTCTTTGTACTTGCTTTCTTCTGCGTAAAATGTTTACCCGGCGAGTTAATAGAGTTGGCGCGAACCACACTCTCATTGCCGCCGTGTCTTTTACTTGCTTGCTTTCTTACGCGTAAAAATGAGTTAATTTGGCGCGAACCACACCCCATTGCCGTGTTCTTTGTAGTTCTGGCGTAAAATAGAGTTGGCGCGAAACCACTCCTCTCATTGCCGTGTTCTTTGTACTTGCTTTCTTACGCGTAAAATGTTTACCCAGTGAGTTAATAGAGTTGGCGCGAACCACACTCCCTCATTGCCGTGTTCTTTGTACTTGCTTTCTTCTGGCGTAAAATGTTTACCAGTGAGTTAATAGAGTTGGCCGCGAACCACACTCCTCATTTGCCGTGTTCTTTGTACTTGCTTTCTTCTGGCGTAAAATGTTTACCAGCGAGTTAATAGAGTTGGCGCGAACCACACTCCCTCATTGCCGTGTTCTTTGTACTTGCTTTCTTCGCGTAAAATGTTTACCGTGAGTTAATAGAGTTGGCGCGAACCACTCCCTCATTGCCGTGTTCTTTGTACTTGCTTTCTTCTGGCGTAAAATGTTTACCAGCGAGTTAATAGAGTTGACGCGAACCGCGAACCCTCATTGCCGTGTTCTTTGTACTTGCTTTCTTCTGGCGTAAAATGTTTACCCATGAGTTAATAGAGTTGTTCTTTGCCGTGTTCTTTGTACTTTTCTTACGCGTAAAATGTTTACCAGCGAGTTAATAGAGTTGGCGCGAACCACACTCCTCTCATTGCCGTGTTCTTTGTACTTGCTTTCTTACGCGTAAAATGTTTACAATGAGTTAATAGAGTTGACGCGAACACACTCTCTTGCTTTCTGCCGTGTTCTTTAAGTTACTTGCTTTCTTCTGGCGTAAAATGTTTACCCGGCGAGTTAATAGAGTTGGCGCGAACCACACTCCTCGCTGCCGTGTTCTTTGTACTTGCTTTCTTACGCGTAAAATGTTTACCAGCGAGTTAATAGAGTTGGCCGCGAACCACACTCCCTCGCTGCCGTGTTCTTTGTACTTGCTTTCTTACGCGTAAAATGTTTACCAAGCGAGTTAATAGAGTTGGCCGCGAACCACACTCTCTCGCTGCCGTGTTCTTTGTACTTGCTTTCTTACGCGTAAAATGTTTACCAGCGAGTTAATAGAGTTGGCCGCGAACCACACTCTCTCATTGCCGTGTTCTTTGTACTTGCTTTCTTCTGGCGTAAAATGTTTACCAATGAGTTAATAGAGTTGGCGCGAACCACACACTCTCTCATTGCCGTGTTCTTTGTACTTGCTTTCTTCTGGCGTAAAATGTTTACCAGTGAGTTAATAGAGTTGGCGCGAACCACACTCCCTCATTGCCGTGTTCTTTGTACTTGCTTTCTTCTGGCGTAAAATGTTTACCAATGAGTTAATAGAGTTGCCGCGAACCACACTCCTCATTGCCGTGTTCTTTGTACTTGCTTTCTTCTGGCGTAAAATGTTTACCAATGAGTGAGTTAATAGAGTTGGCGCGAACCGTGTTCTTTGTACTTGCTTTGCCGTGTTAATAGAGTTGTACTTGCTTTCTTTGTACGCGTAAAATGTTTACCCAGCGAGTTAATAGAGTTGGCGCGCGAAACACTCTCTCTCATTGCCGTGTTCTTTGTACTTGCTTTCTTCTGGCGTAAAATGTTTACCCAGCGAGTTAATAGAGTTGGCGCGAACCACACTCTCTCATTGCCGTGTTCTTTGTACTTGCTTTCTTCTGGCGTAAAATGTTTACCCAGTGAGTTAATAGAGTTGGCGCGAACCACACTCCCTCATTGCCGTGTTCTTTGTACTTGCTTTCTTCTGGCGTAAAATGTTTACCGGCGAGTTAATAGAGTTGGCGCGAACCACACTCTCTCATGCTGCCGTGTTCTTTGTACTTGCTTTCTTTCTGGCGTAAAATGTTTACCCAGCGAGTTAATAGAGTTGGCGCGAACCACACTCCCTCATTGCCGTGTTCTTTGTACTTGCTTTCTTCTGCGTAAAATGTTTACCAAGCGAGTTAATAGAGTTGGGCCGCGAACCACACTCCTCATTGCCGTGTTCTTTGTACTTGCTTTCTTCGCGTAAAATGTTTACCAGCGAGTTAATAGAGTTGGCGCGAACCACACTCCCTCATTGCCGTGTTCTTTGTCTGCTTGCTTTTTCTGGCGTAAAATGTTTTACCAATGAGTTAATAGAGTTGACGCGAACCACACTCTCGCGAGTTTGCCGTGTTCTTTGTTACTTGCTTTCTTCTGGCGTAAAATGTTTACCAGTGAGTTAATAGAGTTGGCGCGAACACACCCTCATTGCCGTGTTCTTTCTTGCTTTTGCCGTGTTCTTGTACTTGCTTTCTTCTTTCTTGGCGTAAAATGTTTACCCAATGAGTTAATAGAGTTGGCGCGAACCACACTCTCTCATTGCCGTGTTCTTTGTACTTGCTTTCTTCTGGCGTAAAATGTTTACCAGCGAGTTAATAGAGTTGGCGCGAACCACACACGCGAACCACCCTCATTGCCGTGTTCTTTGTACTTGCTTTCTTTCTGGCGTAAAATGTTTACCAATGAGTTAATAGAGTTGGCGCGAACCACACTCCCTCATTGCCGTGTTCTTTGTACTTGCTTTCTTACGCGTAAAATGTTTACCAGCGAGTTAATAGAGTTGGCGCGAACCACACTCTCTCTTGCCGTGTTCTTTTGTACTTGCTTTCTTCGCGTAAAATGTTTACCAATGAGTTAATAGAGTTGACGCGAACCACACACTCCCTCATTGCCGTGTTCTTTGTACTTGCTTTCTTCTGGCGTAAAATGTTTACCAATGAGTTAATAGAGTTGGCGCGAACCACACTCCCTCATTGCCGTGTTCTTTGTACTTGCTTTCTTCTGGCGTAAAATGTTTACCAGTGAGTTAATAGAGTTGGCGCGCGAACACACACTCCCTCATTGCCGTGTTCTTTGTACTTGCTTTCTTCTGGCGTAAAATGTTTACCCAGCGAGTTAATAGAGTTGGCGCGTGAACCACACTCTCTCAAAATGTTTGCCGTGTTAGAGTTTTGTACTTGCTTTCTTCTGGCGTAAAATGTTTACCCAGCGAGTTAATAGAGTTGGCCGCGAACCACACTCCCTCGCTGCCGTGTTCTTTGTACTTGCTTTTGTACGCGTAAAATGTTTACCAGCGAGTTAATAGAGTTGGCGCGACCCACACTCCCTCATTGCCGTGTTCTTTGTACTTGCTTTCTTCTGGCGTAAAATGTTTACCCAGCGAGTTAATAGAGTTGGCGCGAACCACACCCTCCTCATTGCCGTGTTCTTTGTACTTGCTTTCTTCGCGTAAAATGTTTACCAAGCGAGTTAATAGAGTTGGCGCGAACCACACTCCCTTGCTGCCGTGTTCTTTGTACTTGCTTTCTTCGCGTAAAATGTTTACCAGTGAGTTAATAGAGTTGGCCGCGAACCACACTCCCTCATTGCCGTGTTCTTTGTACTTGCTTTCTTCTGGCGTGCCGTTAATAGAGTTCTTTGTACTTGCTTTCTTCTGGCGTAAAATGTTTACCAGCGAGTTAATAGAGTTGGCGCGAACCACACTCCCTCATTGCCGTGTTCTTTGTACTTGCTTTCTTCTGGCGTAAAATGTTTACCAGTGATGAGTTAATAGAGTTGGCCGCGAACCACACTCCCTCGGCTGCCGTGTTCTTTGTGCTTGCTTTCTTCGCGTAAAATGTTTACCCAGCGAGTTAATAGAGTTGGCCGCGAACCACACTCTCGTTGCCGTGTTCTTTGTACTTGCTTTCTTACGCGTAAAATGTTTACCCAGCGAGTTAATAGAGTTGGCCGCGAACCACACTCTCTGGCTGCCGTGTTCTTTGTACTTGCTTTCTTACGCTGGCGTAAAATGTTTACCCAGCGAGTTAATAGAGTTGACGCGAACCACACCTCCATTGCCGTGTTCTTTGTACTTGCTTTCTTCTGCGTAAAATGTTTACCAGTGAGTTAATAGAGTTGACGCGAACCACACACTCTCATTGCCGTGTTCTTTGTACTTGCTTTCTTCTGCGTAAAATGTTTACCCAGCGAGTTAATAGAGTTGAGAGTTGGCGCGAACCCACTCCCTCATTGCCGTGTTCTTTGTACTTGCTTTCTCTGGCGTAAAATGTTTACCCGGCGAGTTAATAGAGTTGGCGCGAACCACACTCTCCTCTTTGTACTTGCCGTGTTCTTAATACTTGCTTTCTTACGCGTAAAATGTTTACCAGCGAGTTTTAATAGAGTTGGCGCGAACCACACTCCCTCATTGCCGTGTTCTTTGTACTTGCTTTCTTCTGGCGTAAAATGTTTACCAGTGAGTGAGTTAATAGAGTTGGCGCGAACCACACTCTCTCATTGCCGTGTTCTTTGTACTTGCTTTCTTCTGGCGTAAAATAAAATGTTTACCATGAGTTAATAGAGTTAATAGAGTTGCGCGAACCACACTCTCATTGCCGTGTTCTTGTACTTGCTTTCTTCTTGGCGTAAAATGTTTACCAGCGAGTTAATAGAGTTGGACGCGAACCACACTCTCTTTGCCGTGTTCTTTGTACTTGCTTTCTTCTGGCGTAAAATGTTTACCCAGCGAGTTAATAGAGTTGGTCATGAGTTCATCGTGCTTCTCCCAACATACGGTCCTCCAAAGATGGTATTTATCTCTCGGGCGGTGGGGCTCCTTGGGGCCCTCGGTCCTCGGTTGGTCCCCTGTCCCCTCGTTGCTTCCTTCGTCGTGTGGCGAGGTCCATCGTTCGTGGCCGAGGAGGAGGTCTTCGCCTTGTGTGGGCGGTCCTCGGCGATCCTCGCGCCCGCTTGATCCTCTCGCCCGGCCCGTGGTTCTCACGATTGATTAGCTCCCTCACATTCGGGCAATCTTCCGTGTTATGCACCACGGTCCTGTGTATCTGACATAATTTGGGCAGGGTCATCGCGGGTAGGGGCTGCTATTGGTGTCCAGTGGGGTGGGGCTACCTCCGTTTGATTGAACCTCCGGTAATGGTTGTTAGTTGGTTCTGGAGAACGCCTCCTCTGAAAACGGGAGAACCGAGGCTCTGGAGAGCGACGTCCCTCTCTCCTGTATCGGTCTCCTCTATCCCTTTCGGCTCTTTCTACGTTCTCGATCGTTTTTTCGATCGGTTCCTGACTGGATCATGTCTACCGGTGGTGTAGACTTTCGGTTGACTATTTTGAACGCCCCTCCAAAAGGGGTTCGCATGTGGAGCCACTGTTATCGGTAGCGTCCGGGGCCTTCTCGTCGGTCACCGTCTCGATCTTGTTGATGATGTTCTTTGAATCGTTTAAAGTAGCTTTTGTGAGTTTCTCCCTCCTTTTGCTTGGATATCATTGAGTTGGGCGATGTCAGCAATCATCGTTCGGTTGCCAATGAAGGCGTTGACGAACTCCCTCTTAAGTTGTGGCCAGCTTCGGATACTCCCTGGCCTCAACTTGTTGTACCACCTCTTGGCGTCACCCGTGAGTGTGGTATAGAAATTCGACACTTCCGCTGCGGAGATTGGCCCCGGAGTTTTGTCTTATAGGTGTTTATGTGGTCCGTGGGATCACCTCTTCCATTATACTTGTCCATGATAGGCATTCGGAAGTTGGCTGGCACCTCCATTGCCTTCATGTAGTTGGTGAACGGTAGGTTCTCGTCATCATCGTCCTCATAACATTCCAGCCTTTCCTTTTCGTCTTCGGCCTTTTCTTGATTCTTGAGTCCTTCTTTTTTCCCAGAATGGGCCTCGCTATGTTCACTGCGCGCCTCACCGTGTGTGGGTTGTAGGGGTGCATTCAAGACCCCACTCCCAACTGTCAAACATGCTAGGCTGCGAGAACCGGGTGGCTTTCTCGCATGCAGAAGGGTCTCCCTTTGTGGACAAATCTGCGGGGCTTCGGGCTGGGTTTCGAGGGTTCGGTTGTCGAAGCAGGGGTTCCTTTCGGGAACCATGGGCATCAAACAAACCGGTGGGTGAGGACTCTTCCGGCACGATGTTGCGCTTGGGTCCATGTTGGAGGGATTGATTCTCCAACAATTCAAGCGTGGCCTTCATCCGGCGTTGTCCATCTTGAGGTCCCGGTTCTCTGTTCCATCGTCTGTTTCTCCGATGTCTTCTCTTCTGCGACGGGTGTGCGTTATGTAGGTCTTGAACGCTCTCCTGTCGCAGGTTGGTGTGGTGGGACTCCACCTTGTCTTCTGTGGACTATTCGGACGTCATGCTTCTTCGGGTAGAAGACACGTTTTACCACAAGCACTTGGTCGTGTAAGGTTTTTCGTTTCCCACAGACGGTGCCAATCTGTTGACATTTGAACCTGCACCAGTCCACGTGCCAACAGATCTCCAGTCACTCCTCTGCCAGCTCGTATGTTACCTGCACACTAGGACGACCGTTAGGCACCAAGATCTCTGGAGAAAAAGGGTCCGGAAATCGTTGGCACTCCGACGATCAAGTCAACTGCCGGTATATAGGAGATACACGGGGGCGGGAACAAAAAGGGGTGTGGGAGAGACAAGCAGGCAGAGATTTGAGCAGAGTTTAGGGTGGGATTCTTAAGCATAAAAAGTGCGTACCTTGGAACAATCGGAGACGTTGTATTTATAGCGCAAGAATTCTAATTGATTTGGAAGACAAATCAATTCGGTCTTCAATCGGATCCTCCTTCCTTATGTGATAAAGATACCCGAGATTGCCTTCCTTCCTTGAGTTTATCACGTTGCATGATTTTAGGAGATCATGATTGTGTTTCCTTGTGGAGATTCGTGCACCCAATCCAACGCAATCTTTCTTTAGTTACTTCTCTGGTTGCCTCGGCATATGGAGTTGCTCATTTGGTTACGAATGATGCGTGGCCCGACGAGGCCCCTATGGTTCGCATGCGGGCGCCGAGGCCTCCACATGACTCGCAGATTTACGGTTGCAAGGCCCAGTGTGTGACGGGCCCTTCCAAGGCCCTAGCAGGGCCCGAGATAGGGTTCTTGATGATTATGAACCGGGCCCCTTCTGCGGGCTTGGATGGGGAACTGTCGGCGACGTGGCGACCATGTCGAATCGTGTGGTAACAAGTTCCAACCCCGCAATACACAAAAAAATAAGGACGATTAAACTTGAGTAGAATAGGATACTATGAAGTGCTTCCAATATAGAAAATATAGCTATACGTGATGCCAATATTGACTCCAATTTAGAGAATAACTTTTAAAGAAGCATGGACAAGATTAAAGAGATTTTGACCATTCTAATGAAGAAACGAGTAGAGTACACTCGGTGACATTTAGCTTTCAAGACAAAATTAAGCATATTGATTCATTATGATTTGTTAATACACTTAAATAAGTATGAACTCGCTATATATATCACCAACACTTCATGAACTTTGCACTCAACCCTTGTTCTTATTTCCTATATTTAACCAACAAGAGCAGTATTTAATGGCCTCTAACAACATTGGTAGATGGCCTATGCAAGCATGGGCATCTGGATGAAGCAAAGAGACATTTCAACAAAAGTAAAGCTAATGAAGTTGTATACAGTGTCCTTATCAATGGCATGTGCAAGGAAGGAGAATTTAGCCAAGTTGAGATGATTTGCAATGATATGTCAGAGGCCAGGTTTGTTCCTGACAAGTACATTTATATCTCTTGGATTGCAGGGCTATTCAAGCAAGGGGATTTGGTTGAAGCTTCCATGTCTCAAGAACAAGATGGTTAGAAAAGGCATCACTCCTGATTTGTTGACATATAGTTCTTTGATTTTGGGTTGACAAGTAAAGGCCTCATGATTGAAGCAAAGCAAGTCTTCACTGACATGTTGGAGAATGGAATAACTCCTGATTATGTAGTTTATGATATCCTAGTTAGGGAATACATGAGCAGAATGACACTGTTAGTATTTCACTACTGCAGGATAAGATGACAGTTATAGGCTTCTCAAGGAAACAACTGGTGTGAACATCAGAAGGCTATGATTTTTTATGGCAATTGCTAACTGGTAATTGTCAAATGAAGCTCATCTTGGAGCTTCCTTTGGAACAATTTTAATAGGTTATGTGGGAGGCTTATGCTTCTGTTCAAAATTTCCAGATTCAATAAAGAAGTTAAAGAAAGAGTTGAAAGAATGCTTAATTTCCAGATTTAAATACTTTGAGTAGTATATATACGAAGTATGGTCCTCGCATCATTTGTGTAATATCTCTGCGAGATCTTATTCTTTAAAAAAAGAAGCTGTATTCTAGTGTTTGCCAACTAAATTTTCTCGTGCTTAAATGAATAGGGCATGAATTTTAGACTCATTAAAATGTGTGACCATTGATGATTAAGATAAAGATGCTGTCTTATTTCCTTATATACACTGTAATATATACCATCCAACACTTATTAAAATGTGCACAACCACCGCAAAGACACCACCGCCGAAAAGAAAACCACCATCCACCCTTCTCCAAGATCATATAAAAAAACCCTGTTTGCAAGATTTAACTCTTAATAAGGCAAACAAATATGTACAAGATTCAATAATTCAATGAGGCACCAATTACAGAGGAAGAAAAGTAATTTTCGAGCCTTTGATAAGGATGGAAAAAAGGCTGCTAAAAGCCTATCTTCCCTCCACTGCAAACTACGTTTTCAGCTAATCAACTATTTTTGAGGACATGGAATTATCACAAAGAAAAACATTGACTATTACTGATATTTTGGCTTTCATATCATATTAGAAATTAGAAATTGAATATAATTTTAGGGCTACAAATAGCTATTAAGGGCAAGAATGACAACTTAGTTTAACACAATTGACAACTTAGTTTAACACAGATCACAAACCAAGGCATATCTTCATGATGTCAGCTTAACAAATGCATAAACTTTTCACACATCGGGAGAAAATCTTTCTAAGACTCATCTTACAACAATTGATGGTGCAATATAGGTGGTTTCGACCTTATAAAGGTAAGAAAAGGCAAACGTGTAAAGAAAAAGGCCAAAAGGTCGAGCCAAGAGAAGAAGGCACCTGAAGTAGTACCACCGAAATGCTGCTGCCCTCCATGGCTTCGAATTCCGACTGGAAAATGCAGCAATCCATCAGTATAAATTAGCAGCCAACTATGATGTATTGCACATTTTAGAGTACAAATTATGTTAAGGTCTCTGCCTTACAAGATCATATAAGTGTATGCATTGCAAGCAGATCGATAAGGACAATACTGAAGATTGACAATGTAATTAGCTTGATAATATATTTCTATCAAAAAGAGTTGAAAGAATCTGACCTTTGGTAATAAAATCTTCCCAAAAATTGTGCCAATAATCCTTTATATATAGCTGCAGATAAATTGAAGCAAGATGGTGCAAACATGATCTTTCTTCAACCAAAACAAAATCTATTCTCGTATATTTTTGTACAAAAATTTGCAAGAGGTAATTACAAGTAAATTTTACAAGTCTACAGATTCTCCATAGTACTATAGGATTCAGAGTTATGATATTATGAGCACTACATACATATCATGAGCCTTTTCAGATTTTTTAGTTTAGAACACAATCTAAATTGACGAGTTCCAGTCACAGGCCATGGATATGTTGCTGGTGGAATTTCTGTGTGATAAAGCAATTGCTATCTGATCCACTTGTGTCTCGAGATTCTTTATTGAAGCGCCTTGATTTTGAAAAGAGATATCCGTCTTGTTCATGTATTGATTATTAGATCCTAGGCACCGATCATCTGTTTCCATGAATTTATTAAATCGTCTTCTAGTGAATTTCTCTTTTTAAAGGTCTTTGAAATTGTGGTCTCGATTTTATTCGATGATCATTCCAAGAAAAATTTGGATGATCTCGCTAACATGGATTATATGTATTAGAGAAAGCATAATTTTGCGCGATAATGGCCACCTTGAACATATTCGGCTTGCGGGTTGTTGTAATAGAATAGGGCATTATGATATGTAGTGATTTCCCCACACTCTTCACAAGTTGATTTCTTCATTTTCATCACATAGGCGATTGTGACATGTTCTCTATTTTGTGTGCCAAAAATCTATTTTTGCAGTTAGCACCGTGATAATGTCTACTTCTTCATTAATCTCTTTAACCTGCTGCATTGCGATAAAATCGCCAACGAGCATGTTGTCTTCATCAATCTCAAAAATTGCGTCACATCTCATGACATCGCCTTGTGCATTCATGAAGAAATCTCCAATAAGCATGTTGTCCTCATCAATCTCTTGGTCTTCCATATTGTGTTGTGGTGCGAAATGAGACAAGTTGAACACTAAAATAAACTAGAAAATATAATAATAATAAAGAGAAATATAATCATAGAGAAATTAATTAAATAAAGTTCGAATTAGTGCTAATATAATTGAAGAGAACTAAAACTAAATCTCCGGCAACGGCGCCAAAAACTTGTCAGCGATTTTATATCTTTAATAATTCCGCAAGTGCACGGATCGCTCAAGTAATACAGTGGATGTTGAGTCCAAGTATCGTTCCCACAAAGATTTAGATAGTTCAGTTCAATTATAATAACTTTAACCGAATGTAATAAACTTTTGAATGTTTGTTTCTTAAACTAATTAAAACATGAACTAAAATTAATTAACTAATTATAAATCAAACAAATAAGAAATTAAACTAAAAGAGAATTACTTTAAAATTGGAAAAGAAAAGAAAAGTGTACTAAGATCTCGAATCCACTTATATCAATTATCTTTAACCCGAACCATTAAATATGATAACATGATTTACTTATGAAGATCAATATTCTTAATTTAATTTAACAATCTCTTTCGAGTAGAATTAAACCTATTCCTATATGCGACCGACTATATTTCTATGACGAATCTGAGCATACAAGAATGCATTAGAATTTGTGAATACTTAGAGATCACGTAAAAGCATAGCGATATATTTCTATCCCCTATCGGACTCTCGACAATTAATATATGTATAACCTATTTTCCTTCTCTCGAAGGTAAAACAAGCCACAAGAATCATACAACTATTGCGCATATAATTGTAGAAGAAGAGAAAATCAATATCAATTGTTCAAAAATAAAAACATGCTTAAATATCAAAAACTAGGTTCGAAGAATTAAAGATTCATGATACCAGCACTACTTAATTCTAGCCTAGTATACTAATAACAAGAGAAGAAAGAAGAGATGAAAATATAGAGTTCATCACCCGGATAAGAAGAAAATAATTGGGAAATAAAATATTGAACTTGATCTTCGTTTTAATCTTGAAAGGATGAATCTTGATCTTCGTTCTTGATTTGTCTCCCATTCTTCTCTCCAAATTCGGCTCTCCAAAAATTCCATCCTTTGTTATGAGTTAATAACTCATATTTATAGTATCCTTGTTGTGCCCCAAAAGATGTCAAAAATTCATTAAAATCGCGTCCCAAAAAGTTTCCTAAGTGTATCAGGACTCAAAAAGGAAAGAAAATTACGTTTCTACTGAAAATACACTGAGCGATCGCCCAGTGCAAACCCGGGCGGTCGCCCAGGCAAAGTAAAAACCATTCTGCTGCGAAAAAAGGTTCCGGGCGATCACCCAGCTTCATCTTGGGCGATCGCGCAGTTCAGCATTTTTTCTCTGCGGCGGCTGTTTTTCAAATGGTCATAACTTCTTGTAGGAAACTACAAATTGAGATCCGTAAAAAGTGTTGGACTCGTAATTCAATTATATTTCCAATGGTATATCATTTTCATTGTGGAGATTTTAATATCAAAAGTTGTACTCTAATTTCTCCACATACTTTGGTAGGTAGTTTCTGTATTCGGTTTTTTGGCTTTCCGATGTTTGATCCATTGATTCAACTCTTAATTGTCACTCCAATACACCTTCAACTTATTGATTTTATCTTCTTCCTCATCCTCCAATATTTAGTTCTTGATATTCACTTCAAAAACTCAAATTAGTTGTCGATTTCACCAAGTTGTTGCTCTTTTCATCCATTCTTCTCCAATTGCTATTAAACACGTCCAAGACTGAAATATGAAGAATAAAATACCAAATTAAGTGAGAATTCAATAAAATGACGGAATAAAAGCTTAGTTTAAAGCCCCAAATAAGTGCACAAAATACACTTATCGGTAGCAATTGATGAATGCGATTTTCAATTTCGACGGTTGAATTAGGAAAATTAGGGATTCTAAAAAATTATGAAGAAATGGGTAAGGCATAAAAGTAATTAAATGAGTAGATTAGTGTAAGATTGGTTTGATGAAGGAAAATATTTGCAAGATTTTGTTTGAGAGAACATATTGGGTGAAGATGGAAATCTAGGTTTTAGTGGGCTCTTTTGTATAATTCATTACTGTGGATTTATATTTTGTTAATTAATCTCGTCAACCGTGACAGTTATGAAAGTTCCGTTGCAAAAAATCAATTTTGAATAGGTTAAATCGGGATAGTATTTATGACGGAACTAATATCGTAATAAAATATATTAGATATGATATACCGACTAGTTATTTCTTCCGTCATAAATATTGGGTCATAAAACATACAGTGTAATTACTGCGGTATAAGGACCGTCATAAATGCACTTATATACGAGGGTCTTGTCAGCCGTCACAAATCATTCGTGGTAAAAACCCAAATTTCTTGTAGTAATTTGATATATTCAAACAAATGTATGCTGCCAAATACATTCTAAACACTTAAATGTGTGGCTTGTGTGGAATTTTATAATTGATAGAAGAAAAGGAAGACTCAAAATTTGACTTTAAGCTTTTGCAGCGCAGAAGTCCCTATCTTTTATTTTTTTTTTGTACAAATCATTCCAGTCATTTAGATTTATTTGTGCAAATGAACCCTTTTGTTTTTAATGAGTGTTGTGGACGCGTCATTTTAACGAAAATGTTAACAGATGTGGACGGCATAGGCGTTTTATGCAAAGAAACATTTATTTAGGGGCTCAAATGTCAAAATTCAAACAATAGAAACATTTTGTATAATGAGAGCAAACAATAGAGACAAATGTATACTAATTACCCCAACTATCTCTTAGGTAAAATAAGTAATTTAAAATATAGTTTAACTTATATTTTAGTACATAGAACCTATTCTAGTCGTTAAAGAAATAAAAGTCGATTCTATGTTGAGTTGAACGGCAAGTTGTAAATGACTCTTGAGTCTTGACCCTCACAAGGGGCGTTTCATTATCCACCAAGGTGGGCATTAAAGGACGTAAAGAATCCAGTATCCAAGACCCAATTAAGAAACCTAAAGAAGAATAATTTCATGCAAGTAACATTTATGGCAACAGTAAGAAACAAGTCGTTTTCACCAAATAATTACATCAAAAAATAAGGCAACAAGTGACTGATTCCATTATCCACCAAGGTGGACATTAAAGGACATAAAGAATCTAGTATCCAATACCCAATTAAGAAACCTAAAGAAGAGTAGTTTTCATGCAAGTAACTTATATGGCAAGAGTAAGAAACAAGTAGTTTTTCTACTTATTTTCACCAAATAATTTCATCAAAAAATAAGGGAACAAGTGACATGATTCCATGTGACAAATATATGGAATGCATCTCTCTATGCAAATAGTCAGTCTTCACTGTTTTGACAGATAATTTGGCCCTCTTTAATTTTTTGCTTTTCTGATGGATTCCACATGCTTTTTACATTATTGATGTTATGGTCCTAGAAATGGGTCATCAAAGTTTTCAGCTAATCAAAATAGAAAGAGAATTGCATCATTAGTGGTCAATCTATTTGCCTAGTAGCAAGTTAGTTTCTAATTTTTATATAGTTGCACAATCAACTCTAACCACGGAAGTTGACCATATCTGTTTTAAATCATCATGCACCATCACATGTCCAATTTTATAAAATTTCTTGCATCAACTAGTGCAAAGAAATTTGAGGTGAGACATGTTTCCGTTAGGACCATATAATGATTTAACCAAGTCTTGTACAAATTTCATCATTGAGAAATGATTGTGTAACTACAATGTAAGGTCGGGAACTACTTACTATTAGGTCAATAAGGGGTTTTAGTGTGCACGTGACTAAATTCTTGAGGTAGTTTCTATTATGGCCATTGAATTAAAAATTTGTATATATAGTGGCTCCAAAACTCTACACCATCATATTATGCTTATGGTTGATGGTGCAGTTTGATGGTGTGATGAAGAACTTTGAGCAATATTGTGTCTTGGCCTGAATATTTTTATACGTCTCTAATTTTGAAAGGATTTAATTTATTATAGTAAAGAATATCTCTTTGTATGATAATACTCTTTTATTCCAATGGAATAGATTGCCACTTCTTTTGACCAATTATAGAAAATGAGTAGTGTTCTCCTGCCCCTTGGATGAAGGATGTAAATGTCCACCTGTTGAGGTGTGCTAAAGTGTCAGCAGGTGGACAATCAAATAAATTGATTGCTTTATCATAGACAGCCCACTTGCTAACACCTTAGCAGGTGGGCATTTACATCCTGCTCCCAAGGAGCAGGAGAGCACTACTCTATAGAAAATACAGGCCATTACAATATCATATGGGCTGCCCATGGTGGGTTGTGTCATGACCGACGTAAGATATTATATAGGGTAATTATATTCATGTTATTGTTTTAATTATCTATACCACATTTTAATTACAATAAAGGTTCCCCACCCTTTGACATTTTGACACTTATAACGATTTTTGTCCAAATATTCAACTAATGTGTTTTAAAATGAGGAAACAATATTTTGTTAAACTTTTGTGTTTATTATTTATTTTATTTATTTAAAAAGTACGAAACGCAAATAAAATTGTACACCATCCTAATTAACTTTTTGGACATAAACCATCGTCAAAGACAAAGGTAAGATGTGAAAATTAATAGATTGATGATAAGAATGTGATACAAAATAATTGAGGACATAAATGCAAAAATAGTAATTGTTCGGGATCTTTATTACAATTAAAATGTAGTTTGGTTAACAAATGATGTGGTGTGAATATAACAATCCTATTTTATCTGATAATTAAAATTAAAATACCTCATGTCATAGTCATTGTTGTTCATGTTGAAAACGATAACTCTAAGAAGGTGGAGGGGGTATTCAGTTAGGACATTTAAAGAATTTTAAAGATTTAAAAAGTTTAGGGGTATTCATTGTACATTTTTGAAGACTCTCTAAAAGTGTTAGTATATTCAATAAAGACTTTTAGAAACTTTAAAAAAGTCTTTGAAAGTGACAAGGTGTTGACACACAAAATATTATCAAAATAAAGTCTTAAAACAAAGGCCCAAAATAGGAGGTCCAAACATGGAGTTTGAGCGAATTACCAAGATAAGAATCACCCAAAAACGTACAAAGGCCTGGACGATAGGGCGAAACAGAGCAGGGTTTGGGCGAATGAAGTGATAACTGCATCGCGTAGGTAATGAAGCAGTTTTATACGTGGCCCATAATCCAAAGTGACCGTTAGTTAATGAAAATACATTATGGAAAGTTATGGGAAGTTACGACAGTCATGAGAAGTTATTTAGAAGAAGTGCTAGGAGATAATGATCAGTCATGGGCGAGAATTGTGCAAATGGTGATCAATGTATAAATAAGGTGAAACAATTGAAAAAAAGCTCAAGAACAACTCTCTCACAATGAAATATGTGAATTTACGTTTAAGTATTTTTGCTTTCTATTTACGAACCTTGTAATTTTGTGTGCTTGCGCCCCTTGGAGGCAAGTTGCATAATATAGTCTTTCAATTCAAACACCCATTGTTGAGACATTATCTCAATAGGTCTTGTCCCTTACACATCATCGAGTAATCTTTTAATTGATAGCACGAATCAAAAACGCGGGAAACAATTTGGCATGCCTAGTGGGACCTTTGGTGTTAGAAAGATTGGAAGCATCATGCTCAAAAGAATTCTGGAAAGGAGCCAGCAAACTAACAATCTCTCCATTCTGTGATCGAGCAATTTGAGGGTCAACAAGGTTCCCCAAAGATGGAAAGAAAAAATGCTAGTTGTATGAGTCAATGACGGAGTTAGGTCCCTACACCATACGTACATTGTTGGGCGAACTCACGCAAGGCGTTGTTGAACATGTAAATTTGCAAAGTATTCATATTATAGAAAGACTCACTCAAAATGGAAACAATCATTATGACCATATGCCTAAACAATTAAGTATGTTGAACGAGCTTATAAACAAAATAGTAAACCAAGTATGTCAATCGAATCCTTTGGGCATGGAAAATCATTTCCAAACTAGAAGTCTTGTAAGTAATAGTTCGCCAATTGTAAACATGAGACAAAGATTTGAAACACCTCATATGGGATCAGCCACGGCCAACTTAGGGGGTGCTGGGACATTTAACATGGGGAGTAGCTCTAATATAAGAGAAAACGTTCAATATATTGGACAAAATGCTGCACGTGTCAACGATGGGGAGATTCCACATATCAATGGCACCGCCATACGTACACTAACCAATAAGAGTCCATTTTGATCCCAATGCCATATTGAGGAATCAAGTTGTAGAAATCATGCAAAATCAGTTGGTTTTTGAAATACGACCAATAATTCAGCCAACGTACAAAAAGCCTTACCCAGATTGGGTAGATCAATCGTATCCATGGCTTAGAGGGTATAAGGTGCCCGAATTTTCTTTGTTTACTGGTTTAGGAGAAGTGTCAACTTTGGAACTTGTAGGGCGTTTCACTTTGTAATGTAGCGAGGTTACTAACTTCCACAAGATGAGACTATTTCTAAATTCACTAACTGGGTAGCCTTTTCATGGTTCATTAATTTTCCAGCAAATTCTATCCAAAGTTGGAACAGTTATTTCACGCCCAATTTTACAAAAGCTGAATCAGAAGTCACTTTGGCTGATTTAGCAAATTTTAAATCAAAATGCCAAATGAATGGGCCGAATCTTTTCTTCAAAGATTTAAAATGGTTTGTGCCTTTATCCGAAAAAGAATTTGTAAGAATCGCTCAAAGTTGTTTGAATTTTGATTTAAACAAGAAGTTCCAAGATAGAGAATTCCATGATCTCTTTCAACTTAGTACAAGTGTTATAAGATACGAGCAATTGTTAATAGAAGAGGAATAAATAAAAATTCTAGTAAAGGGACCTATTATAGAGACCCGAATTTTGACATGCACACTAATGACACTAATCAAGATCGAGCTGAGGCCGAAGTGTATCTGGTCGAGTTGATCAAGGGAGCCGATACTGGCTAAGTCAGAAATGCCTATTAAGAATGAGCCTACAAAAGAATAGAATAAAAAGGCTAGAACATTCTCATTCGATATAACAAAAGTCGACTATTATTTGACCGGTTATATGAAGATAAGCAAATAAGGCTAAGCGACAAGCATAAACTGCCAAACCATGAACAAATCAAGGGTAAAAAATATTGTAAATGGCATAATGCATGGTCTTACATGACTAATAGATTCTTGGTTCTTCGTCATGTCTTGCAGGATGCTATCGAGTCAGAGCGAATCACCTTTGAGTCAAAGAAAAAGATGGCAGTGGACGAAAATCCATTCCCACAGCCAATAGACGTCAACATGGTCATCCCAAATCTGGACAAGTTTGGTTTCCCAAGATTCAAGTTAGTAGTTGATAACGGCGAGGATGAACCGTGTCCCAGCGCCTTTGAGCATTTGAAATGAAAAGCGGTGGTAAAAGATGAAAAGGAATTTATGCGTCAAGTGCCAAAAGGAAATTGGCAATATCATAGAAAAAGTGGACGCATATGAACAACAAACTCGCCCAGCTAATGCCACTAATTTTCATCCCTTTAGGGGCAAGTAAAACCATTCTATGGAAGGCAATATGGCTCATTTCAGGGCATCAAAACATTCAGGCCACAACCCCAATGCCCAAATGTGTGGCATTCATACAATCCTAGAGTAGGAAGCGCGATTCCATTCAATGAAATGACGAGAACCCAATAGAGACATTTTCAAAGAAACTATGGGCAAATGATAAGACAAAAAGAAGATGTAGAGCATTCTAAAACCACGAGGGAGAGTAAAGTGATAAATCAAAATGTCTCCGAGGACAAAGAAGGAGGAGATATAGAGGAGTTAGCAAAAGAGTCAACTGAAAAGGAATGCGTCGAAAAATCAAAGTTTGAGCATAGAAAGAAAGATGAAGATGAGGATGATTATGGGCAATTGATCATCATCCAGTTTGGCACTCTACCCCCAGTTATGGCTAGTAATTATTTATTGGCCAACAAATTTAAAAACAAAGAAAGTGATGAGACGATGACAAAAGACACCACGGAGGTAGTTTGGGTATTGGAATGTGAAGAAGGCACATCTAATAGGGGTCGAGTCATTCGTGACAATAGTGAGGAAGAAGATGATAGAATGACAGACATAGAAGAGAAAATTGACCTAGAAGCAGAGCGAAAAATAAAAGGAGTTTCATACAACAGTCTACTCGGGCAGCTATACCAAGAAGGCAATCTAGTAGTAGGTTTGTTGGCGAACCATTTGAAGATCATTCTATTACTATGTTTTTGTACGGAATGCCTACAAGGAAGAAAATGGTGCCTCGATCCGAGAAGTATGGGTCACCTCTAGAAATAGTGTCTCCACCAACGGGTTGGGAAGAACCACCATGAGATTTCATGGAATTAGAGGAAGCAAAAGAAATCCGTAGTGAAGAAATATTGCAGGTAAACGTATCCAACGAAGATGAAGTAGAAAAAGATAATGAAAAAGTGAAAAATAAATGCAAGGAAAGTGATCATATTTAAAAAGCCATCAATAAAATTGACCAAGCATCTCAGACCTTTGTATGTAAAAGCCTTGGTTAATGGCATTCCAGTTACCAAAGTTCTCATTGATAATGGGGCAGCCATAAATACAATCCCCTACAGAATGATAAAAAAATTTACGAATTCTAAGAGCGACATGATCCCAACGGGAGTAATTCTGACCAGCTTCAATGGAGGAGCTACTTCGGCCAAGGGGGTAATGCCTTTGGATATCATAGTGGGGAGAACAATGAGGACCACAATTTTCTTTATAATAGATGGTCCTACTAGTTACAATATAGTGTTAGGAAGAGATTGAATACATGGGAGTCGGTGTGCCCATTTATTGCTCCATCAATGTTTGTTTTTTGGAACGATAAAGGTGAGGCAGAAGTCGTGCAAGATGATCACCGGCCTTTTGTCGAAGACGCTAATTCAATAGAACAATACATGTACAAAGGAGATTATGGGCCAATTAGAGTGGTTCAAGAAGGAGAAAAAACGCAAATAATAGCGCAAAGCGAAGAACCATTCTCAGTAGAAGCCCTTACAGAATTATTCAATCAAATGAGGCCAAATATAGTGGCCTTTGAAGATCCAATAATTGACAAGAAATTAGTCAAAGAGAATTAATGAAGAGACAATCACAAAAGAATTCGGCTGAAATTACTGCCTTTAAAGCCAAATTAGTGGCTTATAATAAAGAAATGTGATGAAAAAGTTAAAGGAGAAAAAGCAATGATGCTATTAAATGACAAATTGGCTGTACTCGGCCTGGAACAAGATCTACAGAATGAAATCAACAAGGTGGATTACTTAGAAGAAGGAATTTTTGCAAAGGAATTGGAGGGCGACACGGTGAGGATTGCAAAGCCAGGATATGCACAATCACAAGATCCCTTGACAAAGATAAACCTTGGTGATGAAGGAGAAGAACTTCCAACCTTTATCAGCCAGTAGCTCGACAAAGAGGTAAGTAATAAATTGATCTCTCTGTTGAAAGAATATAAGGATTGTTTTGCTTGGGAATATGAATAAATGGCTGGTTTAGATAAAAATTTGGTAGAGCATATATTGCCCATTAAACCAAGTTTTAAACCTCATAAACAACCACCTAGACATTTTGCACACAATGTGTTACCAGAAGTAAAGAAAGAAATTGAGCGATTGTTGAAAGAGGGTTTTATAAGAACAACCAGATATGTCGAATGGTTGTCTAACATAATACCTGTGTTAAAAATGAACGGAAAAATAAGAGTGTATATAGATTTTAGAAATCTAAATGTAGCCACTCCCAAAAATGTATACCCAATGCTAACGGTAGATTCTTCAATTGATTCCACCGCTGGATACGTAATGTACTCCTTCATGGACGGGTATTATGGGTTTAATCAAATATACATAGCTGTAGATGATATACATAAAACTGCTTTTAGATGTCCATGTGCGTTGGGGTGTTATGAGTGGTTAGTAATGCCTTTCGGCCTAAAAAATGATGGGGCCACTTATTAAAGAGCAATGAATTTAATCTTTCATGACATGATTGGCGAATTTATCGAATTATATGGATGATATCGTAATTAAATCACTCAAAGATGAAGATCATCTTTGTTAACCGAAACAACTCATTTGAGCGAATGAGACAATATAAATTGAAATTGAACCCCTTAAAATGTGCATTTGGTGTCAATGTAGAAACTTCATTGGTTTCTTGGTAAACAAAAGGGGAATTGAGATTGATAAAAATAAAGCAAAGGCCATACTAGAGGCCAAATCACCTAACACTAAAAAAGAGTTGCACGGATTTTTAGGATAAGTCAATTTTTTAAGACGTTTCATCTCTAATTGTGCAGTACGAACAAAAGCATTTTTGTCTCTCCTGAAGCTCAGGGG
Organism: Forsythia suspensa; assembly: GCA_023638005.1. Lineage (NCBI taxonomy): Eukaryota > Viridiplantae > Streptophyta > Magnoliopsida > Lamiales > Oleaceae > Forsythia > Forsythia suspensa. The sequence continues at coordinate 16,618,838 of CM042667.1, forward strand.
TCAGGACAAATTCGTCTTGGATGAAGAACATCAAAAGGCTTTTGATAGCCTAAAAACTTACTTATCAAATCCACCGGTCTTGGTGTCACCTATTCAAGGACGTCCAATGAAGATATATTTATATATCAGCCGAGCAAGAGTCTATAGCTGGTGTGGTTGCTCAGGCAGACCAATTGGACGAGGAAAGGGCAATCTATTATTTCAGTAGACATTGACCAAATATGAATGTAATTATACAACTATAGAAAAGTTATCCTTAGCTCTTTATTTTACATGTACAAAATTAAGGGCCTACCTTCGGCATGTGACTGTGTATTTAGTGTGTAAAGTAAATCTAAGCAAGTACATGTTTTCTCGCCCTATTTTGCATCATAGGATTGGTCTTTGGACTTTAGCTCTGTCTAAATTCGAAATTCAACATGTCCCACAAAAGGCAATTAAGAATTAAGCATTGGTTGATTTTTTGGCCGATCATCCATGTGTCAATATTCCAAACAAAATAGAACTGGACATTGAATTGTACGAAGTAAGACCATGGACATTATATTTCAATGGTTCAAAAACTGCTAAGAGAACAGGAGTAGGTGTAGTATTATTAAATTATCAATTCTTCTTTACACTGGACGATTTATGCACCAATAATCAGGCCGAATATGAAGCACTTATAGTGGGCCTAGAGTTATAACTAGAAATAAGAGTTAAAAATGGGATCGTTAAAGGTAATTCTCAACTAGTAATTAACTAACTGATTTACACATTTAAATGCCAAAGTAGCTCTGTTGTAAGCTTGTACGAAATCACTTAGGAGTTACTAGAAGAGTTTGACCAAGTGGATCTTCAATATGTAAATAGAATATATAACGATTTAGCAAACGAATTGGCCCAAATGGCCTCGAGTTACTCCAAAATATTGAACTTGAAATTTGTGTGTGAATATGGAGTGATAATACGTGTAATACAACGAAGGGCAAATATATTTTACATCCATTGCATAGAAGACAAAAATGTTGTGGATGAGGAAATAACAAAGTTTCTAGAGAAGCTAGAGAAGCTTGACAAAAAGATTGAGGGAGAGAATTAGGTTGCGTGCCCTAAATTACGTATTAATAGATAGAGACTTGTATAAGAAACGCAGATGGGTCGTGTTAAAATGTGCCAATTTGGTCGATGCCAAAACAATTATGGCAAAAGTGCATGAAGAAATATGTGGGACATACCAACCTGGCCAAAAAATGAGATGGTTAATTATTAGGAGTGGATATTTTTTGCCAAAGATGGGAGAACTATGCACCAAGTATGCCAAGAGCTGTTTAGCATGTCAAAAACATGGACCAATTCAAAGGATACCAGCAAGAGAAATGACACTTATCATAAAACCTTGGCCATTTAGAAGTTGGGCTATAGATTTGATAGGAAAGATCTACCCCCCATCATCCAAACAACACACATTCATCATAGCGGCTACATATTTATTTTCACCAAGTGGGTAGAGGTCATCCCACTAAAAGAGATCTCTCAATGGGAGGTCAACCAATTCATCCAAGATCATATAATTTATAGGTTTGGGATACCGCAAATCTTAATGGTAGATCATGGAACCTCTTTAAATAGAGATCAAGTAAAGTACTTCTTGGGCGAATTTGGCATCAAGTTAGTAAATTCCACACCTTATTATACCTAGTCCAATAGCCAGACAGAATCTTCAAATAAGGTTCTAAAGAACATTATAAGGAAGATGATAGAGAAAAACGCTAGGAAATGGCATGAATGTTTGAACAAGGCTTTGTGGACATATAGAACGTCTCCACGTTCAAGTACTAGAGTTACTCCATTTCAACTTACTTACGGACAAGAGGCAGTATTGCCTATAGAAATTAATATAGAATCGATTATAACTGCTTTGCAAAATAATTTGAGCAATGATCAACATGCCGAAGCTTTGGCTCAAAATTTGTTAGAATTGGACGAAATAAAACTAGACGTCCTAGATAAATTACAAATTCAAAAGCAAAAAATGGCCAAGTATTATAACAAGAAAGTTGTGGTGAAATGTTTTAGGATGGGCGAATTAGTCTGGAAAAGAGTATTATCCTTGGATAGTAAAGATCCAAAATATGGGAAGTGGTCATCCAATTGGGAAGGTCCGTATAAGGTAGAAAGCGTGTTACCCAACGGAGCTTATCTTTTGGAAGATTTGGATGGTACAAAGCATGTAAGATCTATCAATGGCAAATACTTGAAGAAATACGTTACGTCAGGTATGGGAAAGTGAGCGACTAGATGTTTGAAATATGAATTCAAGTAAGCTAGAAAAATAATTGTTCATTTAAAAACATCAAAAGTTAAGAACACTACAAAATTCAGGATGTCGTCGTCCTATCCTATCACACCAACCTTTACACTAGGTTGGAAATACTATTGATCTACCCCATCTAGCCTCTCTAGTACGCAGATCGCATTTGGTCCCTAAGTTTTGACCATTCGAGAATCGCCGTGGTATCAACAATGGAGAAAGTCTCCATAACCATGTTGGGGTCATCTACTGTTATTTTTTAATAGCGTGCCATCAAAGATTTGGTTCGCTCAATTTCCAGAGAGGTGTTATGTTTCTTAGCTGCCAGCCTCATCTTGCAATCATCAATCTTAGCTTGAAGTTCCTTCATCTCAGATTCTAGACTAATCAACAAAGAGTATTCAGTCATGACCTCAGAGGAAAGCTCATTCAGTTTGGACTTGGCTGAATTACTGTCAATGTTCAAAGAATCTTTTTGAGCTATATTCTGAATGATACTCATTTTCTTAGCCCTCAACTCCACGTTCTCGGATAGTAAAAGGCTTACTTCCAGATGGATCCCTCTCAAAGTCAATCTGATGGAAGCTGAAAGTTCAAGAGCAGGACGTTTGAGAGCATTAGCCAAATCTTCACTGAGGCGCACAAGCAAGTCCTTCTGACTATTAGCAATCGCTCTGGATATATCCTTATCCTTGAAGGATGTGTAAGCTAGCAACGCTTTTTTGAGAATATTCATATCTTTAGTAAAGGAACGGAAGAAGTTGAGGGGTGAGTTGCAGAAGAAGAGCAGGGAGGCGAGAACTCGTGTTAACTTGCTCCCAAAATGTAAATAAAGCATGGATAGATCGCAAGATAGAATCAGCATTCTATAACGAAAAACAATAAATGTAATTCAGCTACTGTCACTACAAAGATATGGAAACGAAGAGAGGAACAAGATTCACCTCATCAGCAACTTTAGGCAAAAAAGGCATTTCTTTGGACGAGCTAGGAAGGAAAACAGTTTTAGATTGGTCTTCAGGTGCTACAGGAGTCTTCCCTTTGTCATCTAGACGAGGAAGCTCTTCTATAGTGGACATCTCAATAGGAGTTACTACGAATGCAAGGGTCGAACATAAAAATGTTCGTATATACACAAAAGTATGGTACTAAAAAGGGCACTACCTTGAGACTCTAGAATTATTGGATAAACATATTGGGGTTGGGGTGTGTAAGCCACTATAGACAAAAACCTTGAGGAGAAAATTGAGCCCTTTCACCCGTGCGAGAGAGCGACTACGAATTTTGAGACTCTTCGATGATGGGAATCATTTGAAGGACTAAGGATAAGCGGTGGGCGTGAAGCAACAGGAGAAGTGATAGGCAGCCCCGACAAAACCAAGTGACATGTTAGTATGTCAAACACATGCAAGAATACAAGCAAATAAAGGATAATCACGGATGAGCAGAAAATTAGTACCTTCTTTCCGACAAGAGAGAGATTATCTTCTTCATCGAGTCATCGGTCTCACGCGGGCTCAATCGTTTGTCGCTAGAAATTCTCTTTAGACAAGTTTGAGGAGGTGGGGCCGGATGAGGTTCGGTCAAAGGAGATGTAACACCCTTTTAGAAGCTGGGCACGAGAAGAAAAAGTTCTTATGGGAGACTTTGGAAGGAGATTGGACTCAAAAGTGCGAAACATAAAATGAACATTAGAAACAAAAGACACGAACCTAACATTATGCTAAAATTTATTGAAAATGTAGTGAGTGGTAAAAGTGGGATTAAAAAGGACGAGAGAAAAGCCAGTCATTAGAGAATTGTTGCGGCTATCAATAACTCTCACATCATCTAGGGTGATGGTGTAAAAACGCTCTTTGAATTTGTTTGAATAACAAGGAGGAATTGGCCAAGTCTGGCCAAACCCAAACTGACGGGCAAAGAATTGGGGAGCATAAACTTCAACTCCAATGTTCGCGTTTGTTCTAGTGATTAAACCATGGAACAGCTCTCGCCAAACCAGAAACTAGGTCCAAATAGATATAGAGGCTTCTACCACATTAAAGGTTGAGGGAGGTTGGACATATGGAGGGATTTGATGTGCAGAAAATGGGAAGTAAGAATGCAAAGTGTTCAAAGTATAGAAATAAGTAAAAATATCCCTACTAGATTAAGTTGTTGGACTAAGTTGGTTGATCACCAGCCCGTAACAACTGACTGGGTGAGTAGCTGATGAACGGGCGCCAAAATAAGGAAAATACACCTGAAGCCATAATTGGGCGAGCCAAATGGGCCCACTATTAGTAGATGAAGCAGAACATTGCAGTTGGTCTTGGAGTGTGGCCATGCCACTATAAAGACCAGCCAAAATGAAAGAACCAAGATTTAAAAGCTTGCCGTGGACGAGTTCGTTGGAAATAGGTAAATAACCTATGGAGGGCTTGTCTGAGGAACACAGATAACGAACTTACACAACCATAAATCGATAAAGGCTACACGATCAACATGATTAGGCTCAGCTGCAATATTACCGCGAATGCTTATAGGAGGCAAAAAATTGTTTCTCTATTGAGGGAACGTATGGGTAACAATCATTACAGGTGAGTTAATGGCACCAACTGGAGGTAGATTGGTTAAAGCACTAATGTCCCTAAGAGTGACAGACATGGGCCCCAAAAGAAAGACGAAAGTGTTGTAGTCAGAAGTCCAAAAGCATAGAGCAATAGAGAATAAAGTGGGGTCAAAAGCAGGGATATCAAGAGTAAGCTCCAATAAGTCTAGAATCCTAGCTCGCTCAAAAAGTTCTCTAGTAGGGCCATGACCAACCATACGTCAATGCCAAGCACGGAAGGCTGGTGTCGATTTAGGCGGATCGTATCTTGGGTACTATGAAGCGAAGGTGAGTGGCTCGATAAAAGGGAAAGTATGAGACGTAGAAAAAATCTAGGCGGCGAGAGATCACCCAACAGAATCAACAGTGTTAAACGCTAGGCCCAAATGGAATTCGTGATGTCGAGTATTTGCTGGCACTAAATAACCAGCGAAGGGTTGGGAAAGTAAAGTTTGAAAATCTTCAAAAGAAAGATAATTTGTTGATGCCATTGGGAGCAAGTGCAACAATGGTTTTCTTAGTGAAAAGGTAAAAGAAATGGAAGTGTGAACATGAAGGATGAATAGTAGGGTCTTTATAGAAGGCAACGTGGCGAAGTTATTGCCAAAAAAGGAAGAACACACGTCAGCGCCGCCAAACAGAGGATACGAAAGGGTTTTGTACTTTTAGGAATTTCAAAGGTCGTGGGAAAAGGTTTAAGGTTTTGAATATGGCAAAATTAATTATTAACTTTAATTAATCCATATTAGGGGTAATTGTTGACACACAAAATATTCTCAAATTAAAAGCTTAAAACAAAGGCCCAAACATGGAGCTTGAGCGAATTGCCAAGGTAAGAATCATCCAAAATCGTACAAAGTCCTGGACGATAAGGCGAAGCGGAGTAGGGTTTGGACGAATGAAGTGATAACTGCATCGCGCAGGTAATGAAGCAGTTTTATATGTGGCCCATAATCCAAAGTAACCGTTAGTTAATAAAAAAGATATTATGGAAAGTTATGAGAAGTTATTTAGAAGAAGTGCTATGAGATAATGGTCAGTCATGGGTGATAATTGTGTAAATGGTGATCAATATATAAATAAGGCAAAACAATTGAAGAAATGGCACAATAACAACTCTCTCACAAAGAAATATGTGAATTTACGTTTAAGTATTTTTTGCTTTCTATCTAAGAACCTTGTAATTTTGTGTGCTTGCGCCCCTTGGAGGCAAGTTGCATAATATAGTATTTAAATTCAAACACCCCTTGTTGAGACATTGTCTCAAGATGTCTCGTCCCTTACACATCGTCTCAGTAATCTTTTAATTGTTAGCACGAATCAAAAACGCACGAAACACAAGGTATTCAATTACATTTTTTAGAAGTCTCTATAAGTTATGAGGTATTCAAATTGAGAATAACTTTTAATATTTCTTTACTTGCCAAACTACTGGAATTTTTTTGGTAGAAAGTATAAATAGCACAACTAAAATAAATGTCTCGTATACTCGTGAGATTTGTGAAGACTCCAGAGCTCCAAAATATAAAACAACTCTTTTCTTTTCTCGTATATCTTCTTGTAAGAACTTGATTTTTCTTGTTCTAGATAAGTCATTTTCTAATTTATGTAAAATCTGAATTTACTATTTTTGAGTTAAGGTTTTTTTTATATTGCATAACAGAATTTTTGTTTTAAAATCATTCGATTTTTTGTTTAGTAACAGATTGTTTTGCTTTCCAATTACTACAATTTTGCCTTTATAAATTTTGGATTTTCTCTGATATCATTTGTTCGTCTACAAAATATAATGTTGATTTATGTATTTTGTCTTGGAATCATTTTACTTATCTAGTCCGTTTTGAATAACTAATCACCCCCACATGTCCACAAATTGTTATTCCAAAAAGTCTATAAAAGACTCAATTGAATAAATATAACGTAATTTGAGAATTATATAATGTACGTATATGAGGAATTGCTCTAAATCCGTATGTTAAATTATGGGGATGCTATTTATAGGGCTAGGTCATGGATCATCTCAAAAGTTTTAATTATACTTAATTTTTTATCATCAGAGAAGTAGATAATAAGATTTTTAAATGATTGTCCCTATCTACTCATCATCATCATCTACCACAATATTATCAGAAATATGTACTAATCTTATTACCCTAATATTTAAATGTATTTATCTGACATGTGGGCTAATTTAAATTATTATATATTCTCTCAGTTGGTCCATATGTCATACTCTATTCGTTCCGAGATAAAGATTCCCACTCAAACAAAAAAGCTCTTATACGAATCATGATGGTTATACTCATAGCACAAGTACCTTTTGCCACAAGGCTGTGCTCCTCCCCACTAGTGGGGAGGGGGAGATTATTTTCTCCACTATGATACTTGTCTTAGTGGAATTGAAGAAGGAAAAGTGAGTAGAACAAAATCCCTTTTTGCCATATAGCACGATGCATAACAATAGAGTGTTTAGTGTGGATTATAAACTAATTATTTGATAAAAAAAAATTGTCTTTGTAGCATGATATTTTTAACTATTTTTAATCAAATAAACTAATTTATAATCCACAATAAACTCGCTCTAAATGAGTTCTTTATAATTAGTCTATAAATTTTAAGAATAACTTCTTATGAGCTATTTGGGTCCATCTTTATATATCCCAACACATATTATTTATTAGATATCCTAATGGATATTACACTTCATGTGCACAATCATAATTTTATTCTACAAAATAATCTATTGTAAAATTATTGAATAATTATTTATAACTATTTAGTCTTATCATGATACTTAGATAAACTTTATTTACTTGTATCTAAATCAGTTTGTAACTTTCTTTGAAACACTATAAATATGGGTCCGTAGTTATAATAAAATTATACAATATATTTTCCTCTCTTATATTTTCCTCTCTTCTTCCTTTATGAGCACGATTCTTTAACTTTCTTTTCTAGATCGTAGTACAAATTAAATAAGTTAAATAACGGGTTCTTACTCTTCATGAACGAATTAGCGACTTGAGTCTTCGATGTTCAAAAAGAAAGAAAAGACTTCAACTCCATTAAGATCTGGCTTATAATTTCTGGTATATAATTAATTTATTTTTAAAATCAGCCAACAGAATGTTTTTGTGTGTGTGTATACCGTATCTAAATATGTACTTCAATTGATTTGCTCATTTAACAAATGGTTCTAATTCGAAATTGACCTTCTACAAAAATAATCATTCTGTTTACATAATGGTAACTTATATAAATTGCCATATACTTGCTCATTTAACTTTTGGACCAAAGGCTTTCATTAAAAATTTAAATATGATTCAATATGATGATAGCTCTCAGTATAATATTTTCTTAATTTTCTTCTCTATAAAGATTTTAATTTCTTTGTTGATTGATATCGAATGGCAAATTTGTTTGTAATATAAGAGAAGAAATTATATTAAAATCACAACTTAGGAATATTTTGTTACTCCGGAAGAAGCATAACTTTACATTATATTAATATTCCAGTAAAATATTAATTGCTCTCGAAGAACCTACTTTTATAAGATCTAATATTCTATAAGAATATTCTAATATTGCTCCTAAAGAGCAAATCTTTACTTGAGAATAAAGTTTAATCTTTTAAAATAATTTGGTGTTGCTCTGACGAAGCACAACATTATATTAATATTCTCATGAGCATTACTTACTCTTGAAAAGAGTAATTTATTAGATTTAATATTAAAATATTTGTTTATGAAAAAAAATTATGAAGTTTAAGATTTTAAAATAATTTTTTTGTTGCTCATGAAAAGGTACAACGTTATATTAATATTCGGACGAATATTACATATTCTGAAGAGCGTAATTTATAATATTTAATACTAAATTGTTGTTTCGAAGAGTAAATCTTTATAAAAATTAATATTTTTAAATAATTTGTTGTCGCTTTTGAAGGAGAATAACTTTATAATAATATTCTGGCAGAATATCACTTGCTCTTGAAGAGCATAGTTGTATAAGATCTAACATTTATTATGTGTTTACTCATAACAAGTAAATTCTTACCTAATTTAATATTTTTAAATAATAATATGTTGTTATACGAAGTAGCAAAAATTAAATTAATATTCTAAAGAATATTAATTGTTCCTCAAGAGTATGACATTATAATTTTGATATTCTAAAAGAATATTGAGCGATAATCTAAATAATATTTTATTGTGCTATAGAAGAAGTGCATGTCTCGAAAAATACAATATCACATAATTAAACGAAAAAAAATTGTGATATATATCGTAATTTATGAACAAATGCTTATCCACGAAGGAAAGCATCTGACTCATATAATTTGGAGATTGATTATTGTGACTCATTGATCGGTCGCTAAACTATTTCATAGTTCATTAAATTATTGCTTTATGTTTAACTCTTTTTAGTTATAAACTCAATTTTAAATATCTATTTGGTTATATTTATAAATTCATGATGAATTGCCATGATATCGGTTTAGCTGATAGTGCAACTACTCATACAATTCTTCAAGACAAAAAAAATCTGCTGATAATGTAACTACTCGGAAGAAATTGCTTAGTTTTAAAGATATACCTTGCGCAATGGATACCACATTGAGGCGATGTAAGAAAATGTTAATGAATATCTTCGCATTATTTATTTTGTATCTGGCCAGAAGTAGATAAAAGAAAAACTCACGGCACACCATCTGGCATGTGTTATATATTCATAAAAATAATTAAATCAAACAATGTTATGTACCCGAAGTTCGTTGAATCAAAAAGCTTTATGCTTTGGCATGATCGACTTGGACACCCAAAAGCAATAATGATGCTCTCGAATAATTAATAACTCACATGGATATCTTTTAAAAAATCAGAAGATTCTTTTACCTAATGTTTATCCATGTACTATTTGTTCACAAGGCAAGTTAGTCATTAGACATTCTACTACGAAGGTTCGTGTTGAATCTCCAACTTTCTTACAAAGAATTCATTGTGATATATGTGGGCCTATATACCCATCGTGTGAATCATTTCGTTATTTTATGGTATTAGTCGATTCTTTTACTAGATAGTCGCATGTCTGCTTTCTTTTTACTAGAAATGAAGCTTTTGCTAGACTACTTGCTGAAATCATAAAATTACAAGCTCAATTTTCCAATTACTCAATCAAGACAATACGTCTTGATAAATGCTGATGAGTTTAGATCACAAACATTCAATGATTATGTCAATCAGGATTGTCATTGAACATTCAGTTGGCCATGTCCATACACAATGGTTTAGCAGAATCGTTTATCAAACGTCTTCAATTGATTGCTAGGTCATTACTTATGAAAAAAAACTCCCAACTTCTGTTTGGAGTCATGCTATATTACATGTTGTATTATTGGTTCATATAATACTAACTACTCCCTCCGTCCCACAAAGATAGATTCGTTTCTTTTTTCACACAGATTAAGAAATCTCATTTAATGTAATTGAAATTATAAATTTTTCACACACTTTTCCTATTATACCCCAATTTAATATTAGTCATTCATGAATCCAATAAATTTAAATGCTTGTTTTAAGTTGATAGCATTGTAAATTAAATAAGGGTATATTAGAAAAATGAAAAATTTAATACACCATCTATAAAGTAAGTAGCCTATAATTTGGGGCAGATAAATAAGGAAAGCAAGTCTATCTTTGTGGGACAGAGTGAGTACTTATCATGAATACTCACCTTTACAACTTACATTTGGCTACGAACCTAATATTTCTCATCTACGAGTTTTTGGTTGTATTGTTCAAGTCCCAATTTCACTCTCACAACATACAGAAATGAGTCCCCAACGAAAACATTGAATTTATGTTGGTTTTGTTTCACCATCTATTATTAGGTACTTTTAACCTTTAACAAGTGATTTATTTACTACACGTTTTGTAGATTGTCATTTTGATGAAATGACTTTTTCAACTTTTGGAAAGACAATTACATCCTAAAAAACAAGGTAAAATTTATTGAAACGAAACAACTTATTTTGATCTCCGCAGTAATCAATATGAGCAAGAGGATGAGAAAATCATTCACTTGCAAAGAATTGCAAACATTTACCTAATGTATTCATTGACACATGGAAAGTGACAAAGTCATATGTACTAGTAGAAAATACTCCTACAAAATTGATGTCCCTATAGAACAATCTGCTATAGTAGATGAATCTCAAATACGATAGAAGCGTGGTCGACCAGTTGGTGCCAAAGACTCTATACCTCGAAAAAAAATAGGTACAAGAGAAAAACCAACTAAAACTTTTAATGAAATAATGATAAAAAATATGATCAATCAAATATTGTGATTCTGCAAAATCACAAGTGTTCAAAAATAATGATACTATAAATGACTAAATTGACATAAAAGTATAAATATGGGGACCAACTTGTAAAAATTCAAAAGTTGAAGGACTTGGGTTGAAAATAAAAGATGACGAAATTGAAATGAAATAGGAATTATAGGAACTAAAGTGGAAATATTATAAAGATGGAAGACTTATCTTGAAAATAATTAAGGACTCAAGAAGCAAATATGGGTCAAAGTTCATTACAATTCACGTAGGGATTCACGTGGTCTTTTGAGTTATAGATTTGATTTTAATTTATTAATTTATTAATTAATATAAATTTTAGAATGTAGTATTTATAAAATAACTTAGTTAAACTGTTAGATTTGAAATTATTTTAAAATTGGTAAATAGTAGGTGTAATATCCACTATTTTGTGGGCCCTGAAATAATAATAGCCCAATAATTTCCCTCTATACATGCCACGTCCAATCCACTTAAGTTCCAAATGCAACAAGCCCAACATTTCTCGAGCTAGTTTTGACTACAAAATCAAATTATTTAATAATAATCACAAATTAGGATAAGAAATAATATTGTCATGGACAATATCTTCACCCTAATAATATGGCACTTGATATCATAAAAATGAGGCTCATAAACCACAATCTATTAAAGATTGTTAAAATAGAAATGATTGGCCAAAATGAAAAGAAGTCGTTCAAGTAGAGTTGAATTCCTTAGAAAAATGCAACGTTTTTGGACTTGTAATTCAAACTCCTAAAAATGTAATCCATATAGGATACAAATAGGTCTTTGTAAGAAAGATGAATGAAAATATTGAAATTACTAGATACAAAGTCGACTCAGTAGCCCAATGCTTCTCACTAAGACACTGAGATCGATTATGATGAAACATATTCTCCTATAATAAACACTACCTCATTTAAATTTTTTATAAATTTGGTGTGTCACAAAGACTCAATATGCGCCTTTTGGATGTAATAACTACATATATGTATGGTTCACTTGATAATGACATATACATAAATATTCCTGAAGGATTTAAAGTGATAGAAGCAAATGATTCATTCCCCATAACTATGTTCTTAATTAAATGCAAAGATCATTATATGGATTAAAACAATTCGGACGAATGTGGTATAATCGACTTAGCGAATATTTGTTCTAAGAAGGTTATAAAAATGACAATGTATGCCCATGTGTTTTCATAAAGAAAATAGATATTGGATTCGCTATTGTGGCAGTTTACGTTGGTGATTTAAATCTTATAAGAACTCGTGAAGAGCTCAACATCACTGTGGATTATTTCAAAAATGAATTTGACATAAAATATTTGGAAAAAACAAAATTACATCTTGGATTGAAAATTGAACATTTCTCGGAAGAATTATTTGTTTATCAATCTTCTTATACATAAAAGTCATATAACAGTTTTATATAGATAAAACACATCCATTGACATCGCTTATGGTCGATTCGATCACTTGATTTGAAAAAAAAATATCCATTTTGCTTGCTTGAATGTGGGAAAAATTCTTGAACCTGAAATATTATACTTAAGTGCAATCGGAACATTAACATATCTTGCAAATTGCACTCGACTGGACATAGCTTTTTTATTAAATCTTCTTACAAGTAGGGGTGGGCGTGGGTCGGGTTTCCACCCAACCCAACCCAAACCGAGTAAAATTTGGTTTGGCAAAAAGCCAAACCGAAACCAAAAAAAAAAAAAAATTTGGCCCGAAACCGACCCGAGTCGGTTCGGGTTTTCGGTTTTGGGCCAAGAATAGCTAAAAATTTTTTTTTAAAAACCGTGTCAGTTTCGGGTTGGATTTTCCCGACCCAAAAACTGCCCAAATCGACCCGAGTCGGTTCGGGTCGGGTCGATTTGGCGATTATTTTGGCAAGCCCTACTTACAAGATATAGCTCTGCACCAACTCAAGGACATTGGAATGGTGTTAAACATATTCTTCGTGACCTAAAGGTACTATTGACTCAGGATTATTTTATTTACAAAAATTAGGATATTCTTTAGTAGGATATGCAGATGCAGGTTATCTTTTCAATCCACATAAAGCTAAATCACAAACATGATATGTGTTTACACATAGAGGAACTGCTATATCATGGACATCTGTGAAGTAAAACTTGACAGCAACATCTTCAAATCATTCTGAAATTATTGCAATCCACGAAGCAAGTTGGGAATGTTTATGGTTGAGGAACATGACACATCATATCCAAGCATCATGTTAATTAGCTTCAACAAGTGATAGTCCAACAGTATTGTATGAAGACAATACAACTTGTATTGCACAACTCAAAGGAGGCTACATCAAAGTGGACAAGACAAATCACATTTCTCTTAAATTTTTCTATACACGTGAGCTTCAAAAGAATTGTGATATTGATGTTCAACAAATTTTCTCAAGTGACAATTTGGCTGGGCCTATTTACAAAAGCATTACCAACATCTACATTCAAGAAATTGGTACATGAGATTGGGATGCGTCGACTCAAAGATCTTTAGTGATTAACATCAGGAGGAGTATCTGTACTCTTTTTCCTTAATCCAGATTTTATCCCACTGAGTTTTCATGACATGGTTTAAATGATCCAGCATTTTCTTAATACTCCAAAACTTCAATAATTAATTGTACTTTTTTTTCTTTTCGTTTGATATTTTGTCCAACTAGGTTTTTATCAAACAAAGGTTTTAACAAGGCAGTTAGTGTAGAAATAGTCATCAAATGGGGTGTGTTATAAAATTATGGGATAATTATTGATGACTACTTAATCTTATCATGATACATAGATAAGCTTTATTTGCTTGTATCTAAATCAATTTGTAGCTCTTTTTGAAACCCTATAAATATGGGTCCATAGTCATAATAAAATTACATAATTTATTTTCCTTTCTTATATTTTCCTCTCTTCTTCCTTTAATTTCATAACAAAATAATGTCTAGACAATAATGATCTATTACAGATTAAACTAAAAACGAGATAACAACACCCATATACTCCACAGGATGTCTATATTGGTTTGCTGGCAATTCTTTAGTCATTAAATATGTAATCATCAGCTCACTACCATTATGTTTGATAATGACTTCATGATACTTGACATGTTCTCAAAACATAAAATACTTTATGTCGATATGCTTGCTTCAGCTTCCACTCTTATTGTTCTTGGTGAAGAAACCCACTTTCAAGTTACCACAATAAATCTTTATAGGTCTCGCCATGGAATCGACAATTTGAGAGCAACAACAAAATTCTTTAACTATAATGTCTGTATAGTATCTTTATAGCAAGCAATAAATTATACTTCCACTATAGACAAGGCAACGATAGTCTGCTTATTACTTTTCCAAGATATAGTTCCTCTAGAGAGAAGGAAAACATATCTTGAGGTGGACTTTCGTGTGTCTACACAACCAGCAAAATCTGAATTTATATAGCAAATCACTTCTAGATGATTGGTGTGATTGTATGTCAATCTGTAGTCCTTGGTTCTTTTGAAGTAATTGCATGACTTTCTTAGCACCCTTCTAATGTTCCATGCCAAGATTACTTTAATATCTTCCTAGCACGCCTACTACAAATCCATTATCTAGTCTTTTATAAACATGTCGGTACATTAGACTACCTACTGCAAATGCATATAGAAAGCATTTAATATGCTTTCATTCCAATGTAGTTTGTGGAATTTGTAACCTTTAACAATAGGTGTTAGGGTGTTTTCACAATACTTCATTATGAATCTCTCTAAAACTATTTCAATATAGGCCCTTTCAGATAGACCAAGTATTGTTTGGGTTCTATCTCTGTGAATCTCCATGCCAATGATATGAGAGGCTTCACCAAAATCATTCGTATCAGACTTGTGAGAGAGAATATTTTGGTTTCATGTAAAAGACTTAAATTATTGCTTGCAAATAAATTCCACCCATATAGAAGTAAAAAGATATATTTACTCCCACTAACCATAAGGTATATGCATTGATCAACAACGTTCTCAATAAAACCAAATAAGGTAATGATGTTGTGAAACTTTGTACACCATTGACAGAAGGCCTACTTTAGTCCATATATGGATCTAATAAGCTTAAAGACTAAATGATCATCCTTTCATGTAGAGAAACCTTTAGGTTGTTTTATGAACAACTCATATTCCAAATTACCATTTAATGCAGTTTTGACGTACATTTGATATAGTTCTAAATCAAAATGAGCTACTGGAATCATACTCATCCTGAACAAATCCTTCTTGAAAACTGGAGAGAATGTCTCGTGATAATCAATATATTCCTTTTGATTAAAATCTTTTACCCCAAATTTTGTCTTATATCCTTCTAAGTTACCCTTGACATCGTGCAATCACTAGTTGTTACCTTTTTTGGTTACTCATAAAATTTCCAAACTTAATTTTTAGCCATAAATTCTATTTCATCTTTCATGGCATTTTACCAAAATGTATAATGTTCTTTCGTTACCACCGATTTTGGTAAGACCTCTATATCATCAAAAGCCGCAAAAGAATAGCCCCATAGACCCGAGCGAAGGCCTGGGGGCCCGACAAGAAGTCTCGTAAAATCTTAGAAGACCTCGGGAGGCCCATCGAACATCTTAGCGCTCTTGAATCTCTCTGTGAAGCCCATGAAGGGCCTCGACATTCCTGGCCAATCTGGATCACTTCACTGGTCTTCGCATTCTCATAATATGATATTTTGGGATAACCAGATAAGTAATTAAAGAAAGATTGTGTTTAATTTCCATAAGGATTCTCACAAGAAAAACGAATACCAATCTCCCAATAATTAGGCAACACAATATTAGAAATCCAATCAGATAAGGACCGAAATCTAGGAGATTGTGTTCATATCCAATTACCCTCTATCCTATAAGGAAGGAGAATCTAATCAGAGTTCTAATTGATTGCTTACACAGAATAATTAGGACTCTGTAGCTATAAATACGAGAACTCTGGTTATTCCAAAGTACGCATTTGAGTACGCTCTTTTTATGCATTATTATCACCCTTAAGCTCTGCTCAAATCTCTGCCTGCTTGTCCCTCCCACACCCAATTATTTTTATCTCCCGTATCTTATTCTATATACCGGCAGTAGACTTGATCGTCGGAGTACTAATGATCGCCAGACCCTTTTTCTCTGGTGATGATGGTGCCTAACGGTCGTCCTAGTGTGCAGGTACATACAGGTTGGCAGAGGAGTGACTGGAGATTTGTTAACGCGTGGACAATACAGATTCTAACGTCAACAGATTGGCACCGTCTATAGGAACCAAAAAAATGTTTCGCGACCAAAAACTTGTGGTAAAAACGTGTTTTCTACCCAAAAGAGCATGGCAACAGAGAACTCCATAAAAGAAGATGTGGAGTCCAATCATCGACTTACTAAGCAGGAAAGCGTTCAAGACCTTGAGAATGTAACCCGTCGTGAAGAGGATAAGACAACGATGTAGTGGACGGTCGAGCAAGAGAACCAAGACTTGAAGCTAGATAATGCCTGGATGAAGGCAACGCTTGAACTGTTGGAGAATCAATCCCTTCAACGTAGACCCAAGTGTAGTCGTGCAAGGTGAAGCCCTTCGAGGTCTGGTTCTATCGAAAGCAGTCAGTCTCAAGATGATTCGCCAATCATCAACGGGCGAAATCCCTGGAACCAAGAGAGACCTCGTACCTCGCGAGTGGAAAAGTTGGTCGCCTATGCCAGCATATTCGATAGGTTGGGGGTCGGGTCATTTGTAGCTCGACCTCAATCATTGAGTAGCCGACATAGTGAGCCCAGTGATGACCACTAAGAGAGGAGAATAGACTCCAAGGCTGCGAATGTGAAGCCCGAAGATGAAAGACCCTAACGGTCGTGCGACCTTGACGACGAGGACGAGGACGAGGACCTCCTATTCTCTAAAGAGTTGAAGGCTAAAGAACTCTCCATAGGGTTCAAAATACCTCCTATGGAGAAATATAACGGGATAGGTAATCCCATGGATTCCATTGGAAGTTCGCTTTCTAAAGGCCTTCGTCCACATTTAATACTCCTTCTTAAAGTCCCACACCTGATATAAATGATAGGCTTGGACTTGGGGGATTATTGTTACCACCTGATTTTAGTAAGACCTCCACGTCATCAAAAGCCCACCAAAGGCCCCATATACCCGGCGAAGGCCTCGGGGGCCCAGCAAAGGTCTCGTAAATTCTCAGAAGGCCTCGGAGGCCCATTGAACATCTTAGCACTCTTGAATCTCTCACAGCGAAGCCCATGAAGGGCCTCGACATTCTTTGCCAATCTGGAGCACTTTGTTGGTCATCGCATTCTCGCAATCTAATATTTTGGGATAACCAGAAAAGTAATTAAAGAAAGATTGTGTTTGATTTCCATAAGGATTCTCACAAGAAAAATGAATACCAATCTCCCAATAATTAGGCAACACAATATTGGAAATCCAATCGAGATAAAGATCGAAAACTGGAAGATTGTATCCATGTCCAATTACCCTTTATCCTATAAGGAAGGAGAATCTAATCGAGTTCTAATTGATTACTTACAGAATAATTAAGACTCGTGAGGTATAAATACGAGAACTCCACTTAATCCAAGGCACGTATTTGAGCACGCACTTATTACGCATTTTAGTACGCTCTTTTTACGTATTATTATCACCCTTAAACTCTGCTTAAATCTCGCCTACTTGTCCTTCTCACACCCAATTGTTTCCATCACTCGTATATTATTTCATATATCGGCAGTTGACTTGATCGTCGGAGCACCAACGATCGTCAGACCTTTTTTCTCCGGTGATCTTGGTACCTAACGGCCGTCCTAGTGTGCAGGTAACATACATGTTGGCAGAAGAGTGATTGGAGATCTGTTGACGCGTGAACAGTGCAGATTCAGACGTCAACATTCACCACTCACTAGAAATTGATAGCCTTCGTTCTTGAGTATATTCTAAAATGTACTACTTAATTTAGATTTTGAAAATCCTCGATAGTCGGTTCATTTTAAGCTTGTTTCTCATGGGTGGTTATTTCTTCAATTGGTTATTCTTCAACATTTTCAGATTTATTTTTTTAATTAACCACAAATTGTAAATTATTTATAGACAACTCGTTGAATTACTTATTTCCTCAAATTGTACCTTAAAAGCATTCCCACTAGCATAGAATCCTAAAGAAATTTAGTATTTCTAGCATCAACATTATAAACTCGATATCGTTTGGAGTTTAACACATATCCACTAATTGTCCTGGGTCTAATTTCTTTATGTGAGTATTATAAATCCTTACTTCAACGGGAACCATCCCATATGTGCAAATAACTTAAACTCGGTTTTTGTCCACCCACATCTTAAAAGGAGTTTTAGGAATGTCTTTACAAGGAACTTGATTTAAGATGTACACTACAGTTTTCAAGGCTTCACTCTATAAGGATAATGGAAGATTAGAATTACTAATCATGCTTCTCACCATGTCCATCAGCGTTCTATTACTTCTTTCAGCTGCACCTGCACCATTTTGTTGTTCTATTGGTCTTGTTGGTCTGCTTCCCTTTATGCAGTCCACATAAGTCCCAAAGTCAGTAAAATCTGGAGTTTTGAGGACTCCTTCATTTATTCTTTAAATAGAGATGTGTATCAATCCTCTATGCCATAATAATGAGGAATTCATTAATGAGACTTCTCATTGTACCAATATCACCATGCAAAGACATATAATTATATTCATATGCGGGGTCTAAATTAATTTTGAATTAAATATCAACCAATTGTTCATCACCAGCGTAAACTTTGTTCTTAAACATAGTAAAATTACAATTTTCAAAAGAAACACTATAATCGAGCCGAAGAAGTCTTGTAATAGATATTAAATTTCTAGATATGTTTGAATGTAAATAATTGTTCTCTACATCTAAAATAAATTTGGTCTTCAACATCAATGAAAAATTCAACATGCTTTCAACTTTAGATCAGATCTTGTCTCTTGAATAGATACCTTATTCGCCTTCAGCTTCCTTTGGTTGACAATGTTGGGCAGTGTGCCCATATATTATAGTTTTTGCTGTAATAAAATAATAATTTTATGATAAATAAAACTTTGTTCTATTAATTTGTTATTATTGCATTTTTTAATATTGAGCATGTAAATAAAGTGTCAATGATCACTTGTGATAATATAAGTTGGATGCTTGCATTGAGAAGCATAGTGTGACACGACTTATATTTTGATCATAATTAAAATTGTTCACAACTAATATATAAGGGTTGGCGCCTTGTACTAAATGGTTGTAGTGTTGACTGTTTAATCATTCGAGTATGCGATTTGTCTTTATCGCGAAATGATTTCATGATGACACTAGTATACTTGGAGTGTATTGAACGGACCACGTGTCAAATTTAATTATATAGCATAACCGTGCGAATAATTAAATTCTACTTGATCATCAGGTATTTCATCTAAATCCATTGACATGATTATGTATATTTTTTCGTTAGTTTGAAAGTTCTTTGATTCACCAATGAGTGAGATCAATTTAGTTGATCAAATATCTCGGTGAGTTGGAAGCTTGAGAATGAGTGAAGTAGAGAACTCGAATTCATGTCGGGAACTATCGCCATAAAAATAGGTCGAGTGACAACTTAAGTATTTTCTGTTGAACGGTTACAAATCTGAGCGCAGTGTTTAGCGACGACTAAACTTCGACATCTGTGAATTAGTTCATAGGACCGTTGAAAAAAATGTAACTTAAAGTTAATGAGAATAATTAGAAGGGCAAAACGATCATTTATGCTCATACCTAATTATCGGATCTCAGACAGGGATGAATTATATATACGGTGGGTCAGAAGAAAGTATAACAGCTTTTGTAATCTTATATATTTCTGAGAGTGCAGTCTCTTGCCTTTGTTGGAAAAAGTAAAAGACTAATAATTAGATCGAATGGTCTAGGGTCGACTAGATAGAATCTAATTATTGGAGCTTTGAAAATATATGTCCGAACAGGTCCAGGTAGCTCTATAAAGTTTTGGGCTTAATCACAGTTACTATGAAAGTTTTGGACTTGATTGTAATTGTGATGTAAGTTCTGGAATTACATGTGTAATTAAATCAATTCTAAGGCGATTGGACTTGGATGCTAACAAGACTCCTGTCGTTGTTTGCAATCAGAACGCTTGTCGTATTTATAATACATTGCTTGTAACATAAATTAATTCGAACGATTTGATCAATTAAGAAAAGAGAAGAAAGTAAAATTCTTAAGTCTTGTTTGACTTGAGTTTTATCTTCTTGGTTTTCTAAATCTAACTAGTCTAGAAATTAGTTCTTGATTCAATTAAAAGGTGCCCACACACTATTGTAATCTATACTTAGGGGAATATCATAGAAGACTTGAACGTTGGGAGCACCAAGTTCGTGAATCAAAAGCAGGAAGTTCATGAATCAGATTGAAGACTGTTGGAAAAATATGTGTTTTTATATCTTGGCTAACTTAATAAATATAACTGATTTTTAATGATAAAAGAGCATGTCAACTTTCGCGTTTTTGACTCGTCTAGTTAACGCCAGTTTCGATCGAATGGGTTGATAAGTGGATTATTTTTTCGGATTAGTAAAAGCTGCGATTTTATTCTATTTCTATACTTGATATATTCTCGACCTCATGAATATTATTGTGACTCCTTTTCGTGGGTTAAAGAATCTTTTTTGATTTTCTTAGATATGTTTAGGAAGGAATATTTAGTTTCCTAAATTCTTTCATTCTACAAATCTAAGAATATCTTTCTATATTCTTTTCTACTAATTTTCTTACTATTCTTGTTGCATATTTTTAGGTAAGAAATAATTCCTAAATTGATTTCTACTTTAACTATAAGTAAGAGTGGAAATCAATAAGGAATTAAGGCTTTTGAAATATAATTTTTGTTCTTGGATTCTCTAAGCAAAACCGGCCGAATTCATTGGTGGAAAACAAGACCCGATGCTTCATTGATTTAACTTTCAAAGCAAAAATGTTTTCTTCAAACTTATTGAAGAATCAAAAACTAATTGGTGCTCAACGAACAATTCTATATCTTGTTTAAGCTACTTGGCGTGAAGTTAAGAATGGGGTTTCTTAATCTAAGTGGTGGTTGCGGTCAAGTACAATAGGAAAATGGCGATAAAGTCAAGACCGATGGGTTTGATTCCACTTCATCAACAAGTCAGAAGAAGAAGTATCACGGGGAGTTGATCATTTTCTTTTGATTGTTATTTTGTTAATTTTACGAAATTACAAAAACCGATACTATTGTACTTTTGAAGAAAATTATTAGTAGATTGTTTTTACCCATGGCATGGGGGCCCGTGGATGTTTCTCTTAGGAGTTTACCACGTTACATCTTGTGTTCATAATTAATCCTTTAATTTCTGCACTAGACAAGATTAGGTAAACGAACACTATTGTCTTGATCGAAGCTGTTATCTCTATATCTTGCCGGTTCGACTACGTTCAATTTGCTTGCTTAATTAAGATTAAAATTCGTTTTTAATTTAATTAATCTAGGTTTTAGAACTTTCAATTAGTATCAGAGAGGATACACTTTTTAAGTGTGATCCAAAGAAACCTAGATATGGACGGTGCACCGTTTAGACCACTTGTTTTAGATGGTACTAATTATGTTTATTGAAAAATTAGAATTCAAGTTTATATCCAATCCCTTGATGAAAAATCTTGGCACTCTATTGTCCATGGCTATAAAACTCCCACCATTATTGAAAATGGTGTAGAAAGAGAGAAAAAGGCAGACGAATGGGCTACAACTGATTTTAATTATACTAATTGGAATTCCAAAGCTTTAAATGCCATATTCTCTCTTGTAGACTCTAATCAATTTCGTTTGATTTCTACTTGTCAGGTTGCAAAAGATGCTTGGGACATCTTACGAATTGTTCACGAAGGAACCACTATAGTCAAGTCGTCCAAGCTTCAAATTCTAACTCTAGAGTTTGAATAACTAACCATGAGAGACGATGAACAATTCAAGGATTTCTATGCAAAACTCAGTGACATCACCAATACTGCTTATACTTTGGGAAAGAAATATTCGGAGAGTAAAATTGAAAAGAAAATTCTCAGATCCTTGCCTGATCGTTTTCATTCTAAAGTAACTGCAATTGATGAAAGTAAGGAGATTGAGAATATGAGAGTTGAAGAATTGGTGGGATCATTGATGACATATGAGCTACATCTACAAAGGAGAAAGAAAGAAAAGAGATCTAGTATTGCCTTCAGAATTAAAATTCATGAAGACGAGGTTGATCATGAGGAGAGCGAAATAAATGAAAACATGGTCATGCTCACCAAACAATTCAAAAAATTTCTAAAAGGAAATCAAAAGGGAAAGAACTTGAATACCTCTCTCCAACAAAAGAAGAGATTTCCAATCAACATAAAACAAAACCCCACTACCTCTATGAATAGATCTGACAATCGAATTCAATGCCATGAGTGTGAGGGTTTTGGTCACATAGCCTCTGAATGTGCAAATTATTTAAAGAAATCTCATACCAAGAAGGCCATGAATATCACTTGGAGTGAAGATGATGAAAAGATTCGAGATGAGGACGAGGACAATGAAACCATTGTTGATCGTGTAACGTCTTTAGCTGTGAACTTAACTTCTCGTCATCGATTCCTTGCAAAACTTGATTGCGAGTTCGACTCCTTGGCGACAACATCGAAGAACCAATCAGTGTATCATTATAAGCTGCGGCATTATGAATAAAAATTACAAGATGAGCAGGAGAAAAACTTGTCTACTCAAGTCATGATAGAATTTTTGGAAGATGACAAAGGTGAAATTGATTCTCAAAATAATATTCTTACCAACATCTTAAAAGAGAAGGATGATCAAATTGCGAACATTCTTGATGAATTAAAAGTTTCAAAAGAAAGGATCAAGCAATTAACAATTGGAGCCTCTCGCTTAAGTGAAACCCTAAGCTATGGAAGAACTCCAAGCGTCCAAAGAAGGTATGGGATATGTTGGAAAATGTGAAAAAAAAAAGTTGGGAATCGGATCAACTTCATCAAAGAAACAAAGTCTCTTTGTATTTTCGAGAAAAGCTGCTCCCATCACCGTCGAACTAAGGTGACCTACCTATGCGAGTTCTAACCAATGCCAAGACTCAAAAACAGCCACGACCATCGTGTATACAACCAATACAGAGAAGTAAATCAAAGTACTTTTTAAAATGTTGTATATCTGTGGTAATTTAGGACACGACTCCTTTCATTGTTTGTTTAGTAAAAACTTGGCTAATAGACAAATGAGACACCTTAGCAACACTAAAGTAAGACAAATTTGAGTAAAAAATGGTGATTTAAATTGTTATATGGTTGATGTTGCCTATAGATCTTTTATTCCTAACTCTTGGTATTTTGACAGTGGTTGTTCTAGACATATGACTGGTAATTGATCTTATCTAACTAACTACAAAAATCATGAAGGTGGTCTGGTTACTTTTGGTGATGGAGCACACGGTAAAATTGAAGGTGTAGGCACTATTCTAATTGATAGTTTCTCTCCGTTAAAATAAGTTCTTTTTGTTGTAGGTTTAAAAGCTAACCTGATTAGTATAGGCCAACTCTGTGATGATAAACACTTGGTTATGTTCTCAAAAAATTCTTGTAAAGTCTTGAAGTATGATGGTAGTTGTATTCTACATGGTTATAGATGCAATGATGAATGTTATCTTCTTGACACCAAAATTACTTGTCATATTTCAAAGACTGACTCAACCGAGTTGTGGCACAAACGATTGGGACATTTAAACTATAGTGATCTGTTGAGACTAACAAAATTGAATGCAGTACGAGGTGTTCCTAAGCTTACTGAAAAATCTGAAGGATTGTGTGGTTCGTGCCTAAAAGGTAAGCAAACCAAAAGCACTCACAAGCAAGGTAAGTTTCTTACTACAGCTCATGTATTAGAATTACTTCACATGGATTTGATGGGACCTATTCAAACTGAAAGTATTGGGGGCAAGAAATATATTTTTGTTTGCGTGGATGATTTTTCTAGATATACTTGGGTAGATTTCTTGAGAGAAAAATCTGATGTTTTTGAAAGATTCAAATTTTTACACCTAAAATTAACAACAGAAAAATATTTTGAGGAATAAAATATTAAGGATTAGAAGTGATCATGGGAGAGAGTTTGAAAATGCTACTTTCTCTACTTTACGTGATCAAAATGGTATTTTCATGAATTCTCGCACCCAAAAACTCACGAACAAAATGGTGTTGTGGAAAGAAAAATAGGTCTCTACAAGAGATGGCTAGAGTTATGTTAAATAGTAAGAAGCTCCTGTTAAATTTATGGGTGAAGCTATTAATATTGCTTGTTATATTTTGAATCGTGTGTCTTTGAGAATAGGAACCACTCAAACTCCTTATGAAATTTGGAAAGGAAGAAAGCCGAATCTCAAATATTTCCATACCTTTGGTAGCAAAATGCTATGTGTTAAATAATTGGGAATACTTGGGTAAATTCGATTCAAAGAGTGATGAGGAGTGTTTATTGGTTATTCGAGAAACGTACCGTGCTTACTGAATTTATAACATGCGTACTCGAGACTATCATTGAATCAATCAATGTAAAATTGATGATCACGATAACTTTTCATCTTATTCAAGGAGCCTAATATTGAGACTTTTGAAGAACAGTTCTTTGGGCGTCAACCTACTCAAGACCATCATGTGTACACGCACTGCGGTGATACATGGAAGGAACATCCGACATCAAGTTCGATGTCTACGCCCCTGCTCACGGAAGTTTTGGCGCACCATATACAAATATCGAACAAGACATGAGAAGGCAACCTCCTTCTTGGATTCGAGAAAGCACACCTATTGGACAATGTTCTCTTAGATTCTAGAGGCGGCATGATGACTCAAAGGACACTAAAATGTGATCGGGACAAAGTAGATATTAAAAATAAATCGGATGAACATGGTAACATAGTCAATTTGGAAGAAAAGGCATGCTTAGTTGCATGTGGGCTACACTCAACTAGAAGGGTGGATTTTGATGAAACATTTGCACACACTCAGCTCGTGGATTTTGAATCCGACTTGAATCCATTACACTCTTACTATCGGTGGCATGTCAAATGAGGTTCAAGCTGTACCAAATAGATGTCAAAAGCGTCTTTTTGAATGGAATTCTTAATGAAGAAGTCTATGTTGAGCGACTAAGGATTTGTTGATCCTTATTCTCCCGACCATGTGTTCGAGACTAAAAAGGCTCTGACGGACTAAAGCAAGCCCCACGAGCTTGGTATGAACGATTAACCATGTTCTTGTTGGAGCAAGGGATACAAGAGAGGAGGAGCTGACAAAACGTTATTCATCAAATATTTTAAAACTGGATTAATTGTTGCACAAATCTACGTCGATGACATTGTGTTTGGTTCTTCACTAGAAACAAAATCCAATGAATTTGCTACACTTATGCAAAATGAATTTGAAATGAGTATGGTTGGTGAACTAAATTTCTTTTTAGGTTTGCAGATCAAACAGGTTGGATCAGGGATTTTTATCTCCCAGGTCAAGTATGCTAAAAATCTTGTGAAGAAGTTCGGCCTTAAACAGACCAAGTCAGTCAGAACTCCCATGGCCACATCCTTGAAAATTTCCATAGATGACCAGGAAAAGGAGGTTGACTCCAGCTTGTACAGAAGCATGATAGGTAGTCTGCTGTACCTGACTGCAAGTCGTCTTGACATATCATTCAGTGTTAGAGTTTGTGCACGTTATCAAGCTAAACCAAAAGAATCACATCTTGCGACAGTGAAGCAAATTATTCGTTATATTAATTGTACTTCTGATTATGATTTATGGTATACTAATGATACTAACTCTCATCTTGTAGGATACATTGATGTTGACTTTTGGAAACATGGATGATAGGAAAAGCACGAGTGGAGGATGTTTCTACATTGGTAACAATCTCATTGCATGGTTAAGTAAGAAACAAAACTCTATTTCCTTATCTCTGCGGAAAGTTTGAGGATATTGCAATGGAGTAGTTGTTACACTTCACTACTTTGGATGAAACAAATGCTATGTGATTATGGTATTGATCAAGACGTGTTACTATATTCTGTGATAACATTAGTGCTATCAATATTTCTAAAAATCCTATTCAGCACACTAGGACCAAACATATTGATATTAGACATCATTTTATTAGAAATTTGGTCGAAGAAAAAGTTATTACTTTGGAACATATTCAGATTGAGTATCAGTTGGCTGATTTGTTCACCAAAGCTTTAGATTCTGCTAGATTTGAGACTCTACAGAAGGCCGTGGACATTTGCTTGATGCATTAGTTTTTTTTTTTAAAAAAATAATAATTTGGAAGTAGTGTTTTTCTTTTTGTTTGATTTTATCATGTGTGTTTGTTTGTATTTGCTTATTTTTTATTTATTTAAAAAAAAAAAGAGGGAGAAGAATTGATTTTCTTGCAAATAGCATATAATATAAATGTATGATTGGTCTATGAATTTTGAGATTTACTTGGATTAACCAATCAGTATGGTATGCTCATTATACTTAAGGTTAAATATGCTCAGATAAGCACACTTTGAGGACATATTGACTTATTTGATTGTACCTTACTACTAACTAGATTGTTATCTTTAAAGTAGTTTCGTACTTTGTTGTGACTTATGGTTAGTATCTATGTCTCTCGGTACTATAGTATGTTGTTGTGTTAAAAAGATAATTTCATGGAGGAGATGGCTACCACCATAGATGTGTGCAGCCGTCCTTGATAATGAACATAAATCATGTAGAAAAGAGCTACATTTATGGCTCGATAAAGTCAACTCCATGATCTTATAAATTCGGTGTTTTGACAAAACAAAAAGGGGATATATATATATATATATATATATATATATATATATATATATATATATATATATATATATATATATATATATATATATATGCAATAAAGTCAACACTCTGAGTCTTCGAAAAAAAATTGCTATGGTACTCACATGCCGCATGCGCACATATTTTTTATTCAAAGAGATATGTTCGAGATGATGGTGGTTTGAAACACATCTCAAGATCTTGATCTTCATGACAAAGTTCAATTTGACTTAGTGGGACAAGTTATGATCGATTAATCCGGTATGTCCCATCACACACTCACGTTATAAACCCGACTAATTAATTGAATCTAATTATGCACATATATCTGATTGGAAGATTCAGGTTGATTGTGATATTTTTGGACTGATTGTATAATTTGTAGAACTATGAAATTTCCAATAAATAAACCATTCAATTTTATCTCATAAAATATTCTCATTATTTTTGTGTGATTATTTTGTATGGGCCTTTTAAGAAGAAATTTCAATCAACGGTCTAATTTTGGCAGACAATCGGTTTTAACTGAGAAAATTCCGGATGAATTTTAGTTTATGGAATCCAATCGTATTTTGTTACGATTTTATCTTCCTAATTTCAAAAAAAAAATTAACATCTTAAGCAGTTTAATTTAATTTAAATTTGACATATCTGATTAAGGAAGGTTTCTTTATCAATAACTGCCATTAATCAGTTTAATTTTAGTAACTGCTTTACTCACGTTCCCAATTCACTGTTCCCTCCTTGTGCAATTTTGAAAAGAATTCTTCCCCCTTTAAACCATGATTTAGGTTTTTCTTCTTCATCTTCTCACACTCAATCTTCAATTCCTAACTCCAAAGCCCCTCATACTTGATCTCAAAGGTGTGTTTGAGTTTTCTTTTTCAGATTCAAAACAATGGTGAAGACTAAAATGCCAAAATCGAAGAAACATCCAGGGAATTCGTCCAAGGACATTGTTGCTCCAATGTCTGCTGCTGAAACTGTGATGGGGCCACAAATGTCGCCGGCAAGGACTCTCCGGCGAAGTACAAGAAGACGGGAACTCTCAAGTTCAGACCCAGACACTTCTCCAAAGTGGTAGTTGCATCTCGGGTGACCAATCGATGGACATTGTTGCATATCAACCGCCGGTCGACTATTCTAAAACCTGACCCGTCCAACATCTAACGACCCAATCACCTTTTACGAGCAAGAAAGTTACCTTAAGTGCTCAAGACCCAATTGAAGAAGGAGATGAGGATGATGAATCTGCTGGTGTGATGGGTCCGACAATCTTGAAATTGAAGAAGAAGTTCGTGAGGATGAAGGGGCTGGTGATGAGGAGTCGAGCGACCTCCCTCATTCGTAGAAGGTTCAAGTAAGCCCCCTTCTCAAAATTCAGATTCTGATTTTGATGTTGCTCTTGATGAATCTTCAGAATCTACTCCTACACCCCATCCAATGAAAAGGGCCACAAGGGCTAAGAAAGAGAAAGGTAAAATCGCTGATGTTGCTGAAAAGCCCACACCTGCTGGTCAGAACAGGCCTATCACTACCTCAGGGGGTACCTACAGAATACTGCTATCCCCAAATGTTCAAACATGACACATTAACTAGAGGTAGACACTCTGTTAACCCCCTCAATTACTGTTTTCTATTGGAGAGTGCTGAGAGTTTGTTTCTGTCATTTACCATCTACCGTAAGTTCATCATTGAGTGTAAGGTAGCAATTGCCGAATTTAGTTCGTTTGGTTTAGTTGAAATTGTTGATTTTCACAACTTACATAATCTATTGAGTTTTTCTAGGCCGTTCAATAAAACTCTGGTCAAGGAATTTATGGCCAATGTTCCAAAGAATCTAGGAAAGGCTGGAAATGAATTCAGGTGGCATGTTTATGTCCGAGGAAGATATGTTACCTTCAGTCCTAACTCTCTCAGAGACTGGCTTAGGGTGACCACTGTGACTGTCACAAGTGACGAAGAATTGACCAAGGACAGCATTGTGCAAGAAATGACTGGCTCTACCTGGCCAGAATCAAGAGAAGGCCGGCTGCTTCTCGGTTACTGCCCAAATACAAAATTCTTCATCGGATTCTTATCAACAATATCGATCCATTAACTCATCGATCTGACATTTCGGGAGATAGGACTGTTATGCTATACAAGTTAGGGATGAGGATGCCAGTTGATTGAGTTAAAATAGTTTTGATAGAATTGTTTATGAAGGGCCGAGGAGGCCAAGCAGCGATCAGAACTCAAGTATCCGGCTCGATCCATCACTTTCTTGTTCATCAAGAAGTGCACCGCCATGGATTCAGACCGCTTCTCTGAGGACATTCTAGCGCTAGGTGTTCATGAGTTTACAAATTTAGGTAGCGCACCACATCTCACTCCCAGAGTTCCCAGGCACTTTCTATCCTCGTTGGACCATTCTGGACGTCTGGATGCACTGAAAACTCAGTTGGGGCTGGTTCGAACACAGGTAGATCAAATTTTTGCCCTAACCAAAGGTTTTTTGATGAATTTGCTTTCATGCGTAGGGTGTTGGGTAAACTGGAATTTCTGGGCGATGAGCATATAAAATCTGCATTCTGAATAGTTATTCCAGAATTCTTTGCACATCCTGGAGATCCAATGGAGATTCTGACTTCCGATCCTGTTGTTGAGACAACTGCTGCCCCAGCCACTGCACCTCTCACTGATGATCCTCCAGTTGATGCTCCTTCAGATACTCATGCTCGCAGGAGAGTTGCAAATGCATCTGCATCCGGTACAAAGAAGCTCAGATCCTCTCGGCACTAATTGTTCTCAATTCTAACTTTTAACTTTCTAAGTATTTGGCTATGGATGACTGTTTTAACTCTTAAATTCTGCTTTATTTTCCTTAAATTCTGCTATGGATGACTGTTTTTTCTCTTCCTTTGGCGTTCCTCTTACAAAAGGAAGAGTACTAGTAATTTTTAATTTTTGTGGTTGTTAGGTTTTTCTTGCTATGGACACTTTGTTGGTTAAACTTTAATAGTAATATTTTTAGGTTTATGGTAGTTTGATCATTACACTTAGATGATATCTTGCTAAGGGGGAGCAATATTAAAGTTATGGCTATTGTGTGTGGTTTTTGCATATTGTGTTAACTTCTTTTTAGGAGTTCTCGGTTTACACACTAAGGAGGAGCCATAACCCTAATATGTTGATACTCATGGGTTCTTTACTTTTCACACACATCACACTTACATTAAAAATTCGATAGTTATGTGTTTGTAATTAAGCAATGCCAAAGGGGGAGTTTGTTGGAAAAATATGTGTCATATTTTTCACTTTTTATATATTGGGTAACTTAATAAATATAACTGATTTTTAATGATAAAAGAGCAGGTCAACGTTTTCATTTTTGACTCGTCTCAGTTAACTTGATTCGGTCGATTGGGTTGATAAGTAAATTATTTTCACATCGATAAAAGTCTGCGATTTTATTCATTTCTATACTTGATATATTCGACCTCATGAATATTATTGTGACTCCTTTGTAGGTTAAAGAATCTTTTCTTATTCTCTTAGATTTGTTTAGGAATGAAATATTTAGTTTTCTAAATTCTTTCCTTCTACAAATCTAAGAATATTTTCTATATTCTTTCTTACTAATTTTCTTACCATTCTTGTTGCATATTTTTAGGTAAGAAATAATTCCTAAATTGATTTCTACTTTAACTATAAGTAAGAGTGGAAATCAATAAAGAATTAAAGCTTTTGAAAAATAATTTTTGGTCTTGGATTCTCTAAGCAAAACCGGCCGAATTCATTGGTGGAAAACAAGACTCGATGCTTCATTGATTTAACTTTCGAAGCAAAAAGGTTTTCTTCAAACTCATTGAATAATCAAAAACTAATTGGTGCTCAACGAACAATTCCATATCTTGTTTAAGCTACTTGACGTGAAGTTAAGAACGGAAGTTCTTAATCCAAGTGGTGGTTGCGGTCAAGTACAATAGGGAAGTGGCGATAAAGTCAAGACCGGTGGGTTAGATTCCACTTCATCAATAAATCAGAAGAAGAAGTATCACAGGGAGTTGATCTATTTTTTTTTTATTGTTATTTTGTTAATTTTGTGAAATTACAAAAACCGATACTATTGTATTTTTAAACAAGATTATTAGTGAATTGTTTTTACCCATGGTATGGGGGGCGTTGATGTTTTCCTTAGGGGTTTACCACGTTACATCTTGTGTTCATAATTAATCTTTTAATTTCTGCACTTGACAAGATTAGGTTAACGAACAACTTTGTTGTGTGAGTCGAAGGCTGTATATCTCTATATCTTGCCAGTTTTGACTACGTTCTGTCCACTGCTTGCTTAATTAAGATTAAAATTCGTTTTTAATTTAATTAATCTAGGTTTTAAAACTTTTAAAGACTAATATCATTTATCGATTAAGGTATAATAATAAATCATAAGTATTTTAATTATAATAAACATGCGAAAGCCTAGCAAAGATTCTGGTTTTATTGAATTAAAGAAATTTTTTGTTTTCTAGCTAATTCTCTTATCAATTTCCAACAAGTGGTATCAGAGCGGTCTAGACCGTTCACGTGTTTTGTTATGTTATCTAGATATGATAATTGCATGTTCTAGTCGAGCGGTGTCTATGATTATTTGTTTATATGTCGATTGAATAATTGATATTATTTTAAACTGTGATCCAATTATTTTGTGGCCCCATTTGTTCATTGTATTTCTTTATTTTGGGTATGTAACAAGATCGGTAGATTACGACTCTATCATCTTGATTTAATTTTTAATTGTAAAATAGATTTATATTGTGAGCCCTAAATTGGGACTGGTTAATTTTTGTAATGATTAAAGATTGATGATCAGACCGACCGACGAAGAAGAAATCTGGCAAGGTGACCGTCGAGTAGATCCCGCATGCAGATGGTTCTCTACGACGGCGCAGTCGCGCTGATCTCAGATATGCACGACCGGTGTGCCTATACAGATCTAAGATATGTCCTCTAGCGCAGTCGCGCAGATCTTTGTTCTGTGCGATGAGTGCACAAAGCAGATATGAGATCTACAAGCCGAGAACCAGCGCAGATCTAAGATCTGTGCGTGACGGGTGGAGTAGATCTTAGATCTGCGTGATAGTCGCGTCGGCGGCCACACATAGTCGAACTGTCACCGGTGATTCAGCTTGGCGGCGAGCCGAGGTTTGGACAATGGTATTTTTCCGGCGGGATGGTGGTTGAATCTCTAGCAAGAAAATTCTTGAGGAAGAAGAAGGTTCATGTTTGGTCATTTGGATAGTTCAACTTGTTTGGTAACAAGTACAAGTTTTTGGGTGTTTGGATCCCATTAATTCTTGGGTTTGTTTGCCAATTGGAGTAAGGACTAGGGCTGAAGATTTAATTTAAATATTGGGTTTGGGCCCAATTAGTTTTTAATTTAAATCTTGAGTCTTGTTTTGGGCCACAAATAATTGTTAATTTATTGATAATGTATGCATTAAATATTTGTTTGAAATATTGTTATTCTGTAAATCATGTCATATATAATTAATTTTGACATCACTCGTAAAACTCGGAATAGAATGTATTTCATTAAAATATTGGTTTTTCCCTCGATTAATTTAATTTAAATTAAATTTTTCTTGAAAGGGAAGTCCGTAATAATTAAACTGTATGTTAATTTGATTAATGTGAACAGTTGGTAATTATTTAAAATTTAAATCCATTATTTTAAAATATTGAGTGGGAGAGGGTATTTATTTAAATAAAAATCCACGGTCTCCTTTTGTCAATTCATAAGCAACATAATGCGTTAGTCTCGTGCCGGTAATGCAACCAACTCTTTATAGGAGGGCTGCGTGATTCGGGTTGTTTGATTGGATTCTTTTTTAGTAAGATCATTTAGATAGAATATAATTTGAAATCATCCTATAGATGGCGGGATTATTTTTTAAGTATCTAAAGATCTAGACAAAGGTTATACACTCAAATCGAGATCATCTACGAACCTCCTATAGAAGCTCTCGTTTATAATCTTGGTGACCAAATAAAACGATACTGGATTTATCTAGACATTTATTGTCAGATATGATTTGTCTGGTGGGAGGATCCCAGCTTAATCAGTGGACATAGTGACCTTTCCTATAGAGAGGCCTGTTGGATCCTAAGGATTAAGTAGTCGTTACATTATTGTATTTTTATGGATCTACATGTACATTCATGCATCATATGTTAAATTCGCTGCTCAATATTAATATGTAATAATTTTGTTATTTTTTAGCAAAATGTCTCTCAGTCCATTTTCTGTTATCCTAAAACAAAACCAACTAACTGGAAAAAATTATGTGGATTGGAAATGTAACCTAATGATTGTTCTCACCATTGAGAAAATTGATTTTGTACTTAAAGAATATTGGCCTAAGCAACCCACTGAGACTACAAGCAAGGACATGAGGGATTCTTATGATAAGTGGGTGGCTGCAGACAAGTTGGCTCGCTGTTATATTTTGGCATCGATGTCAAATGTGTTCTGACAGAAGCATGATGACATTTGAAACCTCTTATGATATAATGAAAAGCCTCAAGGACATGTTTGCACATCAAAGTAGGAAAACTCGGTTTGAAGTCATTCGTACCTTACAGAACATGCGCATGAAACCCGAAACGCCAGTGAAGGACCATATGTTAACCATGATTGGACACTTCAATGTGGTGGAGAATCTGGGTGCAACTATTGATGCAAATACTCAGGTGGATATGGTATTGAACTCTCTATCTGATATGTTTTCACAGTTTACTGTGGACTATCACTTACACAAGATGGATATGCCATTGACTGAGCTGATGAATGAGTTGCAAAATGTAGAAACTGGTCTTAAGGCTAAAGGTGGTAATGCTTATGCAGCGATTGGTAGCTCTTCTGATTCCAAGCCGAAAGGCAAAGGTGGAAAGAAAAGGAAGAGAGCTAGCAAGATGCCAGTAAGCAACAAAAGGACCACAGCAGATGGAAAGCCGAAAGGCAAGTGTTTCAACTACGGTGATAAAGGTCACTAGAAGAAAGATTGTCCCAAAGCATTAGCTAAAAAGAAGCAGAGTACGGGTGAGTTTTTCATAACTGAGTCTTGTTTAGTGGTTGATTCTACATATTCCTAGGTTGTAGATTCTAGAGCTACTAATCATGTTTGCATGTCAATGCAGGTGCTTCAGGAAAGCACAAAACTCAATGAAGGCCAATTTACTATCACAGTCGACACATGAGCAGTAGTTTCGACGAGAGCTGTAGGAGTAGTTTATTTTTATTTTAGTGGTGGTAGGCGTTTAATTCTTAAGGACTGTTATTATGTCCCGCAGATGAAGCGAAATTTGATTTCCATTTCTCATTTAATAGGACAAGGTTATTTTCTTGATTTTGCGCCTAATAAAGCACTTTACATTTTATTGAATAAAGCTCCTATTGTGCCGGATATTTGATGAATGGTCTTTATATATTAAAATATTTCACAAATAAAATTAATAATACTTCTGAAAACTATAATAAACAAAATACATACCATACTAGTGATACTTATCTATGGCATCTTAGACTTGGACACATCAACCTTAACTGGATACAAAGACTGGCAAAGGATGGTCCCCTCAACTCAATTGAGGTCGAACCATTGCTGGTTTGTGATTCTTGTTTGGAGGGTAAGATGACCAAAATGTCCTTTTTAGCGAAGGGACATAGAGCCAATGAAGTGTTAGAACTAGTTCATTCGATGTATGTGGAGCTATGAGTACACTGCGAGAGGAGGCTATGAGTATTTTATCATATTTATAGATGATTACTCTAGATTCAGATACATTTACCTGATGACTCAAAAGTCAGAGGCTTTTGAAAAATTCATAGCATAACGGACTGAGGTCAAGAAACATTTGAGTAAAAGTATAAAGACATTTCGATCAGATCGAAGTGGCGAATATCTCTCAGTAGAATTCAGGGACTACTTAACAGAAAATAGTATAGTTTCTTAACTGAGTGCGCCTGGTACACCCCAACAAAACGGCGTTTCAGAAATAAGAAATAGGACATTGTTATATATGGATAGGTCAATGATGAGTTTTTCAACTCTACCTATCTCATTTTGGAGATATGCACTGGAGACAGCTGTTTATATTTTTAACCTAGTTCCATCTAAGTCTGTTCCCAAGACTCCCATGGAAATATGGAATGGGTGCAAACCAAATTTGCGTCACATTTGAATTTGGGAATGTCCGGCTCATGTGCTAAAAGAAAAGATAAAAATGTTAGAGTCTAGATCAGAAATATGCCTGTTTGTGGGATACCTTAAATGTACCAGGGGATACTATTTTTATAGTCCTCTAGATATGAAGGTTTTTGTCAGTACAAATACAACCTTTCTAGAGGATAAATATATTAATGAACGTCAGTCCAAGAATTAGGCTGTTTTGGAAGAAATGAGTAGGAGTAATCCCAACTCATCAATTCCTGGAACACAACCTAGTGAAAGACGACCCATGGTATCACAAACACCTAGGGAACGATATCTGAGTGGGAGAAATGATTTATCATCTAATCCCATAGATCAAGAAAATGTTTAATGTAATGAGGAGGTATTTGTATCACCTCAAGGTGATACGAACATCGTTACAATTCCAAATGAAGCCATGGTTCAAGATCCACCGCTCCTTAAGCAAAGTCAAAGGGTCATCAGAAAACCGCCTAGGTACTTGTTTGTCAGAGAATCCAAACAGGCGATCTCTGTAAAACAAGTAGATGATCCAAATTCATATAAGGAGGCTATAAACGATGTGAATGCAGATTTTTGGAGACTAGCTATGAACACTGAGATAGAATCTATGCATTCTAATCAAGTCTGGGAACTTGTAGATGTACCAAAAGGGATAAAACCCATCGGGTGCAAGTAGGTCTATAAAAGAAAGAGATGAGTAGATGGGAAGGTGGAAACCTTCAAAGCAAGGCTAGTGGCTAAGGTTTTACCCAAAGAGAATGTATTGATTACGAGGAAACCTTCTCGCCTGTAGCTATGCTTAAATCTATCCAGATTCTCTTAACTATTGCAGCTTATTATGATTGTGAGGTGTGGCAAATAGATGTCAAGACGACTTTTCTTAATGGTCATCTTGAAGAGTGTATTTATATGGTACAATCAGATAGATTCGTAGAACGCGATCATGAATCTAAAGTTCGCAAGTGCAATGATCCATTTATGGACTAAAGCGGATATCGACATCTTGGAACAAAAGGTTCGACGAGGTGATTAAGACATATGGTTTTGATCGAACTTGACGAACCACGTGTCTATAAGAAGATACAGGACAAAAGGTATTTTCACGGTGCTTTATGTGGATGATATTCGACTCATAGGAAATGATGTAGGTATATTATCATCTACTAAAGCGTGGTTGGCCCAACAATTTCATATGAAAGATTTGGGTGAAGCTAGTTATGTTCTAGGCATTTAGATCTTGAGGGATCGAAAGAACAAGCTGATAGCATTATCCCAAGCTACATATATTGACAAGATACTTGTCAGATTTACCATGCAAGATTCCAAGAAAGGCAATTTGCCGTTCAGACATGGAATTCAACTCTCTAAGGAGCAATCTCCAAAAACTCCTAAAGAGATAGAGCGTATGAGTAGAATACCTTATGCGTCAGCAGTAGGTAGTCTCATGTATGATATGCTGTGCACTAGACCTGACATTTGTTATGCTGTTGGTATGATCAGTCGTTATCAATCTAACCCTGGACCAGAACATTAGGTGGTTGTAAAGCATATCTTTAAGTACCTTCGGAGAACAAGGAACCATATGCTAGTTTACTCCTCACCAAACATTGTTTTAGTTGGGTATACAGATTTCGACTTTCAAGCTGATAAAGACTCTCTTAAGTCCACATCAGGATCATTGTTTACACTAGGTGGTGGAGCCATTATTTGGAGAAGTATCAAGCAATCATACATTGCTGATTCCACCATGGAAGGTGAGTATGTGGCATCTTGTGAAGCTTCTAAAGAGACAGTATGGCTCAAGAAATTCCTAATGGACATAGAGGTGGTGCCTGCATCATCACAACCCATGACATTGTACTGTGACAATAGTAGGGTAGTGGCAAATGCTAAAGAACCAATGAGTCATCAAAGGAGAAAACATAGAGAACGGAAATATCATCTCTTAAGAGAGATTGTTAGTCGTGGAGATGTAATTGTCAGCAAGATTATAACTGAGGATAACCTCGTGGACCCATTTACTAAAAGCCTTCCGGCTAAAAGTTTCGAGGGACATCTGCAAGGCATGGGGTTGCAAGTTATGACAAATATACTCTAGAGCAAGTGGGAGAATTGTTGGGCAGTGTGCCCATATATTATAGTTTTTACTGTAATAAAATAACAATTTTATGATAAATAAAAATATGTTTTATTAATTTATTATTATTGTATTTGTTTAATATTGAGCATGTAAATAAAGTGCCAATGATCATTTGTGATAATATAAGTTAGATGCTTGCGTTGAGAAGCATAGTGTGACACAACTTATATTTTGATCATGAATAAAATTGTTCACAATTAATGTATAAGGGTTGGCGCCTTTTACTAAAAGGTTGTAGTGTTGACTATTTAATCATTCGGGTATGCGATTTGTACATATCGCAGAAATGGTTTAATGGTGACACTAGTACACTTGGAGTGTATTGAACGGACCATGTGTCGAATTTAATTATATAGTATGACCATGCGAATAATTAAATTCTACTTGATCGAAAGTATTTCATCTAAATCCTTTGGTGAGATTGTGTATATCTTTTCGTTAGTTTGATGGTTCTTTGATTCACCAATGAGTGAGATCAATTTAGTTGATCAAATATTTCGGTGAGTTGGGAGCTTGAGAATAAGCTAAGTAGAGAACTCGTTATAAATTGGTCGAGTGACAACTTATGTATTTTTACGTTGAACGGTTATAAATTTGAGCTCGGTGTTTAGCGACGACTAAACTTCGACATCTCATGAATTAGTTCATAGGGGATGTTGAAGAAAATGTAACTTAAAGTTAGTGATAGTAATTAGAAGGGTAAAATGGCTATTTATGCTCATACCTAATTATCGGATCTCGGATGGGGATGAATTATATATATGGTAGGTCAGAGGAAAGTATTACAGCTTCTGTAATCTTATATATTCTGAAAGTGCAGTCTCTTGCCTTTAGTGGAAACAGCAAAAGACTAATAATTAGATCGAATGGTCTAGGGTCAACTAGACAGAATCTAATTATTGGAGCTTAGAAAATATATGTCCGAACAGGTCCCTATGGTAGCTCTATAAAGTTGTGGGCTTAATCACAGTTACTATGAAAGTTTTGGACTTGATTGTAATTGTGATGTAAGTTCTGGGATTACATGTGTAATTAAATCAATCTTAAGCTAATTGGACTTGGATGCTAACATGACTCTTGTCGTTGTTTGCAATCAGAACGCTTGTCGTATTTATATCACATTGCTTATGACATAAATTAATTCGAACAATTCGATCAATTAAAAGGTGTCCACACACTATTGTAATCTATACTTAGGAGAATATCATAGAAGACTTGAATATTAGGAGCACCAAGTTCGTGAATCAAAAGCAGAAAGTTCGTGAATTAGATTGAAGACTAATATCGTTTATCGATTCAGGTATAATACTAAATCATTAGTATTTTAAGTATAATAAACACGTGAACGCCTAGCAAAGATCCTGGTTTTATTGAATAAAAGAAGATTTTTATTTTCTGGCTAATTCTCGTACCAGTTTCCAATAGAGAAAGCCCTGCATGGTATTGACAATATGGATTGAAGAATTAGAGCCAATTCACCATGTATTATTTGGAGCATCAAGAAAAAAATTCATTACACTCCAGAGCCATTTCTTGTACTTGACATATTCTTTCTTCATGTGTCCTTTTTTCTTGCAGAAGAAACAACTTTATGGCCAACAGACTTGAATGGCTTCTTTTTATATTTCTTCTGATGAAGGGCACCATTACCGTCTTGTAATCATTCTTCCCAATGAGCAGTCTCGAACCTATCATGCTTCAGCTTCTCATTCCCTTGGTCAGAAGATCATTTTTTACCAATTTTCCTTGTGTGTGGTATGCAATTTTAAAGGGTCCGTACTTATTTGAAAGAAAGGTTGAGTATGAAGTATACCAGAAAAGACTCATAAAATCTCAACCTTAAGGGACTTAAGTTTAATAGAAATGTCCCTCATTTCCATAATGTGCTCCCACACATCTTTGGAATGACATTTTTTTTTTTTTTTGCCTAAAAGCTTCTTCACAAGGGTGTTGGCCAGTGCCTTGTCACAACCAACATATTGATCCTCTATGGCTTTCATGAATTCAGTCTCCCTTGGAAAGGAGACCTTGATACTTTTACTATAAGAGATTTTATTAGCATCATACTCGGTCAATTAGGCTCATAATCTATTTTCTCTTACGTCGTGCTTGATTCCGTAAGAACGGGGTGGCTCGTCTATACGAAACGCCACATCAAGGTATGCTCACTCCAAGGTAAATTGTATGCATTGGAATTAGAGACTTATCATTAACCAAACTAGTAGAAATAGTTGCGAAGGGGTTAATTTCAATAACAGTCACTCACTGAAGTTTGTTAAATATTTTAAAATAGACTCTAAGTAATTTTTTTACAGTAATAGTCACTCATGTTTATAACAATTACATTAATGGTCACTCAATTCGAAATGTTAACTTAAAACATATGTATTACTGTCAAATTCTAACGTAGAGACAAATAGCATAACTAGTATGCAACGCTAGACAAAAATGCTCCACCTTAAAAAATTCTCCAACAAAAGTAAAATATTTCACCAATTAACTACTAATTAGAATTAAGCAAATGTGGGTTTGACTATTATGCATTTAGCTGCAATTAATACGACATTGTCTGACGTGACGTATTATAAGTTAACACCGTTTATGTCTACGTTAAAATTTAATAGTGCCACGTAGGATTTTAGGTTAACATTTCTAGCCAAGTGACAATTAGTGTAACTATTAAAAACTTGAGTGACTATTCTTATAAGAAAATTACTTCAATAACCATTTTAAAATTTTTAACAAACATCAATGACTATTGCTAAAATTAACTCGCTGCAAAACTAAGAAAATACTATTGGAAAAATATGAGTGGCACATATTTTTATACTTATTTTAAATTGACTTTCTTAATTTATCTTGCTAATTTTTATTGTCAAAAAAACAGGTATGTGTGCATGTTCTAACTTGACACGCGTGCCAGGTTGAGATGGTAATCAGATTTTTTCAGAACATGCGAGCTTCTTTATATATTATGATCTGATTTCGTGACTAACAAGTACAACTTGCGTAATTTAGGTTATGTATCATCTCATGTATTTTTGAATTTATTTAGAAAGAAAATATATAAGGATGATCAATTACTTTTGACTTTCAATATATTTTCTTTTTACAAATTTAGAAAATCTTTTGATATCTTTTCTACTAATATTTCTTATCATTTTTATTGCAGATCTTTAGGTAAGATAATTTTTTAATTGATTATTACTTTATCTATATGTAAGGTAAAAAATCATTAAGGAGTTAAGCTTTTGAAATAATATATTTCGTTCTTATCCATCAAACATAGCATCGGCCGACTCCATGTTGAAAGGACAAAACATGGTGCCTTCTTGAATATTTTCAAAGCAATCGATTCCTTCAAGTCATTGAAGAATAAAAATAATTGGTGCTCAAGGGCGATCCCATATTTTCATCAAATTACTTGGCGTGAAGTTAAGGACGGGATTCTTAATCCAAGTAGTTGTTGCTTGACCAAATACAATAGGAAAATGGTGATAATGTCAAGACCGATGAGTTCGATTTCACTTCATCAACAAGTTAAAAAGAAGTATCAAATGAGAGTTGATCTATGTTCTTTTGATTGTTATTTTTTTAATTTTACAAAATTATAAAAACTAGATACTATTGAATTTTTTATCAAAATTATTAGTGGATTGTTTTACCCATGGCATTAGGGGCCGTTGATGTTTTCTTTCGGAGTTTATCACTTTACATCTGGTCTTTATGTTTGTTCTTACTTCATTAATTTTCACATTTAATATAAGTTGTTACGAACACCTACTTGTGAGAGTCAGAACTGTTATCAACGTCTCACGTCAGTTCTAACGCAACAAACCTGTCCATTATTTTTATGGGACTAAATTGAATTGAATATAATTAATCTAGGTTTAAAACTTTCAAATAAATATTTAATGGGTTAATTTCACTAGTGGTCACTAAAGTTTCAACAAAATTATAAAATGGTAGCTGAAGTTACAAAATTTTAGTGCCCGTCATTGAAGTATACTAACCCGTTCACCGACGGTCACTCTATTAAATTTTCAGCGTGAATTGATGATGTGTCACCATTAAGTGTCCACGTTTCACACAATTAGTCGATGTTTGACAAAAATTAACGCTATGTGGACTTAATGAACTAATAACATAAAATTCGGACCACAAATGATGTACCTAAAACATGATGACCTAACTACTTGGAAAAATATCTAAATCATATCCCCAAACCATTTGCACAACCCGATTTTTCCCTCAAAACTTATTGTTATTAGTATATTAAGTCTACGTGGACGTCAATTATTGCCAAATGTCGAACAATTGTGTGCCACATGGACGCTTAACAGTGTCATCAATTCATTTTGGAAATTTAATAGAGTGATAAATCCGAATGTGTTAGTATACTTGATTATCGACGTTGAAACTTTATAACTTCGGTGACTATTTTGTAATTTCAACCGAAACTTGATGATTGATAGCAAAATTAACCCTATATTTAATGCTATGAAACAAATAATTTTTTTTTTTTATCTAAATTAACCAATGTCAATTTAACAGTAAATCCTAACCTTAATGTGGGTAGAGGTGCATAAGGTATTAATTTACTAAAACATTATTTATAATACTAATAAATACAAGTATTAAGGTGAAAATTTACATACCTAAGGACGTTTCATGATCAATTCTCAATTTATCATCCTATTCTAATTAAAACACACAAGCAACAACCTCTATGTAGAGTATGATGTTTACTTCTATTAATTAGGTACAACATTTGATGCCATTGATGTTCAAATATTAATGTAATTTGATACATTTCTTAAGATGCTGTGG
This sequence comes from Forsythia suspensa, assembly GCA_023638005.1. Lineage (NCBI taxonomy): Eukaryota > Viridiplantae > Streptophyta > Magnoliopsida > Lamiales > Oleaceae > Forsythia > Forsythia suspensa. The sequence goes on from CM042667.1 coordinate 16,661,235, forward strand.
CTGCTCTTAATTAATGTAGAAATCATTACTTTAAAATGACATCAGAGCTACATGTAATCCAATTATGCAAGAAATCTCATTTTTTATGCATCAACAAACATGTAGCAAATACGATCTAAGTCATGTCAAAGTTGTATAGCATGTATACTTTATGCTTCACCATTTTTATCCATATTCTACAAGCATGAGATTGACATAAGAGAATTTAATAATTAAAATAATATGGATAAAAGATGTTTGACATAGAAAAAAGAATCCATTGCAAATAAACAACATAAAATACATAAATCAAAAGAAATGTAAATTTGCAAGATAAATATAACATTAGCATAATTGGTTTAATGTCCAACTCTTAAATAAAGAGAACTAAGGTTCGAATCTTATTTCCTTAGTCTTAGGTCAAATTAGTCTTTTAGTTCAAATAAACTTGGCCAAATGCTAAGTTTTACTTATAAGACCATAAAAGTCATAGAATCAAAACAACACTCGAGCTTAATAATTGATTTTATATAGACTATCATTCAATCCTACCAAGTAATTGGATTTCAGATTGGTCATGAGACAAAATTGAACAAGAAATTTACATATATGACCAAAAAAATTTACTAAATTATAAATTTACTAATTTCAATTTCAAAACTATGAATAATACTGGATAATACATTCAACCAAACATTGCTCAACTTTACCATTCTCATCCGGTCGTTACTTCCATTTCAGATGGATATTTCTTATCCCAAGATGATCTCAAATTTTGAATTTGAAAAATTAAAGTCACAACCATCATCAATAAGAGAGATTTTGAGAATTGGAATTTGGGGGGTCTTTCATGGTATTTTATGAAGATACCTGTCGGTAAGCATTGCAAAGTTGCAGAGATCCTTACATTGAATAAATTTCTGGGTATTGACGATAAATTGAGGTATCAATCAACTGGGACACCTTAAAGTTGCAGATTTTTTGGCGGGCAAGATTTCGTAAAGTCATCACATGTAACAGTTTCTTGGTTGTGGAAGTTGTGAAATTAACATCAAGAATCTTTCAAACATATAAGTCCAGAATTTTTTATGAACGACATAATTGTAATTCAACTTTTTCTTGAAGTCTTTTCGCATGAAAAAGTGGAATATTCAAAAAATAGTACTATTGACGTTGATTGTGGAATGTAAATTCTTTAAATTGATTGTTGAATACATTAATGTTGTTGCAGATACTAGTTGTGTGATAGAATAAGACTTCGAGGTAGGTACAATATTGCAGGCACAATCAGGTAATTCAAATCCTTGAACTTTCACAACACTCAACACTGTTTACTGTTTGTTGTATGTAATTTGATTACATTCTTATTGGCTTGGTAATCAATTAAAAAGGGATTTCATTACTTAAAATTATACTATATTTATTAAAAAACCATTTGAAATTTTACACAGTGAGACATATTATTAACGATCATCCAGCTAAGTAATAGAATACGATAATGGAAATTATCGTATTTGGGACTGAATGGGAACACAACATATTTATGAACATTGGTTATCAACTAAAATTAAAATTTTAGTAGCATGCATATTGGTTGGTAACCAACAATTTTTAAAATTATAAATTATGATGCATATATGGGATGTGTAAGTATTTATTTATTATGATGGTGAGCGAGATCATTCGCAAACTTACAATGACTACTCTATTGTTGGCTTAATCATCTCGTTGGAGTATAATTGTATAAACTTATTTAACATGATAATGAAAGAAGTAAAAAGGATCAGTTATAATATGCTATAAATGCGACAAAGATGAGGTTTTCACTAAACGACCCCTTAAACAAGATTTTTCACGATAGTTCTATATATATCTATATGTAGATAAAAAAAAGAATCGGACTTGACAAGGTTCCCATTGTTTGTCAATATTGATAAAGTGACATGTCATAAAGATAATTTTTGGTACTTTGGTAATGCAATTTGAGAAGCTCATACTTGTAGATTTCCTCACACATCGAGAGCACAACATCCCACTTATGGGTGTTCAGATAATTCCTTGATTTCAAGATTGTCAACAATCGAATAGGTGGGTTTTGATAGCTGTGAATACATTGCATATCCTGAGCAAATAACTAAATAGAAAGAATGCCATGTCATCTCTCATCCTAGTATTGATAATGTTAAAAAAATTATAATTTTCAAAACAACAAGTCTAACCACAGTAAGCAATTTATTACAGATTTCAGTTCAAAGTGTACAAATCAGACAAGAATGAGTACGTCTTGAAGTACTTGGATTATAACTGACAATGGAGACGTAGAGCTTCGATAATCAGAAGGACAACGAAGTTCAAAATAAGAAAGATAAAGAATTGTCACACATGCTCGTTGGACGTAGCCTTGTGAGATCATATAAAAGAAACATGTTCGGTCATGGAGATCTGCATCAAGTACAAGTTTTCTTTACAAGGACAGATATACGCCCGGTGATATTTTAAGGGATATGATGAGAATCTACGAGGTATCTATTAGTTATGAGAAGGCTTGGAGAGCTCGTAAATGTGCATTGAAGATAATAAGAGGTGATCCAGAAATATTATATGGAAGATTACCGGCGTACCTACACATGCTTAAACAAACAAATTCAAGTTCATAAACAAGAATTAAGAGAACGGCAATGATAGGTTCATATTCAATAGGAGCATCAATAGAAGGATGAAAACATTACAAACCTATTGTCGTAGTTGACGGTACATTTTTAACGGGTAGTTATGGTGGGACACTATTCACTTCTTGCACACTGGATGCAAATAACAATGTTTTCATACTTGCCTCGGTGTGGGTGATTCAAAAAATAATTCTTCTTGAGAGTGATTCCTACTTAGACTGAAAGAAGCACACATGACGAGATTGTTATCATTTTTGTTAGGCATTGTAGTATTGAAATGAAGTTGGGTGTAACCAAGTGCAATGCATGTAGTCTGTTCTTACCATCTATTTCACAATTTGAAGAAGAAATTTGGTAAAATGCTAAGTTCATATCTGAGCATATATGAGAATATTTAATTATTAAAAAAAAATATCGTAATTAATATATACATCTGAAAAAATTGTCTAACACTATTCATACATATTAATCTTAATATAGGTAGATGTCAGGTATGATAAGTGGTCCAAGACTTACATGACAACAAACATGTTCTCCACAATTACATTAAACATTGTAGAGTCAGTGAATTCAGTCAACAATTGGCAAAAAATTTCCTAATAGAGGCCATGTTTGATTCTTTACATTGCAAAAGTGATTTTGCAAGAATTCAAACGACACAAAAATAACATTTTCAAGACTGGGTACAAGATATGGGAGCAAGATAAGGGAATGATCCTAAAAATCATCTAGTTTGGAGGTATGTAAACAATATTTGATGTTGGTCAATTAACTATACAAATTGCTTATAATACTTTCTATTACAATATGAAGTATAAAAAATAGATTGTTTCACTTGTAGTGTATTTAACTTTTTGAATTTCTGTTTTTAAACCAAATAGGTGTTACCTTTAAACAAGAGTACGTATTAGGTGAATGACGTCCCAACGTCATATTTGGTGAGGATCAATGAAGATACTTGCTCATGCAGACGTTTCTAGATTGATGAAATGCCATGTCCATGTGTATTAGCAACATTAGTAAGAAATAACTTGCCAGTCTACAACTACCGATCACCTTACTTTAGCAAAGAATCATAACTTGCCAGTCTACGACTAATTATAAATACGTAATACACAGGAAAATGACACTAAACGAGTTGCTGCAGAAGGGGCTATTGTGTAGATTGTGAAAAATAATAAAAATGTAATTTTTTTTTGGTTACATTTAGATCAATGACATAAGGAATAACAATGTGTAATTGACATTGAGATTTTAATTTCTGAGCTACCTTGGGATTGTACTTTGAGTTGATTTTAACTTCTTTATATATCATTGCCTTTACATATACGTTATCTTTTACTACATTTTGGTGTGACCTTCTTTGTGTCTAGCAACCATTTTTTGCTTAACATTCAGCTTGTATTTTGTTAGTATAGAGCCGATAATGAATCATGTTAACGAGTCTAGATTTGTTCTTGCATATTGTTTAAATCTAGTATTATCAATTCTAATTCTCTGAATTATATATTTGTGATACATCCACCATCACATGTTATCCATACTACTTCATGTGACGCTTTGATTAAAACGAATTGTTAATATACTCGCTCTTGTTGTTTATTGAAATTTCCCCCGGAATCAAGTGTTAATACAAAATTTGTGCAATCAACAACACATAAATAACAAAATCTGGTACAACGTGTTAACAAGTCGGCTTAATCAAAGCTGCTACTAAATTAAACGATACAATACGTAAAGTCGAGAAAACACATAACATTATATGGTGTCGCTGCATTGATGTTGCACCCTATATACACATAAGTTAACTTTATGATCTAGACAAAAACGACTACACAAGACATTCCAAACCATTTACATAAACAAAGTTTAAGGATCGGAGCGAGAAATACACATCATTGAAAAAAAAAAACTACATAGATTCAGATGATTTATGAGATGTCCAAAAAATACTGATCGTCCAGAAAATAACAACTTTAAAACTAATTCGTCTCCAATGTAATACCAGAATGTTAGATCCATGAGACTACTGGTACTTTGACTTTCTAGACAAGCGTATGACTGGCTTTTCGATTGCATATTTATATAGTTGCACCACCATGTTATAACGAGCCAACTTGGTATCAAACTTCTATGGCACCTCGTTTATCTTCTTCTCGAAGATGTATTACGCATACTTGATAACAAAATCCCAAAATCATCGCTGCAATCATAACAAATAATGTCAACAAACAATGACTCTCAAAACGGTATTGTTTAGCAAACACATATTCGACACAAAAGCATCAAGTTAGAAATAAAATATACTAACGATACAAGGTAGAAACCTTACCCATTTGTTTGCTGTGGTATATCTTTACATAATCTGCAGGGCAATAGGGATTCGGGGGAACAAACTTCAACACATTCGATTGACGAAGAAGATGTGAATGATGTTTTGCAATGGCTCTATAGAAACAAGTACCGCAACATTTCTAATTGATTTAATAGACAAATTATGCAAATCCAAATGCCATATTATTGTCCAACTATAACTATTCTATTTGAACATTAATGAACTAATTCTACCTCTTATTCGATGAAAACAAATTTATGGCAGCGTGTTGATAAATACTACGATTAACTAAGGAAAAATAAAACAATAAAACAAATAAATGTGAAGGTTAAAATTTTAGGACTCATGATTTTCACCGAAATTGTCACCTTTAATCTCGTCTGTCAAGTCAATTTCTAAAGTTATACTCGATCAAATTTACCAATTAAATCAATTTCTTTCTTTCAAGTTCAAATCAATCATACTTAATTAAGTCAACTCACTATATCTCTATGTGAATCTAAATAAGCCTTAATGAAACGTATTTAAGTACCTAAGAATTCAATTAAGGACCATAACAATAGCAAAAGTGTATCTTTTTTTTTTTTCCAATTATCAAATTTTACTACGTGGTCTAAATTTATAAATCACATCTCGGCTCTTTAAAATCCACACATCAATAAATTAGTGGTCAAGTAATTTAAGCATAAAGAGAAGAAGCAAAATCAATACATGAATTCCACAAAACATGAGAATTGAAATTAAGGTTTCAAAACTATGTTACATACTGTTCGTCCCAAATAAAAATTTAGCTATTCATCATAAGGGAAAAAGAACACATAAAGAATTTAGAATACATCACCGAGTCAAAAACAAAACAAGAATAACAGCGGTATCTTGCACTAAGAATCTGTCATCTTCTTGTCTCAATCTTGAAAACCTTCGTTCTTTAATATTCTTGTTGGCTTTCAAGTTGCCTCTCGTCTCCTTGATTTTCCAACCTTTAATCTGACCTAAATTATGTTTTTATATAGTGTTTAACACGCTTTGAACTTGTGTAAATGGAAAAGACCAAAGTACCCCCAACTAATGAAACCAAAAAGTCTAAAATTTTGCACAGCCGAAATTGCGATTTGCAAGCGCGGCTAAATTTCGCAAAAGCAGGTACAACGTTCTTGTCATGGTCCGGACCTTGGTTTGTATACCGTGAAAAACAGATTCTTAGTTTGCCAATTTCGTTTACTTTTTAGTTTGGGCCTTCAACTTTTAAAGTTGTGCGATTTGATCCCTACTTCAACCTTTTTGTACTGTTTTGATCCTTTTTTTTCTCCAAGTCCTTCAACATAGTTCCCACAACTTCCAAGAGCTTCCACATTAGTCCTCGAACCTCCTTATTAATCTAAATTTGGTCCTCCTCAAGTTTCAAAAGTGTGTATATCAGTTTTCAAACTTTTTGAAAGTTAAATTCTACTATATAAACTTGTGGACATTCCTCCAATGGCTCTTTTAATGGTTCTTTCTCTCTCATTCTATCATGTCAATCTTCAAATACTTTTCATCAACTCCAATTAAGCTAAAATTCTCCCTTTTCACTCCAAGTATCTTCAAAGTTGAGTTTTATCTACAATGACAATATTTACAACAAATTAAGTAGAATTCCACTCAATTTACAATTATATATCAAGTTTCTAATCTACGATAAGTGTGTAAAATACACTTATCACTTATAAAGACCCAAAAATCCTAAATAATATTGATCACAAATAAACAATGACAATTGTGCTTCGAAAAAACAAAAATTTCCCAAAATACTTGACGAAGCAGATGGAAATGTTCAAAATTTGTTTAATAATCAAACAGAAAACCCCAAATTGAAACATAATCTACAGCACACAAATAATTACATATATGATACTAAAAAATGAACCTTTTGAACTTCCAGCACATGAATGGTGAACTTCTTCTTCTACGAATTGTTTCGGGCTTTACTGCAACAACGAATTTTTTTCCTAGGCTGAAATATTACGTTTGTATGAACTTCTAAGTTTTGATTTAGTACTTCTAGGAGACGGTGCCATCCTCAAATTTCTACATGATCAACAAAAAAATGAATACAAAAATTGAGGAGAACATATGCTACTGATCAAATATTAATAAAAATTGAATGTTATGTTGAATAAACCAAAAAAAAAAAAAAATCAACTATAACAATGTACTCACCTTACTCTCATGGGTATGAAATTTCAATTAATTTGATGGGAAATACACAAGCAATGGATTTTGGGGGAGCTAGATAGAAAAAGAGAGCGTCATTTACAGAAAGCACAAACATATCTATGTTGGAGAGACATTGAAAAGAAAATGTCTTCATGGGTATTTTGGGCATTGTCATTAATTTACTCCACTATTCAATGATGATACGATTTGGACCTCAAAAATAGTAAATTGGTTATTAATTGCATTTGAATTTAAAATAATTAAATATGTACTTTATTTTAGGTACTGTAAATATATATAATAAATAGTAACGCTTAGAAAAAAAAAAACTATCTAGTATATTTTTAAAAATTGAAAAAATTGTAGGTAGAGTCCTAATTATCAGTTTTAAATATAGTAGCCCATAATTTTATAAAGAGGAAATTTCACCCTATACTTATCTTTTTAGAAATAATTATAATATCCCAAATATTTTTATTTAATCTTTAAAATACTGCATATTATTTTATATTTTATAATATATTAAATTAAGTAGTTTGATAAATATAGAAATCAATTTTATCAATGTTCTTACAATCTAACTCTCAAAATCCAAGATGAATCCCTAAATTGTAGCCATTTTTTTTTTTTTGAATAGAGCCCTAAAGTTGTAGGTGTCTTCATAAAGAGGTTGAAGCTCAGAAATTGAAGAACAAAAATTCAGAATTTTCTCCATTGTCATCTTTGCCAGTACATCAAATATTCAATCTCAAAATAATCCCCAAAATCAAAAGTTTGGAACAACAAAATCAGACAATTGTAGATTTATGTGGTACAATTGATAATACCATATATATTATGATATGTCATAATTGTGGATTTATGTGTTTCAATTGATAGTGCCATATGTATCACAAACTATAAGAAATGTGATAATGTGTGATTTTTTAATCTTTCCATATCATGTATCATAACGTGCTACACCTGTTATTATCATGAGTTTTTTATATTTGTAACATGAACCGTTACAACTTTGATATTGTTGAGATTTTGAGTTTTGTCATGTTACGTTAAGTGATTGCATTGTGACAGTTTGTGACAAATGGTATGTTAGATGAAGTGATACAAATGTTATGTCATAAAATATTGCAAATGTTATTATCGTGAGATTTACTATATATAACACGAACTATTTTAAATGTGATCTTATTGAAATTTTTTGTTCTTGTCACGTTATATTAACTAATTGAGTTGATGTTTATAAGTGGTCAATGACTGTTGATGCATAAAATTATTTCCAATATAAAGACCTAAACAAAGGCTCAAAATAGGAGGCCCAAGCATGAAGTTTGAGCGAATTATCAAGACGAGGTCTAGAATTGAGTGAAGCATGTAAAAGTCTGAACAATAGAGCGAAATGGGAGCAAGGCTTGGGTAAATGAAGTAATAACTACATCGCGCAGATAATGGAGTAGTTTTACACGTGGCCCATAATTCAAAGTAACCGTTAGTTAATGGAAAAGATATTATGGGAAGTTATGGAAAGTCATGACAGTCATGGAAAGTTATGGCAGTTATGGAAAGTTATAAAGAGTTATTTGAAGAGTAGTGTTATAGAGTAGTAGTCAGTTATGGGCGAAAATGGTGATCGACTATAAATTAAGCAGAGCAAGTGAAGAAACAAGACAGATGTACTCTCTCACAAAGAAATATGTGAATTTACGTTTAAGTATTTCTTGCTTTCTATTTATGAACCTTGTCATTTTGTGTGCTTGCGCCTCTTGGAGGCAAGACTTAGGCGAATGAAGTAATAACTGGCCCAAGCATGAAGCTTGAGCGAATTATCAAGATGAGGTCTAGAATTGAGCGAAGCACGTAAAAGCCTGAACGACAGGGTAAAATGGGGACAAGGCTTGGGCGAATGAAGTAATAACTGCATCGCACAGATAATTGAGCAGTTTTACACGTGGCCCATAATCCAAAGTAATCGTTAGTTAATGGAAAAGACATTATGGAAACTTGTGGAAAGTTATGACAGTTATGGAAAGTTATGGAAGTCGTGGAAAGTTATGGCAGTCGTGGGAAGTTATAATGAGTTATTTGAGGAGTAGTGCTATAGAGTAGTGGTCAGTTATGGGCGAAAATGGTGATTGACTATAAATAAAGCGGAGCAAGTGAAGAAACAAGACATAACAACTCTCTCACAAAGAAAAATGTGAATTTACGTTTAAGTATTTCTTTCTTTCTATTTATGAACCTTGTTATTTTGTGTGCTTGCACCCCTTGGAGACGAGTTGCGTAATATAGTCTTTTAATTCAAACACCCATTGTTGAGACATTGTCTCAAGAGGTCTCGTTCCTCACACATTGTCTAAGTAATTAGCACAAATCAAAAATGCGCGAAACAATTTGGTGCATCCAGTGGGACCTTTGGTATTAGAAAGATTGGGAGCATCATGCCTTAAAAGAATTCTGGCAAGGAGCCAGCAAACCAACAGTCTGTCCATTCTGTGATCGAGCAATTTGAGGGTCAACAAGGTACCCCAGAAATGGAAAGACCAAATGCTAGTCGTTATGAGTCAATGACAGAGTTAAGTCCTCGCACCATGTGTACATTGTTGGACGAACTCACGCAAGACATTGTTGAACACGTAAGTCTGCAAAACATTCATACTGTAGAAAGACTCACTCAAAATAGAAACAATCATTATTACCATATGGCTAAACAATTAAGTATGTCAATCGAATCCTTTAGGCATGAAAAATCATTTCCAAACCAGAAGTCTTGTAGGTAATGGTTCACCAATTGTAAACACGATTCAATGAGTTGAAGCACATTACATGGGACCAGCCACGACCAACTTAGGGGTGCTTGGACATCTAACATGGGCGGTAGCCATAATATAAGAGAAAACGTTCAATATATGGGACAAAATGCTATACGTGTCAACACTGGGGAGAATTCACATATCAATGGCAATAATGGGCCAAATAATGGCTCATTCATGCCAAACATGGGGCCGAACATTATTAGGCCTCAAGCAATACCATACGTACACCAACCCATAGGAGTCCCTTTTGATCCCAATGCCATATTGAGAGATCAAGTTGTAGAAATCATGCAAGATCAGTTGGCTTTTGGAATACGGCCAATAATTCGGCAAATGTACAAAAAACCTTACCCAGATTGGGTAGATCAAGCGTATCCATGGCATAGAGGGATTAAGGTGCCCAAATTTTCTTTGTTTACTAGTTTAAGAAAAGTGTCTACTTTGGAACATGTAGGGTGTTTCACTTTGCAATGTCGCGAAGTTAATGTCTTCCACGAGATAAGACTATTTCCAAATTCACTAACTAGGATAGCCTTTCCATGGTTCATTAATTTGCTAGCAAATTTTATCCAAACTTGGCAACAGTTGGAACAATTATTTCATGCCCAATTTTACAAAACTAAATCAGAAGTTACTTTGGCGGATTTAGAAAATTTGCATCAAATGCCAAATGAATGAACTGAATCTTTTATTCAAAGATTTAAAACGGCCAGAAACAAGTGTTTTGTGCCTTTATCCAAAAAGGAATTTGTAAGGATCGCTCAAAGTTGTTTGAATTTTGATCTAAAAAAGAAATTCCAAGATAGAGAATTCACTTATCTCTTTCAACTTAATGCGAGTGTTATAAGATATGAGCGATTGTAAAGAGAAGATGAACAAATAAAAAATTCTAGTAAGGGGACCTATTATAGAGACCCAAATTTTGACATACACGCTATTGACACCAATCAAGATCAAGTCGAGGCCAAAGTGTATTTGGTCGAGTTGATCAATGGAGACATGTATGCGTGCCCGATATTGGCTAAGTCAGAAATGCCTATTAAGAAATGAGCCTACAAAAGAAGAGAATAAAAAGGCTAGAACATTCTCATTTGATATAACAAAAGCTGACGTAATATTTGACCGGTTATATAAAGATAAGCAAATAAAGCTAAGCGACAAGCATAACTACCAAATCCTGAGCAAATCAAGAGTAAAAAATATTGTAAATGGCATAATATATGGTCCCATACGACTAATAGTTGCTTGGTTCTTCGGCATGTCTTGCAGGATGCTATCGAGACAAAGCGAGTCACCTTTGAGTCAAAGAAAAAGATGGCAGTGGACAAAAATCCATTTCCATAGCCAATAGATGTCAATATGGTCATCCCAAATCTGGACAAGTTTGGTCTTCCAAGATTCAAGTTAGTAGTTGATACGGTAAGGATGAACTGCGTCCCAGCACTTTTGAGCATTTGAAAGGAAAGACGGTGGTAAAAGATGAAAGGAATTTATGCGCCAGGTGCCAAAATGAGATTGGCAATATCACAGAAAGAGTGGATGCATATAAACAACAAAATTGCCTAGCTAACGCTACTAATTTTCATCCATTTAGGAGGCAAGTAAAACAATTCCATGGGAGACCATATGGCTCATTTCAAGGTATCAAAACGTTTAGGCCACAACCTCAACGCCCAAATGTGTGGCATTCATACAATCCTAAAGTAGGAAGGTTTATTCCATTCAATGAAATGACGAGAACCCAACAGAGACGTTTTCAAAGAAACTATGGGCAAATGATGAGACAAAAACAAGGTATAGAGCATTCTAAAACCACGAGGAGAGTAAATGGATAAAACAAAATGTCCCCGAGGACAAAAAGAAGAAGATATAGATGAGTTAGCAAAAGATTCAATTGAAGAGGAATGCGTCGGGTAATCTATGTTTGAGTATAGAAAGAAAGATGAGGATGAGGATGATTCTAGGAAATCGATCACCATTTGGCCCTTTGTCCTCGGTTATAGTTAGTAATTATTTATTGGCCAACAAATTTAAAAACAAAGAAAGTGATGAGGTGGTGACATAAGACACTGCGGAGGTAGCTTGCATATTGGAATGCAAAAAAGGCACATCTAATAAGGGTCAAGTCATTCATGACAATAATGATAAAGAAGATGATGGAATGAAAGATATAGAAGAGGAAAATGATCTAGAAGCAAAGCGAAGAATAAGAGGAGTTTCATATAACAATCTACTCGGGTAGCTATACCACGAAGGCAATCCAGTAATAGATTTGTTGGGAGAACCATCTGGAAGATCATTCGATTACTATGTTTTTTTGCCTACAATGAAGAAAATGGTGCCTCGGGCTGAGAAGTATGGGTTATCTTCAGAAATAATGCCTCTACCTACGAGTTGGGAAGAACCACTAGGAGATTTCATGCAATTAGAGAAAGCGAAGGAAACCCATAGCGAAGAAATATTGTAGGTAAACATATCCAACGAAGATGAAGCAGAGAAAGATAATGAAAAAGTGAAAATAAATGCAAAAGAAATGGTCATATTTAAAAAGCCGTCAATAAAATTGACCAAGCATCTTAGACCTTTGTATGTAAAAGCCTTGGTTAATGGCATTATAGTTGCCAAAGTTCTCATTGATAATGAGGTAGCTATAAATACAATCTCCTATAGAATGATAAAAAAGTTTACAAAGCCTGAGAGCGACATGATCCCAATGGGAGTAATTCTAACCAGCTTCAATGGATGAGCTACTTCGACCAATGGGGTAATGCCTTTGGATATCACAATGGAGAGTACAACGAGGACCACTATTTTTTTAATAGATGGTCCTACCAGTTACAATATACTGTTAGCAAGAGATTGGATACATGGAGTCGGTGTGTCCCTTTCTCACTCCATCAATGTTTGGTTTTTTGGAACGATAAAGGTAAGGAAGCAGTCGTGCAAGATGATCACCGGCCTTTTGTCGCAGAGGCTAATTCAGTAGAACGATACATGTACAAAGGAGATTATGGACCAATCAGAGTGGTTCAAGAATAAGAATAAACACAAATAATAGCGCAGAGCGAGGAACCATTATCAATAGAATGAGGCCAAATATAGTAGCCTTTGAAGAGCCAATAATTGGCAAAAAGTAAGTCAAATAAAACTAATGAAGAGACAATCATAAAAGAATTTAGTTGAAATTACGACCTTTAAAGCCAGATTAATGGCTTGTAATAAAGAATTTGAGGAAAAAGTTAAAGGAGAAAAAGCAATGATGCTATTAAAAGACAATCTAGCTGTAATGGGCCTAGAATAGGATCTACAGAACGAAATCAACAAGGTAGATTACTTAGAATAAATAATTTTTGCAAAGAAATTGGAGGCGACATGGTGAGGATTGCAAAGTCAGGATATGTGCAAGCACAAGATCCCTTGACAAAGATAAACCTTGGTGATAAAGGAGAAGATCTTCCAACATTTATCAGCCAGTTGCTCGATAAAGAGATAAGTATTAAATTGATCACTTTGTTGAAAGAATATAAGGATTGTTTTGTTTGGGATATATGAACAAATGCCTGGTTTAGATAGAAACTTGGTAGAGCATAGATTGCCCACTAAACCAAGTTTTAAACCTCATAAACAACCACCTAGATGTTTTGCACCCAATGTGTTACCAGAAGTAAAGAAAGAAATTGAGCGATTGTTGAAAGTGGGTTTTATAAGAACGACCAAATATGTCGAATGGTTGTCTAATATAGTACATGTGTTAAAAAAAAGAACGAAAAAATAAGAGTGAGTATAGATTTTAGAAATCTAAATGTAGCCACTCCCAAAGATGTATACCCAATGCCAACGGTAGATTTTTTAGTTGATTCCACCGCTGGATACGTAATGTACTCTTTCATGGATGGGTATTCTGGTTATATTCAAATATACATAGCTGAAGAAGTGTGCATAAAACTGCTTTTAGATGTCCACGTGCGTTGGGGTGTTACAAGTGGTTAGTAATGCCTTTCGGCCTAAAAAATACTGGGGCTACTTATCAAAGAACAATGAATTTAATCTTTCATGATATGAATGACGAATTTATCAAAGTGTATGTGGATGATATAGTAATTAAATTACTCAAAGAGAAAGATCATCTTTGCCAACTGAAATGCTCATTTGAGTGAATGAGACAATATAAATTGAAATTGAACCCCTTTAAATGTGTATTTGGTGTCAATGTAGGAAACTTCCTTGCTTTCTTGGTACACAAAAGGAGAATTGAGTTTGATAAAAATAAATAAATAAATAAAGCAAAGGTCATACTAGAGGCCAAATTGCCTAACAGTAAAAAAGAGTTGCAAAGATTTTTGGGACAAGTCAATTTTTTAAGGTGTTTCATCTCTAAGTGTGCAGGGTAACAAAAGCATTTTCTCCTCTCCTGAAGCTTAGGAGTCAGGAAGAATTCGTATAGGATGAGAACATCAAAAGACTTTTGATAGCCTGAAAACTTACTTGTCAAATCCACCGATATTGGAGTCACCTATGAAGATATATATATATATATATAACTGGTATGGTTACTCAGGAAGACCAATTGGGCGAAGAAAGAGCAGTCTATTATCTTAGTAGACAGTTGAATGTGAATGTAACTATGCAGCTATAGAAAAGTTATGCTTAGCTCTTTATTTTACATGTTTTCTCGCCCTTTGCATCAAAGGATTGGTCTTTGAACTTTATCTATCTGAATTTGAAATGCAATATATCCTACAAAAGATAATTAAGAATCAAGCCCTGGCTGATTTTTTGGCTGATCATCCATGTGTCAATTTTCCAAACGAAATGGAAATTGACATTGATTTGTGCAAAGTAAAACCATAGACATTATATTTTGATGGTTCAAAGACAGCCAAGGGAGCTGGAGTAGGTGTAGCATTAATAGATGCTTTTAGTGTAAATTATCAATTCTTCTTTACACTGGATGATTTATGCACCAATAATCAGGTCGAATATGAAGAACTTATAGTAGGCCTAGAGTTATTACTAAAAATGGGAGTTAAAAATGTGATCGTTAAAGGTGATTCTCAGCTAGTAATTAACCAACTGATTGGCACGTTCAAATGCCAAAGTAGCTATGTTGTAAGCTTGTACTAGATCCCTCAAGAGTTACTGGAAGAGTTTGACCAAGTGGAGCTTCAATATGTAAATAGAATATATAACGATTTAGCGAACGAATTGGCCTAAATGGACTCGGGTTACTCAAAAATATTGAACTTCGAATCTGTGTGTAAATATGGAGTGATAATGCCTGCAGTACAACAAAGGGTAAAAAGATTTGACATCCATTGCATAGAAGACGAAAATGTAGTGGATTGGAGGGAGGAAATAAAAGAGTTTCTAGAGAAGCTTGGCAAAAAGAGTGAGAGGAGAATTAGGTTGTGCACCCTAAAGTACATATTAATTATAGAAACTTGTATAAGAAACGTGCAGATGGAGTTATGTTAAAATGTGTCAATTTGGTCGATGCCAAAACAATTATGGTAGAAGTGCACGAAGGAATATGTGTAGCACACCAAGCCGGCCAAAAAATAAGATGGTTAATTATTAGGAGTGGAAACTTTTGGCCAAAGATGGAAGAACTATGTACCTAGTATGCCAAGAGCTGTTTAGCATGTCCAAAACATGGACCAATTCAAATGGTACCAACAAGAGAAATGACACATATCATAAAACATTGGCCATTCAGAGGATTGGGCTATAGATTTAATAGGAAAAATATACCCCCTCCCCATTCATCCAAACTACACACATTCATCATAGTGGCTACAGATTTTTTCACCAAGTGGGTATAGGCCATCCCACTAAAAGAGATCTCTCAAGGGGAGGTCATCAAATTCATCCAAGATCATATAATTTATAGGTTTGGGATACCGCAAACCTTAATGGTATATCATGAAATCTCTTTAAATGGAGATCAAGTAAAGCAGTTCTTGGGCAAATTCGGCATCAAGTTGGTAAATTCCACACCTTATTATGCCTAGTTATGCCCAATGGAGATCCAATGTTCTAGTAGAATCTTCAAATAAGGTCCTAGTTCAAAGAACATTATAAGGAAGATGATAGAGAAAATGATGATAGAGAAATGGCATGCATGTTTGAACAAGGCTTTGTGGGCATATAGAATGTCTCCACGTTCAAGTGTGAGAGTTAATCTATTTCAACTTACTTACGGACAAGAGGCAGTATTGCCCATGGAAATTAATGTACAATTGATTAGAGTGGCTTTGCAAAATAATTTAAGCAGTGATCAACATGCAGAAGCTTTGGCCCAAAATTTGTTAGAATTGGACGAAATAAAGCTATACGTCCTAGATAAATTATAAATTCAAAAGCAAAAAATGGTCTAGTATTATAACAAGAAAGTTGTCGCGAAATGTTGTAGGATAGGTAAATTAGTCTGGAAAAAAATATTGTCCTTGGATAGTAAAGATCCAAAATATGGAAAGTGGTCACCCAATTGGGAAGGTCCGTATAAGGTAGAAAGTATGTTACATAACGGAGCTTATCATTTGGAATATTTGGATGGTAAAAAGCATGTAAGATCTATCAATGGCAAATACTTGAAGAAATATGTTCCATCCGTATGGGAAAGTGAACAAGTAGATGTTTGAAACATGAATTCAAGTAAGCCAGAAAAAATAATTGTTCATTGAAAAAGGTCAAAAGTTAAGAACACTACAAAATTCAAGACGTTGTCGTCCTATCCTATCATACCAACCTTTACACTAGGTTAGAAATACTATTGATCTACCCCATCTAGCCTCTCTAGTACATATCGCATTTGGTCACTAAGTTTTGACCATTCAGAACGCTGATGGGTATCAACAATAGACAAAGTCTCCATAACCGTGTTGGGGTCATCCACTATTATTTTTGAATAGTGTGCCATCAAAGATTTGGTTCGCTCAATTTCCAGAGAGGTGTTAAAGTGCCGGCCTCATCTTGCAATCATCAATCCTAGAGGAAAGTTCGTTTAGTTTGGACTTGGCTGAATTAATGTCAATGTTCAAATATTCCTTTTTCAGCTATATCCTGAACGAGACTCATTTTCTTATCCCTCAACTCCACGTTCTCGGACAATAAAAGATTTACTTCCTGATGGATCACTCTCAAGTCAATCTAATGGAAGATAAAAGTTCAAGGACAAGACGTTTGAGAGTAATAGCCAAATCTTCACTGAGGCGCTCAAGCAAGTCCTTCTGACTATCAGCACTCGCTCTGGATATATCCTTATCCATGAAGGATGTGTAAGCTAACAAAGCTTTCTTGAGTATATTCATATCTTCAGTGAAGGAATATAATAAGTTGAGGGGCGAGTCGCAGACGAAGAGCGCGGAGCATAACTCGTCTCGACTTGCTCTCAAGATGTAAATAAAGCTTGGATAGATCACAAGATGAAATCAGCATCCTGTAAGGAAAAACAATATATGTAATTCAGTTGTTGTCACTACAAAGACGTGGGAATGAAGAGAGGATCAAGATTCACCTCATCAGCAGCTTTAGGCAAAAGAGGCGTTTCTTTAGATGAGCTAGGAAGGATAGCAATTTCAGATTGGTCTTCAGGTTCTACAGGAGTCTTCCCTTTGTAATCTGGACAAGGAAGTTCTTCCATAGAGGGAATCTCAACAGGAGTTACTGCAAAATAAAGGGTCGAACATAAAAAATCTGTATATGCAAAATTATGGTACCTGAAAAGGCACTACCTTCAGGCTCTAGAATCATTGGATGAACATATTGGGGTTGGGGTGTAAGCCACTATAGCCAAAGCTTCAGCGGGAGGAGATTGAGCCCTTTCAGCCGTCTGAGCGAGCAACTACGAATTTTGAGACTCTTCAATGATGGGAATCACTAAAAGACTAAGGATAATTGGTGGCTATAAAGCAACAGGAGAAAAGATTGATGCCCATTAACAAAACCAAGTGACATGTTATTATGTCAAACACATGCAAGAATACAAGCAAATATAGGATAATCACATATGAACAAAAAATTAGTACATTCTTTCTGACAAGAGAAGGATTATCTCCTTCATCTGAGTCATCGGCCCGACGTGGGGTCGACTGTTTGTTGCTAGAAGTTCTCTATCGACCAGTTTGAGGAGATGGAATTTAACAACCGGAAATTTTTTCGTTTGTTGATTTCAAGTAAATAAAATTTCTTACTTTCGGTGTTGCTTCGTGCCTCATGGTTCATTTTAAATATTTGGTCATGTTAAAATTTTTCGCGTGTTCGCTTCAAATTTTTTTAGTTGATGACCATGGAATTAATTTGAAAACAAACCTTGTTCTATTTTCAATTGGTAAGTTTTGAATTTCAATTTGAACAAAAAATAATTTATAGCTAGCTTAAATTTTTAAAATTTGTTCTCCGGTTCTATCTAAAAATCCCGCCCATTTACTTTCGATTTCTTAGCTAAAATCAATTTACTTTTCAACTCCAAAATTTAGTCGAAAACCCCACCCAAACAACACCCTAAAAACCACCAAAATACTTAGCCAAACAACTCCTTAACCTCTACCATTTTTCATCTACCAAAAAACCCCCATGCACAACAAGGAACCACCACCATGATCTAGCAAAAACGCCCCACCTAGCAGCCCACTTCCAGTTTTTTTTCTCCACCATTTACCCTCACTTGTTAACCAATTTCCCCCCCCCCCAACAAGGTCCCCAAATTCAGCCAGCATAGTCTCTCTTTTTCTCCATTTTAAAGAACAAAAAAGTCCAGCACTTCTACCATTTTACTGAAGATTTCAGCCCTTCATCCCGGTATTCTTCTTATCTTTCTGTTCCAGCAAATTGCCATCCACAAATCCCAAAGAAAAACATCCCTCCAACAACAAGAAACCACCCCATAATCTCCTAAAGTTTTGTCGATTATCAGCCAACTAAAAGGTCATTATTCTTTCCTTTTGCTACTCAAAATTCGGCCCCAGCATTAGGAATTAGTTTTGCTTGTTCTTTAATTTTTTCAGCTGTAAAACTCCAAAAAAATTCATTCATTTTTCCCTTCAATTTCATGCAACAAGAAGTCTTGAAACCTTAGTCTCAATCACCAAAAATACTCTAGCATTTATCCATCTTTTCCTTCAGATTTTTGGCTAGCACACAGTCTCCATTTTCTGCCATTTTAGTCACCAATTTTCTAGCAATCACCTTCATTTTTGTCCAAATTTTGATCAACAGAAAAAGGGGTTTAACTTTGTTTTAACCTTCAAAAACATTCCTTATACATACATCTATATATAGCGTGCGGGTTTTGATTTTTTAGAGGCTGCAGAAACAAATTTTCTACATCACCGAAAACCAATTTTTATGGTAGTTTTACTTACTACTTTTTTTTCGATTTTTAAATGATGTTTGGAAAATTATGATGTGATATAAATGCCATGGAAACCTAATTATGAAGGAACTTTATGATAGTGATTGAAGGTAATCACTTTAACATGTTAGTGATTGAAGGTGATTACGTATGACATTATGTACCAATTTTTGTGTTCCTATACACGTTTAAAAATTATGGCATGTCGCATTTATGTTTACATATAATTTTTCCACATTTTGTATGTATTGCTACTGAGTGTTTCTTATGAAATACTCACCCCCAAAATGAACAAATTTTCAGATTGAATTGATTGGCATTGTTGCGATGGCGGTAGGCTAGCGAGCTTGTCATGAAATTTTATTTCGATCTTGTCATGAAATTTTATTTCTAGTTTATGTTTTAATGTCGAGATGATCAAGTTAATTATGATGTAAATACAATATTTTTAAGTCTTTGATTCAGTATTTAATTATGTAATATTTCTAAAAAACGAGATGTTTGTTCATTTCTTCGTTAAAAGATGCATGTTAGAAGTGCTTGGTTTCATTTTTTTGAAATTTCCATACCATCTTGTCCCTACTTTGAAAAATCATAACTTATGCTACGGTTGGAGTTTTTGAGTGTAATTAGTGGCTATGGAAAGCCATATACTGGTCTAATAACAGCAATTCAAATCACTCAAAAATTACATTGTGTGAATTTATTATGAACATTTTAGTGAACTACCTTAAGGTACCCAAGATAGTTTTTCAAGCAACTTCGGTTATTATTTTCACCTACCAAACGAAGTAGGTAAGGTTTGAAATTTAACTACGTTGTAGTCTATAGTCCCTAATATCTACAGTTCAAATTTTGGAATTTTCAAAAAAATTTTGGATGGTCAAATAATTTGTGGCGACACCTAATAGGCAAAACTATAGAAACTTAAAGAAAAATTATTTTTCTCTTGCGCACTTGTTATCTTCCACAAAAGTTATATTTTTAAAACCATTTAAGGACATGTGAAATATTATTTGGAGTCGTTAAATATATTTTAGAGATTATCTTAGTGACCATCTAGATGAGAAAATCTGGGGCGTTACATGGAACTGGATGAGGTTCAGTCAAGAGAGATGTAACATCCTTTTTAGAACTGGGCACAGAAGAAGAAGAAGTTCTTTTGGGAGACTTTGGAAAGGGATTGGACTCAAGAGTGAAATATAAAATGCACATTAGAATCAAAAGATTTGCGCCTAACATTAGGCCAAAATTCATTGAAAAGGGTGTGAGTAGTAAAAGTGGTATTAAAAGGGACGAGAGAAAAGACATTCATTAGAGAATTGTTTCGGCTTTCAATAACTCTCGCATCGTCTTGGGTGATGGTATAAAAATGCTCTTTGAAGTTTTTTGAATAGCAAGGAAGAATTAGCCAGGTCTGGCCAAACCCAAACTGACGGGCAAAGAATTGGAGTGCATAAACTTCAACTATAGCATTCACGATTGTTCCAATGATTAAACCATGGAACAGTTCTCGCCTAACCAAAAATTGGGCCCAAATAGGTACAAAGGCTTCTACCTCATTAAAAGTTGAGGGGGTTGGACATACAGAAGGATTTGATATGTAGAAAAGGAGAAGTAAGAAGGCAAATAGTTCAAAGTATAGAAATAAGTAAAAATATCCCAACTGGATTGAGTTGTTAGACTAAGTTGTTTGATCACCAGCCTGTAACAACTAACTGGACGAATAGCTGATGAAGGTGAGTCAAAATAAGGAAAATATGCCCTAAGCCATAATTGGGCGAGCCAAAGGAGCCTACTACCGATGAAGCAAAAGATCGCAGTTGGTCCTGGAGGGTGGCCATGCCTCTATAAAGACCAGCCAAAATGAAATAACCAAGATTTAAAAGCTTGTTGTGGGCGAGTTCATTGGAAATAGGTAAATAACCTATGGAGGGCTTAATACTGGGAACACAGATAACGAACTTACACAACCAATAATGGATGAAGGCCACACGTTCAACATGATTAGGCTCAACTGCAGTATTACCGCAAAGTGTTAAGAGGTTCTTATGGGAGGCAAAAATTGCTTCTCTATTGAGGGGACGATATAACAATCATTGCGGGTGAGATAGTGGCACCAAGCTGGAGATAGATTGGTTAAAAGTACTAAGCACTAATGTCTCTAAGAGTGAAAGACAAAAGTGTTGTGGTTAGAAGCCCAAAAGCATAGGGCGATGGAGAATAAAGTGAGGGTCAAAAGTAGGGATATCAAGAATAAGCTCCAATAAGTCTTGAATCCTAGCTCGCTCAAAAAGTTCTCTAGTAGGGCCATGACAAACCATACGTCTATGCTAAGCACTGGCGGTGTCCGATTTGGGCTAGGTGCGTATGCCTAGTACTATGAGGCGAAGGTAACGGAAGTGGCTCGAGAAAAGGAAAAGTATGAGACGTAGGAAAAATCTAGGCGACGAGAGAACACCCAACAGTGTCAACAATGTTAAACGCTGGGCCCAAATGGAATTCATGATGTCAAGTATTTGTTGGTTGTAAACAACGAGGACTAACGAAGGATTGAGAAAGTAAAGTTTGAAAATCTTCAAAAGAAAGAGAATTTGTTGACGCCATTAGAAGCAAGAGTAACAATGGTTTTTTCTTAGTAAAAAGGTAAAAGAAATGGAGGTGTGAAGAAGAAGGATGAGTAGTGGGGTCTTTATAGAAGGGCGACTTGTGGCGAAGTTATTGCCAAAAAGGGGAGAAACACACATCAGTGCTGCCAAACGGAGGATACCAAAGGGTTTTGTACTTTTCGGACTTTCAATGGTCATGGCAAAAGGTACAAGGTTTTGAATATAGCAAAATTATTGATTAATTTTAATTAAGCCATATTAAGGGATAATTGTTGACACACAAAATATTCCCAAAATAAAGGCCCAAAACAGGATGCCCAAACATCGAGTTTGAGCAAATTGCCAAGATAAGAATCGTCCAAAAAGGGACAAAGGCCTGGACGATAGGGCTAAGTAGAGCAGGGTTTGGGCGAATGAAGTGATAACTGCATCGTGCAGGTTATGAAGCAGTTTTATATGTGGCCCATAATCCAAAATAACCATTAGTTAATGAAAAAGACATTATGGGAAGTTATGAGAAGTTATTACAATTATGAGAAGTTATTTAGAAGAAGTGCTATGAGATAATGGTCAGTCGTGGGCAAGAATTGTGCAAATGGTGATCAATGTATAAATAAGGCGAAACAATTGAAGAAATGGATAGAACAACTCTCTCACAAAGAAATATGTGAATTGAAGTTTAAGTATTTCTTGCTTTCTATATACGAAACTTGTCATTTTGTGTTCTTGTGCCCCTTGGAGGTAAGTTGTGTTATATAGTCTTTTAATTCAAACACCCATTGTTGAGATATTTTCTCAAGAAGTCTTGTACATTACACATCGTCTAAGTAATCTTTTAATTGTTAGCACAAATCAAAAACGCTTTTGACACACACAATATTCTCCAAATAAAGGCCTAAAACAAAGGCCCAAACATGGAGTTTGAGCGAATTGCCAATATAATCGCTCAAAAAAGGACAAAGGTCTAAACAATGGGGTGAAGCGGAGTAGGATTTGGGCGAATGAAGTGATTAATACATCGCACAGGTAATGCATGGTAATGAAGCATTTTATACGTGAGCCATAATACAAATTAACCGTTAGTTAATGAAAAAGACGTTATGGAAAGTTATGACAATCATGGAAAGTTATTTAGAAGAAGTGCTATGAGATAATGGTTACTCGTGGGTGAGAATTGTGCAAATGGTAATCAATGTATAAATAAGGCAAAACAATTGAAGAAAGGGATATAACAACTCTCTCACAAAGAAATATGTGAATTTACGTTTAAGTATTTCTTGCTTTCTATTTACGAACATTGTCATTTTGTGTGCTTGCGTCCCTTGGAGGCAAGTTGCGTAATATAGTCTTTCAATTCAAACACCCCTTGTTGAGACATTGACTCAAGAGGTCTCGTTCCTTACACATCGTTTGAGTAAACTTTTAATTGTTAGCACGAATCAAAAACATACAAAAAAATTTGGCATGCCCAATGGGACCTTTGGTGTTAGAAAGATTGGAAGCATCATGCCTCAAAAGAATTCCGGCAAGGAGCCATCAAACCAACAGTCTGTCCATTCTGTGATCAAACAATTTGAGGGTCATCATGGTACCCCAGAAATGGAGAGACCTAGTGCTAGTCGTTATGAGTCAATGAAGGAGTTGATCCCCCGCACCATGCGTACATTGCGGGACGAACTCACGCAAGACATTGTTGAACAAGTAACTCTACAAAACATTCATAATGTAGAAAGACTCACTCAAAATGGAAACAATCATTATGACAATATGGCTAAACAATTGAGTATGTTGAATGAAATTATGAACAAAATTGTAAGCTAAGTATGTCAATCAAATCCTTTGGGTTTGGAAAATCATTTCAAACCGAAGTCTTATAGGTAATGGCTTACAAATTGCAAACACGAGCCAATGAGTAGAAGTGCCTCACATGGGACCAACCACAGTCAACTTAGGGAGTACAGGGACATAACATGGGGAGTAGTCCTAAGATAAGATAAAACGTTCAATATATGGGACAAGATGCTACACGTGTTAGCGATGGAGGAAACCCACATATCAATGGCAACAATGAGTCAAATTATGGCGCGTTCATACCCGATATAGGGCCAAACCTCATTTGGCCTCGAGCAATGCCATACGTAAATAAACCCATATGGGTTTTTTTTATCCCAATGCTATATTAAGAAATCAAGTTTTGGAAATCATGCAAAATCAGTTGGATTTTGGAATACGGCAATGATTCGACCAACATACAAAAAGCCTTACCGAGATTGGGTAGATCAAGCATATCATTAGCCTAGAGGTTATAAGGTGCCCAAATTTTCTTTGTTCACTAGCTTTGGAGAAGTATCAACTTTGGAACATGTGGGACGTTTTACAATTGCTATGTGGCGAGGTTCTTGATTTCCACAAAATGAAATTATTCAAAAATTAAGCTAAGCGGGGTAGCCTTTTCATGGTTCATTAACACAAAGCCAAATTTCTGTCCAAACTTGGCAACAATTGGATCAATTAATATCTCTTACTACTCCATCCCTTCCTCCATCTGTTTTGGTTTATTAGCGTACTCCACCGCTTTGGGATCTTACAAGGTCAACAACGATGGATGCTTCAAAAATGGATTTGTGAGTGGAGGAGAATTATTAGAGATTTATCGGGACGGTGTGTTCGCACATTCTTTTCTTCGTATGGCGAGTGCCCTATTTTGCAGGCCAAGCTCAGGGCTATTCTTGACGGTATCATTCTTGCTCGGAGGATTGCACTCTCAGATTTATGAATTGAGGCCGACTCTACTTTGGTCATTCACTGCATCACCGGAGGTGGAGGACCTTAGTCTATTCAGTCACTATTCGCCATATCAGACATTTCATTGTCTTCGATCGTGTGACAACCTCTGAAATTTCTCTAAAAAAAAAATTTGGTCTCAGCTAAAGGCTACTAGTAGCCTTCAGTTGAACTGAAAATGCCACTGCAGATGGACACTAGTATCCTCCCGCTCTGACAGAAATAGTTTCAAACTAAAACCTTATTAAACTTTCTAAAATTTTATATCCTACTCCATAATTACCCAAAAACATTTAGAAGAGATAATTTGAGCATTTCACACAATTTATAAGAGCACGAGAATATACCAAATGCTCAATGACTTTAAATACTTTGATTTCTACCTTACAAACCATTACACGAGGATTTCATTTGACAGATTACATTTTCTTCAAGCAAAAGTAGCATCCCTCCCTTCAAAATCAGGTCTCGCCATTCCGATAGCCAAAAGGGTCGGAATGACGTACTTGGTTGATCCATTACTCAAAAATGTTTTGACAAGACAACGTTAAAATGTCCACAAATAGCTAAGGGATACAAGAAATCCTTAAAACCACAAAAACAGCCATCAAAGACTCTCTGTTATTTAGTACATAAAGGAGAGTCCCCTTCGGCTCAGTGTAATGGCATTGTAGATATATATCGTTTTGTAAGATCTTTCCTTAATGTACAAGTCCGCCATTGCAAAAATGAATCGATACATCTTTCTTGGTGATGATATAGAAGTCCAACCCATTTCTCGATGCCCTTTCATAAGTATGCATTACCTCAACCTCGTTTCGTTCCATTTCCTACATTAGTCATGAAACGACTATAAGCGAAGAAGCTTAGTGAGCAAAGTAGCACATAAACATGAAATCACATAATTCATACCTTCAATTGAATGGAATTTTTTTCACTTTACCTTCTAACTTTGATGTTCAATTCTCACATAAGTGAATAAGATCATAATCACACATTAACTTCTAAACAATTAATAACATATATGTTTCATGAAATGCCTTTGATGATCACTCACAAGCAATCAATACAATGTGCATAGTATGGATGCTAAACATTGGAATGCAAAGTATATAATAGAGGGTTAATAAGCTAAACATAAGGGAAAACTTAAAATTCATATGTTTACCTTGGTTAAAGAAGAGTTTCTGTCCAAAAACTTCTTAATTTAGGCTAAAAACAAAACTACCAGAGAACATGGCATATTCGGGGCTACCAGATGCCTTTCTGTGTTGTTTCTGAAGCTACCAGTAGCCTTGGATCTCTATTGTAATCTGGGTTTCAAGTTTCTGAACTGAAACTTCTTCTTTTCTAGCTTACCATGGGTGTAAATATGATAAGTTTCTTGTGAGTTTAGGATTTCATCACACTATCACCCATAGAAACAAAGAAGAAGGAAAAGATTCTTGGTTTTCTTTTAAATTTTCATTCTTACCTTTTTCTCTAAATTTCAAAGACACAACTAAAGATAGTGTATTTATAGAAAATTGGTAAGGCCGTATTTGGTTTAGCTTATCTTTGAAAATTCTTGCTTATTCATATTTTATTCTATTATTTTATTAGTTTATCATTTATTTATACGAATATTAATCGATATTGATTCTTAAGTATGATAAGCGTTGCCAAACATGCCCTAAGGTGACAATCATTACATATGACATGTGTCCCATTCATCTAATATTTTATTATAAAATTTCCAGATTTCTTATTTCAAGTAGCCATGTTCGAGACAATATTTGTGGGTCGAGACGTGCTCCGATTTAGTCAAACTTTATACCGTTGTAAAGTTCATACTTCAAGCTGTACAACGACTATACTTGCAAAAGAAATGGGTCAACCGATAGCTTGTACAATTAGCTTAAAAATGATTATCCGACTGACTTCCATACTTAGCCAAATTTGGTGAAACTTCTGCATTACTTAAAATCATTTACACCACTTTGGCTCGACTTTCAAGGCAAATCCCGACTTGAAAATATCCAAACTTGATATCAATTTAAAGCGTATCAATAAGAACTACGCGATAGTATAACATGCATAGGCTCTGAGGTCAACACATGTTACACACAGCAGTTGCAACGTTGGTTTGATACAATGGCAAAGCTGTAAATAACTTGAAGTTTTCCAAAATTTCGACTTAGTCTCTATCTATGGGATTAAATTCAATTAAGCCCAAACATTTTTTCACAACTTAATATTTTTTCTAAAAAGTCCCCAATACTTTAATTCAATGCAGTTTATATATTTTTTCCATAAACTTATTGAAATTGGCATACCAAACTTAACAATTTTTGGGGATCATTAGATTTTTCCTAAGAAAAATACGAATTTAGATTTTCTAAATTATAAAATTAAGATCTGAAAATTTCGGGCGTTACAATATTCCCCCTTAAAAAAATTCGTCCTCAAAATTTTCCTAGAAAAGTTCATGAAACTTCTTCTTCATTTCATCTTCTCGTTCCCACGTCTCCTCTTCAATTGTGTTGCTTCTCCATAAGACTCTTACTAAAGATACTTCTTTGTTACGAAGTCGTTTTGTCTCTAGCATGAGGAATTTTACGGGTTGTTCGTCCCATGTTAAATCTGCTTGCACCTCCATAGGAATGTCCTTAAGTACATGTGATGGATCAGAAATATATTTTCGGAGAGTGGACTCATGAAATACAGTGTGAACTTTGCTTAATTCTATAAGTAGTTCGAGTTTGTATGCAAAAAGTCCAAATTTTTTCTTTAATTTCAAATGGTCCAATGTATCTCGGGGTGTGTTTTCCTTTCTTTCTGACATCCTCTAAACCGGTGAGATTTTAATAAATACTTTGTCTCCAACCTCAAATTCTAAAGGTCTACTTCGTTTATTTGCATAGCTTTGCTGCCGATCCTAGGCCGCAGCTATGCTTTTCTTGATCTTTTCAATCACACTGGTCATATCTTGAACTAAATCAGGGCCTAAAATCTTCCGTTCTCCCTATTCATCCCAATAAAGAGGTGATCGACACTTCATTCCATGTAGTGCTTCATATGGAAGCATTCCTATGGATGCTTGAAAATTGTTATTATAGGCAAACACAATTAAAGGTAAATAACGATCTCAACTTCCTGCAACTTCCAATGTACTTGCTCTTAACATATCCTCAAGGGTCTAAATTGTCCTTTCAGTCTGGCCATCAATTTGAGGATGGAAAGAGGTACTAAAATGTAACTTAGTGGCCAATGACTCGTTTAGATTTTCCCAAAAATGAAATAACAACTTATGATTTCTTCCTGACATAAATGACATGAGAACGCCGTGTAGCCTAACAGTCTCCTGAATAAATAGACTTGCATATTGATCCATTTGTATGTTGACTTAACCGGTAAGAAATATGCCGACTTAGTCGACGATCTACTATAACCCAAATAGAATCACATCATTTTGAAGTCTTTGGCAATCCCATAACAAAATCCATGAAAATCTTTTCCCATTTCCATTCGGAATCGAAAATGGCTCTAGGGTACCAGTTGGCCTTTGATGTTTAGCCTTTACTTATTGGCAATTTAGAAACTTGGTTACAAAGCCTATCCGGCCGCCAATATAACAATTTTATTTCGTGATACATTTTAGTAGATCCAGGGTGTATCGAATAAGGTGCACTATGAGCTTCCCTGAAAGGTTTCTTTTCGACTTTCACTATCTTATGGCACATATATCATGTCCTTGTATTGAAGAAGTCTATTAATCGACGTTCGATATTACGTTAGTTTTCTTTTATCCATCTTTTTCCTTATTTTCTTAGAGAACTCATCGGTTTCCTGTGCCCTTTTATTTGATCTTACAATGTCAACTCGAATGGTCATAGTTGAAAGCTTACCATCACCTTGTATGGGGATTTCTAACCCAAAGTTTTCTATTTCTTTACTCAATTCTCTAGATCGTTTTGGTATTTTTCGGCATAAATACTACAAGAAAAAGACCATTTTGCAACGGGCTGAATACGTTGCTAAAGGGATTTAGCAACATTCACTTGTACGTTGCGGCTTTTGATGTTGCCAAAAGGTCTCTATCTACAGCAACAGGCATTGCCCGTTGCCAAAGAAAATAAGTGCGTTGCCATTAACTTTTTAGCAACGTTCATAAGACTTTTAATAACGATCACTACACGTTGTCTTTAACAATCTTTTAGCAATGTTACATTCTACGCTATCATTTATATTTTTAACAACGTGCAGTGGTCGTTGTCATTTATTTTAGCAACGTTCACATGTGCGTTGTCATTTGTCTTTAGCAACGTTCACATGCGCGTTGTCATTTGTCTTTAGCAACGTTCATATGTGCATTGTCATTTCTCTTTAGCAACGTTCAAATGCGCGTTGTCATTTATTTTTAGCAACGTTCCCTTGTGCGTTGTCATTTAGTTTTATCAACATTTACACGCACGTTGTCTTTACCTTACAACGTATTTAACAACGTTAGTCTGCGTTGTGGTTACCTTTTTGTTTCTTTCACATGTTTTTTTTATCTATTATTTTGAAACATATTTTATATATATTAATAGCTGAAATTTATACAATAAAACTCAATCCACATCAACCTTTAAGCTGAAATTTATAATGAAAATTTTCATACAAAATATGGACCACGAGTTTTTTTAAACATACAAAGTTTGAACCAATCCTAGCAAAACACACATGTCACGGAAGTTTCTTAGAATGTTGTACATTTTAATTAGGGGCAAAAATATATGTATTACGGACAATAAATATCATCCCTACTCTTGGGTCTTATTAGGACGGATGCCAACCGTCCCTAATGTAAGTATTTTTTTTTTCAAATATTTTGATTATACATTACATGTCCACCTGTAGGTTGTAGTTAGAAAATTTATTAATCACATCTAAAAAATAAATCATTCAAATATAAAAAATAATAACCATTCCATATCTATAAAATATGTAATAATTCTAAACATATATACTTTCAAGTCAATATAACTACCATGGTCCATTTACAA
Source organism: Forsythia suspensa (assembly GCA_023638005.1). Lineage (NCBI taxonomy): Eukaryota > Viridiplantae > Streptophyta > Magnoliopsida > Lamiales > Oleaceae > Forsythia > Forsythia suspensa. The sequence continues at coordinate 16,690,996 of CM042667.1, forward strand.
ATAGCTCCAAAACTACTTCAATTTATAAATCCAAACAAACATATCCATATCTATATCTATTTAGAAATCTAAAATAAGATCATACACATTCGATTCTCAAGTCAAAATAACATTAGCCTACATTCCATTTGGAGATTTAAAGTTTCACATCTTCATCTGTACACAAAAAACTATATATAAGAATTTGAACATTCGATTGACAAGCCAAAATACCATCCACCTTTAGATCATGTCCAAATTCCTCTATCTGATAGCTATCTTGTTAGATATCTGCAAATACAATATGGTTAGACCACTAACACATTGAATTACTAGTTCCACAAAATAACACGAGGACATAGATAGAAAAAACAGAACTTTTACACAGTGATTTCAAAATATTAAAAAGCAAGAAAATTACGAGTATGTCCTAAAGGAGTATATAGCCTTGTTCAGCTCAATGGCCATTGATAAGGTTTGCACACTTGGAGCCTTTTTCTCTATAGAGTAAATTTAAATGTCCACCCTTTCTCAATAAGTTGTGCATAAACATCAAAGTGCTACCGATATAAGATAGAGATAAGATAAACCGAGTAACAACATATTTTTCAAAAGAGCTCCCAATGTAAACTCCAAAATGTAAGAATCAAACCATGAATGAGCTGTCAAGTCGAACACATTCGATGACTTTCTAAACTTGCATAAGAACCCTCAAATCCTTTAAGTCGTTCTTATAAGAACATGAAACCTAGACTCCATACTAAAAATATTTTCAAACTCCCTCTCGCACTATGGTTCTTCGTATTCTTACACGGTTAGCATCTTGATGAAATATGGATTCCCCATTAATCAAATGCATGTCTACATTCCCAACATATCAACAAGAAGCCACTCTTTAGAACTATCAAAGAACACCTCCATAGACAAACTAATCATTTTCTTCTTTAGGCGTGATTTTAAATGCATGAAAAGAAAAATTATCTTGTGAAGATGAAGGCTTACTCCATCTACCACCAGTGTGATATCACTTGGCAGACTCGAATTGCAGAACCTAATAGAAAAAACAAAATTTCATTCACGATAGAATCCAATAATTTTGCTAGCAAGGGGCCATCACGAGCCCAACCTTTCAAGACTCAATAGCCATCATCCTTTCTGGAAAATAGTCACTTCAATTATTTAAAGCAATAGTCGATTCAATTGATTTCTGATTCTCTCTTATAAATGCCAATTGATATTAGAACTTAAATTAGGCAACAATTAAAGTGGCTTGAAAAAATTAGAACTGATATTAGGCAACAACCAACCGTCCAAAAGTTAACATACTTCAGTAAACATATTGATTATGCAAGCCACAACAATTGATTTTTTCACCGAGAATGGTTTGCTAGATATATTTAGTTTACGATTTTCCTTTCAAGTTTACCTAGAATGGATTTACAGTGAACAATTAAGCACACAATCAGTTCTTTGGCCAATCAATTTTAATAAAAATTAAATACTTTCCATGTAAAAACACCTTCATCAAATAATGTTAATACTGCTCTTTGGCCAAGCAACAGTACTTCCCAAGGCTTCACTAAGTACTTGAATCTCATTTGTAGGTCTATATAACTTTAAATGTGGCATACAGACTTCTTCAACCCAGACTTTCCAGCAGTCTCGTCCAAGAGGCATGTGATGTACTTTTGCACTTGGGTCTGTTGATGCAATCTTTCCTTCTGCTACAATTTCTTCCTCATCAAACTTGTACCAATGGAATAATTGACAATTTGTATTTTCCATCTGTGCATTGCCTTCTTGAATACCACTTCCTTGACCTGACTGAGGAGTAAATGCATGTGAACTTCTATCATCTGCATTCTTGTTTTGATTCTGTAAAATGATACAAAAATAAAATTAAAATTCTACAGATTAAAGATATATTTACTTAAATGATCACGGTACATATTTTACTGTTGAGATAACTTAAGAAGCACTTCAACCTTTTCTTCCGGTGCTCCCATCCTTTCTGACTGAGTTTGCAATTGGCTTTCAAGTTCTCTCACTCTCCCATTACTTTGAATTTGAGCATCCACATTTGAAGGTGTAGCGCCAAATCCAAGTCCTCTAACTCTTCCACAACGTTCAGGACCTAAAACTCGAGCAATAGCATCATTGCGTATGGAATCCTCGGCTTGTGTATCGAGATTGATTGGGCACAATCTTCTATCATTTTCTACAAGTATGGCACTCAAAGTTTATACGAGAATGTAATACATATAATATCTCAAATATTAGTAAAATAATGTTGATAAAATATTCATACCAAGGTTTGTAAACTGCTTCATTTATTGGTTTTCCATCCTTTCTAAGTTGTCCATGAGTCCACACTTTAGTTCTTAAACCTGTGATATTTGGATTCTTTTTTTCAAAAATCAACCATATATTTCTTGAATAAGAAAAATGAAACAAAATAATAATGGAATAAAATAAAAGAAAGACAAGTTTGAAATTACCATATCATGAGTCGACGTGGATAACCTTTTAGCCCCATAGTATGGACAAGTTTACGAGTAGTTCTCATTCTACTAAATTTGGAACTTTTTTCCTAATGAGGAAAAAAATTATAAACCAAAAGAATCAAATAAAATCTCTTGACTTAATACGTAGATTACTTACTTTAAAGCCAAGAGTGAAAAGTGTCTTCGACAAATTTTCCCTCGCTTCATCGAGTTTACATTCTTTGGTTGAAGAAGGGCAATACTGCGTGCTCTATTCACTGATTTTGTTAGTTTATTTTTTATTTCTTTCCTGATCCTTGATTTGAATGTCCTCCAATAATTTTCCATACTTTGAAATGTCATTTTTTGGTGGCAATCACTCACATTGAACCTTTGTTGTATTTATACATAAATACAAATCAAAGACTTAGTAGAATAATAAAGAAGGTCAAAGTTAGAAGGAAAAAGTTAAGAAATGGAAATAACAAGCGGACATAAAAGAAGTTATATTCAAGAGCTATACTGTATGAAAGACCAAAGTTCGGTTTTTTCTTTTCATCCACGAAGGCCAATCTTTAATTACAACCGGCACATGTTCTCGTACCATGGCTCCAACTACGGATGCAAATTTATCAGAGTTTTTACCCACTACTTGGCCCAATTCATTGAATTCAAGATCCATTCTTTGAAAATTATACTCATGAACCATTTTCAATATGGTTGGGCCTCTTTTCTTTTTTGGAGCATCCACATTGGTTGAGTCAAACGTCTTCCTCATTTGTAATTGGAGTTGATATAGGATTTCTTTGGTTCATTACAAATTGTACTCCTTGATTTTCATCTCGAATTGCGGCAGCAATTACAGATCTTCGTTGCTTAGTTAGTCTCTTGGAAGCTTGCTTAGAAGACTATATCAAATCAACATGAAAACAAAAGATAAATATTATCTCATATCAAAATTTAACAAATATCTTATAAAGCAAGATGAGACAAACTCACTTCAATTGTGTCCATCTTTTAAAAAGTTCTTTTAGACATAAACACACACCTATTACATCAAAATAAATTTAGGTCAGCGATGTATATCAATTAATGCAATTAAAATGATGAATTAAGCTGTTAAATGTCAAGTTGCACTTTGATTATTTATCCATTTCATGTTTAAGTTGCACTTTGATATTTGGATGTTAAATGTAAGTGTACTCATAAAAGATAAAGATGGATTTAAGAGTTATATATTCTCATAAATGTGATCATGTTGCACAATATCTATAAAAGTTGATTAATATAAAACAATGACTATCATATTTAAGAGATGATTAATATAAAACAATGGCTTAAGACCTTACCCATTTTGGAAGTCTCAACGCTTAAATAATCTGGAGTTAATTAGATTCCTTACTGTATCCCCTAAGTACTCATATTTCACTCTTTTAAATTTCGAATATTTATATGATTATGGAGAAATTGTAACAGGAGGTCTTAACTATGATAAGGACAAAATTTGACAAAGCAAAGGAAGAAATGGATTCCGATCCGCATATTTTTTGCGGGGAGATCTAGTTGGAATTGTAGAAAAGAATGTAGATAGCCATCCAGAATGGCAAGAAACTATAAAATTGCAATCATATGTGCATCACTTAACACTTTTAGAGACAACCATAGATATCAAAATATCAAAATAATTAAAACAGATAACATATTTCCATTTCTCAAAAAATCATTAACCATCCTACTTTCCAGTTAGATCCATTGAGTGCCATTTCTCCCACTGTAATTCACCGTCACTGGACTGGACGATGGTAGTTGTTCTCATGTTCTTACTTGTTTAATGACATTATGTATTGGTCTTTTGCAGAATTATATATTCATTTGTTAGAACCTGCAATCTGTTAGCAAAACAGAAAGGGTGACTCCACGCCTCTTGTCTGGGCAAACTTGTTTCATTGTCGAATGCGTTTCAGGTAAAACAAAAGAAGCATAAGCTTCTTGCCGTCCACAAGATCCTCCAACAAGAGTTTTTAAGATTGGAGATGGAAAAACACATATCTACCCAATAGGAACTTGTTATTTTGCATATTTGTTAAAGCATACTTCTAAATTCAATTTATTCTATAATCAGCAATGTATATTCCTTGAAACATTGAGCTGCCGCCTTAGATCATAGTTTGGCTAAGCTCAAAAGAGCGGCTGTTTTGGGAAGTAAAGAAATCCAAACTAAGGAGCTTTTTAGCTAATTAGCCAAACATCCTCTTAATCAACTATCTAGTCATCCGAAGCTTATGTGATATAGTAATAAAGGTATAAACAAGGTCAAGCGAAAAACGAACGAAAAGTGCCTGACAACATGGAAAATTTTGGAATTATCATTCTAGGCAAATTGTTTATAATGTGATATGGGCATCTTTGCAGAAGTTGAAAGCTGGGCTTGACATCTACATAGTACGCATTCGAGTTAGCTCCCTAACTCCAGCTTTTTTCTGCAAGGAATGGGATAAGCTTCCATTCTTATTTTTACATTACAATCTAGTTTCAGAACAAACTCTAAAAGAACTAATATAATGTGGAGCAATTACCTTGCCCAAACAAAAAGTTACTGTGATGCAAATTCATTAATATTGCGTGTTTCTTACACATAGGTAGTTCACAAGCACAACGGTGGATTAACACTATACTCATTATACCAAATCTGATCATGTACAGTACAATTGTCCATTGCTACACCCAATTTTTGGCATACAATCATATCCTGATTTATGCATTGCAACACAATGTCATTGCCTTCAAATTCAGCCTCCAACCATAAAACAAAGAAAAAAAGAATCAGGGCAGTGTATGCTTAAAAATTAACAATATAACTACAAATGATAAGAGGCGTGAGCAATTGAATCAAATGAAATATGAGGTAGATCAACCAAAAGCCGATTCTACTTGAATTATTCAAGTCCCTATTAGGCACACACACAAAGCTGTTTAGATAAAGTTTCCTTGATATACATACAAAATACACACAAAGAAGACTATGCTAATCGGACATTTCCATTTTAAGTTGTCCATATAAAGAGAACCCAAATTCTTTTTCCATACTCAGGATCATGAAAAGGACAGTAGGAAGAACAAAAAATAGATGGATACTTTTGAAATTCCCCTCCCTTCATATGGTCAAGCTTTCTTTAGAGAAAAACAAATTGGAGACTTTCACAAAATCCATACAACTATCTAAAAGCATTTTGAGCTCACAATTTGGTGAAGACTTATGCTCACAAGATGCTAAGCACGTCTTGTATCTATTAATGCTACTGCCACCTAAAATTAAACTTCAATGCATTAACGACATCTATAACTCTAACTTCAATGCATTAATAGAGCCTAAAATTTTTGAGTTATTGAGTAACTACATTTAGAAAGAGGAGAGTGCACAAACAATAATGTTGGCAAGGGTGCCATTAAGGAACATCACAAAGAACCACATACCTAGCCTCCACCACGTAACATACTTATGTCAATGTGTCCAGAAGGCAACAGCATTTCTTGCAATAAAGTTCTTTAGGTGCTCTGGTTTCTTATTTTTATTTTCCATTGGATCAAGCATGGAGATGTCACACTAAGTAACTAAGAAACTTTGTTCTCACTGAAAATGTATATAATTAACAGGATGTCACTCTCTCCCTATGGTCAATAAAATAACCTTGTATATTCATTCCTACCAAACAACAGAGTTAACAAGGGATATCATTAAAGAATAATAAAATACAAGAACAAATCAACAACATTCAAAATCCACAAACTCAATCATGTCTAAAAACAAAGGGCTTTCCATTAAACTTCCAACACAAAAATAGATTAAAGAAATCTATACCCAAAAAATCATTTGATTAGTAGAATTGGTGAAACATGGTGGAAAGTCCACAAAGAATTTCAACCCACGTGGTAAAAAAGTCCAATTGCAACAAATTGCACCCACTGCCTTAATTTATACCTCTGAGAATATTGCTAACATTATTTACCAGCACTCCTCACCGCCCAAATGCAAAATATAAAACTTGAACAACCCAAAAACTCAAAACCATAATGGATTTTGGTATACAAAGGTCAAGAAAAGCTTTTTTCGAAATTCATGAAGTTTGAATCACATACCTGTATAATGAATTGATGATGGTCTAAAATCTCACAGATTGAGGTTGAGGTTCAGATTTCAAGTTCAAGAACAAGTTTCTGGTTCACGAACAAGTTTCAAGTTTAGATTTTAAAATCTCAGCAACAAGGTCCATATCCCTCTTCTTCCCAGCAACGGTAGTACGGTGGGGAAATTGAAACATAAGAATTTTCAATTGGATTTTGGGATAAAGAGTGAGGCAAGTTGGAGCCAAGAATTTGGTTTTCGCAGGTTGGGATTTGATTAATTGAGCTTCTATTTAAAAACCAGAAATTATATCCTAAATAGTAACGTGCTATATATGTTGTTAAACCGGATGTTTTTACAACGTTCAGTGAACGTTGCCAAATGATTTATATATTAACAATAGTCACTGCACGTTGTTGAATGATGAAATAGCAACGAGATGTATGTGTTGTTAAAACGGGTTTTTTACAACATTCATCAAACGTTGCCAAATGATCTATGTATTGACAACAGTCATTGCACGTTGTTGAATGATGAAATATATCAATTTTTTGGCAACAGACTCTGACCGTTACAAAAGGATACATTGGCAACATTCATTTACATCCTATTGTCAAATGTAAATTTAATTAACCAATGGCAACACACATTTGACGACTGTTGCGATAAACCCTAATTAGCAACAAACTATTAATGAATATTATTTTTTACAGGTGATTTTTATTGTAGTGAAAGTATCTACTACTACATTTGCCTTACCTAGATGGTAGCTAATAGTACAATCATAATCCTTAATTAGCTCTAACCATCGCCGTTGTCGCATATTCAAATCCTTCTGAGTGAAGAAATATTTTAAACTTTTGTGATCCGTGAATATTCCACACTTTTCGCCATACAAATAATGTCTCCAAAAGCGAAACTCATTCTAATGAAAATCCACATTTCTTAAATTAAGCATACAGTTATTTTTCCTTAACATTTGGAGCACTATCCTCAAATGAGTCGCATGTCCTTCCCTCGTCTTAGAATAAATCAAAATGTCATCGATGAAGACTATTACAAATTTATCCAAATACTCCTTAAACACTCGGTTTATTAAATCCATAAACGTTGCAAGAGTATTTGTTAACCCAAAAAGGCATCACCAAAAATTTGAAATGACCGTACCGAGTACTAAATCCTGTTTTTGAAATATCTTCCTCCTTAATCCTCAATTGATGATATCCATATCTAAGATCTATCTTAGAAAATACTATCAAACCTTGTAACTGATCAAACAAATCATCTATCCTAGATAATGGGTATTTGTTCTTGATTGTTACTTTATTCAATTCTGGAATATTCAATACATAACCTCATCGAACCTTTTTTTTTCTTTACGAATAATACTGGAGCTCCCCAAGGCGATGAACTAGGTCTAATAAATCCTTTTTTAATTAATTCGTCCAACTGACTTTTCAACTCTTTAAGTTCTGCAGGTGCCATTATGTACAGTGCCCTAGAAATAGGTGAAGTCTCTAAAATAATTTCTATCCCAAATTCTACTTTTCGCTCAGGCGGTAGTCCTGGTAAGTCTTCAAGAAAAACATCGGGATATTCTTGCACTACTCGTATGGTGGTTAGTGAGGGTTCATACTTTTCTTGGACTTGGATTTGGTGTAAACTAACCAAAATTCCTTCACTACCATTCTCTAACAACTTATAAGCCTTTAAAGCTGAAATCATGATTTTTGAAGTTTTATCGGCTTAGGAAATACTAATGTCCCAATTTCGGGCATATTCAATGTCCTTGACCTACAGTCAATGATTACTTAGTGCTCAGACAGCCAATCCATTCCTAATATTACATCAAAATCCTTTAGATCTAAAAATTAAATCCGCATGGCTTATTTTCTCTCTAATTTGGATTTGAGATATCAGGAAGGAATTGTTTTACATAACAATTTAGTCGAAACTTTTCTTTTCCTCGCTCTTTGGTTCTTATTTTGATACCTCAACTCTCGAGCTTTAACAATTTTCAATTCCACTTGTTCTGCCCGTAATGCCTTATCAGTGACCTTAGAAAAAGTTATGTTTTGTATTCTCGACCTCAATACATTCCTATACAATTATGGCCTTAATCCTTTGGGAAATCTATCAACCTTATGCCCATTGGTGCCAACCATGTGATTGGGAAAACGTGACAATTCCTCAAATTTCCTAATATATTCTACTATCGATATCGACTCTTGACTTAATTTGATAAATACATTCATCTTCTGGTCCCTCACAAATAGGTGTTCTATGATTCACCTCCGAATAATGAGTAGGTAGTTCGATTCTTTTTTTTTTCTCTTCATAGTAAATTGATGGGGGTATGCGGAGCAATAGGTCGAATTACTATATAAAGAAGAGTTGTAAACTATAGGACTTCTTGTTCGAGTAGGAATATTTCAGCTTTTTTCTCATTCCTTCTCTTCGATAAGAATAGGGATTTGAAATGATACAAATTCCTCTTCATTCTGTTGTGCTCATCGAAATAAGCGCCTAAGCATACTTTTTTGGATCCAAGCTGCTTTGTGTGTTCTTCTTGCATAGAAGAATGCAAGCTGTTGTAAAAGCGGGATTTTAGTAGTAGGCGGCATCCTTCTTAGTTTTGAGTTTTTGGAACCATTCTGCTTTTGGTTCTTCTCCACATTCTTCTGGGCAATCCAGAATTTGCCTATGATTTTTTCAAGCGATATTTCAATATAGAAAGATCTCCTTATTTCTTCACCGCGAGTTTTCGCATCATCTTCTTGAAAAGATATTATATCACCGTGGGACACTTTAAAATAAGTAATGTTTACCATTCTATTATTCACACAAACCCTTCGATGACTTATCGGCTGCCTTGCTTGAGGAATAGTTTCGCGAAAATGGAGGCGAATCGGAATAACGTCCGATCTTGTTTACGGATTGAGTAGAAAAGGGATATATGATCGTTTTGTTCTTTCGTGCATCTACGTGATGGGTAAATCTCCATGAAAAGGACAACTTTCGTGTAGTTTGTGATTGGATGTAACTCTTAAGATTTTCTCTCCAATAAATCTTTCTCTTAATAGAAATACTTGGTTCTAAAAATTTCACAAAATCTTTCCCAAGTCGGATCTGTCGTTTCACCCATCTTGACCAAAGTATCCCACCAATGGCCCGCACTACTTCAAAGCGTGAATGATGCACACGTCACCTTTTCAACATCGCCCACGTGTGCATACACAAACATTCTTTCCATCGTTCTTATCCATAATCAATTATTATTTAAATATTCATTAGTTTTTAAAATGGCCCAACATATTCACACAAGATTTCTAGTTTTTTGGGTCTTTAATTTAATTCATAGAGCCCAAAGTATTGGTAAAATCAAACAAAATGCCCACTAATTAACTAAAGCTCCATCATCCAGTCTACTATCCATTAAGTCATGAACCGCCCAAAATAATCATTCTTCTTCCTCAATTTAGCCATTTCTTCATCTCACTCTCTCCTCACATTTTTCCCAAATTCAAAAATCTCAAATCCCTAACTTTCAATCTAACAATTTCTCATCAAATCAACCATGGCTCCTTCCAATAATCAAAAGGAGAAAGGCAAGGCTACCATTTCTCAATCTAAAACCAAGAAGAATGAGGCGAACAATGCTAGAGGAACTGCGGCCACTCGCGGTTCCACTTCGCAAGTAGGCGTTTAGGTCCCTACGGAGGATTTTCCTACACTATGGTTCAAGGATGCAGCATCATTTTTATGACACTTTTAAGGATTGCAAGCTTACTCCAGGAAAGTACATTAATATGTAATTTTTGGAATCCTTACAATTTCCATACCTAGCTTCATTCAAAGAATTTGAATGGATGAAATTTCTAGAGATAGAGGGACGTTCTTGTGATAAGATTGTTAGGTATTTTTATAGCAATGCTTTGAGATGTTGGATGATGGTAGTGGGGCCTTTGATCGGATATCAACATATGTGAAGGGAAAATCCTTAATGATTGATGCAGGCTTACTATCTAAAATATATGGAGTGCCACTGTCGAGATAAGCTTTTGGAGCAAAATTTAGCTTGTTGGAGGCTTGTCGAGTAGTGTATGAGGATTTGGAGTTAACCTTTTCTCGGTTCGACGTTGTGGGTCTAAGTAGAGACATAAGGCTACTTCACCTCATTGTGGTCCACTTTTTCAAGCCTAGGTTAGGTAGGTTATCTCGGTTGTCTCACGAGGATGTTTGGATGATGTGGAAGATAGTTGAAGGGCATAGGTTCAACATTCGTGATTTAATAATCTATAGCATTTCCGAGTTCATTTTTCATCCAGATTCTCGGACAATGGCCTTTGGTTGCCTCATTACAAATTTGATTCGTAGATTGGGGGTAGATTTCTTGAATAAGGTGTTAGTTTTGTTACACCAAAATAGTGAGATTGGAGAAGATTCACTTATAAAAGCAAAATTTTCTTTGGTGAATGGTGTTTGGGTTAAAACAAAGAATCATCTATGTTTGGTGCTATCATGCCTCCTACCAAAGAGAGTTGGAAAGACTTCATGGTGGACATGTGGTGCTTTCAAACTGAAGTGTGGGAAGAGCTACGGGCACTAAGGAACTCCATTGATGCTTTGAAAGATTCCGATGAAGAGAGCTCGGAGGAGGATTAAAAGATGAAGATTAACTTTAACTTTTGAAGAAGAAAATTTAATGATTTGTATAAACTTTTGCTCCTAACTTTTGCTACAATCTAATAGGGTCTCTGTTTTTCTTTCTTGTCTATTTTTGTATGGATTTCTCCTCCCCTTGGAGAACTTATTAATGAAATATTTTATCTTTTGGTTGATGATGGTGTTATTGATTTTGTGTTGGAGTTTGGAATAGAGTAGAATGAATTAATATTTGAGTAATGTTAGCTCATGGATGGTGGCTTAAAGCTTTATTCTAGAAAATCTAGTTCCTCCAGCTTTAGAATCTTAGTTGAGTAGTTCTTCTAATGTACTTCAATAACTAAGGAACATATCTAACAATTCTAAATTCATTCCACACATAAGTTTCAATTCAAATGATATAATAATTCTAAGAAAAAGGAATAAAAACTTACCCGAGAAAAGACATCTTGAACGAGGGTTCTATATCATCACAATCTACAGAATCATTGGACCGAGGCTCTGATACCAAAGCTTGTGACAAACTCTGAAATTTCTCTAAATTTTTTTTTTGGTCTCGGCTAAAGGCTACTAGTAGCCTTCATTGAACTGAAAGCAGTTGCGGTGGATACTACTATCCTCCTGCTATGACAAATAGTTTCAAACTAAAACCTTACTAGACTTTCTCAAATTTTATATCTTATTCCATAATTACCCAAAAACATTTAGAAGAGAAAATTTGAGCATTTCACACCATTTATAAGAGCACAAGAATATACCAAAAACTCAATGACTTTAAATACTTTGATTTCTACCATACAAACCATTACACAAGGATTCCTTTTGACAGATTACATTTTCTTCAAGCAAAAGTAGCATCCCTCCCTTCAAAATTAGGTCTCGCCATTCCGATAGCAAAAAGGGTCGGAATGAAATACTTGGTTGATCCATTACTCAAATATGTTTTGACAAGACAATTTTAAAATGTCCACAAATAGCTAAGGGATACAAGAAATCCTTGAAACCAAAAAAACAGCCATCAAAGACTCTCAGTTATTTAGTACATAAAAAGGAGAGTCCCCTTCGGCTCCAGTGTAATGGCATTGTAGCTATATATCGTTTTGTAAGATCTTTCCTTAATGTACAAGCCCGTCCATTGCGAAAAATGAACCCATATATCTTTCTTAGTGATGATATAGAAGTCCAACCCATTTCTCGATACCCTTTTATAAATATGCATTACCTCAACGTAGTTTCGTTCCATTTCCTACATTCAAGAAACGACTATAAGCGATGAAGTTTAGTGAGCAAAGTAGCACATAAACATGAAATCACATAATTCATACCTTCAATTGAATGGAATTTCTTTCACTTTACCTTCTAACTTTGTTGTTCAATTCTCACATAAGTGAATAAGATCATAATCACACATTAACTTCTAAACAATTAATAACATATATGTTTCATGAAATGCCTTTGATGATCACTCACAAGCAATCAATACAATATGCATAGTATGGATGCTAAACATTGGAATACAATGCATATACTAACCAAAAATAGTTCCACTAATCTTTTCTTACTTTTCATTTCTTTTTAACTTTCTTTTCTTTTCTTCTTTCTTTTCATTTCTTTGTAACTTTCTCTTTTCATTTCTTTTTAACTCTCTTTTTGTTTCTTCTTTCTCTTTTCGGGCCCTTCCCATATTAGGGTTGTATACCGAGCGCTCATAGTGTTTTGCTAAACACAACGTCACCTCTTCTCTAGAGCTTCTATGCTCTTAAGTACTTTTATTCTCTTTGAGCAATTTTGCTCAAGTACTTTCATTCTCTCTTGGGCATTTCATCCCATGGGCATCTCGTAGCCCGTGACCTTTAAATTGGGACTTGCTCCCATAGTGTACAACCTAAATAGGGTGTTCTTAATTATTCATGATCATTATGTAAACATAACTTTTTGCTTTAATGCTTGAGCATCATGAATTCTTTCTTGAATGATGTCATGATGCAACACATGGAGACAAGGGATTTAACTATCAAGCATCATTCAAAAGTCATACACATAAACTCTTAATCCAGTTCTTCCTAAAACATATATTACTTTAATTCCAATCAACATGTTTGGTCTAAAAGTCCTTCATCATACTATTGTTTCTATTTCTTTCTTGAAATTACAGTAACATTTTAAGTCATTCTCAACTTAAATAAGCACGCATTTACTATGGAAGATTTAACATTAATATTTTCCAACAAACAACAACAATGATACATAGGATAAGGATCTATTTAAGCATAGAAAATTATATTAACCATCATTTCAAAGTTATCATAAGACTGCAGATTCTAAGCTTACTAGAAATTGACTTAAATATAAGTTTTAGAGACATGCAAGACTATAAACATGAAGTTGAAGTTTCTGCAGATTTTATTACCCATACTTCTCTTATATAAGCAATTAATATTAAGATCTATGCATCACTAGATATGAAATTTGATAAGTAACAATAGTAAATCACAAGGGGGACTTCATTTAACATAAAAACGCATGCTATACATTCTATTCATAATAAGAATAATCAAGATAAAAATATAAATACACAAACTTTTCTCACTGCTCAATGAAGTTTTTGTTGGTTTAGATTACCTGAAAATTACAAGTTTCTAGAGGGTTAATAAGCTAAACATAAGGATAAACTTAAAATTCATATGTTTACCCTGGTTAAAGAAGAGTTTCTGTCCAAAAACTCGTTATTTTAAGCTAAAAACGGAACTACCAGAGAACAGGGCATATTCGGGGCTACCAAATGCATTTCTGTGTTGTTTCTGAAGCTACCAGTAGCCTCGGATCTCTATTGTAATTTGGGTTTCGAGTTTCTGGATTGAAACTTCTTCTATTCTAGCTTACCATGGGTGTAAATGTGATAAGTTTCTTGTGAGTTTAGGATTTCATCACACTATCACCCATAGAAACAAAGAAGAAGGAAAATATTCTTGGTTTTCTTTTAATTTTTCATTCTTACCTTTTTCTCTAAATTTTAGCAGATTTTATTTACTTGAATCCTGGTTTAAAGACACAACTAAAAAGGGTGTATTTATAGAGTATTGGTAAAGCCATATTTGGTTTAGCTTATCTTTGAAAAATCTTGCTTATTCATATTTTATTCTATTATTTTATTAGTTTATAATTTATTTATACAAATATTAATCGACACTGATTCTTACATATGATAAGCGTTTTCAAACATGCCCTAAGGTGACAATCATTACATATGACATGTGTCCCATTCATCTAATATTTTATTACAAAATTTCCAGATTTCTTATTTCAAATAGCCATGTTCAAGACAATATTTGAGAGTCAAGACGTGCTCCGATTTAGTCAAACTTTACACCGTTGTAAAGTTCATACTTCAAGCTTTACAACGACTATACATGCAAAAGAAATGGGTCAGCCGATAGCTCGTACGATTAGCTTAAAAATGACTGCCCGACTGACTTTCCATACTATGCCAAATTTGGTGAAATTTCTGCATTACTTAAAATCTGTTTACACCACTTTGGCTCGACTTTCAAGGCAAATCCCGACTTGAAAAATATCCAAACTGGATATCAATTTAAACGTCTCAATAAGAACTACGCGATAGTATAACATGCATAGGCTACGGGTCAACGCATGTTACACACGACGGTTGCAAAGTTGGTTTGATACAATGGTAAAACTGTAAATAACTTGATGTTTTCCATAATTTTTAGCTTAGTCTCTATCTATGGGATTAAATTCGATTAAGAACTTATTTAAATTGGCATACCAAACTTAACAATTTTTGGAAATCATTGAATTTTTCTTAAGAAAAATACAAATTTATATTTTCTAAATTATAAAATTAAGATACAAAATTTTTGGGGCATTACAGACTGTGATACTATTTCTCATATTTATCGTGAGGAAAATCGGGTGGCTTACTTACATGCTTCAGAGGGTTGGGATCGTCGTTGCTATTTCAAGTACATCGCTCTCGATTTACCTCGGCTATCATCACATTTTAGTTCAAATTGATAGGCATGAGATTCCTACAATTATGGGTCTATAGATTTTTTAGGACTTATTGTTTGAGAGTTAGTACCTCCTTATTTATTACTTTATTATGTATTCATTTATTTGTTTGATATAGCTCTTCCGATTGGATGTCATATTTTATGCCCCATCCCATGTATTTTTAATAGTTATTAATATATGGTTGGGGTATCCGAACCCCCCATCCGGTGGTGGATACCTGACAACCGCACTGGAGATATGATGGTGTGTTGAATAAAAAAATTTATTTTCACTCTGTTTTACAAAACCGAATGAGAAGTCACTTTGCAGATTTAGCAAATTTGCATCAAATGCCAAATGAATGGGATGAATCATGTCTTCAAAAGTTTAAAACAGCCAGGAAAGTGTTTTGTTCCTTTGTCTAAAAAAGAATTCGTCAAAATCGCTCAAAGTTGTTTGAATTTTGATTTTAAAAAGATGTTCCAAGATAGAGAATTTTTCGATCTCTTTCAACTTATCGCGAATGTGATAAGATATGAGCGATTGTTATGAGAGGAGAAACAAATGAAATATTCTAATAAAGGGACCCATTATAGAGACCCAAATTTTGACATCCACACTATTGAAACTAGTCAAGATCGGGCCGAAACCAAATTATATCGGTCGAATTGGTCAAAAAAAGACGCGATATACGTGCCCTATGTTGACCAAGTTAAAAGTGCCTATTAAGAATGAGCCAACAAAAGAAGAAAATAAAAAGACTAGAACATTCTCATTTGATGTAACAAAGGCCGATGTAATATTTGACCAGTTATATAAAGATAAACAATTAAATGAATATGGAAAAAGTAATGATTAACATTAATTTAGCCATATTAGGGGGTAATTGTTGATGCATAAAATATTTCCAACATAAAGACCTAAAACAAAGGCTCACACGAGGTCCAGAATTAAGAGAAACATGTAAAAAAGCCTGAACAATAGGACAAAATGGGGGCAAGGTATGGGTGAATAAAGTAATGACTGCATCGCGTAGATAATGGAGCAGTTTTTCACGTGGCCCATAATCCAAAGTAACCGTTAGTTAATGGAAAAGATATTATGGGAAGTTATGACAGTTATGGAAAGTTTATGGCAGTCATGGAAAGTTATAAGGAGTTATTTGAGTAGTAGTTGATAAGTGTGTTTTATACGCTTATTAGGTCATATAAACTTGAAATATAATTGTAATTTGAGTAAATTTCTACTTAATTTAGTATAAATATTGTCATTATAGGTAAAACCCAAGAATGGAGGTAAATAGAGCAAAAATAAAGAATATGGAGCTGCATAGAAGTTGATCGGGAGCGTTTGAAGATTGACATGATGGCATGGGAGTGATAAGAACCATTAAAAGGCCCATTGGAGGAATTTCACAAGTTTCGGGAGTAAATTTTAACTTACAAAAGTTTAAAGATTGAATTGCAAACTTCTGAAACTTGTGAAAGACCAAATTTGGATGACTAAAAAGGTTTTGGGACCAATTTGGAAGCTCTTGGAAGTTTGAGATAAATCTTGAAAGACTTGGAGCAAAAAAGGGACCAAAATGTACGATGTTGAATGTTTGGGGACCAAAATGTACAACTTTGAAAGTTTAGGGAACCAAACTACAAATTTTCTATTTTTCAGCGGTCCCGCAGCGGTTTGCAATATCGTAAACAAGTAATAAAGTGTCTATTGAGTCGGATTATCGTTCCTACGAAAACTATATATATATATATATATATATATATATATATATATATATATATATATATATATAGTCAACACACTATCACATCTCTAGTGTGGTTGTCATGCCTCCACCAAGAATGGATGGAGGGGTTTGATACTCCAACCTTATATAAATAAAACTATCTTATTTACGTACTAGTTAAATTAATCTTAATCATAATATGTTTAAAACATTTTAAAATAAATTGATTTGAGTGTTTAAATTATAACTATGAATTTTAGAAAACAATATATTAATTGATATGAAAGCAAAAATTAAGAATTTAGAAAATATGGTTATTGAATCGTTTGGATTCACGAGTTCACCGTAGTTGTCATCTCTAATTTCTAATTTATTCTTAAAGTTGTATTCGGTCGAATTGACGAATTTAACATAATTTACCTCTCTCGAGTTCAAATTAGTCATATCTAATTAAATCAGCTTATGAAGTCAAAATGAACTTAATTAAATGCATTAAATCTCCTAAGAATTCAATTTAAGACCGCGATAATAACAAAAGCATATATACACTTTTATCTAATTGTCAAATTTTACAACGTAGTCTAGATTAATAATTTACCTCTCGGTTCATCACAATCTACAATTCAATAAAAAATAATGGTCAATTACTTCAAGCATTAAGAGAAGAAGTAAAATCAAAACATAATTAATTTATAAGCAAAACTTGAGAGTCGAAAATAAAGAATTAAACTAGGTTACATCGTTCATCCAAATTTTGAATTTAGCTACTCATAATTCGGGAGAAAGACAATATGAAAAGATTTGAATACATAACCAGATCTTGAATAAAAGCGGAGAATACGTTGAATATCTTACACTATGAATTCTTTGTCTTCACGTTCCAATCTTCAATCGTGCCATCGTTCTTCCTCTCTTTTCTATCCTTTTCTCCAAGATTCAACAACATAATCTGACCTAGATTAGGTTTTTATATAGTCTTAAGCCTCTCCGACTTGTTTTAATTCCAAAATGACATAAATACCCATGTGTTTCAACTTAAAAAGTCAAAAATTAACTTACAGGAGCTGTGCAAACCATGGCCAAAACCGCGGCAAACGAAATTTTTACATTTTGCGGTCTAGCCACTGATTTTGCGAACCGCTCCGGACCGTGGCAAACAGAAGAAAATTTGTAGTTTGGTCCCCAAAACTTTTAAAATTGTACATTTTGTTTCCCAAACTTTCAACATCGTACATTTTGGTCTTTTTTTGCTCCAAGTCTTTCATGATTTATCTCAAACTTTCAAGAGCTTACAAATTGGTCCCAAAACCTCTTTAGTCATCCAAATTTGGTATTTCACAAGTTTTGAAGTGTGCAATTCAATCTTCAAACTTTTGTAATTTAAAATTCACTCCCGAAACTTGTGAAATTCCTCCAATGGGCCTTTTAATGATCTTATCACTCCCATGCTATCATGTCAATCTTCAAACGCTCCCGATCAACTTCTATGTAGCTCCATATTCTTTATTTTTACTCCATTTACCTCCATTCTTTGGACCTATAATGACAATATTTATACTAAATTAAGTAGAAATTCGCTCAAATTACAATTATATATCAAGTTTATATGATAGCATAAGCGTGTAAAATACACTTATCAGTAGTGCTATAGAGTAGTGGTCAGTTATAGACGAAAATGGTGATAGACTATAAATAAAGCGGAGCAAGTGAAGAAACAAGACAGAACAACTCTCTCACAAAGAAATATAAGAATTTACGTTTAAGTATTTCTTGCTTTCTATTTACGAACCTTGTCATTTTTGTGTGATTTGCGCCTTGGAAGCAAGTTATGAATATATAGTCTTTCAATTCAAATACCCCTTGTTGAGACATTGTCTCAAGAGGTCTCGTTACACATCGTCTGAGTAATCTTTTAATTGTTAACACGAATAAAAAACGCGCGAAACAAAGGCAAAAAAAAAAATTCTTTTTGTGAAGAGAGATATATTTTTTTTTCAAATGATATATCAAAATTATATTTTGATGATTCAAACAGTTATCGCATAATTAAAGATTTTACAATTTTAAATTACAATGACAGATTTCATTTATGGTATATAATGTAATTAAAAAAAATACGAATTAAGTATATTTGAAATTTATAGTACATATATATTTTGATATATTTATTTTTAAATAACAGTCTATTTATGTAAAGATCCTTTTATAATGGCTTCAGTCCTCATCAAATCTAGCAACTTTGTCAACTGTTAATAAAAGACTAGACATTTTTCAAATTTAGCTGCCCGTCATTTAAAAAGGCTTAAGGTTCATTTTGTATAAGATGAAGACTTCAGGCCTTTATTCAACATAAGAGCTTGACCTTTTGTTACCATTATTACTAATAAATGTTAAACAAAAACAAAAATATAATAGATGTTGAAATAAACAATTAGATGGCGGTGGTGGAGTAAAGTAAAATAACAAATGAAAAGAAAGCAATTAAAAAATAAAAAATTTGTCATGGGCCCACGGATTTTCTATTCTACTACAATTAACTTAGTCAACATAATAATTTTAGTGTACCAACATAATTAAACATAAAAGAGTTGAGCATTTAAGAATAGATTATGGTTTTCAATCTGAACAACATGTGAATGTGATACCACAATGTAAGATATCTTGTAACTAAAGCAGAATTAAAAATACCTCTGATCATTGTTGTTTAAGAATTTTAAAAACGGATGCAAATGTAATTTGAGAATTTTTTTTTTTAATATTTGCTCTCTAGAATTCGTAAAACTATATGGATAGACTATTTATAAGGCTATGTCAAGGACCCTTTCAAGAGTTCTAATTTTACTTTTAACTTCTATTCACATTAAAGAAGTAGAGACAATTTTTAATTTAATTGATGGTTCTTATCTACTCATCCCTCATCTACCAGGATGGTATCAGAAATGGAAAATCCACTCATCCCTCATCTACAAGGATGGTATCGAAATGGAAAATGCTACTTGTACCCACAAAATTTACACTCTCACTTACACACTCACACTTGTTAAATAATGATTAGGTCATTTTATTTATTTGGCCAACTAAATAATAATTTGAACCAACTAGTATTTAACAAATGTGATGGTGTACATGATAGTGTACAAGTAGCATGATCCATCGGAAATATGTAGTCATATTATCACCCAATTATTTAAATATATTTATTTGACATGTGGGCCACATTAAATTTAAATTATTTTACGATAAATACCCAATACTTGTACCAATAGAAGTAGGCTAAGTTTTGGCCTGAGGAAAAATGGGAAATTAAGTGTTACAAAATACGGACACGATAGAATATGCAACAATAGTTCGTCCAGATTTAGGGACATAGTTGCTAGTGATAAGTGTGATTTTACACTTACCTGGACTATCAAAAGTGGACGATTATAAGTACTATTAAATAATTTTGATTTAATTGTTTTAGGTCAAAACCTAAGATCAGATGGAATTAGAGAAAAACAAAGCAAAATAGGCAAAAAATAATTGAAGGAGTACGAAGACTTGGATATAGAGATCAACTTGCAAATATCTAAAAGTTGAAGACTTGGTTTGTAAATAAAAGAGGACTAAATTGAAATGAAAGAAGAAATTAGAGGATTAAAGAAGATAAAATCTAAAGTTGAAGGACTTGGGCTGCAAATAAGAGACTAAAAGGGACAAAAAAGATAAATTATGAAGTTGGGACCAAATAAAATACACACCAAAACTTGGAGGACTAAGTGTACAATTTGATGATTGGAATTGAAATTGGCAATTTGTTTTCTTGTGTTTGCCGCGGTGTTACCGCAGTTTGCAAACCGCGATTCGACCGCGGCAATGCGATGTTTGCACGTATGGATGTTTTTTGGCTTATTTTTAACTCTAATCAGGACATTTTTCGTCTTTTCACGTACATGAGTTTCAAAAATTAATAAAATACTATATAAAGACCTAACTTAGGTCAAAAGAAGAGGTTTGATTCTTTGATAACGGAAGAAAAAATGGAGGAAAGAACGGCGAAGAACACGAAAAACAACCAAGATCTTGAAGAATAGAACGTGAAGATAAAGAATTCTTTGTGCAAGATATTCAACGTTTACTCCTTTTTCATTCAAGATCTGGTTATGTATTCAAATATTTTCATCTTGTCTTTCTCCCGAATCATGAAAAGCTAAATATTTAATTTAGATGAACGATGTAGCCTAGTTTTAATTCTTTATTTTCAAATATCAAGTTTTGCTTATAAATTAATTATGTTTTGATTTTACTTCTTCTCATATTACTTGAAATAATTGGTCATTATTTGTCATTAATTTTGTTGAATGAGTTGAGAAGTAAATTATTAATCTAGATCACGTAGTAAAATTCGATAATTGGATAAAAGATAGAGATGCACTTTTATTATTGTCGCAATCTTGACTTGAATTCTTAGGCGATTTAATGCATCTAATTAACGATCATTCTGACTTTATAAGTTGACTTAATTAGATAAGACTAATTTGAACTCGAGAGAAGTAAATTAGGTTAAATTCGTGAATTTGACTGAATACAACATTAGGAATAAAATCTTGAGATGAGAAATTAGATATGACAAATATGGTGAACTCGTGAATCTAAATTCTTCAACCACTATTCTTGAATAATTCTTGTTATTTTCTTTTACATATGTTATTATATTATTTTCTTAAATTGATAGTTACACGTTTAAATCTTCAAATTAACATATTTCAAATAGTTTTCAATTATTTTATATTAGGACTAATTGAGCTAATATCTAAATAATATAGTCTTCGTGGGAACGATAATCCGGATTCAATAGGTCCACTTTATTACTTTTGTGCGATATTGTTCACTTGCAATTACACATATTTTCACAACAAGTTTTTGGCGTTGTTGTCGGGACTATTCTTATTTAATATTAGTTTAGATTAATCGTTAGTGTTAGTTTTATTTTTTTTAATTTTATTATTATTATTATTATTGATTTCGTTTATTATTGTTATTATTACTATTTTTTACTTCCTTGTTTATTTCTTTCAAATGACAGATGCTACTAATGCACAACATGCTGCATTGGCAAAGTAGGTGGAGCTCTTGGTCAGAACACAGACACAAAGAATGAATGCCATCCAAGGAACCATCATGTGCGAAAACTATGGGGCTAACCACTCAACGTCAGATTGTATGTTATTGGCCTCTTCAGAACAGGTCAACTTTGTGCTGAATAATACACATCAGCAGTATAATACACATTTACAAACATATAATCTGGGTTGGAGGCAACACCTAAATTTCGGTGGTCTAAAAATCAGAATAGTGGTAATGCCAACAATGCTCAGCACGAGAGAAGACCAAGTTTGGGAGAGATGTTCCAACAGTATATGCAAAAGATTGATAAACTAATGGAGAAGCAGGATACAAATTATCATAATCAACAGACTTCTATTAGAAAATTGGAGACTCATATTGGCTAGTTAGCCATGCAATTGTCAGATAGGAAACCAGACACTTTACCCAGCAATACAGTAACAAATTCAAAATAACATGTAAATGCAATCACTCGTAGGAGCGAGGTACAACTGCCCAAAATTCATGTGAAAAAGCCAGAGAAAAATGATAAACAGTTGGCAATTGAAGAAGAAGAAGAAGATGGGAAGCAAGATGCAAAATCAAAAGAAGAAGAGTATGTGAAAAAGAGAAGTTGATCCTAAATGAGCAAAATAAAAATTAACATTCAATGATATTGCACTTATCAAGCAATTCTCCGGCTCCCGTATTTATTCTAAAATTGATTTTGTAATCAAGGCCGATGAGGAAGTTGAAGTTTTCGTAGTGATGTTCGAACAAGGTGCTAAACCACAATTATATTTATATGAGAAGCGCAAGTTAAATTTTTTGAGGATAAACAAAAAATGGTACAAAGTCAATAGATGCAAGTAAAGCAAGTCCTCCAAAGTATAATTTAAAGTGCCGTAAAACAACGAGACAATAAGTCAAACTCTATACTTAATGGGAGGCAACCCATTTTTTTATCCCTTATATATTTATTGCATTGCATGTAAAATTTTAGGACTGTATTAGGAATTAGAGCACGTTTTCCAATTTTTAGTAAATGAGTACATTTAAATTTTTTTCATTTCAGGCTACACATCGTCATTCCAATCACAATGCATTAATCAATTGAAATTCCGACGTTGTCTCCACGCCTTTTGATTCGGGTTAACTATTTCTCTTTTTTATTTATTTTGCTTTCTTTTGTCACATTGAAGACAATGTAGATTTTAAGTTTGGGGGTAATACTTTATTATTTTCATTATTGTTATGTGTGTTGTGAAAAAAAAATTATTTGTGTGCTTGTATGTTGGATAGCCTTGCCGGCTTATGATGATATTATTTGAAACTGTTATCAATTCATGAATTATGACTAGGTGATGCTACTTAAGTTGTTTTTATAGACTATACTTATCCATGTGAGATATGGTTAAGTGTTAGCACAACAGTCATGAATCACTATATTTGGTTGGTATATTAAATAAAATACAATGAAAGAATAGTGAACCTAAGTTGTGAAACCAAGATCACTAGTTGACAACTCAATTACCTAACTAGTTGAAAGAATAGTTTGGGGGTGGTTAAACCAATGTAGAAACTATTTAGATATGTGTTGATTCCGTGCTTGAGTAATAGTTGTGTGGAGTATATTTGGCTACCAGGTGGAATCTTGGTATTGGACCAGGATGCTAGGAATCTAATCCTCGTTTATTTATTTTGCACAAAAAAAAAAAAAATGAAAGGCATTGCACTTGTATTATCTTATACCTCTCTTCGTAGCCTAGTTGACTCGAGTCATAAAGTCCGTTGGGGTTCTCAAAATTCGGTGCCCTAAGGTTTATCGGACACAGGAGCCATCGGCCTAAAGCTCGCTACAAAGATCATCTAGAAAGCTTAAGGGAGTGGGTCTTACACATAAGATATTTAAAAAAAAACAAAAACAAAAACAAGATTGAGCCTTTGTGCGCAAAACTTGGGAGTTTAGATAACTAGTAGCTTTGACTTACTTAGTAGAAGCTTGATGGTCGAAGTATTCGATGAAGGGAGAATCTTCACAGATCTAGATGGTAATCAGATTGGCTAAACCTAACCAAAGTTTGGATAGTAAAAGAATAAATATTTTGAAGACAACTTTAGAGTTAACACACGAGGTGAGAGATTGAATATCAATATGGGAGTGTGTATTCTTACGAGAGAACAAGGAAATACTTGACCATTAGATGACGGAATATTACCAATCTAAAGGTTCATGTTGATTGGATTAACTATTCGCACACACATATATTATTCGAGCATCGGATAAGTAAAAATTGATTTTGATAGTATAATTTAGAAGTTTTTTATGAATTGATTGAGTTGTTTCAAAAACATGAGGCTGAACAAGACAAGCTATCTATTATAGTATATTTTATATTATTTGTTTGATTGTTTACGTAATAGTCATGTTCGAGGACGAACAAATATTCAAGTTTGGGGGTATTTGATAAGTGTGATTTTACACTTATCTGGACCATCAAAAGTGGACGATTATAAGTACTCTTAAGTAATTTTTTACTTAATTGTATGTTGATTTACTTATTTTAGGTCAAAACCTAAGATCGGATGGAATTGGAGAAAACAAAGCAAAATAGGTGAAAATGATCAAGGCGTCACGAAGACTTAGATATGGAGATCAACTTGCAAACATCTAAAAGTTGAAAGACTTGATTTGCAAATAAAAGATGACTAAATTGAAATGAAAGAAAAATTAAAGGACTAAAGAGGAAAAAATCTAAAGTTGAAGGACTTGGGTGAAAATAAAAGAATAAAGAGGACAAAAAAGTTAAATTATGAAATGGGGACCAAATAAAATACATATCAAAATTTGGAGGACTAAGTGTACAATTTGGTGATTGAAATTGAAATTGACAATTTGTTTTCTGTTTGTCGTGATATTAGCCCGTTTGCAAACTGCGGTTCGACTGCGGTAATGCGTTGTTTTCGCGTCTGGACTTTTTTTGGCTTATTTTTAATTCTAATTAGGGTCTTTTTCGTCTTTTCACGTACATAAGTTTCAAAATTAGTAAAACACTATATAAACATCTAACCTATGTCAAAAGAAGAGGTTTAAATCTTTGAGAACAGAAGAAAAAAGGGAATAAAGAACGACGAAGAACACGAAGAATAACTAAGATCTTCAAAATTGGAACATGAAGATAAAGAATTCTTGGTGCAAGATATTCAACGTCTTCTCCTCTTTCATTTAAGATCCGGTTATGTATTCAAATATTTTATCTTGTCTTTCTCCCGATTCATGAGTAGCTAAATATGTAATTTGAATGAACAATGTAGCCTTGTTTTAATTCTTTATTTTCAAATTTCAAGTTTTGCTTATAAATTAATTATATTTTGATTTTACTTCTTCACTTAATGCTTGAAATAATTGGCCATTATTTGTTATTGATCTTGTGGATTGTAATGAACTGAGAAATAAATTATTAATATAGACTACATAGTAAAATTCGGCAATTGGATAAAATGTAGAGATATGCTTTTATTATTGTTGCGATCTTAACTTGAATTCTTAGGTGATTTAATGCATTGAATTAAGGATCATTCTGATTTTATAAGTTGACTTAATTAGATAAGACTAATTTGAACTCGATAGAGGTAAATTAGGTTAAATTCGTGAATTCGACCGAATACAACATTAGGAATAAATCTTAATAGGAAAAATTAGAGATGACAACAATGATGAACTCATGAATCCAAATTCTTCAACCACAATTTTTGAATAATTCTTGTTATTTGCTTTTACATAAGTTATTATATTGTTTTCTTAAATTGATATTTACACGTTTAAATCTTCAAATGAACATATTTCAAATTGTTTTCAATTATTTTATATTAAAATTAATTGAGCTAATATCTAAATAAGATATTCTTTGTGGTAACGATAATTTGGATTCAATATATCCACTTTATTACTATTATGCGACATTGTTCACTTGCAATTACACATATTTCCACAACACCTAGAAAACGTTTCAACAGCTCAATGTATAGAACCAGAATTATAGTTTTAATTGGGGTTGTAAACACGGTTAATCGTCTAATTTATAGATCGTTCCATCAACGTCACCGATTTCTTTTGTTCCAAAGGATTTATTGATTTCAGTAATTTGATCACTCTATCTATCTATACTCGCTGAATTATAAAAAAAATACTAACATGACTATCAGACAATTTGACGTGGCATTAAAAATTCATTATACATTGTTTTTCGCGTTTAGTTGGACAAAATTCTTTATTTTTTCGTTCAATTTTACATTTAGGCTGTGTTTAATTCTTTTTTTTTTTCCATGGAAATTGAAAATTTTCCACCAATTTTCCAGCTTTGGGCTGTTTGATTGACAAAATTTTCCATGGAAAATGCATTTTCCCACCTATTTTCCTTGTTTTGTTTGATTGCAACATTTTTTTTTCCATGTAAATTTTTTTCAAAGTTTTCCACTTTTGGCCACATTTTCCTTGTTTTCAAGGAAAATATTTTCTTTGTGAAATAGGAGAATTTATTTTCTATGGAAAATTTGTTTAACTTTTTCAACCCATAATTTCTTGGTAATTTATTTCTATGAAAAATATTTTCTTTCCACCCAAATTTTCCACTTGCAAACAAATCTGCCTTAGCTTGATCTTGATTAAAGTTCAAACCTAAGTAAACCCTGAGTAAGCTAGTTTGTCCGTATTTAAAAGTTAAATTTACTTTTAAGTAACTTATTTTTATTAAAAATAATTTTCAAATTTACTTTTTCTACTAACAAAACTCACTTTTCTATAAAGTAAATTTAAACTAACGTTATAAAAAATTGAATTTTAAACACAATCAAACATAAGTTTTTAACAAGATGATGTCCAAACTCAAATTTATAGTTTGTTTGGCTAGCTTAAAAACTATTTTTTCAACAAAAATAATTTATTTGACTAAAATTTTGTCTTCATAGCATGACACATATTTGACCAATTTTTTGATCAAATAAATTATTTTCATTAAAAACTAGTTTTTAGGGATTTGATCTAATGTTCCAGGTGGGCATTATAACCAAAACAAGTGTCATGTATTTATTGAATGAGTGTAAATGTCCACTTTACACTCATCTAATGAGTGTGAGACACTTATCCCGATAGATATTATAACAATGTCTACTGAAGCATTAGATCAAAAGCGCTAGTTTTTAAACTAAACCAAAAATCTCTTAAGGGTACCAAACAAGCAGCGAGACATTATATCATGATGTCATGCATGGCAACACATTAATTGATTTTGAACTTAGGGTGCGTTTGATTGAAGAAATTTTCCCTGGAAAAAGGCTGTTTTCCATCCAATTTTCCAACTACAGCATGTTTGATTGCAAATTTTTGCCAGGTAAAATATTTTCTCACTTTACCTCACGTGATCAAATTTTCCAGCAAATCCATGAAAATCTTTTCTTTACAACATAGGAGGTTTAATTTTCTTGGCCAAATTTTGAAAATTTTTGGATTTAAATTTGGCTCCCTCACACAATTGACAATTGATAAATATTGAAATTTCTCCTTCTCTCTCTCTCAGACGCACCCTAATTCCATCAACACCCATCCTTCAATTGGCTGCCAATTTTCACACTGTACACGGCATCGATGGAAGAACAGTACCAAAATTGCAGAACAGTAATTTATTGGAGAGCCCAAATCGAAGAAGACAAGGCTTCTTTAAATCGTTTTCACATATAAGGTAAACAAAATTCTAATCCCCGTGGAATTATTTGTCTCAGTTTTATATCAAATGGTGAGTTGTTGATATCTCAACCATCTTGTGTGTTTTTTGTGGGTTATAATGTGGGAAATAGTGATGCATTTTTCTGGGTTTACAGTTGTAAGCTTGAATAAGTTATTCTACATTTCATGTGCTAAACTGAGAGTTCTACATTTACCAAACATGACCATATTAACATTGGTGGACAAATGGCAATATAATAAATGTTGGTGAGGGTCTGTATTACTTCAAGTTGGACTACAAAATTGCATGTTAATATTTGAACTTGAAGTCGTATCTCCAAGGTTTGTGCATTTGTATTTAGCTTTGATGCTCAATTCTTCAATCAAACCATTTGTACTAGTAGTAGGTCTATAAAACTGAATATTAGTGTTTGAAGAAATTGATATGGTTGAAGCCTTTTTTGTGTTAATTGAAATGGAGAGTACAACAAGAGATATGAAAGTAGGTGTACATTTTGAACATATGGAAATGCCTTCGAAAACTAATCCGGTGATATAATTAAAATGGATCAATTTTGTTTTCAAAATGCAACTACAACTTATTTACAATGGAGCTAAGCTATAACTATGTATTCATCTACCTTTGAACCGCCCTAACAACCCGATCCTTAGGGTAGAGTTTGGTAAACTTGACACACTCTATCCTACGAACAATATGTTTAGACAATTCACACTAGAACACTCCTCGAGCTGACGACCTTCATCACAAAGTGATCTTGGATTCACTTTATAAATTATAATAACTGTATATGCTAATTTGTGTATGTTGTCTTTATGTATGTCATAATATGTGGTAGTGCGTGCCATGGATACACAAAGGAGGCAACGTCGGCGCGAAATACAACACGTGGGCTTGTTTTGGACCATGGTCATCCAAGCAATTGTGATATATGATGGTATTAGACATCGTGCCCGACATCTTCCTAGGGCTCCTCACAGAAATTGGGATATGAGAGAGATATGACACTTACACGAATGTTTGGTACGAGTGACGATGAATATGTCGTGACCTTCTTAGGATGAAAATAGGTCCGATTCGAAAGATTATGTGCTCGATTAAAAACTTCGGATTGGTTGATAGTAAATCAGTCCGAGTTGAAGAACAAGTGGCCATTTTTCTCAACACCGTGTCAGGCACGACCAACGAATCGTTACGGAAGTTTTACTTTCTTGAGATCCGGACAAACGGTGAGTTATTACTTCCATAGGGTATTGCATGCTTGTTTAGGACTTTATAGAAGTTGTGACCAATGTCACTATCCATAACTCACCCTACGAGAAGGACAATTTGAAGCCGTGGTACTCTTATTTCCAGGTTAGGTGTTCATAGCTACTTCATTATATACTTTAGATGATAAAAATTTTAACACACTTTCTATTTTTCTTAGGATGCTGTCGGGGCGATAGATGGTACACATATTGCTGCAAATGTCCCTGTAGAGGATCAAGCTAGATACCGCAATAGGAAGCAAGTAATTTCTCAAAATGTCTTAGTCGCTTGCACATTTGATATGAAATTTACATATGTGCTCGCCGGTTGGGAGGGATAGGCACACGATGGTCGATTGTTAAGAAATGCAATTCTACGCCAAGGACATAAGCTAACAATTCCTTTAGGTTAGTTTTGTCATTAGCATCATAGCATTTTGATGATGGATTTCAATTGTATTTACAAATGCTACAAATAATTATGTCATAGGTAAATACTACCTTGCCGATCTTTGGATTCCCATTGGTTCCGGGTTTTCTTTCACCTTCTGGTCGAACTCGTTATCATCGAAGAGATATCAAGGGTCAGCGTCCTGAAAATAGGAAGGAACTGTTCAATTTTCGGCATTCATCTCTACGAAATGTGGTCGAGAGGACCATAGGTTTGCTTAAGAAACGATTTGCTTATTTGAGGCATCAACCCTTTCACGACATTAGCACACAATCAAAGATAGTCCTCGCTTGTTGTGCTATTCACAACTTTTTAAGGATTTATGATGCAGAGGATTTCTGTGAGGAGGACTTGGATAGCAGCGATGATGAGGTTAGCCCTATTCATGTTGATGTTCCCGAAGAAGATCCTCCAAATGCGCATATATCCTTTCTATCATGAAGCAGCGTGGTCAACTAATAGAGATACAATTGCTGAATCAATGTGGGCTAATTATAATCATAATGCCGATTCTGAACTTGTTTTCGATTAAACCTTTGTTTTCACTTATTTGGACCTCAATGTTATGTAATGGTTGAACATTGTTACTTGTATTTTATTTCTCAACACGTTGCATGTTTGTAAACGAGCCAACATCATTAAAGCTCATAATTTGTATGTCAAACGTTTAACTATGTAGCCTTTTATATATTTGCACATTGCTGCATTTTCAGTTTGTCAACCATTACATAAGCAGGTATTTTGTTGACAGTAATAAGCTTGGCTTGCAGGATTTATACTCATTGCAGGTATTTAATTGAGAGTATACATATAAGATGGCACATCAGCAACAAAGCGTAGCAGCCCCACTCCGAGCTCCGAGACCCACAATCGCTTCAAACACGGAGTACATAGATACAAACAATAGCCAGGTTGATCCTAATACAAAGATTCGGCAGGTTCGTTGGAATGACGAAATGGATGGATTAATGATTATTGCCCTTGTGAATCAAGTGTTTTCCGGTCACAAAAGAAGTGACAATTGCTTCACATCATTTCAAGTATCAAAAGCAATAGAGAGCGTCTCGAATGGGTGCGGGGTGGTCGTGTCTGACAAGAATGTAAGGTCACGATTGAAGACTCTTAAAAAAGAATATGCAGAAGTCAACCAACTGTTGAGTATTAGCAGCTTTGGGTGGGAATCTGAAACTGGACGAATCACTGCCGATTCATTTGCTTGGGATGATCTTGTGAAGGTATACTTTGTCATCCAAAATTTGTTAGCTAGTCCTTCCATTATATACATACGCTTTTTTGTAAATAATTATGATCATTTGCTATATTATGGTAGGGAAAACCTGAGTTAGGAAAATGGAGGACCAAATTATGTCGTCGTTACGATGACATGGAGGCTATATTTGGAAATGATACACTCTAGGAGATCGGGTCAGATCGGTTTTGATAATTTCTCCCGATACAAGGTAATTCAAAATAAAACAATAAAGGATTTATGGTATTCAGATTGCATTATACTTGCGTATGATTATTTTGTATGTTTGCTATTTCAGTTCATGAAAGTCTGAACGAGGTTGACACGCCAAATGAAGAAACTGATCCAAGCCCAAATACCTCGCGTAAGAGAAATACCGAAGAAGGTACGAGCAAAAATCGGCGTAAACGCACACACCATTTTGATGAAAGTCATGGATCATTATCAGTTATAGCTGAGGCATCCAAAAAAATTGCTCAAGCTATGCAAATGCAAGCAGCTCTAGATACCCTA
The DNA here is from genome assembly GCA_023638005.1 of Forsythia suspensa. NCBI lineage: Eukaryota > Viridiplantae > Streptophyta > Magnoliopsida > Lamiales > Oleaceae > Forsythia > Forsythia suspensa. Next base: position 16,722,284 of record CM042667.1, read on the forward strand.
AATCACGTCAACTGGCAATTGATTACCGAAAAGCTAGAGGCCATGGACCTAGACTTGGTTGACATCCTCAAAGTCATGAAAGCTTTTCGATCTGACGGTGATTTGGCAAAGATTTTTATGAGCTTGACCAATACAACAATCATGCGTGCTATGGTGTATGAGCAGCTTGGTCGTGATCCGCCTCCATTGCCTTAGTATGCACTCTTCTGTATGGCGGAAATATATATCTTATGGCATACTTGTCTTTTGTAATATAGGCTTGTGGAATACATTGGTCCGTCTAATTTAGATTCAGATTGTTTTTGTAACATGTATGCCTACTATTTTTGTCATATAAGTCTACCAATGGGATGGTGAGATCCGGCCCGAGTTACAAACGTGGAGGTCGCCGCCATTGTAAATTTTTATCATTACTATATAATGCTATCATGTTTATTAATTGAACTCGAAGCAGTTTAAATGCATGTATATTTCACATTTTGTAATGCAAGATTTTAACTTATATTATAAATATTAATGTACAAGTGATTCACTTTTTATTAGTTTGAACAATTTTACATTGCGATATCTATGTAGCCATCCCAGATTTTATGATTCGTGTCATCCGTATAATATAGATAGCATCATTTATATTGAAGCATAAAATAAACCACAACGAATAAATAGTGAAAATGGACATAAGTCAAGGTTCATGTCCGCTCGAGCGAATAACGAAGAAATTCCCAAAATGAGGAATGATGTCCATTGGAGCGGACATCTATAAAAAATGGCTTTCTTTGTCCGCTCGAGCGAGACGACAAAAAGCATTGGCTCTGGGCATCTTTGTCTCGCAAGCGGACAGCATAAGCAAAAAAAAATGGGCACGCTGTGCTCGCTCGGCGGACAAAAAGGCCAAAATGGGCATCTTGTCCGCTCAAGCGGATAGCATAAGCCTGTGGGTTGGCACGCCGTCCGCTGAGCGGACAAAGAAAGGCCCAAATGGCTCGAGCGGACAGCCCACGCCCAATTGGGCTCAATCATGCGCTCGGCGGACTTTAAGTCCGCTCGAGCGGACAAAACCCGTGGGGTTTATAACCTCACGGGTGGCTTCACATTTGAAACAAAATAAAATCTGAAAATCTGGTTATTCCTCCTCTTCAATCAACACTACACTACAACTTGGCTTATACAAAATCAAGTGAAGGGTTAAGTATTGTTCATATCTCATCATATATACCACATTTATCCTACCAACAATCACTCAAGATACCATGGCTATCTTTGATTTGAAGTTATAAATGTTGATATCAATTGTATTTAGTTTTTATACACGATTTGGAGGTTGGGCAATGAAGAATTTCTTTTGGATTAATGTGTTGTGGTTGGTTTAGGTGTTGATGTGAGCAAAAATTTTGGGTTGCCATTTCAATGTTATATTTATTAACATTGAATTACCATACACCCACCAAGTGTTTGAAGAAATGACTCACCCAAAATTTTCATCATTTTTGTTTCCTTAGCACATTTGCTTATATCCTAGGATGGTTACCATACTTTTTCACCCCAATGGCCCTCTTTACATACGATCACACTCTACACAAACACGGCATCCACCCCGATCCACCATGCAAACACCAATTACCACGCATCTTTTCGTTGTTAATTCATATTGTCTGTAACATTAGTTGCTTGAATTGTTGCATGTTAGATATAATGCCGAGAGCAAAGAAACCAACCTAAGATGTGGGATCAAGCTCGGAAAGAGAAAGCCTCCATCAAAAAGACTTTCAAACAACCGCCACCTATGACGACACAAAATTTGAGACAGAGGAAGCTTGGTTATTATACAAGCACGACATAAGCATGCGGAATATTATACCGGGAGCGAAGGGTGTTCACAATGGATTTTGAAAATGAATTGCTTGGCCACGTGATTGCGAGGAATCGGTGGGAAACATTTGTAGCCACTCGCGTGTTGCATATGTCGAAATCGTGAAAGAATTCTATGCCAATATCCATGACAACCTCGACAACCCCGAGCATCCGAAGTATCAAAAAATCTACATGCGAGGTCAATATATTCCATTCTCTCCATTGGTCATTCTTCGCTACTACGGACTTGACAACATGGAAATCGAATTTTTTCAAGCAGCCACTACAAATCCCCACGACGTAGTCACCTCAATATGTCAGGAAATTGATCATTGGCCTGATGGAAGCAGCACTTTAGATTATAAAACTCTTTTACCTCACGTACGTACCTTAGACAAAATGGTGAGTGCCAACCTTCTCCCAACGACACATACTTCTACGGTAACTATGGAGCGGGCACGCCTACTTCATTGGCTCCAGCATAAGACCCTCAATATCGGTAACTATATCTTCTGCAATATTTGGCATATTCGAAACAACAGGAAATGTTTGGCGTTCCCATCGCTCATTACCGGTATTTGTGAAATGCATGGCATTGACCTCTCCCATGAGATGACGACAGTGAAGCGTACAATGCAGATCGACCGAATTGGGATTCGTAGTTCTGAAGTACACATGAATCGCAAGTTAGAGTAAAGCACAATGGGTCCAAGGGGTGGTATGGGTATTTTAATCGATGAGACGGAGCCTGCTCAAAACGATTCTATGGACGAGGACCTCCCTCAGACAGCCACTGAACCAACATTGGCCTCCATTTCTCATGAGCTTCGTGAATGGCGCGCCTCTCATGCCGATCTGTAAGCACAGATTCGGGAGATTCGAGAAGCCCAAGTCCAAGAGGCCGAAGCCCGCAGACGGGAGCATGCGGCGATATCCGGTCAGCTGACGCAGCTACTTGGCTATTTCAGTCTCTACCCACCGACGCCTCCCCAATGAGTGGGACGTTAAGTTAAATATTAAGTAACAATTTTGTATCTTTATATCTTGTTTGGTTGGGACGGAGCCTCCCCAATGAGTCCACTTCGTTATGTAATAATGTGCAATGACATTGTCTAGTGTCCTTGGGATATGAAAATCTGGAGTCAGCAAATGAAGATGCATTGCTTCAACAAGGCAACTCGTACAATCTTTCGAAATTCTCATCATTAGATGTTTCACGGTGAGTTTTGCCGTTTAACCTGTCGCTTTTGTGCAGTCATTTTATGTCTATGTAGTAGCATCATATATTATAACCGCTTCTTTAATATGTGGATTGTTAAGCATAGTCTTTGTGGAAACAATTCGGGTAAAGCTAAACAGATTATATCTAGATAGCTATGACATTTTGTTATCAATACTCTTTTCGCCTTTAACGTACATGTTTTCGGACTTTATTATAGGTTGTTTTCATTATCTTAAGTGTGTACCTTGTCTCGAATGCAAATAGGTATAATTGTAGTCGAAATAGATTATTAAATAACTTACGTTTGTCGAGTGTCAATTTTAGAATCATTTGGAGTGTCATTTTAAATTCGGAGATTATAATGAATATAGAGAGTGAAGTCGGATTCCTAGAATATTTTGGTGTATTTGGGTTTTTACTCGATATCATTAATAAATTTTCATTTATTAACCTAAGATAGTGTAGGTTTACAAGAAAAGCTCAACAATAAAAAATATATTGTGTTTATTAAAATTAAGTTAGAATTTATTTCATTTACATAATTACAAATCATAGTAAGCGCGAGAACGATATTCTTTAAATCACTTTTACTATTAATTGTCAAATAACCCGTACGCTTGCGGGATATTACCGTACAATATTTATCTTCAAAATATAGATAAGTGGTGGATTCAAAAAAATTGTTGAAAATTGGTTAAAAACACCGTTAATAAATTCATGAAATTACGAATAGTTATTTTCCATTGTTTCTCCCTATAATTTTGTCATGGAAAAAGTGAAAATTGTCCTAGAAATTAGTTGCTATCAAACAAAAAAAGTTGGAAAAAAGTATACTTTCCATGGAAAATATTGCCAATCAAACACAAAAACATAGAAAATTACAACATTTTCTAGCTTGAAATTTAATCCAATCAAACGAAATATTTGTAAAATTGACATGAAAACAATTTCTTGGCAATTCAATTCACTGGAAAATATTTTCTTTCCATCCATTTTCAATGCTTCCAATCAAACGCACCCTTAACTTTTGTTAAATCTAATGTATGAAAATGTCGTGAAAATTACGTCTTGATAATTAAATATTAAATTAATTTTCAATAAATTATGAATTTCAATTAATTAATCAAATTATTGAGCAGATAAAAGTCATTGGCCGTCTGTTGAAAGTTCCATATTGTCTTTTAATACATGTATTATTCTCATGCACGACAAAAAAAAAAAAAAAAAAAAAACATGTAGCAATGTTTCGAGAAATCATATGATTTAACTAGTCAAATAAAAGACGAACAATTTTTTTTTTTTTTTTTTTAATGAGAATAAAAGTTCTTATTTTATGTAATTGTTGTTAAAGATAATAATGAAATTAAAGATAATGTTCATTCCCAATCAACTGAAATATCAGTCAAGAATGAGAATCATCTTAAACATATTGACTTGCAAATAATTTGAGTTGATTAACAGCTATTATATTGTAACTCAATTTGCAATCAATATATTAGAGTTTATCATTTCTTATCACTTTAATTACACTATAAATAAACTCGTAACACAACTCATTTTACATTAATGAAATCATTATTCATATAATCCTTTTTCTATATGGTATCAAAGCCGGTCGAACATATACAAAATTTGTGCATTTGACATCCCCAATTGCTGGATCCAAAATTTCAAAGTTTGCCCCAAACGAAACTGCCTGAAACTACCCAGACATGCCGACAACCGCCTGGTATGCTCAAAAACAGTTGGCACATGCCAATTACCATGTCATGTGACCAAAATAATTAATATCCATAGTGAACCAAGTCAGCTCGTCCACTTGCTGCATTAAGTGAATTTCGGGTCTGCAAGCCACAATTATGCTAAGGCTTCGTTATGCCGAAAGCCAATTCTGCTAATGTTGTCTGGCATGCCGGGCTCCTCCCATACCATGCCTTTGTCCATACATTACCAACCAATTCATGCTCACATTGTTACACACTTTAATGCCTTGCACTGAGTATCCATGAAACACACCATCCTTAGCGCATTTCAGCCAATGCCTTGGCATGGGAGCAAGGCAATGCACGTGCCAAAGCTATTTCAGTCATCGAGGGGCTAACATCTAGGTATCCATGGGATGAAAGAACTCTGACCAACTATATGGGGTAAGGGTACTTATATAGGATTTCAAAAGTGCGATTGCTACGTGTCATATACTGAAACATTGTATGATCGATCTGAAAATTCTGGGATGCGGCGATTTCAAATTTATGATGTTTATTAAATATGATTAACGGAACCACACATCAACGTATACTTTGACGAAAAAAGATGATTTATGTTAAATTGAGAAACGAGTTCAGTGGTATAAATGAAATAGAATATAAATCTGACATGGATTTAAAGTCATGTCAGAATTTTCGTCTACTCAAGTAAATTTAAGAGAAAACTTATTATAATCCCTATTTGAAAGACTTATGTTCAACTCAATAAGCAAATCCAATCGTAATTTTTGAAACCTTATATGGTTTAAGGTTATACCATAATTTAAATCTCGTCTTACTTTCCTTGTGAACTAATGTTCATGAGATGATATCAAGGCCCCTCCATGTCCATTATTCTTGTTGCTCATGAGTGTGTATATATATAAATTGTTGTTGTCATTGTCATCATTGTCTTTTTGTTCTTGTCAATTTTTCAACAACGCAATTTAAACTATATCCAATTCTTATAGAAATTATCACTCCATTCTTTAAATTAAAGAAAACTAATATATTTTCATTATATAAAACCTAAAAGACATCAATCTTTAAGGTTATAAACAAAAATTTTCCAATGGCTAACCACCAAGTGGCGGTGGTCATGGTGCCACTTCCGGCGCAAGGCCATCTCAACCAGCTCCTCCACCTCTCCCGCCTCATCTCTGCCTACAATATCCCCGTCCACTTGCCGGCACCATGACCCACAACCGCCAGGCTAAGGCCCGAGTCCACGGCTGGGACCCTTTAGCCACTACCAATATACATTTCCATGATTTCTCAACACCTCCATTTCACAACCCTCCACCTGACCCCAATGCCACCACCAAATTTCCCTCACAAATCCTTCCGGCATTCCATGCATCAATGGAACTTCGCCACCCCATTTTTTCCATGGTCGAAAAACTTTCAAAAAGGCCAAAAAGTAATTATAATTTATGATTACTTAATGTCTTATGTTGTTCAAGACATGGATTCTATGCCAAATACTGAGTCTTATTGTTTTCAGAGTATATCAGCTTTTTCTTTATACTCATTTTATTGGGAACTTGTAGGAAAACCTCAAGTGAAAAATGAGGCAGAAATTCTGAAAGAAGTGCCTTCCATGGAAGGGTGCTTTGTTCCAGAGCTATCAGAAATTTCAAATTTGCAGGAAGAGGCAAAGAAATTCCATTCTGGGGACTTATACAATACAAACAGAATAATAGAAGGTATACTCCACAAGAAATTTAACTTTTAAAGACGAAATTTTTGTCGTAAAAAGCCATTTGTGAGTGATTTCGTTGAAGGGTTATTGAGAAAGTTTTCGAGGTAAAAATTTTATTTGTTAAAAAATAAATTTCTTGTAGCTATATTTCACTCAAATTCAAATGTTTTTTTTTTTTTTTTTTTTTTTTGCGGCGTTTTTATTGTGTACTATTTTCCTGACAGGATTGTACCTTGATTTACTTGAAAAGAAAAGGCTACTGGAACAGACAAAATCTGGGCCATTGGTCCATTCAATCCCGTGGTGATTCCAGAAAGGAAAATTTCCAACAGCTGCAGTAAAAAATGCTTACAATGGCTTGACAAACAAGCTTCAAATTCTGTGATATTCATTTCATTTGGCTCAACATCTTCATTATCTGATGAACAAATCAAAGAGCTGGCATTAGGGTTGGAAAATAGTGGAAAAAAGTTTATATGGGTATTGAGAGATGCAGATAAAGGAAATGTCTTCGAGGGAGATGTTAGGAGAGCATCACTGCCAGAAGGGTATTGATAAACCATCACCTTCGTCTCAAAGTTTAACTTTTGTTAGAGAACATGCTTATTTATTTAAATTTGCCCCGTTTGATATGGATTAAAAACTGGTTTATTTGACCAATTTTGGTCAAAAATGCTACGCTACAAAGCCAAAATTTGGTCAAATAAATCGTTTTTGGTTAAATAAACTAATTTAAAATCCATACCAAACCGGCTCAACTTTTCAAGACTCATTCATGTGCACGTGGGATCTCATTTTTTCATCAAAGTTCAGACACTAATACAATTTTCATGAATTGGTTATAACACAAGATTTTTGTCAGCTCTGTTAATGTGTGAACCTAGTACATCTAATAAAAGTATAAATTGTTAAAGGTAACATATTTATTTATTTAAATTTAATGATTGACACGTTCATTGACATGCAATCTAGATTTATTTCTACATCAAATACTTGACACATGGACAATATTCATAAATAGATGAGGTCCGTGCCTTGACTATAGGCGGTATATGCTGCTGCCTAAGGCCCCATAAAGGTGAGGCCCTAGTAATAATAATTCTTTATTTAGTAAAAAAAAATATGTTTTTAATCATGCATGTAATTTTAGTATGAGTACTTTGGTAGAGTTTATTTTACACTCTTTTTACCAAACTCATTTTCTCTCACATATTTTATGGGACCAACAATTTTATCAATTTTTCAATCACATATTTTATCAACTTTTATCAAAATCTTCTAAAAATTAATTTTAATCTCTATCAAACATGCACTCTCTTATATATAAGGCCCCCACAATATCGAGGCATTTTTACTCAACATCTTTGTCTGCTTTCACACTATAATAATGTTGTTAAAGAGAATATATATATATATATTTATTTATATTTTTCCTTCGACAGATATGAAAAGAGAGTGGAAGAAAGAGGGATTATCATAAGAGACTGGGCACCCCAGTTGGAAATTTTGGAGCACCCTTCGACACATGGTTTCATGAGTCATTGTGGATGGAATTCATGCATAGAGAGCATAACCATGGAGTGCCAATAGCAGCCTGGCCGATGCACTCAGACCAGCCTAGAAATTCCATATTAATAACAAAAGTGCTAAAATTGGCCTCGAAGTACAAGATTGGGCCCGTCGAAATGAGATCGTGTCAGCGATGGCAATCGAAAAGGCTGTAAGAAGACTGATGGAGACAGAAGAAGGGAGGAGATAAGGCAAAAGAGCAGCAGCATTAGGAGATGCTGTCAAGAAGTCAATAATGGAAGGTGGAGCTACTCGAATGGAAATGGACTCCTTTATTGCTCATATCACTAGATAATAATTAATATAAGGAAATATTTGATGAAAAAGAAAAATATGCATTTAGTTTTAATAGATGAAAATTACAATTGGATAAAAATAGGTCTGATACAAATAGGCTTGTCAATTAAATTTTTTGTAAGAGAAAATTATTAAATTATTGCGCTTTAAATATATGTAATTATTATGTAATGTGAAAAACTTGAATAAAAATTAAATAAATAAATTACATATATAATTTTATGAGGTTTAACCAATCTTATTATTTTTTTATAACATAAAAATACTAATAATAATTAATTTACACACAAAAGTATTTGAGCATCAATTTTGTGACAAAGTTATTTTTCTTTTTATGTTCTAACGATAAAATAAATGTTTAAATTTTAAATAATATAATTACTTAATAATAATAAAAACAATTTTATTTAACATATTTGTTAATAATTATGAGTTTAAATTTTAGTTATTTTATAATATTTCATAAAATATACAAAACAATTTAGTATATTATCAATTTGATCAATAAATTATTATTTACAAAAAAAAAGCTCATTAGTTTCTTTTAATTTTTTGTAAAAAAATAAAAGTATCACAACTATTTGCACTGAGGTTGAGGTTGAGGTTGAGGTTGAGGTTGAGGTTGAGGTGGAGGTGGGCGTGGGTGTGAGTGTGGGCTGGGTCAACTCAATACTTTCGATTTGAAGGAAATAAAACCCAACCCAACTCGCTAATGGGTTGGAACCCTACCCGACCAAGCTTGGGTTGGGTCGGGTCGGGTCGGTTTGGGCCTAGACCCAAATTACGATTTTATCAATTTTTTTAACCCATTCATTGAAGAAGAAGAATTCAAGGAAAAGAAAAAGTTTGCAAAATTTTTGAACCCAATTGCTCTTCCGAGGACAACTCATAAATTCAAAGTGTTCAACATGGGTTTGAAGAAATCATCAAAATGTGATTAAACCGAGATCAACATCAAAAGATAAAGCATGATTCGGTGAATTGCAAAGTGGAAGAAGTTCCAGTTTCTTCCAATTTTGCAGAGATAAAAGCTTATAAGCAAATTGCTTGAAGTAATTTGTGATGAATCTTGATTTATGCTTCGTCAAAACAATCTTCAAAGGATTTTGTGCCCAAGAATTTGAAGCTAATCTCCACAAGTATTAATCAAGAACAAGAAACCGGAGTGTCCAAATACATGCCTAACCTCGCGATCGTTGGGTTTTAGCGACGATTGACTTCTCCAATGGTGGTTGGACCGGCGAGTGGCTAGGCATCAGTGAGAAAGAGAGGCGAGAGAGAGAGAGAGAGAGAGAGAGAGAGAGAGAGAGTTTGGGGTTGGACTCGAGTAAGAGAGAAGGGGATTAGATTGAGAATTGGGATTTGATTTCAATTATACAATTGTTGTTGCTGTTTAATGCCTTTTTTTATTTAGTAGGTGGGTTGGGTTTGGATGGGTTTCGAACCTAATCCGACCCGACCCGACCAGACCACATTTTCTGTGTTTGTACCTGAACCCAACCCAATTAAATGCAAAACCCTACCCAACCCGGTCGGGTCGGGTGGTTTTGGTCGGGTTTTGTCCACCCCTATTTGTACTTCCAATTACAATTTTTTTTCAATTAAAACTAAGGACGTATTTGTCTTTCTCATCAAATAAGGATCAATTCCGTATCAAAACATACAAGTTAGGGACTTCTGTGCTAAAAAAACATTAGGGACCATTTTCATACTGAAAGCAAATGTTAGAGACCATTTGCACCAATTTTCCTTAATTAAATAATTTGTTAATAGTAAATCTTGTGTATTTTTCAACATCTTTTGTGACAATCAATTATATAAATGATTAAAATCAATTATTTTCTTGAACTTTATGAGTAGTATTGATAACTTTTTTGAAACTACTTGTATAAATTAATGGTTATTAATCAATTTTTTCTTTTTTAATGTCAAGATTAAATATCTCACTGAAGTTCAGAAGAGATTTGATCAGATTCTTTACACCTACAAATAGGAATTAGTTATTTCCATGATTAAAATGATTACCTTTATAACATATTTCATTTCATGAATTAAACGGAACTCCACATTATAACTGATAAATTTTATCATTTTTTTAAAATTAATTTGTTAAATCTTGTCTAATCCGATACATTAAATATTCCCTAAAGTCACAATGTACTTAGCTTTCTATAATTGAATCTTACTATACTAAGTTTTTGACACTGAGTCCTTCCAATATTTCAAGTTTGTAAGAGGGAGTATGTGTTGCCCGAATTCGGGTAACACAGATTTGTCCGACTGCCACCCACCCACCAAATTAGATTGTTGGCCTCTCCCCACAACCCAACCCCACCCCACCCCACCCCACCCCAAAAAATTTATAAGTCAAACATTACGCTGGTTTCTTTCCCTTTCCAACAAATATTTGCCCCTCCCCTAATTTAAAAAATACATGTTTTCCTTCCCCAATCACACATTTCTTATAAAATTTACTGCAAATGACCCCTTCAATTATTATTTTGTGTATGATAATAAATATTAATAATTTTTATTATTTATTCAACTATAAATATACGAAAATTAAATTCAAACATAGTATTATCCTCATTCAAAATATTAAACGTTTATAAAATGATAACGTAAATAATCGTAAATCATAAATTACAAAGTAAACTTAATTTAAAGAAATGAGTATCAAGTTGTTTGAAAAATCCAGTAGCGACGTAATGTAGTTACTCTCGCCAATGCTTGTAAATCTATCGTCGGACATATTGTATGAGTAACGTGGGTTTGGCGATCGACGGTAGTGTGGGGTCCGGAGCATTGTCTTGGTAATGTAGGGGTAACGTATTATCCAACCTGCCAACAAAGAAATTATTAAAAGTTAAAACGCCCAACTCATTAATTATAAAAATAATCAATCAAATAACACGTGTAATTAATTTACCTAGTTTGCAACGTCGGACAAGTTCTTTTGTCGTGCCCATTGTTGCCACAGGCGCGACTAATCGCTCTTCGGATTGGGAGAGTGCTTTTTCCTTCTCCCGACTTCAGTCGCTTCCCGCACCCTTTTGCTCTAACGGGATTAGGATCCCGGACGACTTGGGTCTCCTCACGAGTTTTGTTTCTACTCATTCCAATATCACCTCCACTATCAATATCTTTGACGCGTATACGTAAACTTTTAAATTCATCTAATAGAAAGGTGTCATGCGAAGATCATAAAGATGCTTCGTCAACCAACTCAAGCCTCATGCGCCAACATCCCATGTCGGGACATTAAAGATTGACCGTAACTATTATCGACCGAGAGTCCGGTCGTCCGATCAAACATTGGGGCTTGTTTGGCAAATTTTGTCCACCTACGGAGAATATACTTCTCCCAAGAATAGCATCACTTGTTTTATCTTCATGTAGCATATCATATGTCAAGCACGGATAACCATCAAAATCAAACATTCGAAAACTACATGAGATGCAATCAGAGGATGTGCAATAAGTAACGTGATTGTTGCCGATCAAAACTATTTCGCTCAAAGCTTTGAACAGTAGAGTTTAACATCATCGAACTTGTTCTCTTGGAGCAGGTGTAGAAATGACTCTGTTCAATTTCCTTCTAGAACAATAAAAATCTTCTTGGTGTATATCTACAAAGATTTGATTCTCTATCATAGAAGTCAAGAAACCTTGGTTTCTCATTTATATCAATATGGTTGGCTATTAACTCCGCATGCCTCGTGAGCTAATTCCCTGTTAAAGCGTGTAATGAAATCCGTCAAAGGGTTTTTCTTGTCGACATATTTCTTCAGGAATGAGTGACCGCTCTCGGATCTTTGGCTACTGGTCATACCAAAGAAGAAACACGTGTTCGACATATATCGCACCCATCGACTACGTATTTCATACACATACCGCTTTCCACCATTCATTGTCGCCTAACTCGTGGTCTCCATTACCTCTGTCCAATGTTGTTCAAACTCTGCTGGTGACTCAAATTGTTTAATGATATTAACAAGACTATGATCTTGGTCATTGAATGATACAACATCCATCTTTTCGTAAATTTTTTCAATATGTGCCACAAACAAAAGCGGTGCAATGTGAATGGCATTATCATTGATATACCTTTTGAAATTGCAAGCATCTTGATCGATGATAATCACCCCCGGGCCGCTTGGGTTGGCATGGCTTCAATGAATTTTGAAAACAACCAAACAAATGATTCTATCGTCTCGTCGCTCAATAACCCACATCCAAATATAATGGTTTGGCCATGGTGATTAACTCCAACAAATGGGGCAAAAACCATAGAGTACTTGTTCGTGTTGTATGTTGTGTCGAACACCACAACATCACTGAAATAGGCATATGACCTTCTTGATTCACAGTCGGCCCAAAAACATCGAACAAATTTGTTCTCCTCATCAGTCTCGTAATCAAAGAAAAAGTTGGGATTTTTTTCTTTCTCAAACGCAAAATACTCAATCAGTGTTTCTGCATCATGACCCAGCATTTCTTGTCGCGCCTTCGATTTATAGTTTCTGATATCTCTCTCTATACACCCAAGTGAGGAAGGACCTCCTGCATCAATCTCCAAAAGTCGAATTTGTTGACATGTTGGAATATTGGCTTCTGAAAATTGTTGCGTAAGAGCCTTCTTTGTGGTCGATACACCCCGGTGTGATCTTAACAAGTGTACCCTACTTGGAGTAGCAAGCGCATGGTTATGTTCCTCCACAAATTTTCTGACAACCCACCCTACCCCTGTTTGTTGCTTCACCACGGAATATCTAGCATTACACCCACACCGTGTATGTCCACGATTTTTTTCACAAACTCGTGGCACAGTATCTTTACGTCGCATCTGGTAGGTCTCGTCCGTCTTACCCTCTTTAGAGCACACAAATAATTTTTAAATACTCATTCGTCTCCTTTTTCTTTTTACTATTTGCTATGCGTATCTTGAACCCCGCTTCTCGTGCATATTGATTGTAAAATTGTACGCATCCTCCGATGATTCAATTCTTGCCCAATTTGAGGAATAACATTGATATTCACTTGAGGAACAAAAACATTATCACCACTATCCAATTCCATCCTTATAAAATTTGAAGAAGAAATCGGATGTTTTGTTTGAGAGTGTTTGAAACCGAAAATATTTGGATCTTCGCAAAAATAGTGAGGATCAAATAGAAGGTTGAGGGATTTAAATAGATATAATAGAGTAAAGTATTGGAGTGGGGCCATCCGTAAAAATTTGTACATTTTTAAAAGAGGATGGGGCCAATCCAAAATATTGTGAATGGGGTAGCGTATGGAAGGCAATTTGACCAAAAATGTGGGGTGGGGGCCTAGTTGGTTGAGGGAAGGGGCCTATTTGATATGAAATTGCGGCTGTAGAGGGATGGAACATAGCCGCATTGTTTGACCAAAGGTTGGGAGGGTGGGGGTTGCGGGGATGGGGATGGGGTGGGGGGAGGGGGGGGGAGGGGAGGGGGGGCGCAACAATCAAATTGGAGGGGTAGAGTTGAATTACCCGCCGCCAACACGTAGCATCGACATTTTACGTGTTGCCGGACCGGGCAACACATACTCCCTCGCTTGTAATAAGTTGGTTCCTTAGTTGATAGTTTTCGCTCACTTAGCGGTTATAAAAGTACATGAATTGCATATGCATTATTTTTCAAGAGTAAAAATATACTATCAAATTGATAAAATAAATAAATAAAACTAATAGAAAAGACGCCAAAGATTTATTCATTTTTCATCTAACATCCAAGATGTATCTAGGGGTAGCAATTAGGTCGAGCCATTTTGTGGACCCAACGGCTTGGCCCAATAAGGCTCAACCCTTCATCATGGCTCGTGAGTCAATCCGGTCACAAAAGTGACCGTTTCAATCACTCTTATTTTTCTTATTTTCTTTTTTAAAACGGGCACAATTTTTTCACAATTTTCGATCTCAAATATATACAATTTCAAAATTAGCTGAATTTATTGTCTAATCTATAATTTTATTGTCGCTAAATTTGTTTATTTTGAGTTATTGACATATGTCTTCTGTCCAATATTTGTATAAACTGTCCATATTCTAATTTCTATATTTCTAAAAATTTCTACTACATTTCCTCTTTATTCGAAATGACTTACAATCAAACATCGAGTTAGCAAAGTAATGATGAATTCAAATTGGTCTTAATAACATTCCAATTCATGACGAGCTTGGTGATGATTATGGGAGCATCGATCCGATTGATTTAGAAAATATCCAAGATGAATTTTAAACACAAACAAATACAACCACCGGTTCGAACACTAAACAAAGCCGAGAAAATAAAATGATAGGTGTTGGGAGCATTTTAGTGTCGATTGGTACAATAATAGCCACTTGAGTGCAAAGCAGTGTGTAACACATTGTAAAGAAAAGTTCGAGCGGTAAAAGGTTGGAGGCACGACCCATCTGAACAAACACTACCCAAAGTGTCCACTAACATACGTTTGACAACATTGTGGGCGATCACCACCTGGACCACATGGGCATCACAATGTGGGTAATGGACATTTCGTTGAAGTTTATGCTAGGACCCTTTGACTTTGATTCCCTTTGCACCAAAGAACTTTCTAGCATTGGCTTCGACCGCCCTAACATAATTTTCTAAGTTGTTGCTTGCTCCTTTGATGTGGACTCCCCAACAATGGGCCCTCCCATAATGTTGTTGATCTCTCGATGAGGGGTTAAACCGTAGGGAGTGGAGCGTTTGGCCTTCCTTGGATTCCCTGTTGAGTCGCACGAGTACGCCTAGCAATAACCTCCCATCATTGCTCTTATCCATTGCCCCTATTGTAAATATAGTTTAGTGCCTTCGCTTGTGAAAGTGGCCCAGATTGACTTCCTCCACCTGGTCCCTGTATGTGTTTTATACCATCCTATCAATGGTGGCCTTCACATAGGGACATTCTTCCGTATCATGGCCTTGAGACCTATGTATTCTGTAGAATTTTGTCCTAAGCAGGGAAACGAAGGCCTCGCCTGAAGATCTGCTCCTCACAAGAGTGACCTCATTTACCTCCCTCTTATACCCTCAATGCCTAGTCCTGACGACGGGCTATTAGCATTATTTTTCCTTGGGAAAGTTACCTTCGCCGCACCTTGCGCTAACATTCCATATTTTCCTCATGCTTCTTTCTGTTTTCAATTGTTTTTGTCCGGATTTTTCCTTGATCAAATCCACTAACTGATTATACGTTTGAGGCCTCTTATTTCGTACATCTCGCAAGAATAGGTCCCATCCTCATCACATTCCAAAGGGCATCCAATGTCTTCTCATATGATGTGGACTCTCTGCGATCACTGCTCGGAATCTATTGAAATAACTTTTCACGGATTCACTCGGTCCCCTGCCTTATATCATTTAGTCTCGTGGCCAAAGCTTCGCCTAGAGTGTGGCCCACGAAAGCTCTCATAAAAGCCTTTTTTACTGAGGCCAACATCAAATGGAGTCGGGCTTGACTGTGTACCACCTCTGGCCATAAGGGTCATATAGAAGGCCATACACTTTAGCAAGGACTAAGTATTTACGAACTTTATTTCTCTCTCGTAGTCCGCCAAATGATACATGGGGTCGCCTCACTTAGTGTATTTATCTAGTTGGTGCCTCACAAAGCCTATGGGAATGGGAGTACTCAGATTTCATGGAAGAATGAGAGGTCTTCGTCGTCATCATCTAATTCAAAAGATCCGCGCAGACAATCCTCTTTGTTGTCATAAGAATAATCTCGCACATACAGGGGGTCCTTTGAAATTGACCCAACCCTTCGCCCTTCAAACACATGGGGCTTCATTTAGGATGAGTCAACTTCGTCACCAAGCCTATCAAAGACATTGGCAGATTTAATAGGTCTACGCTCTCACTCTTTGAGCGGGTCAGTGGGCTGCTAACGCCTGGAGTTACGTGGCTCACTGTACGGGTATGAGTGATTTGTTACTGGGTATCTCGCTTCAGCCCCACATTTTTCTTCATTTTTGGCTTTGCCTCCGGCCACAACGTTTTTGTTTTGTTTTCTTCCACCAGCATTTGAACTTGCTCTGCCAATATGGATACTTTTTTTTCTATAGAAATCTTCTTTTGTCGCCAGTTGCATTTCTTCTTGGGAACTTCTCATCTTTCGTTGGCTATTAGACTTGGGATCTCATCCCTTTGCCTTTTAGAATTGATATCGCTATCTTCCAGATGCTCACTTTGCCTTTCCAGATCATTCTCACACATCTTTCCTTCTATGTCTATATCACTCATTTTCACATTTCTCACGATATATTTTTCTATTTTTCTACGATTGCTCAAGTACTTTCACCTTAGTTTTTGATTTTCATAGAAAACAGTGCATTTCTCATAGACGGCGCTAATTTGTTGACCTAAATAATTGAAGCCAACAAATCGTTACTCACATCCTCACTCAAAGAATAACTCAACCTTGTGAATTACCGTATAAGAATTGAGAATTCTAGGAGCAAGAATTTGGCTAAGGTTTTTCGATTGATCATATTTCTTTGATTTAATTTAGACTATTTATAAATATTTTAAATTTTTGGGGTTTTTAGTCTTTTTTTTCCTTTTTTATGCCACATGTTGCCGCTTTATTTGATGCTTTATGATTCTATAATATTCTCGTGATACATGACAAAAAGTTATTGCTCTAGCCATCTCATTCAACTGATTTTGTAGCATTTATCTTCACATGGGTTTTGCAACTAACTCTACTATATGGAGATTTACCATGTGATCCAAGGGTGCTATATTATTAGTAAATTGTGTGCGGCCAAAGTTTAGAAGCCTCGCCAAGTCTTTGGCTAAGTGTTGAAGTTAAAAGAGTGCAAAGCGAAGTTGAACCCAAGTGGTCCACAAGTTGGCCCCTTGGTTTCATGTATTCGTTGAACTTATGTCAAATGATCTTTATCGAGCCTTTTTATAAGTCGAGCATAAAGTGAGGCGTAACAAATGACTTGGGAAATTTATTTGTCTTTTTTTAGTCAACACACAATCACATCCCTAGTGTGGTTGTTATGCCTCCACCAAGAAGGATGGGGGTCTCGGATATCCCAACTATATATAAATAACTTATAAAAAATACATGGGAGGGGCATAAACTGGACCTCCATTCGTAAGAGCTAAAACAAACAAATAAATGAATAAATAATAAAACAACAAATAAAGATGTACTACCTTTCAAACAATAAGTCTTAAAAATCTATAGACCCCCAATTGTAGGAAGCCTATGTCTATCAATCTGAACTAAGCTGCGGTATCACCGTGGTAAGTCCTGAGCGCTGTACTCGAAATAGCAACGACGATCCCAACCCTCTGAAGCTAGTAAATCAGCTACATGATTGCCCTTGCGATAAATATGAGAAATAGTATCACGGTCGAATGCAATGAGATGTCTACTGTGATAAATAGTAGTCTGAATAGATCAAGGTCCTCCACCTTTAGTGATGAATTGAATGGCCAAAGTAGAGTCAGCCTCAATCTATAAATCTGAGAGTACAATCTTTCGAGCAAGAATGATACCGTCAAGAATAGCCCTGAGTTCGGCCTCTAAAATAGAGCACTCGCCATATGAAGAAAAGAAGGTGCGAACACACTGACCTGATGAATCCCTAATAATCTCTCATCTACTCGCAAATCCATCTTTGACACATCCATCAGTGTTAACCTTGTAAGATCCTACTGGTGGAGTACGCCAATAAAGCAAAATTAGTGGAGGAAAAGATGGAGTAGTAAGAGAGATACCAAAAAGAAGAGCAATATCCATATCCCTTCGCTGATGAATAACCCGAAATAAACGACATATATGTAGTAGAGAGATAGTATGGTATATTCTCTAGATGATCCGTCTCGGATCCATAGAGATATCTCTGTACTTTGCATCATTCCTCGCAGTCCAAATAAACTAGAGAATTGAAAGAGGAATAATCGTGGGAAGATGACCCTGCCTAACAAACTGATCCGAGAAACGACAAAACTGAAAGTGATATTGAAAACCTTCCATCGGTCGAAGGGTTATATGAAAAATGCCAGAAAAGTGGCACCAAACTTGGTCGCCAATAGAACTGTCAATAAATAAATGATGAATAGTCTCAATAGCCAAGAAACACTGACAACGAAAAGCCATATAACTCTTAATCTGCCTCTGAATCACAACATCAACTGGGATAAAACCCGACCATAGTCTCCAGCAGAAGAAAGAGACATTAGTTGAGATAATAGAACTCTAAATCACACTATATACTACTTGAATAGTATGCCCAATGCGAACTAGCTGCCATGCAGACTTGGTAGAAAATCTATCATCTGAAGTGTCCTTCTACATAATCTGATCGTGCACTAATGTATGGTACTAGCTTAAGAAGTCTATCAATGTTCCATCCAGTATCATCAATTAATTCTCTAACCTAGATAGGAGAATGTGTTAAGTGTGGGTGCTGATCAACTAATGTAGACTCGCCTATCCAACAATCATGCCAAAAGAATATATGCCCATGCCCTAACTGCCAAGCAATGTGTGTCTCCGCCTGTGGGCCTATGTGCTTCAGCCTCTAACAATACTTACTCAGTAAAAATTGAGCCCATAATTACCACTGAGATCTAAATAACCACCAGAGCTTTAGGGAGAATGTATCAACAAGATCCTGCAGTCTCCTAAAGTCCAGTCCACCCGCTTCAATAGGAATACAAAGGTCCTTCCATCTCCTCCAATGTAATCTGTGTGCATCGTCTCTGGAGTCCCAAAGAAACATAGCAAATATGCTCTCTAACTTCTTCAAGATAGCCTTGGGAGGCTTCATAATCTGAAAGAGATAGAGAAGAATAGAAGATAGTACCGATCGAATCAAAGTAATCCGTCCTCCAAATGATAGGAGCCTCGAGGCCCAGCCAGAAATCCTATTTAGGACTTTTTGAATTAAGTCATCATACAAAAAGATTTTCTTGGTTCCTTTAAATAAATGAACACCAAGATAAGTGAATGGCTGCTACTGATGATGAAACCCTATCAGATTCTCTAGTCTATGTATCTGACTAGTAGAAAATCTCCTAGGTAAGATAATCCTGCTCTTATTTCTATTCACCAACTTCTTAGAAGCCCCCTCATAATGCTCAATATACTGTAATATTCGTCTGATATACTATTTCTGGTCATTAGCAAAAATAATCATATCATCTATAAAGGATAAATGAGAGATAAGAGCATCACCCCCATGTCTATATGCCATCGAATGAATATGTTGATACTGCTGAGTGAGTAGTCATGAAAAATAATATACAACAATAATAACACAGTAATGGAGATATGGGATCACCCTGTCTGAGCTCTAGAGATGATGAGAAAAAACTACATGGTCTGCCATTAAGCAGGACCAAGAATCGACACTATGAAATACACATCTGTATCCGATCAATCCAAATAGCTTCGAACAGGACCAAGAATCGACACTATGAAATACACATCTGTATCCGATCAATCCAAATAGCTTCGAACCCAAAACCCTCCATAATGGATATCAAGAATCTCCAATCAATGCGGTCATAGGCCTTAGCCATATCAAGCTTGAGGATAACATTACCCTCTTGTACTTTCGTAGCAAGTGTATGTAGTAACTCCTGTGCAAAGAGGACATTATCTCCAATGAGTCGTCCCGAAATAAATCTGCTCTAAGGAGCTGAGATGATCTGAGGTAGTAAAGTACTCAGTTGTGAGTTCATCGACTTCATAATCAACTTATTAAACACTGTACATAAGCTGATAGGACGAAACTCGACCACCTACAAGCATTCTCCCGCTTTGGAAGCAAGACAATAGAAGTAGCTGCAAAACCCCTAGGTATGTGCCCTCCAACAAAGAAGTACAAGACTGCCTGAAACACATCATTTGATACTTTGTCCCAACAGACTTGAAAAAAGTGAGATGAAAACCCATCTGGCCTGGTGACACTTTGTTCAGATCAATCTTGAAGATAGCCACCTCGGTTAAAGTAAGAGTCGATTAAGTCGCAAATTGTCCTCACCGGCACCAATCTAGGTATAATTCGTGTCGAATATGGTCGACAGTGAGGAAGAGCCGACGTAAGCTCTTGGAAGAAAGATATTGCTAAAGGTTGAATAGTCTCAAGAAAACTCAAACACCCTTTCAAGTCAAGTAATAGATCGGATCTTGGCTCGAACACGTTGTCCCCGAACTATGGAATAGAAGTATCGGGTGTTATGATCACCCTCACAAGTCCAATGTGCCCATGCCTTTTGTTTCCAAAAGGCCTTCTCAATAGATAAAGTACGGTTCAGAACTGTCTAAGCCTGATACAAAGTATCACGATGGAAAGGAGAAGGTTCTCTATCATGGTCTAACTCTGCCTCGTCCACCCAAAATTTCGCATCACTAACCCTCCGAAAAATATCACCAAATACATGTCGATTCTACCAACGAAGGCCCTGTTTGAGCCTAAAATTTTCTCCCAGAGAGCAGCCATTCTCATAAGATGGGTAGGAAATGACCACTTCTGATATACAAAGCTCAAAAAACCGTGATGCATAGACCAAACATTGAGGAATAAAAAAGGACGAGGCCCCAAATCATCGGAAGACCACTCAATCGAGAAAAGGTGAGTGATCGAAGTGTTTGGTTCGGATGACAAACTAAAATCGAGAACAAAGGAGGCAACCCTCCGTCCAAAAGCTTCCGACCCTCCCATTTGTCCACGTGTCTCGACCGCCGAAATACCCGCATCCGTCAAACCACAATCCATCATCATATCTGCAAAGTCTGAAGTTCTCCTATCATGAGTATTCCTACCAGTATGCTCACCATTGTGAGCGGTCACATTAAAGTCTCTCCCAACTAGCCACGGCCCATATATACGTAAAAGGGATATCTGGTGAAGACCGCCCATAAATCCCTATGCCCAACCAGCGAGCAAAAAGAATAGACTGAAGTAATAATCAATGGTTTGGCTAATCTAGGATCCTCAACATTAATGTGAAGGAATTGGGGATGATCAACAATCAAGTAATGATGAGTCTCGCAAATTCCAAAACACCAAATCTTATTCAACCCATTCTGTAACCTCATATCAAAAGAGAGAAATCATCAGATAAAGTCAAAGTTCACCCTCAAAACAAATGGTTCCAACACCAACAAAAAATACACCTGATGAAGCTGAATGCCTTCTCTATGGCGTAAAATTGTGATTTATTAAAGCATCAATAATTAATATATAATTTCATGGCAAATAAAAGTGTACAAATATGCCCGTTATTCCAATTAAATTAGTTTTTTCACATTTAATTATTTTACAAAGTTTTTGAATTTCACAAACAACACATACTTTCAAACTTTAATTATGTAGTAAGGCCGAACGGCCACATTTTTGCTCAGTTCGCATCCTAACAACTTAATTAAAGAAAAATGGAAAAATTTAGGATTGTCACTGATGATGCGCTAAAAGACCAACAAGTTCTTTCAATTGCAAAAATTGCTAATTCAAACAGGATAATGTTTTATTATGATATCGTTTTCTATGTTACTTTTTTCTATTATATTGTTTTATTAAGATATTGTTTTATATGATATTGTTTTATGAAAAATGCTTAATACTATTTTACTTTTAATATTGTATACTAGTTTTTGTTACATTATATCATGTTTTACCAGATTTATTAACTCTTTTTTCCTAACTTATTTTCAATTACATATTTAGGAGCTACAAATTTTATCAATTTTCCAATCACACATTTCACTAACTTTTTTCAAAATTTCTAAAAAAATTACTTTAAAACTCCACCAAACAAATACGCATTCAATGAGTACAGACTGCAGCTGTTCCTGTGCTGAAACTTTTAATTGGAGAGCTTTCTGCTCTTTTTTGTATAAATTGGAAGGAAACTTTTGCTTTGGCAGCGTGTGTTTCGTTAGAGCCTATGAAAATATATTAAGTATGGACAATGGAAAGTGATAGTGCTGGAAAGCAACCCTGGAGTAAGAAATTCACCTTTGAACTGAATGTTGACTTCTATTGTTTCTTGTACAATGTAAATGGAAAATTGATACTCAACAAACATGGAGAAGTGATCTTATATGATGTCTAAACCAGAGAAACGAAGACAATTGTAACTCGGTGGGTGGTTGGGGTTCAGTACCATGTGGAGAGTTTAGTGTCAATCAAATGGTTTAATAAGAAGACGCAAAGAAGATGGAGTGAAATGAAACCTAACTTTGGTCTTAAGTAAGCAATTGTTGGGTTTTGTCGTGCAACAAGTTTTGGAATTAATTCAACAGGCTTTTAGCATTTTTAATTTATATTGAGGGTCTTTATGCCATTTTCCACGTCACTGCGACATCACTACTAAAAATCGCATTTTCACCAACGAAATATTTCCGTTGGTAATCAGCAACGGATTATCCGTTGGTAAAAGTGATGACCTTTCAACTGCGGTAATTAGCGACGACTTTTCCGTTGGCAAATGTAATAGTTTTTCACCAACGAATTTTCACCTTTCACTAACGGAATATCCATTAGTGAAGAGTGAATCTTATCACCAATGGAAATTCTGTTGGTGATATTAATTAATTTTGAAAACCAAAAAATAATTCGACCTTTCACCTACGGAATATCCGTTGGTGAAGAGTGAATCATATTACCTACAGAAATTTCGTTGGTGATATTAATTAATTTTGAAAAATAAAAAATATTATCGACCTTTCATCTACGGAATATCCGTTGGTGAAGGGTGAATCATATTATCTACGGAAATTTCGTTGGTGTTATTAATTAATTTTGAAAACCAAAAAATATTTCGACCTTTCACATGCGGAATATCCATTGGTGAAGAGTGATTCTTATTACCTACGGAAATTATGTAGGTGATATAAATCAATTTTGAAGACCAAAAACACAATTCATCTATTCAAATAAAAGAAATTTATGTGAAGAGTAATTCATAAGTCGAAAAAATCTTTCAACCTATTACCCACAGTCCACAGATAATCCATATGTAATATTACTATTTTAACCATTGAGCTATAGAAAATGTTGGTGAAGAGTAAATCTTGTTACCTGCATATTTTTCATGAGTAATGTAAATCAAATTTTGAAAATGAAAAAAGATTCAACTATATGGAATTGAATGTTAATCACTCAAGGATTAGTCGTAAATTAAGTTTCATTGAGAGCATGTTCGGTAGGTATTTTCATCTCCAAAATCTATTTTTGAACATGAGTTTTTTTACTTTTCAAAAGAATTTGAGATGAAATGACCAAATTGCCCTTTTAATTTTCAAATGACATTTAATTGATTGAGGGCAATTTTGTCAAATTGCAATGTAAGTCAAAAAGTGTGTAAGAGGAATTCAGTCATGGCTCACCAAATTTAATGCAAAATGGATTTTGGAGATGAAAAAAAGGGCAGTCGAATAAGCACTCATTTAACATTCGAATTTTCTACAACAAAGTTATATATGCAATTACAATAATAAAAAAGATCAAACTATAATCTCTTACGAATAAAATATAGGTGGAGTAGTTTACGTATTGTACGACGACATCACTTTAGTTGGACATTTCGTGTTTAAATGTGAAAGCAAATAATGTTTATCATTATTTCATACAGTTTGTACAGCTATAAAATTTTTTTCGAGCAATGTAATATTTTAAATGCTAACACAATGTGGAATTTGATTTTTCACTAATATTTATTTTTTACTTTATAAGAAATTATAGAAAATGTTGCTCATTGAACTAATATATATTATAAAAACAAAAACATTTACAAGAATTCATTTGTCTCCAATGGTTTGGTTGTAACTTCACAACTCTTAGGTCAAAAGTTCAAGTTGCATTACATCTATTATAAATTAATAAAATAATAAAAATGTTTAACAAAGCTTAGCGGATTGGGTCGGGCCTTTGGTGGGTCAAGTTTCAAGCCCATAATTGGTAAGTCGGGTCAGGGGTCCACCAAGTATATAAAATTATTATTTTTTATTATTAAAAATTTTCACAATACCTACGGAATTTCCGTAGGTAAAGACTTGGGACATTACCTACGGAATTTTCGTTGGTAATAGTGTTTGTCATTTCTGTTGCTATTTTGAGGGTCGCTGAAAGTTACCAACGGAATTTGCATTGGTAAAAGCGCATGTCATTACCAACGGAAATTCCGTTGGTAATAGTGTGTGTCATTACCAACGGATATTTAGTAGGTAAAGAGTTGGGATATTACCAACGGAATTTCCGTTGGTAAAGACAAACACTATTACCAACGGAAATTCCGTTTGTGAAGTAATTCCGTTGGTAAAGACAAACACTATTACCAACGGAAATTCCGTTTGTGAAGTAATTCCGTTGGTAAAGACAAACACTATTACCAACGGAAATTCCATTTGTGAAGATCACCAACGGAAATTCCGTTGGTAACTTTCAGCGACCCTCAAAATAGCAACGAAAATTCTGTTGCATATAATCCGTTGGTAGCGACTATTAGGCACGGATATCGTGGCTTCAACAACGAAAAATCTGTTTCTGAAGCCACAGTTTTTTGTAGTGCATGTTTACAATCTTGAATGACGTATTACGAGTTACCCATAGTATTACTTCCATATTATTGAGTCGTGTTCTGTAGCATTCTTTATGTGACTACAAGTACCTTTGATTGGCCAGCAGTTTATGTTAAAAAACATAGATATGGTGCAAGGTGCCAACTGTAGTGATAATTAATAAGATGTGACTGATAATGAACTAGTGATCTTACAAATAAAATTATTCGTGCTAGGATAAGAGAAGCGTGCATGTGTGGGGTACATAAATTTCACATATACGACTTTCTTGCCTGCAATGAGCCTAACAGATTTATTTCAGGTCAGCAGCTACTTGATACATAGGTGATTAGAAAAGATCTTCTATAGCGTATGTAGAGCTGTCACGTTTTTCCAACTTTAGGGCCCTATGTCTTCCAAGTGACATTGTAACTTTATGTGCATTGTTTTTTCTGATCTAAGTGAAAATTTGAAGCAGAATTATGTTTAAGGCATTTTTTAAGGGGTCAAACTGCTGGTACTTGTTGTAACGAATATCGTTGGTCTTTTAGTTTTGCTTTATTGTCTTTTTGTATGTGAATCTCTGTGGAACTTGAAGTGGGTGGTGATGCGAGCCATGGATGCGGCAAGCCAGGACTCGTTACATATTTTAGTGGGGCCAATAACGAGCTTAAGAGTCAAGAAGATCAAGGACGTTATACAAGATCTTGTCCAAAATACGTGGAATGAAACTGACACCCAAAGTGCAACATACATGACACCAACTTTCAAAATGAGTATGACCAAGGAATAGTCAGTATTAGTACATTTGATTCAAACTAAGGGTCATATTAAAGGCATATTGGAGGCTGGTGGGAGATTAGTTGGCCAAAATGTGCATAATTCAATGTTTGGAGACAAAGGGCGAACGGATGAAAATTGCGCCCATGCCAAATATGGGGCGATCGCCTAGGCCAAATTCGGAGAAATTCGGATTTTTTCGTATTTTGTTTTCTTTTTCCAATTAGAACTCTATTTTTGTTATGTTTTTTAGTTATTTCCGAATTAAATTAGGATTTCATTGATTTCTACTATATAAACACTTCTCGTTGTAGGCAAAATACAACTTTGATTATTGAGAGAGTAAATAAAAGTGAGATTCACTTTTCTTCCTTGTTCTTAATTGAACTAATCAAAACTTATCAAAGATTTCGCAAATTTTTGTGGTATTCGAACTTGATTATTTGATTCAATAAATCATCGGATCAAGGTCTTGCGGCTTGATTTTAGCTTTATTGGGTTCATATCAATATTTCTCGTGGGTTCCAAAATTCAATTCTTCGCGGTTCGCATCAGTTGGTATAAGAGCTTTGGCACTAAAATCATGTTCTATCTTTCCTTTTTGTTTTCATTAATTTCAACTTAAGTCGTACAAAAAAATTCTCTTTCATAATTCATCATATTTCATAAGAGTATTTTTTTTCTTTTTTGATTCATCACATCGTAGAATCATTCAAAAAAAAATATTATTTTCTTGCACCAAAAATATTCAAGAATTGTTTGGGTACGATCCATTAAGGCACCAAAGCTAATTCTTTTCTAATTCTTGCATTGTAATTAAAAAAAAAAACTAGTTTCTTGTGTTGGAGAGAAAAGTAAAAAAAAAAAAAAAATTCAAGAAAAGTCAAAAAAACGTATTCATTTGAGATTATTGTGTTATATTTGGCAAGAGATGCACACTCCATATTGTCATCCGGTGCTTAAGTATTCAAATCTTATTCATTTTGTGATTTTTTTTTGAGTCGTTCTCGTTATCTTTTATATCCTTCTTATTTCTTGTTCTTGAACGTATGGAGACCGAATTCTTGATTGAGTTTAGTTAGTTCCTTAGAGAACTTGGTAAGGAAAACAAAGAGAGGTAAAAGACAATACTTGTGAGATTATTATCGGGAAAATGCCAAATAGAGTGAAACACGAGTATAAACACGTGATGTTAAAAAAAATTTCAATACTAATTTTTATTTTTTTTAAATCTCAAAATGTCTAATAATGAAGAAACAACCCTTAGGGAAGAGAACAATCAATTATTTTTGTTAAAAGCCATGCAACAACAATTCAAGTGGATGAACATGGTGTTTGACGAGATGAAGGATATTAATAAAGAGATGAGGGATAAGATGGATAAATATGATACGATGATTACAACCTTAATATGGGAGCAACAACTCCGGATCCTTAATAATATGAGACATGATCGGGGTAATCATAATCCTATGGCTGACCTTGAGGATGAGAATGTAGTGGGTAGTGAGGGTGAGAATGACTATAATTATATGGCTGAGATTGGTAGGATGATGCGTAGAGGAGATAGGTGTGAGGTGTGAAAGGGCACCTAGAGGAGGAGATTATAGAGGCTACGATGGGGTAGATAGAAACCTTGGGAATATAAAAATAAAAATACCTTTCTTCCAAGATAGGAATAACCTTGAAGCCTATTTAGAGTGGAAAATGAGGTTGGAATTAATATTTGATTGTCATAACTATTCGGAAGAGAAATTAGTAATAATTGAGTTCATTGACTATGCTATAATGTGGTGGGATCAATTAGTGACTAATAGGAGGGAAATCACGAGAGGCTTGTAGAAACTTGGGATTATTTAAAAGTTCTCATAAAGAGAAGATTTGTACCTAGTCATTACTATATGGACCTCTATCAAAATTACAGAGCCTTACACAAGGTTCAAAGAGTGTGAAGGATTACCATAAAAAGATAGAGGTGGCTATGATTAGGGCTAATGTTGAGGAGGATAAGGAGGCCACATTGGCCGGTTTTTGAATGGATTAAATAGAGATGTATCAAATGTAGTTGAATTACAACACTATGTAGAGTTGGAGGACATGGTGCACACGGCTATGAAGGTAGAGATGCAATTGAAATGATAAGGGACATCAAGGTATTTTTCGCGATTTAGCCCTCATTGGAAACCGAAGTGGGATAATAATGATGTGAGTGATATGGATGTTTCAAAGGGAGAGTCCGAACCACCTTAGGAAAAAGATGATGTAACTAGCAATAATAAACCCAAGTCAGATTTCCAACTTTCTAAGAATAGGGATATCAAATGTTTTAAATGTTTGGGTTCCGGACACATTGCATCACAATGCCCAAACAAAAGGGTAATAATTTTACTTGACAATAGAGAAATGGAGACTAAGGATGAGTGTGATAGTGATGCGATGCCTGAGTTGGAGGATGATAGTGTAGAGTATCCTGTAGAAGGTGAAGTTCTATTTGCAAGGCATGCTCTTAATACACAAATTAAGATAGATGATTTGGAGCAGCAGAAAAGAAAAAGTGATGTAGAAGTACAAGAAAATAAAACGAGTGAAGAAAAAAATAAGATTGTACTTAGCAAAACTAACCAATCCCTCCCCAGTTTGGTTATTTCTTTATTGGAGAAATTTGAGGACGTGCATCCAAAATAGATGTCTAGTAGGTTACCACTTATTAGAGACATTGAACATCAAATTAACTTTGTACATGGAGCTGTTATTTCAAACCGACTAGCCTATATAAGTAATCTAGATGAGACAAAGGAGCTTCAAAGGCAACAAATTGTAATGAACAATAAACAATATACAACTAAAGTCAACAAAGACCGTAGACTTATCTTTGAGCTTGATGATTGGGTTTGGTTGCATATGAAGAAGGAAATATTTCATGCCCGTACACTGTCTAAGCTACATCCTAGGGAGGATAGACAATTTCAAGTCCTTGAGAGGATAAATGATAATGCTTTTAAGCTTGACCTTCTAGGTGGTATAATGTGTATGCTACTTTTAATGTTGCTGATCTTTCTTCCTTTGATGCAGATGATGATTCGAGGTCGAATCCTTTTAAAGAATGAAGGGATGATGTGAGCCACAGATCGGCTAGTCAGGACTTGTTATATATTTCAGTGGCGCCAATAATGAGATCAAGATCCAAGAAGATCAAAGACGTCATACAATATCTTGTCTAAGCTACGTGGGCTGAAACCGACACCCAAAGTGTAACAAGCAAGACACTAACCTTCAAAATGAGTATGACCAAGGAATAGCCAATAGTAGTACATTTGATTCAAATTAAGGATCATATTAAAGACATATCGGAGGCTAGTGGGAGATTGAGAGGCCAAAATGTGCATAATTCAAAGTATGGAGACCAAATGGAAAATGGCTAAAAATTGGCACAGGCAATTAGGGCCAAAATGTGCATAATTCAAAGTATGGAGACCAAATGGCAAATGGCTAAAAATTGGCTCGAAAGCGATTGCTTGGCCAAATTCAAGAAATCAATTTTTGAATTTTGTTCCTTTTCAATTAGAACTCTAATTTTGTTATGATTTTTAGTTATTTTCCGAATTAGATTAGGATTTCATTGAATTTTATTATATAAACTCTTCTCGTTGTAGACTACATACAACTTTGATTATTGAGAGACTAAATAAAAGTGAGATTCACTTTTCTTAATTGTTCTTAGTTGAACTAACCAAAACTTATCAAAGACTTCGCAAATCTTTGTAGTGTTCTAACTTGGTTCTTTGATTCAAGAAATCATCGGGTCAAGGTCTTGCGGTTTGATTTTAGCTTTCTTGGGGTTCATATCAATCTTTCTTGTGGGTTCCGAGATTCAATTCTTCACGACTTCGCATTGGGTGGACAGTCTTCTTCTTCTTCTTCTAGTTTTTTTCTCCAGAAAGTGGGAGTTCCTAGTTCATGGAATATGTTATGTGTAGACATACTTTGGTAGACCGAGATTTAGGATTTTTTGTCATTTTCTGGGAGTGGAGTATTTATCGTGCATGTGTAGCACAATGTGCATTAAGAAAATGAAGCTTAGTAGGCAAGTGGCAAGTGTAGGAAGAAAAGCAAGAATCGAGTTGAATTTGGAATGGAAGTTGCCATGACGAAGTTTTAACTTCTCGATATCAAATTTAAACATGATTTCCAAAAGAAAACTAAAAATTATTCCCTTGTTATTTTAAGCGAATAAGATACATAATATAAGGGTAACTAAGTTTCTCTTTGTTGGTAAATTATAAGTAATTTACATTCTTTTAATTAAAAAAAATCACGTGCACAAAATTGAGCAGAGTAACAGCATAATTGGATGAATAAGTAAATGTTGATCAAGGCAAGAGTTCGACTCATTGTCCTTAAGACGATAATGCACTGCACTAGTGCTAATGGTTCTCCGGCACTCATCTCCCAATATACAACGACCTTGTCTTTTAATAGAAGCACTTTAAATTACAAGACCAACGAACCTACTAGTGTTTTGAAACTCTCTTAACGAAATTTAGAATGCAAAAAATATTTAGGGACTGTAATAGAGAACACAGAATAGTGTAGGAAGTAGAGAAAATATTAAACTGTAAAAGACAAATTTTGGAATGAATAATTTTGGGATATGGGAGGTCTATTTATAGGTGTTGGAAAGTTGTGTCTCAAAAGACACAACTCTATCGCATGATTATGTACGAAAAGACATAACCCATCTATTCATAAGACATGTACATTCGAACAAATTCTAAAAGCAATCGACAAGTGGTGAGTTCGAGAAGTTGGCTTAATTGCCACTTATCTTAATCTGAGAAGTTTGAAATATTTTTATTTTATTTCTATAAAAAGTTATATACCTTCTTGAACTTAACCCGTGACTCGTGACCCTAGGCCTGAGCCTAGCCGGCTGGCGGACGGTGGCGGTGTGCACGTGTGGGCTTTAGCCTAACATATAGGTCTCCTCCCGTCTAAAGACAATTGGTACCTCTTGTGCTCCAAACTTAATTGTACAGCTTGAGCTATTTTAGGTGACCACTGTGCTTCTAGTTTTTTAATGTGGGATTGAAACTTTTCCAATCTCCATTATTTTTCAATTCCAACATTCCCTTATTTAAGTGGCATACTTTGGATTTAATTTCTCAATCACCCGAAATTAGTTTTAAGAAACTAAATAAACTATGTTATTCTACTCACGGAGTAGAACAAACTTGGCCAAAGAAATTCCCATTTTCAACCTCTGGACACATTTAATTAATTGGTCAAAAGATGGTCATAACCATTTTATAAAACCAAATTTCTAGCAATCCTCCACATGAATGAAATTAACGAGACAGACAAAACAAACATTTTAGAGAGATCAAGTAGAAAGCTATTGCATATGGATAGGTACCTTGTGGGTTTGAACCTTCCGTAGTAAAATACTATCGAGTTTACTTGGCTAACCAAATGAACATGATGTCTTGAACTATTCAAACCATTGGTGTAAACCAAAACAATAATATTCACACAATAATCTTCTTAACATTTTCGGTTCTCACGGTTGTGTTCATTTTGGCCATGAACAACTCTTGGGTTTCATAAGTGCTTTAGAGAATTCAAACCTTGAAACATTCTTATAGAAGCGGCCTACTAACATAGGTGATCTCCTATCAAGAGTATTCTGTCATACTCCAATTGATTGTTTAAGATATATGAATCATTAAAAGTTAAACTTAACCTTATAACTATGCAGAAAGCACTTTTTTCTATCATAATTATGGGTAGAAGTTTTACTTCCAAGTGCATAATTGAATCTTTATAACTTAGTTGTCCTATTAAACCAAGATCTTGGAATCTCCAGTCAGCAAGGTTGGGTTACCATTAAGAAGACTCTTACGTAGTAGGCTTTAACCCCATTCCCCTCGATAGGCAATATACTTGATTTCTTGGTAAGCCGTTAGTAAGCGGATCTGCGAGATTCTCCTTTGATTTTATATAATCAATAGAGATAACACCATTTGAAATCAATCGCTTAATGGTATTATGTCTATGACGAATGTGTTGAGATTTGCCATTATACATACTACTTTGTACTCTTTCGATAGTCGATCGACTATCACAATGCATACTAATAGCGGTGAGGCGGCTTAAGCCAACACGGAATATCCTCTAAGAAATTATGGAACCATTAAACCGTCTCCGCTTTATCTAAAGCAATGAACTCAGATTCTATTGTGGATCGAGCTATACGCGTTTGTTTTGAGGAATTCCAAGACAACGTTGTACCACCAATGGTAAAAATATAACAACTTGTGGATTTTGAATCTTTTGTATACGATATCCAATTTACATCTGTATCATTCCAATAAAGATGGATATCTTGTAAAATGTAATCCATAACTTGAAGTGAATCTTAGATATCTAAGAATTCTAATCAATTCTTTCCAATGGGCATTGCACTGCATTACTTGTAAATATGCTAAACTTGTTAAGCTGCATAAGCAATATCAGGATGCGTACAATTCATAATATACATTAGACTATTTATGATCCGAGAATACTCCAATTGAGATACGAGGTTCGACACGAGCCATAGACCGACTAGCCAAGACTCGGTTACATATTACGGTAGGGCCAATAACGGATCAAGGGCCAAGAAGATTAAGGACACCATACAAGGTCTTGTCCAAGCTATGTGGACTGAAACCGACACCTAAAGTGCAACAAACAAGACACCAACCTTCAAAATGAGTATGACCAAGAAAGAGCCAACCTTAGTACATAAGATTCAAACTAAGGATCGTATTCAAGGCATATTAGAGGCTAGTGGGAGATTGGAGGGCCAAAATGAGTATAATTCAAAGTTTGGAGACCAAAAGGACCACCGGCTGAAAATTGGGCGATCGCGCAAGCCATTATTTTGAAGGCAGAAACTAAAGGCTTAGCCTGGGCGTTCGCCTGGAATTACACTAGATGATGAATTAGATTATCTTTTCATTGATTTTTGCATATATAAACAACTCTCATTGTAGACAATTCACAACTTTGATTATTGAGAGATTAAATAAAAGTGAGATTTACTTTTCTTCTTTGTTCTTAATTGAAATAAACAAAACTTATCAAAAACTTCGTAAATCTTTGTTGCGTTCAAATGTGGTTCTTTGATTCAAGAAATCATCAGGTCGAGATTTTACAGCTTGATTTTAGCTTTCTTGGGGTTCATATCAATCTTTCTTGTGAGTTTCGAGATTCAATCTTCGCGGGTTCGCATAAGTTGGTATCAGAGCATTGGCTCTAAAATCATGTTTTATCTTTTCTTTTTTCGTGTTTTCATCAATTTTATCTTGAGTCATATAAAAAAAATATTTTCTTGCACCAAAAAAATATTCAAGAATTTTTGGGGCACGATCTATTAAGATACCAAAGCTAATTCTTTTTAGTTCTTACCTTGTGATAATTTTCTTTTAGTTTCTTGCGTAGTATCGAAAAGTTTTTAAAAAAACGAAAATTCAAGAAAAGTCAAGAAATGCAGTTCTTTGAGATTCTTGTGTTATATTTAGTAAGAAACACACACTACTGTTGAGATTGATAACATTAAAAAAATATTACAATCTCGTTTGAATGTGAAAAAATAAGAGAAAAAGCTCTCATTTCTGCTCCTTTGTTTTTGGTTGAATTGTGGGCTTAGATTCTTGCCACAATGAACATTGCATCGCAACCTAAAGGGAACGGCAATAGGATTTTCTCACCAACCAACCAACCGGAGATGACCAAGATTTTTAAACACTTAGTCTAACCTCACTGTGAGAAAAGAATGAAAAGACTCCCCACTTTTCTTCTCTCTTGAGGATGAGGATGATTATAATTATGTAGATGAGATTGGTAGGATGAGGTGTAGAGGAGATAGGCGTGAAATGGCACCTAGATGATGAGACTATAGAGGTCACGGTGGGGGTGGATAGAAACTTTGGAAATATAAAAATGAAAATACATTCCTTCCACAGTAAGATTAACCCTGAAGTCTATTTAGAGTGCAAAATGTGGTTGGAATTAATATTTGATTGCCATAGTTAATAGAAAGAGAAGAATGTGAAATTAGCAGTAATTGAGTTCACTGACTATGCTATAATGTGGTGGGATCAATTGGTGAAAAATATGAGAAGAAATCATGAGAGGCCTATAGAAACTTAGAATGATTTAAAAGCTTTCATGAGAAGGAGATTTGTATCTAGTTATTACTATAGAGACCTCTATCAAAAATTACAGAACTTTACTCAAGGTTCAAAGAGTGTAGAGGATTACAATAAGAAGATAAAAGTGGCTATGATTAGGGCTAATGTTGGGGATGATAGGAAGGCCACATTGGCCATATTTTTGAATGGATTAAATAGGGATATAACCAATGTAGTTGAATTACAACACTATGTAGAGTTGGAGGACATGGTGCACATGGCTATGAAGGTAGAGAGGCAATTGAAAAGAAAATGGGCAGCAAGGTATTTTTTGGGATCTAACCCTCCTTGGAAATCGAAATGGGATAATAATGATGGGAGTGATAGAGCTATTTTAAAGAGGAAAACTAAACCACCTAAGGAAAAAGATGAGGTAATTAGCAACATTAAACCAAAGTCGGTTTTCCAACCTTATAAGAATAGGGATATCAAATATTTTAAATGTTTGGGTTCCGGGCACATTGCGTCACAATACCCAAACAAAGGACAATAATTTTGCTTGATAATGGAAAAGTAGAAACAGAGGATGAGTGTGATAATGATATGATGCTTGAATTAGAGGATAATGGTGTAGAGTACCTGTAAAAGGTGAAGTCCTATTTGTAAGGCATGCTCTTCATGCACAAATTAAGGTAGATGATTTGGAGCAAGAAGAGAGAGAAAAAGTGAGGTAGAAGCACAAGACTAGGGAGAAAAAAAAAGAGATTGTAATTAGCAAAACTAACCAATCCCTCCCCAATTTGCATATTTCTTTTCCGTAGGAATTTAACGTGTTTCCTGAAGAGATATCTAGTAGGTTACCACCTATTACAGACATTGAACATCAATTTGACTTTGTATTGGAGCTGTTATTCCAAACTGAGCAGCCTATAGAAGTAATTCGGGATGAGACAAATGAGCTTCATTGGCAACAAATTGAAAAAAAAAATCCGTAGACTTTTCTTTAAGCCTGGTGAATGGGTTTGGGTGCATATGAAGAAGGAAAGATTTCACGCCCGTGAGGCGGTCTAGGCTATATTCTAGGTAGGATGGGCAATTTCAAGGTGATATTTGTGGTCGAATCTTTTTGAGGAAGGAGTGGATTATACGAGCCGGGCATCGACTAACGAGGACTCGTTACATATTACGGTAGGGCCAATAAAGAGATAAAGAGCCAATAAGATCAAGGACGCCATACAAGGTCTTGTCCATGCTACGTGAGCTGAAACTGACACCCAAAGTGCAACAAGCAAGACACCAACCTTCAAACTGAGTATGACCAAGGAAGAGTCAACCTTAGTACATATGATTCAAACTAAGGATCATATTCATGACATATAAGAGGCTAGTGGGAGATTGGAGGGCCAAAATGAACATAATTCAAAGTTTAGAGACCAAAAGGACGAGCAGCTGAAAATTGGCCTAGGCGGCCAAACATGGGGCGATCGCGCAAGCCATTATTTTGAAGGCATAAACTAAAGGCTTAGCCTGGGCGATCGCCCGGAAAAACACTGGGCCATCACCCAGGCATATTTTTGGAAAAGTCTGCATTTTGTTCAGTTTTTGTTTTCTTTTTCCAATTAGAACTCTATTTTGTTAAGTTTTAGTTATTTTCCGAATTATGTTAGGGTTTCATTGATTTTTGCATATGTAAACAACTCTCATTGTAGACAATTCACAACTTTGATTATTGAGAGATTAAATAAAAGTGAGATTCACTTTTCTTCCTTGTTCTTAATTGAATTAACCAGACTTATCAAAGATTTCGCAAATCTTTGTGGTCATTTAAACTTGGTTCTTTGATTCAAGAAATCATCGGGTCAAGGTTTTGCGACTTGATTTTAGCTTTCTTGGGGTTCATATCAATCTTTCTTGTGGTTCCGAAATTCAATCTTCGCGGGTTCGCATCAGGTTTGCCATTATTCTTGGCCAAATGTGGACTTAAGTCTACCGAAGTTTTTGCTGGACTTACATCATACGCATTAAACTTCTTAAGTATTGTTTTAACGTAGTGAGACTGAGACAGAAAAAGTCCTTCAGATGTCTTATTGATTTGAATTCCCAATATGACAGCTGCTACATCCATATCTTTCATGTCAAAATATTTTCTCAACATTTTTTTAGTTGCCATTATGACATCATGATTACTTCTCATAATTAGAATGTCATCAACATAAAGACATACAATTACATAAAGATTTTGTGTGGTTTTGATGTAAACAAACTTATCACACTCGTTAATCTTAGTACAATTTGATAACATAGTTTTATCAAACTTCTCATGACATTGCTTTGGTGCTTGCTTTAGTCCGTATAACGACTTAATGAGCCTACACACATTTTTCTCTCTGTCTATGAGCAATGAACCCTTTGGGTTGTTCCATGTAAATTTCTTCATCAAGCTCACCATTTAGGGAACTGTCTTGGCGTCCATTTGATGGATTTCCAAGTTGTGCAATGCGACGATTGCAATTAATACTCTAATAGACGGGATCCTTGTTCTTTGGTGAGTATGTATCGAAAAAGTCAAGGCCTTCTTTCTGTTTAAACTATTTAGTTACCAATTTGGCCTTGAACTTATCTATCGATCCATCGGATTTTCTACTTGAAAATCCATTTACAACCTAATGGTTTGTTTCCAGGTGGGAGATATACCAATTCTCAATTATTATTCTGCATAATAGAATCAATTTTACTGTTGACTGCTTGTTTCTAGAACGGAGCTTTTGGACAAGACATTGCTTCATTGAATGTCCTTGGTTTATTTTCTAATAAATAAGTTAGAAAATATGGACCAAAAGATTTTGATGTCTTAGTACTCTTACTACGTCTTGGTTCTTCATTACTTTGATGATCACCATAAGTAGTATCAAAAGTTTATTTTTGTGAACTTATTACTTTCCTATCTTTACAAGGAAATATATTCTCAAAAAATACATCATTCCTTGATTCAATGATAGTACTTTCATGTACATCAGGAATGTCTAATTTATGTACTAGGAACTGATATCCACTACTGTTATTAGCATATCCAATGAATATGCAATTAATAGTTTTAGGCCCTATCTTAATCTGTTTAGGTTTTGGTACTTCTACCTTAGCTAAACACCCTCAAACTTTTAATAATTTGTACGAAGGTTTGTGACTTTTCCATAATTCGTAAAGAGTTTGATTCTTACTTTTGTGTGGAATTTTATTAAGAATCTGGTTTGCTGAGAAGATTGTTTCCCCCACAAATTCTGAGGTAAATCAGAACTTATCAACAAAGCATTCATCGTATCTTTAAGAGTATGATTTTTGTGTTCAGCAACATCATTTGATTGAGGTGAATAAAGAGCTGTAGTTTGATGAATAATTCCAGAGTCTGAACAAAATTCTTCAAACGATGCTCCATATTCTCCTTCTCTATCACTACGAAAAATCTTTATTCGTTTGCTAAGTTGATTCTCAACTTCATTTTTGTAAAGTTTAAAAACTTCTAAGGCCTCGTCTTTGCTTTTAAGCAAATAGACATAACCGCATCTTGTGCAATCATTTATAAAAGTAATAAAATACTTTTACCACCTCTAGTTTGCACAAACTTTAAATAACAGATATCACTGTGGATTGACTCTAGAGGACTAATGTTCCTTTCAACTGAATGAAACGATGTTTTGGCTAACTTAGCCTCTCCACAAATTTCGCATTTATGATTTTGATCAAAATAACAAGTAGGCAATAAATCTAAACTTACTAATTTTCGTAAAGTATTAAACTTAACATGTCATAATCTATCATGCCATAAATTAGAAGACTCTACCAAGTAAGCAGAAGATTTAACTTTATTATCAAAATAACAAATTACAAGCATTACATTCATTTTGAATAGCCCATTGGCTAAGTACCCATTTCCCACAAACATGCTATTTTTGGTGATTACAAATTTGTCAAATTCGAACACTAGTCTAAATCCATTCTTGCTAAGCATAGCACCAGATACCAAGTTCTTGCGAATGTCTCGAACATGTAGCACATCAATAAGAGTTACTTCTTTGCCCGAGGTCATTTTAAGCACTACTTTGCCCAATCCAACAATCTTTGATGTTGTTGAATTGCCCATGAATAGCTATCGTCCATTGATCGGAGTATATGATGAAAACATCTCATTTTCAGACAAAGCGTGATGAGTGGCGCCGGTGTCTACAAACTATTCTCTTGGATTGTCTACCATGTTTTCTTTAAACACTCTGCCGATAGCATTAGATCGAGACACCCCATTAGACAAATTATCTTCCTCGGTCATGTGCACTTGGTTTTTGTTTTGCTTTTTCTGTCGACAGTCTTTTGCTAAATGTCCTATCTTCCCGCAGTTATAACATTCTCCTTTGAATTTCTTGACTTTTCCATTTTGCTTGCCATTACCAGAGTGTTTCCTCTTTTTGTTAGCATTTGACTCCACCAAATTAGCTTTCGCCTCTGTTTGTAGCTTTCCGAATTTCTTGTCAGAATTTCAGTTGTCTTCCCCAATTCTCAATCTTACAATAACATCATCAAGTCCCATCTCCTTGTATTTGTGTTTCATGTAGTTTTTGAAATATTTCCACATTGGTGGTAATTTTTCCACTATTGCAGCAACTTGAAATGATTCACACAGCTTCATTTCCTATGCTTGTATATCATGTAGGATGATCTGAAGCTCTTGGACTTTATTCATAACTGTTTTAGAATCAATCATTTTGAAGTCGAGAAATTTGCCAACTACAAATTTCTTTCAACTGGCATCTTCAGTTTTGTATTTCTTTTCCAAAGATTCCCACAGAGCTTAGGTAGTCTTGACTGAACTATATACGCCGTATAAAGTATTGTCAAAGCCATTGAGGATATAGTTTTTGCACAGAAAATCGCTCTAATTCCATAAATCAAAAGCTGCTATCTTTTGAAAATATGTTTCCTTCTCATCAACGATACGACCATCTTCACTCAAAAATCTCGCTAGGTTAAGAGTAGTAATATAAACCAACATCTTTTGTTGCCATCTCTTGAAATCCACCCTCGTGAATTTCTCCAGTTTTTCTCCATGAGCAGGAGGTACAACATTCAAAGTAGATGTCATCTATAAAATAAATTTTAAAAATTCTTAAATATTTTGCACGTACAAATAATTAAAGCAGAATATAAATTAATACAAAATTACCGTCTTAAGATTGTTGGTAAATTATAAGTAATTTATATTCTTTTAATAAAAAAACCACGTGCAGAAAATTGAACAGAGTAACGGCTTATTATAATCGAATGAATAAATAAATGTTCGTCGAGGTAAAAATTCAACTCTTTGTCCTTAAGACGATAATGCCCCGTACTAGTACTAACGATTCTCTAGCACTCGTCTCCCAAGACACAACGACATTGTATTGTAATAGAAGCACTTCAAATTTCAAGACCAAGGAACCTACTAGTGTTTTGAAACTCTCTGAATGAAATTTAGAATGCAAAAAATATTTAGGGACTGAAATGGAGAATACATAATAGTGCAGGAAGTAGAGAAAATATTAAACTACAGAAGACGAATTTTGGAATGAATAATTTATGGATATGTACAACCTATTTATAGGTGTTGGAAAGTTGTGTCTCAAACGACACAACTACTGAAAGGTTATGTTTGAAAAGACATAACACATCTGTTTAGACAAACATGTCATTGTGGACAGATTTTAGAAGCAATCGACATGTGACGCATTATGAGAAGTTGATTTAATTGCCATGTGTCGCAATATGGGAGGTTTGATATACTTTTTATTTTATTTCTATAAAAGTTATGTACCTTCTTGAACTTAACCCGTGACCCAGACCCGAGACTGAGCTTGGCCTGGCCTGGCTGGGGACGTCGCACGTGTGGGCTTTAGCCCAATCCACTAACATGTAGGCTTTCTCCTATTTAAAGACAATTGGTACCCCTCGGGGCCCAAACCCAATTGTACAACTTGAACTATTTAAGGTAATCACTTTGCTTTTAGTTTTCCAATGTGGGATTGACACTTTTCCAATCTCCATTATTTTTCAATTTTAACATTCTCTTATAAGTGGCATACTTTGTATTTAATTTTTCATTCACCTAAACAAACTATGTTATTCTAGTCGTGGAGTAAAACAAACTTGGCCAAAGAAATTTTCGTTTCCAACCACGAGACCCACTTAATTAATTGGTCAAAAGATGGTCAAATGATGGTGAAACCATTTTATAAAACCAAATTTCAACCACTCTTTGCTGGGAAGTGGATTCTTCGACTAACGTCGAATTTATCTATAAACAGTGGAGGGAAACATAAGAGAACAGTATCTGTTTTATCCAAAGCAACTGGATGAAATAAGGTTATCCGATCCATGGAGAATTAATGAGGAACTAAAAGGGAATGCCTAGTTTTGACTTTTGAAGCTTTTGAAATCTGAAATTGAGAAAATATCAATGCTTTTGCTAGCCTATCGCCATATAATTGGTGTTTCAAGATCAATTCTTGAAAACCATAGTGTTTGAGCAATAGCTCATTTGGATATAGCTCTCTTCCAAAATATTCTTTATGCAGAAAGGCAATACGGAAACCTTTTCTGATTTGTATTTCTACCAGCCCTAAAGCTAGGATCCCGAAGCCCTATAAACTAGACTAAGCAGGCTCCAAACAAGAGCATACATGCATGATAGACAAAAAAATATGCATAAACATATACATTATCTATTTTCCTACCAGTCTGTATTTTTTTGTGATAGGGTAATAGAAATATAAGATAACTGACAAGAGATAAACAAGGCTCCACGGGGATCTACAACCTTAATACGTTCATTGACATGGATGTGCTTTTTTTTTTTTTTCCCAGTAACTAAGGAGGTGTATTCAAATTGAAACTTTTAAAAATTTTTAAGTATTTAAAAGTTTAAGAATATTCAATGTACACTTTTTAAAAATCTCTAACAAGTGCCAACTCAAGCCTAGCTGTCACCATTAACATCACCAGATTTTATGCCTACCATGATTTTAGGATCGGTTTGTTTATTCTTTGTAAATATTCTTTGTCAATTGTAATTGTAAATTTTCTTTTTCGATTACATACATTTGAAAGCCTAAAATTAGGCCTCTCTAGTTGTATAAAAGATCTGAACATGAATAGAAAATTTGTGAGTTCAAACAACAAAACCATAGCGAAGTGTAATTCTTTATATGGTATCGAGCTAAGGTCATCGAGTTCGAATCACAAGAGTGGCATGTTGATGGAGGAATTGTTGGTAAACAATGATGTCGCTCTTAAGATAATGAGTTGGGTCACTCAAATGATGATAAATCGAATGTCATTAAAAGTTTAGCCTACCCTCACTTTGGAAAGAATTGGTTTTCAAATGAGATGGTTAAAACTCGATCCTAACAAAGTATTTGTGTATTCAATTGAGACTTTTAGAGACTTTAAAAAACTCTTTAAAAGTTACGGGTATTCAATTAAAACTTTGTAGGAGTCTCTTAAAGTAGTGGGGTATTTCAATTGAGAAGGATTTCTAGGAATTCTCTACTTAGCATATTTCTAGAGATTTCTAGAGACTTTATAGTGAAAAGTATATATAACAAATCTAAAAAAAAAGTCTCCCGTCTACCGTGAGATTGTGAAGACTCTAGAGCCCAAAAATAAAATAAAAAACTCCTATTTTCTTTCACTTCTAAGTTTTTTCATATATCTTCCATTCAAGTAAGAATTTGTTGTAATCAATTATTTATATGCAATTATATTTAGAATTTGCAATAATCAAAACTTTGGTATCACAATACATTGAGTCTTGTGTCAAAACTTGATGAATTTATAGCATTTTGATTAATGTTTTAGTGGGAGTCAAATTTTTTGCTTAATTATTAGAAATTATTCCATGGTAATAGTTTAGCATTGTACTGAAAATCTTTTGTTTTACTTTGATTATTTTATTCGTGTAGTTTAGCCAAGAATTGATTTGGCTAATAGGTGAACAAAATAGG
This sequence comes from Forsythia suspensa, assembly GCA_023638005.1. Classification (NCBI taxonomy): domain Eukaryota; kingdom Viridiplantae; phylum Streptophyta; class Magnoliopsida; order Lamiales; family Oleaceae; genus Forsythia; species Forsythia suspensa. Next base: position 16,764,214 of record CM042667.1, read on the forward strand.
TGTGCCATTAATAGGAGTCTTTAGGCGGGAATGCCATTATTTGTCCATCATTTATATTATTATAAATCTTGCTAAAATAATTTTGTGCCAAAAAAATGAATCTAGAATACACGATCTTTTATGTTTTCTCTCTATTTATGATTTTTTTTTTATTGAAAATAAAGAATGAATCGATCGATACTTATGTATATATACAATAACATAAGTTAACCTACCTTATTAATCTCACAGCCAATATAAGAATGGCAGGCTAAAAATGAGAAATATAATTTATTACTTTAAATTCTTAATTACATGTGTTGTGGATGATTTGGACATATGAGAAGTTACTTAAAATAATATTATAGTATATATAAATTTAGCTTAATATTTAAAAAAAATGAAAGTATCTGAAGTTTCTGAGATAATTTCAAACAAATTCATAAAAGTCACTTAAAAATCTTTTCTTACTGAATTTCACAAAAGTCACTTACTTATAAAAGTTTATGAAAGTTAAGTGGCTTGATGTAATGAATATTTCTGGTATTATTGACTTTATAAGTGAAATCAGGAAGTTCTCACTTCTCACTAAACATGCAAACATGAGAAGAGTATACATACTTGTACCCATGCAACAATGCAAGTCTCACTTCTTATTTTACAAAGGGTAATTAGCACAAAAGCGTCCCTACCTATTGAAGTAATTGTGCAGCGTCCATACCTTCTAAATTTTGGCAATTTTATCATTACCTATTAGATTTCTTGCGCCAAAGGTCCTTTGGTCAAAATCAGCCATTAACTCACCAAAAGCGATCTGGTCGTAATGGATTGTAGGGGTAAATTAGTCCAACCACTTTTATCACATATATATTACTTCTTTTTAAAATGGGGGCTTCTCATGCAATTTCAAAATTGCTTGGCGAGGCCCCATCTCCAAATGCGCCAAAAATTGAGGTATCCACAGATCAAAGTAATGAATCGACCAAGAGTCCGCTACGAGGTTGTACCCTTGTCCACACAAAGATCTTCACTGCTCACAATAATACATCCCGGATCTACATATTTCTTCTTCTTCTACTCCCATGGCTCGGTGACCCGGCTTTGCTGCGTCTCATCCATGACGCGACAATCTTTGCCTGTCATAGTCTGTAAATTCCCTCTGCGATGCGTCGCCGGTGGCGGTCCGCGCATTGATCTCAGTGGCCGTCCCACGGATCTCTCCAGTACATACTCATCTTTTACCATTCCCAACAAATTACCGGTATATCGTATGATTCCCAACACAAGCTCCCACCCAAATCGCGAAAACCAATTTACGCAAAAGCGCGGCGGCGTCGTCCCGGATCTGCGGTGGTGGTCGCGCGGTGTCTTGCAAACCGCCACCGCCTTTAAATGGATTAATGGCGCCTTTTTGTGCATTCTTTGAGGCGATGGCGGGCCATGGTTGTCTGCCGCGTGAAATCGTGGCGGTGACCTCTGATTTTGCGGTGATAGTCCCTGCCTTCCAAGGCGGGGACCCGCTCTGGCGATCGATTTCCTCTCTGCGCCTCCAACCACCTTCTCGACTTTTGGCCAATTTAATCCGTTCCAAATAGACCCAAAACAATTTCAGATTTCTTTTCAAAATTCACAATTTGATTTGATTTACAAAGCTTATATTTGCGACAATATATTTTACAACCGCACTCTTTGTTCATGACGAAAGCGGTGGCAGCAGTGTAAGACATTGGTTTTGGCGAGACATTGGATTTGTAAGAAATTAGTTTTAAGCGAGAAATTGGCGGTGTGAGAAGTGGTTTTAGCGATTTGGGGGGCGGGGGGCTGCCGTGCAATTTGGAAATTGCATGGGAAGCCCCCAATTTTAAAAAAGTAATATATATGTGAAAAAGTGGTGGACTAATTTACCCCTACAATCCATTACGATTACGTCTTGTTTTGGTGAGTTAATGGCTAATTTTTGGACTAAAGGATCTTTAGCAAGAAATCCGGTGAGGTAAGGATAAAATTGCCAAAATTTAGAAGGTAGGGGCGTTACGCACAATTACTTCAATAGGTAGGGACGTTTTGTGCTAATTAGCCTTTACAAACAAAAATCATTAAAGTTTAATGGTTTTCAAACATTCAACACTAGTTTAAGTCCCTAAAGGGTATTTTTTCAATTATCTTTAGGATACCATGGTGCACTGTCATTTAATGTAGCAATTTAATTTCATTTGTTGCCCTATAGTGCTTGTTAGAGTAACCCGGCTCTCTACATATATTGTCAAGTGCTCTCTGGCTGTATGTCCTCAGAAATATTTGGGTCACAAGTTAAAAATACATGTTAACGCCGTCCTAACAAAGTTAATATATCAATGTTTTACTGTTTTCACTGATAGTTTAAAATTCATTGCAACTTGTACTCTTTTTGTGTTTCATTTTGTGTTCCCATTCCCTCTTCTCCCAAACAACCTCTCTCTTTTTCCCTTTGTAAATTGCAGGTTGCCTAATGATTTGTGTTCAAGCTGCAAACTGTATTTCGTGTTTTGGAAAGAACAATTAGAGTATGAAAAGAGTAACTGTAATGAATAGCTTTATATTTCAAATTTTTTCTTTCCATATTTGTTTTCTTTTGTGAACTTGTGTCATAGTCAATTCTTAACTTTTCACTTTGGTAAATGAACCATAGTGTTTTAGGATCTGTTTGGTTTAGTTTAAAAGTTGTTAAAAAATTAAGATAAAATTAATAATTAATTTAACCACTTACATTTTATAGGACCCACAATTTTTATTAATTTTCAACCACAAATATAATCATCGTCTCAAAATTTGTTAAAACTTTTATCAAAGTTTTGTCAAACGATCCTTTATTCTGTTTGTGTTTTCTATTATCGTGGTGATTATTTAATGACGGTGCGGTTTTGGACTTAATTTATGTGTTTCTTCTACGGTGACAGATATCTAGCCATGCATACTTCTTGGATGCTCATTGTCACTTTACTGCATTGAAATGTTTTATTGCACTTTTGATTTCGTGGAAAGTATTTAATCATGTTATGGTTTTATTCTCTTGTTTTCAATTATTATGGTGTGTAGAATTGACGGAAGCTCAATGCTTTCTTGCATCAGGTTGAATATGAATTTTCTTAAATGATTGTAGATTTTATTTAAATTAAGTTTACCCAATTAATGATGCGGGGAAAAGGATATCAAAATGCTGCACACAAATGAAATTCAGCCCAAGTAACATTATGAAAATTATTGTATAATGTAAATGGAACAATTAGTGGCGTTATGAGTCACAATCTCCTCTTTAATTGGTGGAGGCAGCATGTGGCCTATAACACGAAAAAAGTGGGACTTTTTCCCCATTTTCTCTCATTATAAAGTCAATAAAGAAAATAATATATTAGAGAATTTTATGTATAGTCGTGTAATCAAAAGACTTTTTTTCGAGAATATTTGTAATGGAATAAGTTTTGCTCTTTATAGGCAATTTCTCTCGTCACGTGGTAAAATCCCAGCTCATCGAGGAGAACACGTGTCTTTATCCCGGAAAAGGTAGAGTGTGCGGGGCAAGAGTATCTTTCTATTGTAACCGTCGGCGGATATCATATGCGTGGAAAATCTTTGGGTATCGACCTATTTTCAAACTAGTCGACCCGACATCTGGGTGTCGATTAGTATTACGTAGAGCCCCAACTTTTGGCCTTCAATCTTTGGGTTCTTAGTTTGGGTATTTCTCTACATTAAACATTTGATCGGACTCTCTCGTTAAGCATCAGCGGGATGGTGGGCTCTCGTTAACACTGACTAGGCTCTCTACATTAAGCTTTGGTGGCTCTCTCGTTATTCACACGACTAGGCTCTCTATGTTGAAGTACACTTGGTGGGCTCTTTACTTTAAACACTGTTGTGCTCTCTATATTTGAACACTGACTATCATCATAAGCCCATACTCTTTAGTGATTGTTATCGCTAGTGAGTATGAACATTCATATTTGAGAGTTAGCTTATCGGTCCTTGAACAAGACATTACGCTTTAAAATCTTTGGATTTTTCTCGGCGGGATGTGAAGCAGACATCACTCACTAGCCCTAATTTGAAAATCTTGCATTGATATCCACTTGCTCGATTCAAAGTTTATGATTATACTCAAGATTCGTCGGTCCAACCTTATTTTCAACTTGAATTTCAAATACTTTGGGTACATGCAATGACGAGTTGCTTTTGTCATCTCACGATGACCCTTCAATAGACCATTCTAGTCGACCAAAAAGAGTCAATCGAAAGAGGTCGATTGCTCACGGTCAACCAGTTTTAGTCGACCACTTTGGGTGGTCGATTACTTTCATAGTCGACCACCTTAGTCTCTCTAGCTCTCTCTTTTTACGCTTTGGGTGACCATTTTATCGACTAATTTATTTTCGATGCTTGATTTGGCTATTTAGTTTATCATTAAGTTGCTATTAATTATTGCCTTGTAACCTCATATTCATTCTGCGCCCGTTAACCAACTATTGGGTTTATCAAGCTTATCATCCGTTATTGTTGTTGATTTGATCGTCTACCTAACTATGGGTTTTATTCACCTATCACGATTATTGTGGATGACTTGATTTGTTAACCAACTAGTGGGTTTATCCGACTATCACCCTTTATCGTGGGTGATTTGATGTATTTACCCGACTCGTGGGTTTATTCGCCTATCACTAGTCATCACTAGTCATCGCGGGTGACTTGATTTGTTAACCAACTAGTAGGTTTATCCGCCTATCACCCGTCGTCAGCGGGTGATTTAATACATTGTTGGTAGTTTTATTCGCGAATCACCAATTTTTGGTGACTTGATTTTTAACTAACTAGTGGGTTTATCGCCTATCACCATTCATCACGGGTGATTTAATGCATTTACCCAACTAGTTGTTTTATTCTCCTTCACTTGTCATCGCGGTGACTTGATTTGTTAACCAACTAGTTGGTTTATCCGCTATCACCGGTCATCGTGGGTGATTTTATCGTATACCTGTTGTTGGTTTTATTCACCGTCATCGCGGGTGAGTTGATTTGTTAACCAATTAGTGGGTTTATCTGCCTATCACTCGTCGCCATAAATGACGATGTGTTAACCAACTAGTAGGTTTATCGCCTATCATACATCATCACGGGTGATTTAATGCGTTTACTCATTGGTGGTTTTATTCATCTATTTTCCATCATTGCGGGTAATTTAGTTAATCGCGGTGAGCGTAATTGCTTAAAGTAATACTATTGTCCAAAGGTCGCGGAGATCCGTGACTCGATAGGTGTCTGAGAGACATCTAGCTAAGCTAGCCTTTCCTTAGCCCTCTTATCATTTGCCATTGTCTTAGCTTTTTATTGATTTGAAAGCGTAAAAATGGTTTATAGAAGGGATAAGCGGATAACATTACATCGAAAAAATTTGTAACTTTACTACAGCGAGAAGAAAAGTAGAAAGCAGCTCTTGGGTATATCCTACGATATTATTGTTTGAGGTTCTCGACATTCCATAGCCTACCTGATGGTTTTCTTTCGGGTCTATCATTTTTCCTTTTCTTGATTGTCTCCATCCATAGATAGTCAACATTTTCCATACTGCTACCTAATCTTTTCTATTGTGTTAAGCGGTTCCATTCTTACATTTAGGGGTTCGATGTCAAGCATCATCATGGGCTCAACCTTTCGGACTTGTATGCTATCTATGTAGCACCTATACGGATACATATTGATCTCCCTCACATCCTACACCTCGACTTGTTGGAAACTTCATAAAGTGGTGATAAGTTGATAATCTTGGCGGAATTTAGGGAGGACTACCGTATATGGCGTTGTAAGTCATGGGGGTTTTACTATCGAAATTCGTCATGATCGTATCTTGGTGGGTATGTACCCAAAGTATTTGGTAGCTCTATGATCCATTTAGGAGATCTTGTTGCTCTCTACGAAGCCACTGCAAAGAGTAGTGATCGATCGTAACTTTTCAAGTGGTGCCTTTAGCCTAACAAGGCATCGATTGAACTTGTCTATCTTTTGCTTTGCCTTGTCTATCGATACTCTTTTCACATCAAAGTCGGTGATAACGCCCATGATCACTAGGGCATCATTGTGGAGTATACCACCCCTATTCGATCTTTCTCTTTGAATGTTATGTCTTGACTAAATCTGGTTTTCTTTTGATTGGAGCCTACTTAGCTCAGCGGCGTAGCTTTAAAATTTGAATTCAGGTCACCTTGTGGGTTGTCACTCTTGAGATGACATTTATAATTCTCGCGTGAGGAGTTGGGTTCGTTGGTGACTCTACTTATTTTTTCTTTTCCACGATCATTTTCACATACCTAGCTAGAAAACCACAGCTTCAACAATAGCTCGAGCTCTTCCTTGAGTTGAATGCGACTTGCGGTATCATGCCGATGGTCTCTATGAAAGTGGTAATACTTTCTCTTGTCTCTCTTACTTGGTGGTTCGGCCATTTTACGAGGCCACTCAAGCTCTCTCATGTCACAATTTCTATCAACACATGGGCTCAAGAGGCTATTTAGAAGAGTGAAAACTTTATTACCATCATATTACATTTGGACATACACTTATTAGATTGGGCTCGCTCGAGGTGACCTTCAATTTTCTTTATCATCTCTCACACTCTGGTTGTCATGAGACTTTCGTTTGTTGGTCTTTGGCTCTCTTCCTTGGCGCAAACTCTTAGTCACCCTCTATGCTTCTTCAACATGTACATACTTATCTCTCTTCTTTAATAACTCATACATTGACTACGGTGGAATTTTAGAGAGGGACATTTTAAAGGATCGGTTTGAGTCATGTTCATTATGGTGTCACTCTGACTTACATACGAAGGTCCTTGATCCCCGGTGTGGCTTATTTGAAATGAGTAAGATAATCTTGTAGAGTTTCTTCATTTTCTTGAATGACTTGCATCAAACCTATGGCTGCTTTTCTCTTCTTCTTCTTCTTTGAAGAAAATATGCCACTAAGCTTTGAGAGAGTTGATCAAAAGTTTTAGCCGGATTGAGGGGATAAAGTGGCACCGGTCTTGGCCTCTCTATAGTGTTGGAGGAAAGGCAGGCACATTCTGACATGCAGTGCGGCATACAACCTCATCATGTCTTGAGCGTTCGGAGGTGATTGAGAAGATTGGTGACCTAATCATAGGACTCTATCATCGGTTGCTTGAATTTCTTTGGTAGAGGTACAACCATGATTTGGGAAGCAAATGGATCTTCCTCAATACCATTTTACGTGCTTGTCCTTCCTCTTTGTCGGTACTTTTAATTTTTTGGGTTCAACATTTCTTAGGTCTTTGTTCCAAGTCTATAGCTAGAAAGTGCGGTAGGGGTGGAGGTCGATCGATAGGGTCCTCCACAGGGCCCCTCGATCGACTATAGGTGCTGCTCGATCTTCAACAAGAGATTGCGAGGATGGGATGTACTACATACAAGCCTCCCTACAGGGGTTGCACATGAGTATTCTCTATAGAGGCTATTGGAAGCGGCCCGACATGAAGTCGGCACTTGTGTGGTTGATTGAAGCAAAGCCATCATTTGTCGTCACGAGTTTGTAAGGTCTCAAAGCTGCTCCACGGTTGCATATGTAAGAGATGGCGGTCCAGCGCCATGAGTTTCAGATTGACTACTGCCACGGTCCTTTTGGTGGAGCTTCCCGACTTAACTGCGCCCCTTCCATAGCTTTTATTGCAAAAATGATAAGTTTCCTACATATGGCGGTTGGGCGCTGCCTTGCCTATAACACGAAAAAGTGGCCCGCTCTTCTCTCCGTTTCCACTTGATTGTAAAAGTCGTGAGGAGAATAATATATTGGAGTGTTTTATGTGAAATCGTGTAATCAAAAACTTTTTCGAGAATACTTGAAGCAGAATAGGTTTTGCTATTTATAAGCAATTTCTCTCGTCCGCGTGGTAAAAATTCCGGCTCATCAACGGGACATGTGTCTTTATCCCGAGAAAAGGTGGAATGGGCGGGGTGAGAGTATCTTTCTGTTGTAACGTCGGATATCATATGCGTGGAAAATCTTGGGTATCTAACCTATTTTCAAACTAGTCGAGCGAGCCCACTATAAGAGGGTCGGTAGGCGCATATGTCGATCAGTATTAAGTAGAGCCCCCAACTTTACGGCCCTCAATCTTTGGGTTCTTAGTTTGGGTGTCTCTCTACATTAAACATTTGACCGGCTCTCTCGTTAAGCATCGACTAGGCTCTCTATATTAAGCACACGACTATCTCGTTAAACTTTGGTGGCTCTCTCGTTAACACACATTGGGTTCTCTACATTAAGCTTTTGACTAGGCTCTCTACATTGAACATTTGATTGAGCTCTCTACATTAAGCACGACTAGGTTCTCTACATTGAACATGATTGGTAAACACTTGTTGGACTCTCTACGATGAACACGACTATCATCAATTATGAAGGCGTAAGTCAACTTATTTCTTTGTAAAGTTTAAAAGCGGTCTATAAAAAAAACTTTGTATTGTTCTCTTTTAAAAGTTACGATATCCATTTTTTTTTTCAACGAACTATATTGATAATTATAATTGCTTGTTCTACTTTTGTTTTCTAAAACTAATAAATATGACAGAGTAATTATAGCATATATTAGTTAATGCTTAAAATTAAAATCTTCCTCATACTTTTCCTTTTTTTCCCTTTAATGCAATTCAGTGTTCATTTAATGTTGTTAAAAATTAGTTTTTTTTTTTTTAAATCTTGATAAAAAGTTAATAAATTTTTATTAATTTAATTATTAGAAAGTATAATATTATGTTCCACATTTTGTTTGGTTGAAATAAATGATGTTGCGACATTCATAATAAGTATATATATGAAATTTAAGTTACAACTTTGAAATTCATTTTTTTTTTTAAAGATTTTAAATAAAATTGTTACAAGCTTATTAAAAGTTAATGTGTCATTTTCTATTTAAGAGTTTTCTTTGTAAGATTTTGTTTAAAGATGTTGAGATTCTAGTTAAGTATTAATACAAGATGACTTCAATATTTGAGATTAATGACATTTTAGGGTTTAAAAGAAATTATTATATGATTCTCAAATTTGTCTAAGTTCTATGAACAATGAGTTTTTCGCATCAAGTTTTTAAGTTTACGATTTTTGGGAACACTATAAGTCCCTAAATGTTAGTATATTAGTTAACCTTCGAGATTTAGATCTCACATTACATTTTCAACTTTTCCATTGCCACACAAAGCAACAAAAAAATTCATTTGAGTCGAAGTAACTCCAACAATCTCAAAAAGAAGAAGTCGATACCTGTTGGTTGTAAGTACAATCCATGATAAGCACACATGGAAAGACATGCAAAAAATCCACAAATGCTGGGTGTACAAAGAAAAAGCCTGTAAATTCATCGAATTTTGCATGAGACATGTGTCACTCAATATAATTGTGTTCTCTCAACTTACTCATTAACTATTGTGTTTGTATCTTTCATTCCTTCTAAACAATCTACATCTACATACGTGCATTTTAAGTAGTTCTCATTATGTTAACATTCTTCAATTACCTTTTGTCAAAGTCATCATTCGTTTCTTCATTTTACCAAGCTTTTAGACATGTCTATTGAAACCTTCTCTTCTTCACATGTTAATCTTGTCACATAAAGATACCCTTCAAAATGTTGCACTGTGGTGATTATGTGGTCACATATTATCTTTACCATCTCATTGTCTTCTTTTACCAACTTTACACCGTTTAAATCAAATTGACACTCACGGTTATATGTTCCAATAGGCATACCTTTAGTTAATGATGACTTTGACACTATCTATATTTTCATTTGGCTCACCTTTAAAAGCGTATTCTAGGATTTTGTCATACCCACAAAATTCAGAATGTTTCACAACAATAACCAAACCAAATTCCTTTCCAGCCCTCTGAACCTAATTAGGCAATGAATCTTAGCTACATAATCAATGTTAAATAAAATTATAATTAGAAATTTGTCCTAAGTGTTGGATATTATAAATGATATATTTAATCTTTGCCTCATTCATAATTGGTCCATGGTAAAATCTTGTATGTAATCGAAAATATTGAGTTCCTTCTCATCTTCCTTACATTTAAAACAAACAAAGACATATTATGATATGTATAAACTTATTTTAAAAAATAAAAGTAAGCATAATACATGGCAAGTGTTAGGTACCAAACATTGCATTTAGTGTTCAATACTAATGTACTGAATATATTAGATAAGTTCGGTTTATATGTACTGAACATGAATGTATACATTTAAAAAATTAATTAAATATTCGGTACTAAAATAGACTTGACATAGACATCTTTGGTACTTAGCCACCATACATGCTATATTTATGTTATACTTATTTATTACTTATATATTACCGAACTGGAATCTAACGTGGAAATATTAAATTTATTAAAGGTAATATGAAAAATAGTACAAAATAATAATAAAAACTTACATGTTGACTACGAAAAGTTTCAGAACTCATATCGCCATAAACATGGTCATCATCATCCATCTTTAAGATTTATTTTGTGTGTGTAAAATTTTATAAGTAAGGATTTTTATGTGTGAGACTTGTAGGGTAAGTAAGAATGAAAAGAGGGAATAAAAATATATGAGTGTACACTGTGGTGGTTATTCATAATATTTTACTTATGATCATTTTAATTAATAAGAAAAATGTTTAAGTGTGGTGGAAAAAAAATTGTGGTGATACAAACGCCGTTAAAATAAAGAATGATAAATAAAAATCAATCATTCGCTAAAATACCTCTCTTCATATGCATTCAAAATTTGGAAAAAGCTTCTTACCATCAATTATATCTAAAATAGATACATTGACTTGGGAATAGTAGTATCAATCAAGCAGACCAAATGTGTCTCTTGACCTCCCAACTAGGGGTGTCAAAATGGGTAGGTGGGTCGAACTAACCCGCCTACGACCATGTTTGTTGCAAGTTTAAATCGACCCGTCTAAAAACATATAGTTCGAGCTAAACTTGGGCCATCTTTTAAATTTGAGGACCGGATCGACCCATGGCCAACCAAATATTGTGGGGCGGGCCAATTCAACTCGTCATTTTTTATTTATTATTATTTTTTCAATTTTTGGAAATTTAATACAATTTAAATTAAGTCATAATTGTAAATATGAATGTTTTGTGAGATGTGGGAGATTATGAAAACAAATATAAAAGAAAAATAAGTATTTTATAGCCAAAAACTAATTTTTTGAAAAATATCAAAGTGTTAAATTGGAATTTAAAAAGAAAGAACCGTTAAGTCAGAAACTCAAAGATAGTTCAACCATTCTTTTATTGGATTTTAGCGCAAATGGTCCGTAACGTACGTCTCTAGTGTGTTTTTGATTCTTAACCTTTCACTTTTGGCTAAAACGTCCCTAACCACGCCTTTAGGTGTGAAATCAGTTCCAAAATTCCGTCCAAAATCTCTATTAGTTGGGTGCGTGCACCACATCCACTTCTAACAGCAGAGAAAATTTTGTTAATTCATAAATAAAAAATAAAATAAAAGAACTTTCTTTTTGCTTTTCAGTAATCTTTTTATTTTGATTTTCATTACTATTAAAAAATTAAAAATAAATGATCACCCCCCCACCCACCCACCCACCCCACCCGGTTACTCACCATCTCCTACCCTACCCTCAAAACAGTCGTTATGGACAAAAGAATGAGGAAAGAAGTCCCACTCTCAAAATCCACCATGTAGCAAACAACAAATCAGATGAACATGATAATTGAACCCTCAAAATTCGGTTTGCTATCAAGTCCTACTACACTTGTTTTTCAGTCTCACCATCACCTCTCTTACTCTTGACTAACAAAATCAACAATAAATGGTGCCATCCCAGTAGCAATGTCAACAAAAAAAGGGAGAAGCCCTCCCTCAAATCTACTTTGGGAGTTGGGAGGTGGGGGGGTTCTCTGTTGAAATATGTCATTGATTCATTTCTATTTTAGGATGATTCGGTTAACTAAGAAGATTGCAATGCTGTAATTAATGGATTATAATCTTAGATTCATTCTAGGGTTTATATCATGAAAATTCTATATATACATTCTAATTATAGAGATGTATTATGAATGAAAAACACAATTCATTAATCTTTAGATAGTATCAGAGCCAAGTTTAATTTGTTCGTTCCAATATTTTCAAAACCCAAATTCATCAAATTAAACCATACTCATCTCTCATTTTCCAATTTTTTTGTGTAAGATCGCAATATTTTTTTTATCTTTTTCTTACAAAAATATATATACATACGTATATATATAATTTGTATATGTGAATTGCACAAATCTTTGCGGCTCTAATGCGATGACATGTATTGGAGCCTATTTCTAATGTGCAAATATTGATATGAATGGGATACGCTGCAGTTGTTTATCTATTTCTACTACTAGTAAAACCCAAACAATTTATTGTTATGATTATAAGATTATAGTTTCAAACTAATTTACAAAGTTTCTTGAAAAATATACGAATTAAAATTCGATCAATAGATTTATTCAAATAATTGCAAAGAGGTTTTCCCTTAATTTGAATTTTTTTTTCTCCTCCCCAACAAAAAATATAAGTGGAAAAAACTTGGGTTGTAGTTCGGCTGAAGGAGTTTTAATGCGAGAATCACCTTCACCGAATCAAATTCGACATATGGTCTCAAGCGATGGAAATGTAAATTGCTAAGCGGGACAAAATCTCATATATTAGGTGGTAAGACCAAGTCACTTGCGAGAATTTGATGAAGGCTATGAAAAATGGTATGTTGAAAATCAAAAAGTCAAGCGGTGGCTTTTAATGTCTATGTCTCTGAGAAATTATGAGGCGTTATCTACTCTTACCAGCTGCTATGACATTTGGAATGCCTTGTTAAAAGCATTCTACGATGGAAGTGATGAATTACAAGTCTTCACTTTGAATCGAAAGGCTTTTACGCAACACAAAGGAAGAATCCTCTCTGTATATTATGGAGAGTTGGTGAAATTTTTCAAGAGTTGGACCATCGTGATATGGTGGTTATGAAAGATCGAGATGATGTCAAAGCCCACCACAAGTCTATTGAGCGATTAAGAGTTCACATAATTCTCATTTGGATTGGATGAAGAGTTTGATTCAATCAGCGAGAGATTTTAATGCAAAGACTCGATGCGAACACGGATGAGTGTTATTCTTTGGTTCGTGGGAAGGCATTCGTAGTAGTACCACCACGAAAGGTAATTGCGAATCATCGAATCCGGTGCCATGGTAGCTCGAGAATCGTCTTTATCAAGGTCAACAAGATCGAGCCCGACCTAACAATGGTGAGCCAGGCCAATGGTATTGACAAGTATTCTTATAAATGCACTCATTGCAATAAGACCATAAGTCGTTGTTTTGATGCGGTGGGATATCGAGAATGGTGGGATATGGCGAAAGAAAAATGGTAGGATCCTTCAACTACAATAGTTGCTCAAACAAAAATAGATTATGAAATTCTTGACCTGACCTCGGCATTGGTAATAGTTGCCGATAGTGGTGGTAAGCTTTTAAGTATTTCTACACCTATTTTGAATAGTGCATGGATAATTGATTACAGGCGCAACAAATCACATGACATATGATTCTAGACAGTTCTCACCACTTAATCCTTCTACCCAAAAGTTTGTCTCTACTGCAAATGGAACTTTTGACCCAAGTTATTAGAGAAGGATCTTTGACTCTAACCGATACATTAAATTTAAATTCTGTTTTAGTGGTTCCATGTTTAGATTATAATCTTTTGTTAGTTTCTCAAATAACGACTAAGCTTATCTTGTGTTGTAATTTTTGGCTTTGATTTTGTGTGTTTAAGGACATCAAAACCGGAAGGCGATTGGTTGTGGTATTAGGCGGGAGGCTGTATTACTTGAACTTGGAATCAAAAAGTATCAATAGTCTACGATAAGCTACGGCGTTGGTGACTACGAAAACATAAAGAAATAAGGCATCTTCTTTTGGAAATATGGTTATAGAAGTTGATGTTTCTAGTTTTCGATTGTGATATTTGTGAACTTACGAAAAATCATCGTGCTTCATTTTCATTACGATTGAATAAAAGTCCACTTCTTTTTATGATTATTCATTTGATATGCGGGGTCCATCTAAGGTCACTACTTTGGGTGGGTCACGTTGGTTTGTAACATTTATTGATGATTGTACCGAGGATGACATGGCTTTGGTGATGAAATCTAAAAGCGAAGTGAATCGATGTTTCAAAAGTTTCATAAAAGGGTTGAAACTTCGGTACAATAGAAAGATTCAAGTTCTTAGCGGTGATAATGGTGGAGAATATCAAAGTACTAAATTTCAATATTATTTGGAAAACCGAGGAATGACTCGTCACAACTTGCTCTAACATACCCCAACAAAATGGGGTGGCGGCGAAAAAAATTGATACTTGTTGGCAATTGTTAGGTCTTATCGAAGCCCATAAGCCGTTTATCTTATTGGGAAAGCACTCGATTCTCTGACTTATTTAATCAATGGTACCCTCCGGCACCATCAATTTTAAAACACCATTTCAAACCCTTACTAACACAATTGTTGCCCCGGTGTCTCGAATTTAGCTCCTCATGTTTTTGGGTGTGTTGTGTTTGTACACCTACATAAGCATCAACGCACTAAGTTAACTTCTCAAGCATTGTGATGTGTTTTCGTTGGGTATGCCACTCATCATATCACACCAATAAACTTCTTGAAGATGTTCTGAGCCGCGCGAGAAGACAATTACCACAGCGTCATACGGAGGTATTCCTAAAGCCACATATGAACATGAGCTTTCTAGTAAAGTAAAATATCCCATGAACTATTACGTATCTAACCAATGTTTGTCAGAACCAAACATTTCATTTGTGAATCAATTATTTGCTGTATCTATTCCTAACACTGTGTAGGAAGCCTTAACTGATCCTATGTGAAAAGTAGCTATGAACGAGGAAATGAAAACTCTGGAAAAAAATGGAACATGGGAACTAGTTGATCCACCACCATAAAAGAAACCAGTTGGATGTCGATGGATTTACACCATGAAGTACAATGCTGACGGTACAATTAAACGCTTTAAAGCAAGATTGGTTGCAAAGGGATATACTCAAACATATGGGATTGATTAGACAAACATTTGCACCTATAGCTAAAATCAACACAGTTCGTGTCTTGCTACCTTCAGCTATAAGCTTGGATTGGCCATTACAACAGTTCGATGTGAAAATTGCTTTTCTACATGGTGAATTATCTGAAGAAGTCTACATAGATCTTCTATCAGGGTGTATGATACCCAAAAAGACACAACCAAAAGATATGTAGGCGAAAGAAATCATTGTATAGAATGAAACAATCTCCGAGAGCATGGTTTGAAAGGTTCACAAAATCTATGATAGCCTTTGGCTACCATTAGAAACTTTCGAGATCATACTCTTTTCCTAAAAAAGGGCAAGATAACATCACTGCACTCATTGTATATGTGGACGATATGGTGGTTACATGGAATGATCCTAAATAAAGTGAGGCCTTACAAAATTACTTGTTCAAAGAATTTGAAATGAAAGATCTAGGCCCTCTGAAATATTTTATTGGGATTGAAGTATCCCGATCTAATAAAGGAATAGTTCTATCTCAAAGAAAATATGCCTTAGATCTATTACAAGAGACGGGTATGTGAGCATGTCTACCAATTGATATACCGGTATAAGAAGGTCTAAAGCTATGTGTTGAATCGACCAAATACTAGTTGATAAAGGAAGATACTAAAGACTTGTAGGGAGATTGATGTACTTGTCTCATACTAGACCCGGATCGGCTTATGCTTTGAGTATTGTCGGTCGGTTTATGCATAATCCTAGAGAACATATATGTCGGTGATTATTTGCATTTTGTGTTTGAAGTTTGCTCTAGGAAGGGTATTATTCACTAAAAACCCGGACTATCAAAGCATAGAAGCATATACTGATGTTGATTAGGCTGGTGATGTGGGTAACATAAGATCTATTTCTGGTTACTTTACCTTTGTAGGAGGTAATCATGTGACATGGAGAAGCAAGAAACAAAATGTTGTAGCTCGCTCAAATGCAGAAGCTAAATTCAGGGGTTTGGCAAACGTACTTTGTGAGGCATTTTGGCTAAGGTACCTCTTGCAGGATTTGGTTTATCTATCTGAACAACCTATCCAACTGTTTTGTGACAATAAATTAGCATGTGACATTGCACATAATCCAGTTCAACATGATGGTACAAAAGCATGTCGAGGTAGACAGATTTTCATTAAGGAAAAATAGGATGGAAAGATTGTAATTACCTAAGATTCATCAGATGACCAGTTGGCTGACATTTTTACCAAAGCAGTCTCAAATCGAGTGTTCTTAAAGTTCTTAGATAAGTTGGGTATGTGTGACATCTATACATCAACTTGAGGGGGAGTGTTGAAATATATCATTGATTCTTTCCTATTTTAGGATGATTTCGGTTAACTATAGAAGATTGCAATACTATAATTAAGGAATTATAATCTTAGATTGATTCTAGGGTTTATGTCATGAAGACCCTATATATACCTTGTAATTATAGAGATGTATTATGAATAAAAAACACAATTCATCAATTTTTAGATTCTCCACACCTCTAAATTGCCATTAATGGCAAAGAAAAAGGGAAGAGGAGAGGGGTGGGGTGTGTGAAGTGTGCTCCTTTTTCTTTCATTAATGGCGATAAAATGGATGAGGAGAAAGCCCTCCCTCCTCTTCTCAAATTTTCTATTATAGTGGTGGTGGTGGTGGTGGTGGTGGTGGTTGTGGTGATTGGTGGGGTTTTTATTTATTTATTTATTTATTATTTATATAAAATTGACAAAATTTGTCCATCTTATTAAAGGTGTGTGTGTGGTGTCGCTTATAACTAATGAGAATTTGGGCGAGAATCATCTGCAGGGACCAATTTTGCACTTAAGGGCATAAGTTAGGGACGTCTTAATCAAAAATGAAAAGTTAAGAACAAAAATGCACTAGAGATATACATTATGGGCTATTTAGCCAAAATCCCTTCTTTCAATTTACTTGTAACTCTAGATCGGCCCTCGTGGGTGGTCGAACTTAACAATAAAACTGACACCATTTGTTTATTATGACGAACCAACTTTTGAATTGATCGAACCAGACTGAATCGAACCGAGTTGAATTAATGTGATCCTATTTTTTAGGGAAGTGGGTCATTGGGTCAGATCACCTGACCAATTTAACACAGCTCCGCCAAACAACGACTTCATTTTTCGGTGGGAATAGTGCTAAATGGCCGGGTGACCCGGCAAAATTTTCTAAATGACCGTTGATCAATTTTGACATGCAAATTACCAAATATAACATTGCCTTCTCTTCCCCACTTATTACATTTCAAATGATTTCAAATTCATCTATTGCCATCTACTGAAAAAGATATTTCTAAGTTAAAATCTAACTCATTTCAATGTTAGAATCCAACTCATTTCATCTATGTAAGAAATCTCAAGGTAGAAATTCATTTGTCTTTATTTTCTTCTTTTAATTCACGATAGAAAAATTGTGGATTTTATGCTATAAATCATAAAAATATGTATAAATTTGAGTATGAATTGTAATTTTTGCTTTAAATTTCTGTAAATCTGAGTTCTTGAAGTGGGTTAATTAAAAATTAGTTTAAAATATGCAAATTTACTTTAACTAAGCGATGTTTTATTAAGATTTGATACATTAAAGATCTTATGATACGTTATGAGACCTAACATGCCGTTAACAAAACTTATTAACGAGGACATTTAAGCTTTCTTTACATAAAATAAGTTTTTCAACTTAAATCATCATCAACCGTATAGGAGATTTTCTCCCAATTCATATAAAAATCACATATACATCGGTTTTGCACTCTCATTTTTTCTTTTTTTTTTGCCCTACAATTTTGATGCGAGGCGGGGGGCCGTGAACCATGGATCGACTACCGGGACTCAACACATGAGTCGATGGGAACATTACGAGGTCACGAGCTAAGAAGATCAATGAGGACATGCGAGGTTTGGTTCAAGCTACGTGGGTGAAGCGGAGATATCAAAAGTTCGATGCCAACCATGGTACAGGGCCGGTGAACCATGGATCGACTAGCGGGACTCAACACATAGTCAGATGGGAACATTACTTGAGGTCGAGCTAAGAAGATCAATGAGGACATGCAGGTGCGGTTCAAGCTATGTGAGGTGAAGCAGGTATCAAAAGTCGATGCCGACCTTGGTGCACTTAATTGAGCTAAGGACTATATTGGAAGTATATCGAGTCTAATGGCGGATTGGGGGACCAAAAGGGCGTGAGACAAAGTTGGAGGCGAGTCACGAGATGAGGCGAAATCATGAGAGGCTAAAGGAAAATAACCATGCGATCGCATGGTTATATATATTCTGCGATCATGCGGTGGAAATTTAGAAGCGAGAATATTTTGGAGCAAAACCATGCGATCGCATGGATAATGCCTATGTGATCACAAGGTGTATTTTCGGAGGAAATCGGATTTTGGCAAGTTTTAGTTTCCTTTTGGGTTTAGAACTCTTAATTTAATTTGGTTACTTAATTCCGAATTAGGTTAGGATTATTCGTATGTTTACTATTGAAACATCTTTCATTGTAAACATAAGACAATTATGTTTTTAAGATTAATTAAGTGAAGATTCACTTTCTTCCAAGTTCTTAATTGAACTAACCTAAACTTATCAAAGAATTCACATCTCTTTGTGGCGTTCATAACTCTGGTTCGTTGTTTCAAGAATTCATCGGGTCAAGTTCTTGCGGCTAGATTTTAGCTTTCTTGGGGTTCATATCAAATCTTTGTGGGTCTAGGATTTAATTTCATCGCGGGTTCGCATTAGTTGGTATCAGAGCTTTGGCTCTAAAATCAGGTTCTATCGTTTAATTTCTTGTTTTTATCAGATTCATCTTGAATCATATCAAAAAAAAACAAAAAACAAAACAAACACATATATATCTCTTTCATCTTCTTCAAGAATTGTTCGTGCATGATCCATACATGCACCAAAATTAATTATTTCCAGTTCTTGCTTGGTGATTCCTTTTTCTTTGTTTTTGTGTTGGATTGAAAAAAAAAAATGAAAATTCGAATAATTCTAGAAATGAGCTCTTTGAGATTCTTATCATCCAGTGCTTATTTCTTATTCTTGTTTGCCTTTCATCCTTATTCTTTTCGTTGTCTATCTTGTTCTTGTTCGTGTTTTGAATGCATGAGAGTGAAATTCTTGATTGAGTTTAGATAGTTCTTTAGAGAATTTGGTAAGAAATACAAGAGTGGAAAAAGGCAAGAGTGGTGAGATTATTATCGGGAAAAAGTCATATAGAGCGAAACACGAGTGCAAACACGTGAGGCAGATAATTTTTTCTTTTCCTTTTATTTCTTTCTTAATTTTTCAGTTTAAACAATGTCTAATCACGAAGAAACTACCCCTGGGAGTGAAAACAACCAGTTCTTCTTGTTAAGGGCCATGCAACAATAATTTGATCGTATGAACGTAGTGTTTGATGAGATGAGGGAGACTAATAATGCATTAAAGGTTCTAGTGGAACAACATAGTGCTATGTTTACAACACACTAGGCGAACAAAACACAGGGTTTCTCATGATAGGAGGCAGGATAGGCAATATCATAGTCCTATGCACGATTTTGAGAATGAGGCTGTAGTAGGGAGTGAGGATGGTGAAGCCTATAACTATGGGGTTGAGATGGGTAGAATGAGGCGTCGGGGAGGCAGTGAAAAGCCACCTAGGCGGTTGATTATAGAGGCGGGGTGGGGTAGATAGAAATCTTGGAAATATTAAATTGAAAATACCTTCATTCAAGGCAAGAATAATCTGGCGCCTATTTAGAGTGGAAAATACGGATGGAATTAATCTTTGATTGTCATAACTATTCGGAAGAAAAGAAAGTCAAATTAGCGATGGTGAGTTCTTGAATATGCTATCATGTGGTGGGATCAATTAGTGACCAATAGAAGGAGAAATCATGAAGGCACTGTGGAGACTTGGGATGATTTAAAAGCTCTTATGAGGAGGAGATTTATACTTAGTCATTACCATAAGGACCTATATCAAAAATTGTAGAGTCTTACTCAAGGTTCAAGTAGTGTAGAGGATTATCATAAGGAGATGGAGATGGCTATGATTAGGGCTAATATCGAGGAGGATAGGAAGCTACCTTAGCTAGGTTTTGAATGGGTTAAATAGAGATGCTTGATATGGTGGAATTACAACATTATGTGGAGTTAGAGGACATGGTGCACATGGCTATGAAGGTAGAAAAGCGGTTGAAATGAAAGGGGGCGACCACGGTATTCCTCGAGATCTAACCGCTTCACGGAAGCCGTGGTGGGATAATCTTGACACGGGTGAGATGATTGTTTCAAAGGGAAGACCGAACCACCTAAAGGAACTAATGTAGTACCTACCAATAACAAACCCAAGGCGGACTTTCAACCTTCTAGGAATAGGGATATTAAATGTTTGGGTGTCGGGCACATTGCATCACAATGCCCAAATCGGAGGGTAATGATTTTGCGTGACAATGGGAGGTGGTATCGAAGTTGAGAGTGATAGTGATGAAATGCAGATTGGAGGATATTGGTGTAGAATACCCGTTGAAGGTGTAGCTCTAATTATGCGGCGTGCTCTTAATCACAAATTAAGGTAGATGATATGGAGTGAGAGAGAGATAACATATTTCATACTAAGTGCTATGTTAAAAACAAAGTGTATAGTATGATAATAGATGGGGAAGTTGTACCAATGTCGCTAGTACCATGCTTGTTGAGAAACTAGGTTTGTCTATGATAAAAAACACTTTAGGCCTTATAAGTTCTGGTGACTAAATGAATGTGGGAGGTCAAGGTTAACAAAGCAGGTTTTAGTGAGCTTTAGTATTGGGAAGTATCTTGATGATGTGATGTGTGATGTGGTCCTATGTATCTTTGGCCATCTTTTGTTGGGCGGGACCTTGGCGATATGATAGGAAAGTGATACATGATGGGTTTGAGAATAGGTGACTTTGTCAAAGATGGTGACCAGGTTACTCTTGTTCCATTATCACCAAAAGCAGGTTTATGAGGACCAATTGAAATTAAAAGCGATCTGATCAAAAGAAAAAGAGTGAGTTAGAGCGCGAGAACAAGCGAGGGAGGAAAAAAAAAAATGAGAGTGGGTGATAATATTTTAAAATCACGAGAGAAAACAAAGGTGAGTTTCTATGCAAAGAAAAGAGATCAAGAGGCCCTTTTCAGAAAATCAGCCATTGATTTTGCTAGTATACAAGAGTCAACCTTGTGATTAGCGACACTAACCACTCCTCTCCCGGTTTAGCTATTTCCTTGTTGCGGGAGTTTGATGGCGTGTTTTCTAAAGAGATGCCTAGTATTTTACCACCCATTCGAGGCATCGAACATCAAATTGACTTTGTACACAGTCTTTGTTATTTCAAATCGCGTCGGCGTACGAAGTAATCTGAAGAGACCAAGAGCTTCAAAAGCAAGTTGAGAGTTGATGGGCAAAGTGCGTGAGAGAAAGCATGAGTCCATGTGCGGTGCGGTGCTACTTGTGCCCAAAAGGATGGGACACGGAGAATGTGTATTGATTGCAAGGCGATCGATAATATAATGGTAAAATATCGTCATCCATCCCTAGATTAGATGATATGCTTGATGAGTTGCATGGATCTTGTATTTTTAGTAAAATTGATCTTAGAGTGGATACCACCAAATCGGAATGAAAGAAGAGGATGAGTGGAAAAGCGCTTTTAAGACTAAATATGGTTTGTATGAATGGTTAGTAATGCCTTTTGGTTTAACTAATGCTCCAAGCACTTTTATGAGATTAATGAACCATGTTTCACGTGCTTTCATAGGCAAATTTGTGGTAGTCTACTTTGATGATATTTTAGTATATAGTAAGAACTTGGATGATCACATTGAACAATTGCGTTGTGTGTAATGCCTTAAATGAAAAAGCTGTATGCTAATCTTAAAAAGTGTACCTTTTGCATGAAACAAGTTGTTTTCCTTGGCGATGTTGTTAGTACAAGTGGTATTGAGGTCGATGAAGAAAAGATTAGGGCCATTAAGGAATGGCCAACACGAAAAAGTGTCACTAAGGTGAGGAGCTTTCGTAGTGCAGCGAGCTTTTACGGTGTTTTGTTAAAGATTTTAGCATGCTAGCTACACCACTTCTTGAAATTATAAAGAAAAGTGTTGGGTTTAATTGGGGCCTTGATCAAGAAAATGCATTTAATATTATTAAAGATAAATTGTGTTACGCACTGTTTTAGCGCTACCTAACTTTAACAAAACTTTTGAGATTGAATGTGATGCCTCGGTATAGGTATTGGGTGTGTTAATCGGGAGAAAGCGACCAATTGCCTATTTTAGTGAAAAAGCGGGTGGGGCTGCCTTGAATTACCCAATATATGACAAAGAATTATGCGCTTTGGTGAGAGCCTTGGAGACTTAGCAACATTACCTTTGGCGAAAGAGTTTGTTATCCATACCGATCATGAGTCCTTGAAGCACTGAAGGGGCAAGGTAAGGTGAATAGGCGGCATGCCAGTGGGTGGGAATTCATCGATACTTTTCCTTATGTCATTCATTACAAACAAGGTAAGGAAAATATTGTGGGGTGATCGTTGTCTAGAAGGTACACTCTCATTGCTACTTTAAATACCAGTTAATAGGTTTTGAGTATGTTAAGGACTTGTATGCTAATGATAATGATTTTCTTTGGTATGTATGGGGCATGTGAGAACAATACTTTTGGACAATTTTATAGACTAGATGGCTTCTTGTTTAAAGCAAATAAATTATGTGTACCTTTTAGTTCTTTATGTGAGTTGCTTGTGTGTGAGGCACATGGGGAGAAGCTTAATGGGACATTTTGGTGTGAGAAAACTTTGGATATATTACATGAACATTTCTTTTGGCCTAAAATGAGGCGTGATGTGGAGCGATTATGTGCAAGATGTATCACATGTAAGCGAGGCCAAATCTAGAGTCTTACCTCATGGTTTGTATACTCCTTTACCCCGTACCTAACGAGACTTGGATTGATATCTCTATGGACTTTGTATTAGGCTTGCCTAGGTCAAAACAAAATAAGGATTCAATTTTAAGTGGTTGTTGATTTTCTAAAATGGCGCATTTTATATCTTGCAATAAAGCAGATGATGCTACTAACATTCTTTGAATTATTCTTTCGAGAAATTGTCCACCTACATGGTGTTCAAAAGTATTGTGTCGATCGAGATGTTAAATTTCTTAGCTACTTATGGAAAGTCTTGTGGGGTAAGTTGGGGACTAAGTTGTTGTTTTCAACTACTTGTCACCCTCAAGCGGATGGCCAAACCGAGGTAGTAAGAGAACTTTATCTACTTTATTCGTACTATAATCGAAAAGAATCTAAAAATTGGGAGGAATTTGTTTGCCTTTTATTGAATTTGCATATAATAGAAGTGTACATTCTACTACGAATATGTCTTCATTCGAAATTGTGTATGGTTTTAATCTATTAGCGCCTTTATATTTGATTCCTCTACACATTGATGAAAGGACTAGCTTGGATGGACACGGGGAAGGCGAGAAAGGGTAAAGTAGCTCTATGAGGTGTGCGATAACAAATTGAAAAGAAGAATAAGCAGTATGCCACAAAAGCGACAAAGGGCGTAGACAAGTTATCTTGGAACACTAGAGATTGGAGTGCAGGTGCATATGAGGGAAAAAACGGTTTTACGCCTGTGACGGTCTACACTACACCACACAGGGGATGGGCACTTATCAAGGCCTTGAGCGAATAAATGATAATGCTTATAAAATTGATCTTCGGTGAGTTTAATGTTTGGCTACTTTCAATATTTACGATCTTTCTCCTTTGATGCGGTGATGATTGAGGTCGAATCCTTTTGAGGAATGAGGGGATGATGCGAACCGAGGGGGGCCGTGAACCATGGATCGACTAGCGAGGACTCAACACATAGTCCTATAGGAACATTGCTTGGTCGCGAGCTAAGAAGATCAATGAGGACATGCAAGGTGCGGTTCAAGCTCGTGGTGAAACAGATATCAAAAGTCCGATGCCAACCTTGGTACACTTGATTGCTAAGGACTATATTGGAAGTATATCGAGTCTAATGGCGGATCGGGGGACCAAAAGAATGTGAGACAAAGTTGGAGGACGAGAATGCGAGATAGGGCGGAAATCATGAGAGGCTCGAGGAAAATAACCATGCGATCGCATGGTTATATAATAATTGCGATCGCCGCGGGTGGAAATTTAGAAGCAAAATGTTTTGGAGCAAAATCATGCGATCGCATGGATAATGCCTATCACGATTGCAAAGTGTATTTTCGGAGGAAATGGATTTTGGCAAGTTTTAGTTTCCTTTTGGGTTTAGAACTCTTAATTTAATTTAGTTACTTAATTCCGAATTCGGTTAGGATTATCCGTATGTTTATTATTTAAACATCTTTCATTGTAAATATAAAACAATTCGTTTTGAGATTAATTAAGTGAGGATTCACTTTCTTGAGTTCTTAATTGAACTAACCTAAACTTATCAAAAATTAGCATCTCTTTGTGGTGTTCATAACTTCTGGTTAGTTGTTTGAAGAATTCATCGGGTCAAGTTCTTGCGACTAGATTTTAGCTTTCTTGGGGTTGGATCAAATCTTTGTGGGTCAGGAATTTAATTTCTTAGGTGGGTTAGCATCAAATTCTCTCCATCCCCAATCTTTATTTAATTTTCTATAGTTGATTCCACCATTACACTACTATAAGTTCTGCACTTTTTGATGCCTTTTAGCCAAAGCGGCCTCTTTTTCCCTCCATGTCTCCTTCCTCTCTTCACCCACATTGGATCCTATTTTATCCATAGCAGCAGCGAATAATTGGAAAAACTTACGTATATCCTTTGCCAGAGTTTGAACCAAAGTCAACAATCCCAATTTATCCTCTAAATTCCTATAATTTTGCATAATTTAAAATAGCATTCATCATCGTCTAAACATGGATTCGAATTGAAGGAATAATTGATCAGCATGGGACTGCAAAGGTGTTTGAGCAGTAGCTTTAAACTCTGCAATGGTGTTTGGCGATGGTTTTAAACTCTCTCAATCTCAATTCTCGAGACCAGTTCCTAATCAGCAAAATCCCACTCCGGCGTCGCTCCTTCTCGTCGAGCCCTTTCGCTCTCGTGACCATTGGACTCACTTACGATTCCTCCGCATGACCACCATGAGATGATTCTGAGAGATATCTACACTTTTATAAGCACATAAATTCTTCAAATGTAGTTTTAGTCTTATAATAGATATGTAAATGTTGTTGGGGTTTGGCCATTTATATAGTTGCAAAGGCGCCTCAATGGAAAGCAACAATAGATTTTAAGTGGATACGGGAGAACAAGGAGGCTGTTGCGGCCAACATCAAGAACTGTAAATTCAATGCTAATATTGACCTAGTTGTGGAGCTTTATGATAAATTAATGAATGTTCAAAAGGTCAGTTTCCACTATTACACTCGTAATATTGTTTACTATACTTCAGTTTCATTATGTTGTTGGTGTTGGAATATTTTCTTAAAACTTGTCAAAATCAAAAGATGCACCAATTGTTGAATGGGAAGACTTCTAGGTCGACTAAAATTACAAGTTTTCTAATCTTGGATACTTTGGTAGTCAAAACTTGGAAGGCATCTAGGTCAACTAAAATTAAACAAGTTTTTAAATTTTGGACTCCTTGGCAATTTAAACTTGTAAAAAAATTAGATCATTCATTAACTATAAATTAACGTGGTTTATTCTCTTTTGTAGAGGTGACTTGAGGGTTTTACGAGAGAGAAAAATTGTAAGCCTAGCATCCTAATTGTTTTCTTGTTTTCTTTGTGGTTGTACAAAGAGTAGAAATTGGTGGGTCTTGGTAAAGCTTAGAATATTATTTTTCTTGAGATACTTGGAGATTTGGGTGGATGAAATCTATATGATTGTAACAATTTTTAATATAGTGAAAATTTTTACAATCAGTAAATCTTCTCTATCTTTTATATTTTTACTGTTTCGTTATCTTTCTCGAACAAGGTTTCGTGGACAATAAAGGAATTGATCTCAATTTTCAACAATAGTATCGAGAGAATTATGTCGTTTAGAGTATTGGCGCCTGAGAGAGAGAAGATATATCTATCAAATATGAGGTGGAGAAATTTGTGGAAGAATCAATTTTGCCTTGTGGCAAGTACAAGTTAATGATGTTTTGATTCAATGCGGGTGCACAAGGCTTGAAAGGAAAACCAACTCTATTTCGGACAAAGATATTGAAAAACACTGGTGGCGTGAAAAAATTATCCAAAAGGTGGAGTAGGCTTGGCTAACTACTTGACATCGGAATCTTGACAATATGTCTCTCTTCATGAGAGGCGATGATGATGTTTGAGTAAATATTTACATCCTCGTGGCATCGCTAGTTGTCATGATAGATGATGTGTTAGTATTAAGCGGGTCTACAATTGCACATGGACATTGGCTTGATATTAATGCAAGGTGTATGGTGGAATTGATGTCGATGGTGATGAACTTTCGAGTAAGTCAAGCAAAGAGTTGCACCATATTATTTTAGCAAATTTATTAGACATGAGCCGATAAAATTCTTAGAATTTATTTTTCTAAGTGATTATACTTATATGGTGGAGTATGTTAATTCTCTATTTTGAGAATTAGGATTGTTAAAGTGTACTCTTTTTTTAAGTATCGAGATGAAGAAAGGCTGCGAGAAGAGATGATTGATTTTGACTCGTTTTTCGTCAAGGTGGAGATTGTTGGGATATTTTCTCAAAACTTGAAAAATCAAAAGATGCACCAATTGTTGAAAGGGGAAGACTTCTAGGTGACTAAAATTACAAGTTTTCTAATATTGGATACTTTGGTAGTCGAAACTTGGATGGCATCTAGGTCAACTAAAATTGAACAAGTTTTCAAATCTTGCACTCCTTGACAGTTTAAACTTGTAAGAAAATTAGGTTATTCGTTAACTATAAATTAATGTGGTTTATTCTCTTTTGTAGAGGTGACTTGAGGATTTTACGAAAAAAAAATTGTAGCCCTAGCATCCTAGTTGTTTTCTTGTTTTCTTTGTGGGTTGTACAAAGAGTATAAATGGTGGGTCGGTAAAGCTTAGAATATTATTTTTCTTGAGATACTTGGAGATTTGGGTGGATGAAATCTATATGATTGTAACAATTTTTCATATAGTGAAAACTTTGTGGTCAGTAAATCTTTCTCTATCTTTATATTTTTTGTTTTGTTATATTTCTACGAACAAGGATCTTGTGGACAATAAAAAATTGGTTTCAATTCCCAGCAGGTTGGTTTATATACTTTGAATTGCATCAAGATTTCTTTTGGCATTATGATGATATTAGCGCCAAATAAAAGAGCTCATTGTATTCGAGTGGCGGACATAGGATTTTACTCAAGAAGGCACTATGTTAACAATAAATAAAAATATCAAGACAAATTATATAGAGAGAAACAATTAAAATTTTCGATACATTAAAATTGTCCATAAATAATTTTTTATATTCTTAAATGGTTTAACAACACCATCATTACAAATATTATAAAAAACATCTTTATCAATGTATCCAATCATGCAATAATTCATTTTCAATCTGATTGCGCAATTGATTTTTGATAAAATTCATAGGAAAACACTCTTTCTACAGGGTAGGTTGAATCAACTTAGACTTATCAAAAGGTGAAAATATATTAGTTGGATCCAAGCAGGCCAAACAAACAATTAACTTGGTGCTTGTCTCACTAAAACGACTATTTCATTCTTGTAGCTGCAAATCAATGATAATATAAAATATCTCAATTTGATAATGATGCATATTTGTGATTTCATATACTCTGCACCTTGAGTGTCTTGGAGGGCAAAACATATCATTCATATTGTGAACATCAATACCATGTTTCTCACAAATGGAAGATATCATCTAATAAGAGATTCCAACCATTGTTCCTCATTATTTGCAACATTTCTTTACATATTCTTACCAAAGCTATAACATTCACAATGTTTTGATCTTTTTTTTTACGCAATGCTTGTGACGGATCACCATAGGTTCCTAATTCAATCTTCATCCAATGCGGACAAAAAACAAGACTAATTGACCGAATAGATACCAATGTTTGTTTTGCTTCATTTCTTTGATTAGAGCTTAATCTATCATTGTTCATTACTATCTCAAATAATTCAACACTAGATGAAAACATGCCAATTAACTTTGATTAAAGTGATATGGTGTGAGCTCCAGCGTGTATCAATCGTCTCTTGAAATTGATTTCTTGATTTAGGCCTTTACCAATTGGAATCTTACCGCTATTATAAGCTTCAATAACAACATTGTCGTAATTCTCGAAAAATATCATGATATTTAGATTATCTTTGTACCAATATTTACCACATTAGCAATCACGATAAATAAATCTCTTGACTTTTACATGCTTCTTACCTTTCTGACAACAAAGAGTGATTAAAATTGGTGAACAAAAACATGAATATAAAAGCACATCCATTCTCCTTTAATTGAAGTTGGTGATCTTTGATTATGTCTAGAAAAGAAAGTGCCAATTGCGGCCTTAAGGAAGAGAGGCTGTACTATCAACAACATGTTTGATACCTACAAAACACTCAATTATGTAACATTTTTCATTAACATAAGGTATCAAAATTACCATTTGCTCCTTTGAATCTGAGTCGCGAGATTCATAATATTTACCTTACATATCCTAAATATTGCATTAACTATTTAGACTAAAATAGATCTTACAATATCTTTTTGAATACGTGGTGATTTGACATCTCGGAAGTATTCTTCAAAGTAATAGTCTTTATAACTCACTATGATCACTAACCATTGTAAAAGTTTAAGAAAATATCCTCGATTGCTTGAATTTCTAGATTCATCATGCCTACCATACTTGTCATAAAAGAAACCTAACACAATCGATTGATGCAACCAAGCAGTATGATCTTTAACATTTTCTTCATTTGTGTGTTGGTAAAATTGTTTCAAAAGCGACTTTTTATTCATGAGGAAGCTTCATAACTTCTAAAAACTTGATTGTCAACACTAGTTGAATCCCCAACATACTTTTGTAACTTTTCTTTCTTGTTCCAATTTCAAAATCCTTTGACAACAAAAGAATCTCTACCTCTTTTGTCTCCTTGTTGTGGTTTAAACAAATAACAATAGTTTCTTGTTGTACTCTAACCAAATACAGTATCTTCAAACCAATTAGAATTAAATCATCTTGACTTGTCCCCATACATTAAGAAAATCATGACCACAAAGTTGACAAGGACCTTTATGTAAATATGGTCTTCTAACTTCATCTTGAATATTTTGAGGTAATATCAAATTTATGGCGCTCTCTTAGATATGTAGGAAGATTTGCCAATTTGACTTTATTACAATATTGTTTTGCACTTTTTCATTTTCTTTGGAGATAATGGTAGTTTCGGAGTTGAAGTTGAATCAATGGATATTGTTTTGAAGTCTCTTCATCACTATTTCATAAAAAAAATAGAATGAAACCAGATGGGCAATATTTTAACCAAAAGAAAATAGAATGTTTTGTATAGAATGAAAAATAGACATGAATAACCACAAGCATGCCAAATGTTGGTTTAACAACATTGATCAAGTTAAATATTCTTTCATGTTCAAAAAATAGGCATTAAATATAAATTACACAATATTTACACTAAATTAGTTCAACGACATGCCAAAATTTAATTTGACCACTTCAACTAAATTACACAAGAAAGACTGTTTTCAACAAACCAAATCATGCGAGCTTCTAGAAAATATAAAACATGGCCAAGGATAGAGAAAAGAGCTTTACAATTTGTATTTGTAATAAAAGATAGAAATAAACTTGGCCATTTAAAGAACATATTAGATTTGATAAATAATCTTGCACTTGAGCACATGAAAAGACATAATTATAGCTATTAAATAACTTTTTTTTTTTTTATCACCACAAGAGTTGAATCTCAAGATTGAAACCAACTTTCCAAGATCCTATGCAATTCCAAATATTCAATTGAAGAAAATCAGCTTTCTTTTCAACATCAAGACCCTATGCAAATTCAAGATCCGACTTCAATTCAAGATCCTATACCAAACCCGTCCTATGCAATTCCAAATATTACAATTCAAGATCTTATGCAAAATTCAAGTTCCACTTCAATTCAAGTTCCTATGCAAACCGTCAATGCAATTCCAAATATTCAACTTCTCTTTTAAAAGAGCTAAAACCCATTAAAGAAAACGTTTTAATATTCAACTGAGGATTAGGTAAACACAAATTTTGAGAGGGTCTCAAAATTTCTGTAATGAATAAAACTTATTCAATAGTGAAACTCACTAAAAATCAGCTGAATCGATTGAATTTTATAAACTTCAAGCTCAATTTAAAATAACCAAGATCAATTACA
Organism: Forsythia suspensa; assembly: GCA_023638005.1. Taxonomy (NCBI): domain Eukaryota; kingdom Viridiplantae; phylum Streptophyta; class Magnoliopsida; order Lamiales; family Oleaceae; genus Forsythia; species Forsythia suspensa. The sequence continues at coordinate 16,794,801 of CM042667.1, forward strand.
TAAATGGGTAAAAGAAAAAATGAAGAAGATGAAGGCGGAGAAGAGAAATGGAAGGAATTTCTTGAACAATTCGGTTACACATTTCAATCAATATTCATCTCTCTCATCCGACTCTTACATATAATGACAAAACAATTTAAAAGCATGTTTTCCATTACAACTTTAAAAAGCGTAATATAACTTCAATCAATTAACTTGAATACAAAAAGCGTCGTCGTTTCCCTAATTTGAAATTCAGTTAATATGGTTTCCCAGGTTGCTTTTCTTTCTCTTCCCTTTTCACTTTGTAGATCATCTTCTTGACTCGTTCCTTCTATTGTGATTCTTCCTCTGACTGGTCCATCTTCTCTCTGACTGGTCCATCTTCATAACAATCCTCACCTTATCTAAACATTGTCCCAAAGGTTTAAATGTGAAATCTTGCTTCTTTATATAGGTTGAATCCACCTCGAGTTTTTTTTGGATAAAGAGGCTATAAGGTCTAATCGAAAAGGTTGGTCCCCTTCTTTAAGTGGAATATGATGGTCATCTAACCTCTCGGAGGCGGACCTTTGGGCTCCCGAAAAACATCATCAAATTCAATTAAGATGGGCTCTAGTTCTTGGTCTCTGTTACTTCATCTTTCAAAATGGTGTTAAGCTACCCTACTAATCTATAGGGTGGTTGGACTAGTAAGGATTCCAATTGAGAGCCATTGATTAGTTCAAACTTACTATTAAAATTTCCACTACAAAGTGTCATCCTTCTCTCTTTACTCATAGGCGCGATGTGCTCCTCGGTGAAATCAAATATTCTTGGGCCAAATTGGCTCGACCAATTAACTCCTAGAACCATGTCACAATCCCCAGTTTTAAGGATCTCAATTTGTATTGAAATTCCATCCTTGCATCTGCCATACGATAAGTTGATTCACAAATCTACTTTCCAATTTCTATCAATTGCCTACGATCGCGATTAAAGGCTGTTATTATCATTACGATACCTAGATATTGCACCAAATTGTCACCCATGAAGCTATGAGTACTTCCACTATGTATTAGAATAGATATGTTTTGCCTCGATTCTTCACAGTATGGATAAGGTTCCCCATTAATGCGTTGAGAGAAATGCGCACGATTTCCATAGCTTCTTCTTGACTAACACATCATCCATTGTCTCCCCTTCTTCATCATCGACCACTAATATGTAGTTCAACATTACATTCTTGCAGACATGTCCTAGTGTGTACTTTTCATCACATTTAAAACAAAGTCCCAAATTTCTTTTGGTTTACCGTCGGCGAGGGCTAAAGGGTTTTATAATGAAAAGGTTGGCTTGGTTTTTGGTATACGTATTTCTGAGTGAGGTAATTTAGGGTGAGTGTAAGGTTTATGTGTCTTGGAATTTTTATTGATGGCCATTATTGTGGTCTCATGCAACAATGCTATCTCAAAAGCTTGGGTCGATAAAGAAGGTTTGATCATTTTAACCATGGATTTAATTTTTTCCTTTCAATCGACTTGTGAAAATCTTGATGTAGTAGGACTCGGGTAAGCTAGGTAAAATCTGCATAGATTGAACCTTCAACTCCTCAAATTTCTCCATATATTCGACAACCCGAAGCCAAATTGTCTAATTTTCTTTGAAAGTTTCCACCACTTCCTACCCAGTTGTCTCGGCCAAACCCCCCTTGCGCCTCGGTGGTCAAGAGTCCCCAATCGGCATTTGGACGACTAGAGAGAAATCCATGGAACCAAACATACGCTTTCTCCTTCAAGTACATTTCGGCTATGCCCACTCTTAAATCCTCGGTATTTGGTGTAATTGGAAATATTTATTAACTTTTCTCACCCACTCTCTTGGATTTTCACCACAAAATTGAGAAAATCAATTTTAGGGAGTTTGTGGTTCATCTAGTATCATTCCCATTCCTCTGTTGTATTTTCACGACCCGGATCTCCTACTCAACACACTCCTTGAAGCTAATCCTACATTAAACCCTTCCACACCTTATCTTTAGACATACTCATTTTATCTAGCATAGCAACTATAGATTCATATTTTCATTCATCTCTTGCATATAGTGTTCAATTATTTCTTGTTTAGTGCTCAATATTTTAAGGATTTTATCGGATGAATCCACTTTACACCCTGCTGATTGTGTCGCAACCCCGGATCATTAATGTCCTTATCAAGTCTTTTCTAGCCTTCCTCGTTAGCCTTTTGCCTTTTGCTGGTTTCGATCTTGCTTAGGATCTTAGTTTTCGATACCAATTGTAATGAATGAAACTTATTCAATGGTGAAATTCACTTAAAATCAATTTGAATGGATTGAATTTTATAAACTTAAAAGCTCAATTTAAAATAACCAACCTCAATTACAAAATGGGTAAAAGCAAAAATGAAGAAGATGAAGGCGGAGAAGAGAAATGGAAGGAGTTCTTGAAGAATTGATTACACATTTCAATCAATATTCGTCTTTCTTATCCGACTCTTACATATATGACAAAACAATTTAAAAGCATGTTTTCCTTATTACAACTTCAAAAAGCGTATTACAACTTTAATTAATTAACTTGAATGCAAAAGCGGCGTTGTTTCCCTAATTTGAAATTCGGTTAATATGGTTTCCCCGATTACTTCTCTTTCTCTTCCCTTTCCACTATAGATCATCTTCTTCAGCTGGTCCATCTTCATAACAATTTCAAATACAAGATTTTCAATTCCAATTCCAAGTATGTGTGATTTTTATCATTGTGTGTATAAGATAGATTTTCGTGGTGTGTGTGATTGGCAAATAGACTCTAGTCCTAGGTAAGACTACATCTGAAGAATTGAAATAAATTACATAGTTAGATACTTACCTAGGCGCGAGCAGCGGTCGGAAGAGGTAGTAGTCTTGGTGGAATCCAAGCAAAGACAAAGCTACAACTTGAAGGAGGGCAGTGGAGGATATTGAGAATTGAGATTGAGAATGGCATCACACACACACACACACACACACACACACACACACACACACACACACACACACACACTGAGAGAGGTGAATACATAGAGTGAAGATTATTATTATTTCTTTAATTAAATTGAGAGAGGGGGTGGGGATGGGCCTCAATAAATTTTCTTTGGGATGTTTTCATAAATGAGCCATATTTTGAAAATAATTCCAAAGACTTATTCTATTCTTGAGAAATTTCAAAATAGTGTGTTTTTTAAATATATTTATTCTATTTTCATATATTAATTACCGGTATGTGATTAGCCTAAAAAGGGGGATTTTCGATTATTTCCATTAAATTGAATATCTAATTGATTCTTTGTCTAAATAGAAAACAAAAATTTTTAGAAAATCGAGGCAAACATCATTCCATGAATAACATCATTCGTGAAGAAGATCAATCCATGAAGAACATCGACCCATGAAAAACTTTACAGCGTGAAGAAAGTGCGGTGAAGAAAATCGAAGCGTGAATGATCAAAATAATTACATAATGTTAATTATTGTAACTTTGTTTATCAATCCAAATATATGTAATCGATTTTGAATAAATGTTATTATATATATGAGTTCAAAAAATTCTTTATTTGAATACATATGTTACAAAATTTTTGAAATTCATGATATTTTATGTTTAAATTCTGGTGAGAATATTTGCACATGTTACATTATATTTTATTTATGATCTTGTAATATTTAGAAGTTTACGGTTTTTGCGGAAACATCTATTGCATTTAGAACATTTGTATATGTTACAATCGCGCATGTTACATTTCGTGTATTACGTTTGCGTGTATTACATATACATATGTTACATTTAGATGTCGGTAACATATTATTTTATGTTATCATCACTCTAAAACAAATGTTACAAAAATATATAAAATTCATGATATTTTGTGTTTATATTCTGATAAGAACATTTGCATATATTTACATTATAATTTGTTTTGATCTTGTAACACTTGGAAGTTTACGGTTTGCGTAGATGTTTATTACATTTAGAACATCTGCGTATGTTACTTTAGTATGATATATAACATCAATGATACATATTAAAACTCATGATAATATCGGTTGTAACATATGTAGCGTCGGTAGTAGAGAATATCAATACATGTAACATATTACGGGTAAAATAATATTATATCATACATATCATATTCGGTGATACAAAATATCGTTTGTAACATATGTATCAAACGGTGATATACTATAGCATTTGTAACACTTATATCGGACCATGATATTAAAAAATTCTATTACAAATGTTACAACTACAAAACCAACTATAAACTTCAACAATTTCGTATTTACATACATCTTGGACTTTAAAACAAATTGACACATTGTAACATCGAGAATGTAACGGTGAGAAGAAATTTAACTCATGATTTAATAACATAACTCAATCGTAACATAACTTAATACGTAACATATTTAGTAACATATTAATTGCTACAAAATATCAATTGTAATATCATGTATCGAACTTGATTCACAACATCATCCCTAACATTTGTATCAAACATTCATATACAATATCATTTGTAACAATGACATCGAGACATTGATATTAAAGAGAATCTGTTACAAGCTGATTACAACGATAAAACGAAATCTAAATTTCAACAAATTCCTATTAATATATAAAATGTCTTTATATGAGACCTATATATACATATTATATCATAAAAAATATTTCATCTGAGAGAACAATCAAATCCTAGGCATTACAGCGGTTACAAATACAAAATCAACTCTAAACTTCAACAAGTTTATTGTCTCTTTCGTTTTGGGTGCTTTAGGTGAGTGTAGAACACATTATTCACCGTGGCTGGAAGTGTTCGACTCGGTATGGTTTCTTCTCGAGACAGCGCCATCTTCAACCTTGTATTTTCACGATTTGGAGTGTCTATTCTTCAACCAAGAAAAAAAAGCATGAAAAATGTCTGCGATTTGGGATTTTGGGAGAAGATTTGCTAAAATTTTGAAAGATTTTATTCCGACTTGTAAATGGGAAGTTTCTTTGGTTTGGGAGTTTTCAATTTAATGGGTGCTATAATCTAGGAAGGTTAAAATCGGTAATGGATAATTAAATGTTTAAAAATGACTTTAATACATTATTAATTCAATATTAAATTAGTTAATATAATTTTAAGAATGTAGTATTTTTATATAAATAAACTAAGTTGTTAGATTTAAAATTATTTTAATATTCATAAGTAGTGGGTGTAATATCCACATTTTCTTTTGTGGTATAAAATTGAGTGCCCCCCCACCCGGGACCCATACCCAAAATAAATCACCTTACATCCCATTCGAGTTATATGTTGTTTGCTCCATAGAATGATAGTTTTGGGATTAAGTTTGAGGCAATTTCTTTGATTTGCTTTCTGTGCCTAGAAAGCGAATTTGGATGATGAAGAATACTTGATTGTCCTCTTTTATGTGTTGCATTTAGTTACCTTGTCAATATAGAATATGTTTCTCACGGTTTATGCGAGAAAAATATTTGGTTACTCTTGCTTTCAATTTCAATGTATTTATTACGAGTCTACTCTCGGTAGTTTATAACTTTCATCGGCATATGTCTCATTTCTCTGTGTTTGTCCCATGCCAATGCTAAAATAAAAGCTCTTTTACGTCACGGATTTTGTTGTGTTTTCATTTAGCTTTGATTTGGGTTCACAACAAGAAAGATCACTTTTACCAAGCGTAATTTTTGTTGTAGAAAGTCAAGTTTAAGTTGTTTAAATTCGAAAAATGGTGCGTCGAGAGACTTTACAAAACCAAAATTTTCATCGTTAAAAGTGAAATTTATTGTAGTGGTTTGTCTTACGTAATGAACTAAATTTTCTATATTTGTATAAAATGGGCACAAGCTAGCTTTTTACCTAATTGTTACTCACGAGATAGCGAGGAAGTTGAAGGGCTTTGGGCTGTACTTTCTTCTTTCATCATGTACTCTCTGACACTACGCTTTACATTGTAATAATTTTGTTTTGTTGGTGGGAGGTGCAAATTGGTTGTTAATACCATTGTTTAAAAAGACTTAATCACCTCGGCGGGTGGGCGAATTCTTACGCCCCCAAGAGGCGAGGAGATCGAGACTCTTTTATCTCATCTATAATAAACTTTTATGCATCCCTTCCTTGTGGTGAAGTGCATGCCTCGGCGCTTTGAGGCGTAAGCCTCATGATGAACTAATATATAATTCAAAAGAATATAGAAGTACAAAAATATACTCGGAATAAATTAAAATCAAAATACAAATTAACAATAATAAAGCGTTAGCTTGCAAACAAACATAAAAATAAATCAATAAAAGAAAGGAAAATAGTCTAAAAATATAAGGCCAATAATAGAATGTCACGAAAATGATAGACAAATGGGCAAATATCTTAGTCGACGAGGAAGCAGCTTGCAGGCGTATGCCTCATAAATGGCATGGTAGGGATTGAGGCATTTATGAAAGCCTCAAGTGAGGTGGAATTTGAGGCGTAAGTCTCAAATAGTTTTAAACAATGGTTAATACTTTCTTTAGAACATGAAGCATTCTTGGATTCTTCTAAAACTATGTATATGAACTTCTAACTTCAACATGCTACTAGTGTGCCCTACTACTACCTTTGTGCCATATGTTTCTATTTGTATTCTTGATGGAATCTATAAGCCTACGTGAATAACCTCTCTGTCCGTAAGGATGCTTGGGCGATATATGGAGCTCAATCTTTGGAATTATCATCAATTGATCTTGTAAATCTGGTTGTAATTGTATTAAAGCTTGTATGAGATTGGATATTTATGGAAAATGTACTTTGTATTTATTTGTGTAATATTGAATATTTGACGAGAATTAGAGGCACATCTCTCCCGATGATGATTACAAATGAATTCTAAATGCATTCCTCTTCTCGACTTATTCCTTTTATACCCCAAAGTCAACTCTCCATATATTACAATTAAAGCAGATAATCTTGCTAAGTAAAGATGAAAAAAACACAAATAACATTTCAACTTTGCTTCAATTGTTGGATTTGCTTCTTTGTTTTTTCTTTGGCGCCCTCGCATCGTGAATCGGACCTCCGGCCTTTGCATCCTATCAATACCCCCTCTAACAAAGCCGCCTTGTCCTCGAGGGTGAAGCGAGGAAAAGCTGCTCCGTAATCATATAAAATGGTTTCCATGAAGCCTCCGGTGAGGCATATCCTTCCTTTGAATAAGAACATCTCGGGACGATGAATTTGATGGTTGCCCTCTCGTACCCCAAGACAACACGGTTTTAACACAATTTCCATATCTTTCTCCAAGCTGTGATGGCGGGGCTGGTTATATGATTGTCGCCAATAGCGCTTCCTCAATTGCGAAATATGAAACCTTTGGATGAATGGATGTGAGAGTCGGTAAACATAATCAAAAAGCCACCTTGCGCTGCGTCCTACCACCTCAAATGGACCATAATATCTCGGAGCTAACTTCTCATTCACTCGAACAGCTGTTGTCTTACGGCGATAGAATTAGGAGTTTAAGATACACCCTTTAAGCCATGATGATAACTCAATATCCTTCTATGTTTATCGACCCCTTTTTCATTCGTTGTTGGGCTTTGATCACATTTGTATGTTGAAGCTCTCCTAACGTTAAATCCTCTCCACCAGTTGTTGCTCCAAGGATAACACAGCTGTCGACCCTTTCTCGAAAGAAATCAAGGAAGGATGGTCTTTGCCATACACAATGTAGAAAGGAGTAGTATGGGTTGAGATGTGAAAGAAGGTGTTATACCGATATTACGCCCAATGTGAAATTTAAACCATACCTTGGGTTGATCGGATGAAAAACAACATAAATAAGTTTCCAAACATCTTTTCACCACTTAGTTTGACCATCCGTTTGGGAGTTATCTGCGGTACTCCTTCTCAACAAAGTACCTTGCGGCCTAAAGAGTTCAATCCAAAATATGCTCATGAAGACTACATGTCCGATCGGACACAATGGGCGTGGAACACAATGAAGGCGGATTACTTTCTTTACAAAAATAGATGCAAGCTATTCTGCGGTGAATGGATGTTTCAACTTTGATAAAGTGACTATACTTCTTGAGGCGGTCCACTACTACCAATATCGAATTGAACCCTTGAATTTGGCGGTCCTTCTACAAAATCCATAGTTATATCATCCCACACCTTGTGTCGAACCTTTGGTAGGGGCTGCAACAACCGGCAATTGGAGCAAGAGATAAATACTTGTTTTCTTGGCAAGCGGGCGAGCCTCGACATGTGCCACAGATGTCCCAACAATCCTTCCCGATAGAATGTTTCACCCAACATCTTATATTTTTTTAAGAAAGCTTGTATGTCCTCCTACGCAGTTGTTATGACCCTCTCTTAGTGCAATTACCACCACTTGAGACCCTTTCGGAAGAACTAATTTGTTCTTATACAATAATGAACCCCCAACCACTGAATATCCCGACTAAGAATGGAATTTACATTTACTTGACCAAATCTTACCGAACTTCATATGCTTTCCTTTGCTTCATTAATCTCTATTGCTTTGGATCGGATAGTGGATGGGATAGTTAGCGCCATTAATAGCGCCGCTAAATCTCTGCAGCGATAATGCATCTATTTGCTTTATTTTCCAACCCGAGTTTATCTTGGATATTGAAATCGAATCGATAGTTTTGTTAACCACTTTTGATGCTTCATGGTTACCAAGCACTATTCAACGAAATTTCAAACTTTTTTGGTCCGTCCTCACTACAAGCTTCCTTCCCGATAGATAATGTCTCCATTTCATGAACAGCCCTCACAATTTCCATGAGTTCCCGCTTATATATAGATTTATTCTTGGCTCAGGCTGATGCATCAATCATCCCCGACCCATGGTCCGAGCGTCGGTTCTATAATAAAAGGTTCCCAAAAGTTAGGAAGAAGCGGATGCAATCGAGTCGTCATAGTTGGCTTTAAAATTTGAAATGCTTCCTCTACCTCGGCATTCCATCCAAATTTATCTTTACATAATTGTTGTGTTAACGGCCAAGCAATCTTGCCATAATCTTGCACAAACCGTCGGTAATACCGGTTAATCCGAGAACCTCGCGCAAATCTCTAAGCGTCACGAAGTCTCGGCCAACCCTTCATTGCCTCTAATTTGGAACCATCGGGGCGACTCCTTCGATAGAAATAATATGGCCCATGTATTCTAATCGTTGTTGTCCAAATAAACACTTCTTCTCATTAACGAACAATTGATCGACCCTAATATCTTTAAGACTTTCTCAAGGTGTTCTTTGTGCTCACTAATGGTTGGAATGTAAACAAGTATATTGTAAAAAAAAAAAAAAAAAACCAACACACACTTGCGTAGATGTTCCTTGAATATTGTATTCACGAGGGATTGGAAAGTTGTCGGTGCATTCGTCGACCGACGACATGACTAAAAATTCATAATGGCTTTTGTGAGAATGGAAGGCATTTTGGGCATCCTCGGGCCGCACCCAAATCGATGATATCCCATTTGAGGTCCAACTTTGAAAATATGGTAGCACAGTGTAACTCAAATCAATGACTCATCAATTATTGGAATGGAAAATTTATCGCATGCACGGTCACCTTATTGAGAGCACGATAATCCATAAAAGCGCAATTCCCATCTTTTTTTTTTTACCAACAATATTGGACTAGAGAACGGGCTAGTGCTATTTTGGATGATTCCTACAGCTAACATTTTCCGCACCTATCTTTCAATTTCATTTTTCTGAAAATGGGGATAAAGATATGGCGAACAACGACGATGTGGCTCCTCTCTATAATGCTATAGCGTGATCGTGATCTCTAATTGTAGGCGGTTGGTTCGGCTCTTGAACACTCCTCTAAATTACCACAATAATTGAGATATCACTTCAAGGGGCCTGGGTTGGGGTCTATTCTCACCCACCTCAATATTTTCCAACTCTAACAAAAATTCGTCACCTTGTTCCCTTAAGGCCTTTAACATTGCTTTCAACGACATGGATGATTTATTTAAGTTGGCATCACCGTCAATGTGACCTTACCCACCCTTACCATAAATCTCATAGTTAACCTTCTCAATCCACTTGCATCGCCCATGAGCTTTCCCAACCATTGCATTCCTAGTATAACATCGGAGATACCCAATTCTAGTGGTGGAAATCCTCCGCTACTTGAAATTTTGCGACCTTAATACAACATCCATGCACATGCCCTCTCATTTTACGGTCAAACATGTGCCCATCAACACCAAGTATCCAGCGTGTAAAATGCTGAGTTAGCCCCAATTGTTGGACTACCTCAGCTGAAATAAAATTGTGGATGGCTCCGGAGTCAATCAAAACCACTACCTCCCTTCGGCCGATGTGCCCTATTAACTTCATCATGCGTGGTTCTGTCAAACCCACCACTGAATTTATGGATAATTCTACCGCACTTTCTACTTCTCCCCACTTGTCCCCTTCCTCATCGCTCTGTTCTTCTACTTCATCAATGATTAATAGCACTTGCAACTCCTTGTTCTTGCAATGGTGTCCAATCGTATATCTCTCATCCAGAAAGCAGGAGGCCCTTTTCTCTCTTAGCTTGAACTTAAGCCTTAGAAGCCGTTTAAAGGTGTTAGGAAATTTTGGGAGAGCTAATGAGCAGCGTTAGAGGAATTATGGAAGGCTTGGGTATACTTACCATGATTTGGGTACATTGAATAATTAGGCCCGAAAAGAATGACTTTATTTACTGGTTGGGCCAGCTTCGGCTTTGGGCTGATTAAGCATCACATTTCTATCCTCCACTCTTTGGGCCACGTCCATGATTTGGTCAAATCCACATGCCTCGTTAATTTGATTTGACCCATTAACAAAATTCTCTTCTAAGCCAGCAGCGTCATTTGTCGAAACTAAGCCAGCGTGTCGCCGTCGAAACACAGTATGAGGCGCCTCCAACCTCTCTACTTACATCAACATATTCATGTTAAAGTAATGTTCTGGCGATAAATCCATCGATGCGGATCATCGCCTACGAACATTGGCATCTCTAGCCGTCGTGCCCTCGGTGCCCATCGTTCTTTGATCACGGAGACATTTCATGGAGTCGGTGCTCGTCGGACTCCATTGGATGTCACGTGAGTTGGAGTATAACTTGATTCCTTCCTCTACTCCTATACTCCACGTTGTTGTTCACCTCAATTTTCTAGAAATTGTTCTATCTTCTCCATTATGGTTAATTTTCCCGATACTTGCCTAAATAAGTCCTTAATCTACCCCGTCTCTTCTAGCATGCCATCGTACATCTCCTCGTCGTGCCTCAACTTCTACAAAATCGATCTTGAGTTGTCTCTTGACGTTGCCATGACGGAGGAATCAATTCTCGATACCAATTTGATGGAATCTATGGCTTACGTGGATGACCTCTTTTATGCGTAAGGATGCTTGGGCGATATATGGAGCTCAATCTTTGGAATTATCATCAATCAATCTTTGTAAATCTGGTTGTAAATGTATTTAAGCTTGTATGAGAGTGGATATTAATGGAAAATGTATTTTGTATTTGTTTGTGTAATATTGAATATTTGACATAAATTCGAGGCGTGTCTCTCTCCCGATGATGATTACAAATGAATTCTGAATACATTCCTCTCCTCGACTTATTCCTTTTATACCCCTCTCTCAACTCTCCTTTTATTACAATTAAAACAGATAATACTGCTAAGTAAAAGATGTAAAAAAATCACAATTAACATTTCACTGCTTCAATTGTTGGATTTGCTTACCGTTTTGATGGTGCCTCGCATACGTGAATTGGACCTCCAACCTTTGCATCCTTTCAGTTACTTGAGATTTTTAGTTGTAAACACATAGTAGGATGGGAGGATATTGAAATTCCAACGTAAATTGAGAAGATAAATCTTGTTCGATTGACTAGTACATTGTGTTTCAACTTGACACGTACATTAGCTTGTTAGAATATGAAAATCTGCACCATCCCGGAATTATCAATGGATGAACATGATGAAGCCTCGGCATGATTTGTGTAGAAATATTAAATCGGTTTTGGTTTTGGCTAATATATAACATAAACTACATCGGGTTTACTCCATTGAGGTAGCGATCAATCTTTGAAGATGCTGACAGGCTCGAAAAAGAAATCTCTAGAATTTCTTTGGGCTCATGAAGAATACTGAGAATCGGAGAATTCACTGCCGGCCTAGAAAACTCTCTATAATTTTTATGTCCACCGCCATGCTAGATAAATTTGGAATGCAAGAGATCACGGACATTGAAACCGATAAATATATGAGTTACATGCATTTGTGGAATGAATTAGTAGCGAGAGTGAGTTAGTCTTTGAAAGGTGAGTGGAATTATAGACTACTAGGTGTGTTCCATTGGGTGACTTAAAATAAATTAGTGTGTTGTGTGTCGGCCAAACTAATTGTAAAAGTGTAAGATTTTCACAATAAAATACAATATTTTCAACAACATTTTCTTGAGTCAATTACGCAAGTGGTATCGAGGCGAGTCGATTGAGGGCCGCGTGTTTTTGAGCAAAAGCGATCAGTGGAGATTATTTTCGAGCTTACGTAGATCATGCACAAATTGAGATTGTGAAGCTTCAATAAAGCTTGCATGGTAACGAGGAGGTTATTCAAGTCGCGATGGGTGACCTACAAGTGATAAGCGGAGTGAAGAAGCTCAACAACCAAAACTACACCACATGGCGGACATGCGTGGAGTCTTATCTCAAGGCCAAGACTTGTGGGACGTGGTTGGCGGCGGTGATGTGACACCGCCGGAGGACACCGGGGCTCTGAAGAAATGGAAGATTAAAGCAGATAAAGCCATGTTTGCGAAAAGACAACAATTGATGAGGAATTATTAGAGTACATAAGGGATAAAAATACGTCGAAGGAAGCGTGGGACACATTTGCGGCACTATTTTCAAAGAAAAATTATCTAAGATTGCAGCTTCTAGAGAACAAGCTACATCCATCACTCGGTGAGAGATGACGATAAACCGATAATTCAACAAGGTAAAATTTCTGCATTGCGAAATCTACGAATTAGATTCTTCAAGTAAAATTTGAGTCTAGGATGAGAAGAATAATCATACATGGATTGAGACCCAAATTTAGAGGCTTTATTGCCACAATACATGGTTGGCCAGAGCAACCTTCATTGGTCAACCTAGAAAATTTGCTAGCCGACCAAGAAGCGTTGACTAAGCAAATGCTAGGGGTCTCACTAAAGAAAGAAGATGAAGCGTTGTTTAGCTATAAAAGAAAAGGCCGATCCCTCGACAAAATAATAAAGAATCAAAAAAAGAAAAAGCATAGAAGGTTCTCAAGCGAGAGGTGAGCTCAAGAAAATCGCGATGAGAGAGGTCGGTTGTCCAAGAGATATAAGCGACCTAATGGTTCGTGCTTAGGTATGTATGGAAAGCGAGGTCATTCGCGCGGAGATTGTCGATTTAGAAAAAAGCCGGTGAGAAGGAAATATGGCAACCTCAACGAGCAAGAAAAATATAATTGTGAAGAAGAGTGGGATCTTTGAGCGTCGCTCGCGATAATTGAGCAAACTTGTGAAGAAGTGTGCAGTTCAAGTCTTGAGGAAGAATCGAAACCTTTGGTGGTGGTTGTCCACAGACGAATAGATTATGAAAATTATTGGATTGTCGACTCGGGATGTTCCAATCACATGACAGGCGATAAGGAGAAGGCGCAAAACACAGCAGTATAAGAGAGGCGGATGGTGGTAGCGCTTGACAACTCGAGATTGCCGATAATCCGTATCGGTAAAGGCGGTTATCACGCCCGTTTTAGTCTAGTCGGTGCAGCTACATGGCGTTTATCATGTGCGGGGAATGAAGAAAAATCTCCTATCGATTGTACGGTGACATCCTCAGGTAATTATGTTTTGTTTAGGCCGAAAGATGTTAAGGTGTATCAAAATGTCAAAATTTCAAGTACACCAGTAATGAAGGACGAAAACTAGAGTCCATCTATGTAATGTCAGTAGAGTCGCATATGTAGATAAAACTCGAAAAGAATGAGATAGCGGATTTATGGCATACAAGACTAGGACACATAAGCTATCACAAGCTGAAGGTGATGATGAAGAGCGATGCTCGAGGGCCTTCCTCATTTCGAGATCAAAAAGCGACATGGGGTGTCTTTGGTTTGTCGATATAGTAAAGCACACACCGGCTACCATATCGAGTCAAACTATAAGCAAAGCAACCATTGGAGTTGATACACTCTAATTTGTTTGGACTGTCAAGTAACCATCAATTCGAGACATGCGCTATATGGTAACATTCATCGGCGACTTCTCGAGAGTGCGTTTGGATTTTCTTCTTGAAAGAAAAATGCGAGGCGTTTACAAAATTTAAAGTTTAAAAAAGTAGAAAAGAAGTCGGAGATAAGATTAAGTGTTTACATACGGATAATGGGCAGTACACATACGGAGAATTCTCCTAATATCTACAAGAACATAAGATACACCATCGGTTGATATGTCGAACACTCCATGAGAATAGTGTAGCGAGAAAGAAAGAATCGAAATCTTGCTAAAACATGTGAAGTATGCTACACTCAAAAGAATGTACTAGGAAGGTTTTGGGCGAGTGTATAAGGACAACGGTACATGTGATAAGCGAGGCTTCCGCATGGCCGAAGCTAAGGTTCGTGTCACCATTTGAAAGCTGTGGAAAATTAAGCCCGCGGTTAGTCACTTTCGTGTCTTCATTTGCATACATTGCGTGTTAGGTGCCTAGTCACTTGAGGAGCAAGTTTGACAAAAGGCAATTAGATGTATATTTGTGGGATATGATAGCGAAGGAAAGGATAGAGGTGTTTACGATCATACAAGCGACCGTTCTAAACATCGCGCAATGTGGTGTTTGTGAAGCATTTTCTTGGTGGACACATAAGGATGGGCGCAGTTCAAAAGAAATTGGAGATAAGTTGCAAGAAGAAATTTTTTAAGTACAAAAGAGCCACGAGAAAATTGAAAATTCACGAGGTCAGCGACGAAGAAGAGCCTACGAGGCAGCATGAGGAACATGGAAAATTGGTATGCATCAACCAACACGAGGAGAGAATAGGCGAACCAACAATAAGAGGTTGAGATACCAGCAGGTCCTCAACCACAACTAAGAAAATTTATTAGACAACGAAGGCCCGAATCCCAAATGCGCTAATGCGGTGATAGAAGAATATGAAAGTACTAAAGAGCTAGAGACCTTTGAAGAGGTAGTCAACACGAGTTGGAGAAAGGAAATGGAAGAAGAAATCGTGGCTCTAAAGCAAAATAAAACTTGGGACTTGCGCTTGATACTGACGAGAATAAAGCACATATCTGCCAAATGGGTATACAAGGTAAAAAGGCGACTGATGGATCAATAGAGATGTATAAGGCTCAATTAGTGGCTCATGGATTCTCACAACAATATGGACTAGACTATGATGGGATGTTTAGTCCGGTGGCCAAGATCACTACGATGCAGTGTTAATATGCTTGTGACAAGAAAGTCTTGGAAGCTATGGCAAATGGACGTGAAACATGCGTTTCTCCATGGCAAACTTAATGAGAGACATTTACATGGAGCAACATAAAGGGTTTGAAAATAAAGAAAATCCGAGGCCATGTATGCAAGTTAAAAAGGCTCTCTTTGGATTAAATTAGGCACCACGAGCATGGTATGGTAAGATAGCGAATTTTTAGTTCATTGCGAGATATTCAATGGCACGACAAATTCAAGTCTCTTTGTCAAAGCACAACATGGAAGACTAGCAATAGTACTAGTGTCGTGGATGATCTTATAAATCCTTTGGAGATGGCGTAAGCGAAATCGAAAAGCGAGCGAACTTGTCGGTCGATTTCAAATGAAAGAGCTTGGAGAGCTAAAACATTTTAAGGGCTCGAGATGGAAAGAACAAAGAAGGAATATTCTTGTGCTTGACAAAAGTATGCGAGAGATCTCCTACATAAGTTTGGGATGATCATTGCAAGCTAATCTCGACCCCGACGAGATTAACTCCAAACTATGTGCGAGATGAAGGCAAGGACTTGGGAAATGCAACCATATATAAACTGACTAGTAAGTAGTTTAATCTACTTGACCTTGACCACGACACGATATTGCATATCACGATCGAAATTGCAAAGGCTGCTTTATGGAAAACACGAAGAAGCCACACTTGAAGTAGTTTGGCGAATATTAAGGTATGTAAAGGAAACAATCAACTATGGACTCTTTTATAAGAAAAATAAAGATTGCAAAGGTCGTTGGATATTGTGATCACGGACTATCTTTGGATGTCGAGATACGAAGATCGACAAGCTGGGTATGTGTTCGATCTTGGGTCATTGCGGTATCATAGTACGATGAGAGACAACAAACAGTGTCCTTGTCAACAGCAGAGGCTTAATATAGAGAAGCGGCAATGGCGGCTCGAGAAAGTACATAGCTAATGCGGTTGATGGCGGATCTACATCAATCGGTAAGCTATGCAACACAACTATATTGTGATAATCAATCGACTATTAGCATAGTGGAGAACCCGGTGTGCCATGCAAGAACTAAACACGTCAAAGTGCACTATCATCGTTAGATAAAATGTGCTTAAGAAATTGACTTGAAGTACATCAACACCGAAGAACAAGTGGCGGACGTATTGACCAAAGGCTCAACACTTCAAAGTTAGAAGAATTTCGAACACGACTAGGAATGATTAGAAGAGAAAAGCTAAACCGATGAGTCGGTCTTGAAGGAGGAATTGAAGATGCAACACCGACTCGAAAAGAAATCTCTAAATTTCTTTGGGCTCATAAAGAATACAAAAATGCGGAAATTTACGCGGCCTGAAACTCCTATAATTTTTTTATGTCCTGACCATGCTAGATAAATACGGAATGCAAGAGATCACCGACATTGAAACCTATAAATAAATGAGTTACATGCATTTGTGGAATGAATGAGTGATAGAGTGAGTTAGTCTTTGAAAGGTAAGTGGAATTATAGACTACTAGGTGTGTTCCATTGGAGTGACTTAAAATAAATTAGTGTGTTGTGTGTCGGTGAACTAATTGTAAAAGTGTAAGCTTTTCACAATAAAATACAATATTTTCAACAACATTTTCTTGGTCAATTCTACAAATGCCTTATAGGCATTGCGGAGATTCGATGGGGAAAATCCATATGGATTCCATTATTCATGAGTCATCATTACCTTTAAAGTCGTGGCTTTCTCCCATTGCTTTTCGTCTGAGAAAGCTGGTCTTTGCGAACCTCTGCTACTAGGTAAAACTTGTGAGGTTTTGTAAAGTCTCCATGCTCTTGGCTTTACTTAGGTTTATCGGTGATGCTATATTAGAAATAGACTAGACTCAATTGTGCGGACTTAATAGGCGCTACGTGTGAGTGGCGATCAAGTTGACTACCACAGGCGTGGCGATCGATCGATCATTGTAACAAATGATAGTCGGTGATTATGGCATCGGACGATGGACCACCGACCCAGCTGCGAAGAGGCGTCGATCGACCGCATCAATGGGCGACTTCGGCGATGTCACAAAATGGTTATGTAAATGATAAACTAACGCCCGCATCCGAAGCCAACTAAGCGCACTATTGAAACCCCTACCGCGTGGCGATAGCAGCCGAGCGTGGGCAACAAGCTCTGCGGGCGATTTGGAAAAAACCGCTTTGGCGTGGAGGAAAATCGCCCACCTATAAATACCTCGGAAGGTGAACCGGGTAAACAATGACAAAAATCATATATTTGCTACTCCCGTTTTTACTTAATTCGGTCCTCTTTCCCTTCAATATCTAACTTTCCTTATTTGGAGGACAAACCGGATGAGGTTCTACGCTTTTCAAGTATTGGAGCAACGAAAGAACTTGTTGTTGAAGCGTTTGAACCATCCCCTCGAGGTAATATTTCATTGGCGCCGTCTGTGGGAAGGATTTGACATAAAAGCTATGACAAGGCGACAAACTAGAAGTGGAACATGAATTACGACAACTTCTGGCGAGAATCGGAGTGCATGGCTCGAAATGACCAACTAAAATCGCTCCCATACGTTACTTAAACAGTTCAACTCATTGGAAACAAAAATAGAAACTCTTATGGCCTTTTCCACAATCAAAGTCAAAAAGCCGTGATCTAGCTCGACTCATCGAAAAATCTGGCAGACGCCGCATTTGTTGGAGCATCAAAAAGCGTACCGAGGCGTTTGACCAGCGGGATGGGGCGAGATTCTCTCCGCGATGCCATACCACAAATGGGACCGATAGTCACGCCGGTGACGGTTTATGGAGAAAGCGGTCTGTATGGGATCGACCAATGGTAAGTTTGGAAAAGAAAATAGAAGAGATGATGGCGCAAAAGATTGTGATGCCTTGTCGAAAAAAAAAGGATCGGCGTGGCGAGATGGTTTTGGAAGAGGACCCGTTGCACGAAGTATGGCGATCCCCACGAAAGGTTTTAAACAACCACGGATAGAAGTATACAATGGAATAACGAGACCCTTAGATCACTTGCGGACTTTTGTAGACTGATGATGTATGTATGCGGCGCGAGGGCGATAATGTGCTTGTCCGCACCGCCAGCGTTGAGGAGATAATTAATATGATCATTGGCGAAAGCAATGACGGAGATTCCAACTTTGCGAGAAAGATTTATGCCGTTCAACTAGAGTGCTTGATACGGAGGAAAGAAAAGGTTCAATCAAGACATCATTTTGGCAAGGACCTAGTAGGCGTGCAATGCCCCCGCGATGATGCTCTTGTGGTAGTAGGCGATATTGCGATTTCGGCGTCGGAAGGGTATTGGTTGACGGTGGTAGTCTGATGAGATGTCCTCGGTTGGGATGCCTTTTGGGCTTAAAATCTCCCGAGTCAATGAAATCGTAAATACTCCATTGGTGGGTTTGGAGAACTCTTGTTGTCCGGAAGGAACCATAGATTCTGGGGTGACATTAGGGACTTACAGATAAGCGTGGTTATTATGACAACTTCTTGGTAGTCAAAGCTCCCATGTCTTACAATGCAATATATGGACGACCTATCTTGAATCTTTGCTCAGCGGTCACCTCCACTTATCACTAGGTGTTAAAATTTCCTACCATTAGAGGATTGGATGTATAAGAGGAGACGAGCAGCCTCCAGAAGGTGCTATGTTGAAAATTTTCAAATTAAAAATGATTCAACGATCTTGATGTTAGACTTGAGCCACCAATAGGAAGGATTGAACCACTAGATATGACCGAGAAGATCAAGCGATGGATGGAAAAGAGTTTAACATTAGACCCATTTACCACGGAACAAAGGCGGATTTGATAAAGTGTCGATGGACAACATGGATGTATTCGCCTAGAATCCTTGTGATATTCACAGGATGGGTTAAATGGGTTGCTCGGCATCGATTGGGTACCTTGCGGAAGCCAAACTAGTTAAGCAAAGAAAAGAAACTTCACTCGAGACGAGACAAGCTCTTTACGCAAAGAAGAATTCGAAAAGTTCTTTGAAAGCGAGGCTTCATTCAAGATGTTCGATACACGAATGGCTAGCAAATATAGTCTTGGTAAAAAAGTCGAATGGAAAGTGGCGTATGTGTGTAGACTACCTTGGGTTGAACAAGGGCTGTCCAAAGATTCCTACCCACTACCTCGTATTGATCACTGGTGGACACCACATCCGGCCATAAGCGACTCGACTTTCTTGATGTATTCTCGGGATATCATCAAATCTCCATGGCGGTCAGTTAGAAAAAACATCATTCATTCTTGATTTTGGGACGTCTTGCTACATAGCTATGCCATTCGAATTTGAAAAATCTTTGAGGCGACTTACAAAGGATGCTAAACAAAGTTTTCGGTAATTTGATAGAAAGCGTAATCGAAACTATGTTGATGATATGGTAGTTAAAAGTGCTAAGACATGCGATCATGTATCGACTTGCGACAAGTGTTTGATGTCGCCCGAGCGAGAACAAGTTAAAATTCAACCCGGAGAAGTGTGTATTTGGAGCAGTAGGTGGAAAATTCCTAGGATTCATGATCCTTGAGAGAGGAATCGAGGCCAACCAGAGACAAGATCCGAGCAATCTTAAAGATGAAAAGCCATTGCATAAAAAGGTTAAGCGGACGGTAGCCACCCTAAATCGATTTATGAGTGAAGCGGTTGACAAATGCTATCACTTTTTTAAAAGCAATTGGGGTTCAAACAACTTTGAATGGACTAGAGAATGCGAAGAGTCACTCGAACTATTAAAACAATTGCTACGAGGCCTCAATCCTAACTCGAGCCTCAACTCGAAGATGTGTTATCTTTATACTTGGCGGTATCACCCGTGTCGTCGGTGCAATATTGATAAGAGAATTTACAAAAATTCAGAGACCAATTTACTATGTAAGTCAGGTGTTAAAAGGAGCAGAGACCCGCTACAGCCTAGCGGAACAATTGGTGTTTGCTCTGATAGTGGCAGTCAGAAAGTTGAGACCATACTTCCAATTTCATACCGTGCAAGTCATGACTAATCAACCTATCAAGCAGATCATCCATCGTCCGAGGCGTCGGGAAGGATGCTCAAATGGGCAATCGAGCTAAAGCGAGTTCGATATAGATTTTAAGCCGAGGACAGCCATAAAAGCGCGGTGTTGGCAAACTTCATCATAAAGCTTACCATGTCATTGAGCATACGACGACGGGACAACGGTGGAAAATTTTGTAGATGGTTCTTCAGCGCGATTGAAGGATGCGTGCGAGGATCATCATGATAGGGCGCAGTGCGAAGAACTAGAATATTCTCTTAAGCTTTGAGTTCTCGTACAAACAATGATCTGAGTATGAGCGGTAATCACGAGGACTAAATCGGGTTTGTCGGTGGGGTGTCATCGGTTGAAATAAGTAGTGACTCACGGCTAGTAGTGGGACAAATAGCAGGGTGATTTTGAAGCAAAGGCGATTAAAGCGACCGTGTACTTAATGAAGGTGAGAGATTCTGAGAGAAAATTCTCCAACTTCAAGATAACCAAAGTCAGGAAAGATAATTCACGGCGGATGCACTATCAAGTTAGCGTCGGTAAATCGAAAAACACCGCCTAGCACAACAAGTGTACAAACAATAAAGCGGTGAGCATCTTGAATATGATAGAAATTGCGGTATTGAATTTGAAACAAGTTGGGTTGATCAGATAATGAATTATCTTGTAAAAGACACATTGCTAGAAAATCCATCGAAGCAAAAAGAATGAAGGTTAGAGCCGCCATGTTCACCATGATTGCAGACGATTATATAAGCGGGACTTTACTATGTCTTGCGACCCACGAGGGCCGAAGAGGTGTTGTTCGAAATACATGTTGGGATTTGCGGCAATCACCAGGGGGCTGCAACTCTTGCATTCAAGGCCTTGCGGCAAGAATATTATTAGCGTACCATGAAAGAAGATGCTAGAGACTTGGTAAAAAAAATGTGATGTCATCGGCGCTATGGAAACTTAATCCATGTACCGTGGCGACAATGTGCCATTTTCGAGTTTGTCCTTTTTCCAATGGGAATGGACATCTTAGGACCTTTTCTTGTCGCCGGGGGTCAAAGAAAATTCTTGCTAGTCTCCATTGACTACTTCACCAAATGGGTGGAAGCGAGCCTTTGCTTATGATAACGGCTAAAATCAAGGTTTTGTATAGAAAAGCATAATTTGCGATTTGGGATACAGAGGGTGATCGTGACCTACAACGGTGAGCAGTTCGACAACTATAGTTTGAGCTTTTGTGAAAGTTATAACATCAATCACCGCTTGACTTGGTGGCGCACCCATAATCAAAATGGGCGGTGAAGTAATGAATCGGACAATACTTTGGGATCTAAAAACAAGACTGAATAGCGAAAAGAGATTATGGTGGACGAGTTACCCAGCGTGTTGTGGGCATACCATACAACCCCTGAGAGCCGATAGGAGAGACCGCATTTCAAAATGTCCATTGGGATGGGCGGTGGTATCGGTAGAAATCTTAAGCGGGGTGGCGGTGAATGTCGGCGGCTCAACCCAGTGGCGACATGCTTTGAGCTCGACCTACTCGAGAGGGTCCGAGATAGATCGACAATCAAAATGGCGGTTTACAAGCGAAAGGCTGCGAGAATATTTCAAGCGGCGAGTAAAATCAAGGGCGTTTCGACATGGTGATTTGGTGCTCGGAAGTCTTTGCGCATGGCTAGGCGTCTGCCATCAAGCTTTGGCGAATTGGGAAGGACCATATAAAGTGATCGGAAGCACGGGAAAGGAGCTACGGTCTTAAAAATCTAAAATGGAAGTCGATGAAGCGAGACCATGGAGCATGAGCATCTTAAAAATGTTACCAATAGAAAAGAAAAACACAGGATGAAGTTGGTACTTATCTTTGTAAATATGGTTAAGACTTTTACTATTTTGTTTTTATTGTTCTAGGGCTCTTGTTGTTTTCCTCGATATAGCATGATTATTAGTCCTCTTAAAGGACATCGGTGCTTTCTATTTCTAGACTTATTTATGCTCATTTCTTTTTGTAATCTTGTTTGCTTGGACATGTTTGTAGTCTGAAATGTTTAATGAAAACTAGGCGGCGAGATGATGAGGGTGCTAAGGAAGGGCCGACCCTATTTGGGCGTCCGGTGTGCCTCTTGAGTCCACCATTACAGGCAATCTTTTGTGTGAACAAATCATCTTGATCTCTGAGCCGTCGAGGAAAAACAAAAAGTAGCTTGGCGATGAGCAATAAAACCAAAATTTGGTTAAGTCTCTAAATCGCTGACGGTGACTAGGCGGCAACCACAAAGTGGTTGACTATACAAAAAGCACCCAAAAGTAGCTTGGCGGTGAGCAATAAAACCAAAATTTGGTTAAGTCTCTAAATCGCCTTATAGCTAAGCGGTAGCCACAAAGTGGGCTACTATACAAAAAAGCGTCAAAAAGTAGCTTGGCGGTGAGCAATAAAACTAAAATTGGTTAAGTCTCTAAATCGCCTTCTGACTGAGCGGTGGCTACAAAGTGGTCTACTATACAAAAAGCGTCCAAAAAGTAGCTTGGCGGTGAGCAATAAAACCAAAATTTAGTTAAGTCTCTAAATATGCCTTCTGACTAAATGGTAGCCACAAAGCGGTCTACTATACAAAAAGTGCCCAAAAAGTAGCTTAGCGGTGAACAATAAAACTAAAATTTGGTTAAGTCTCTAAACTGCCTTATAGCTGGCCGCCAACCACAAAGTGGTCGACTATACAAAATAAGCCCAAAAAGCGACTTGGCGGTGAGCAATTAAACCAAAATTTGGTTAAATCTTCAAATCGCTTTACATAATTTGAATTGCCCCAAAATTATCGATAAATTATTCACCATGCTATTTCGCACATTGGTAGTCGATTGTGTCGCATGGTCGATTAATTGAAAAGATAAATTGTTGCTAGAAAATGATGATCTAATCGCATAAACACAATCATACAAGAACAAAATAAAGTCGTTCAAATAATAGGGGCTACATCGTAAAAGCAGGGAAAATAAAAGTGAAGAGCTAAAGAAAATGCCAAAGTCAAGTTATTAAAGGTAAGTCTAGCCCACATCTCGGACTAGTGAGATAAAATCTTGTTAGAAAAACCAAAGTGCATGCGGACAAAAAATAAAAATAGCGACATGCTAAATCAATCAATGAGAAGCACCATCTCCATCACGAAGAGGATCGATACGCTGCTGATCATCTACTCCATCACGCTTTCGTTGGCTTTGTCACCTTTCGTGACTTGCTCCAAATCTCGTCGTCGAGGCGAAGCGATCAAAACCACGTGGGTTGGCGCCTAGATGCTCGGTTGATATCCACTCTTTGGTCAATGAAATGGAAGTGCTCATAGACTCGACTCGTGTATGCATACAAGTCTTGCTTTGGTGATACGATGAAGCCTTATAACTCTCCAAAGCATCGTCTTTGGCGCCAAGCAAGAAACAGAATAGAAGATTATCAATCTCCTCTTCTCGTTCCTTGACTCGAGCCTACGAAGCCTTATAAGACTTCCTCGAACTAGAATTCTTCTTTTTCAAATGATGAATTTCCTTGGATTTCTCATCCTTGACAACTTCAGTCGGTGACCATCGCTTGCGGGCTTTAACAAGAGAATCCTCGAGGGTGAAAACCTAGCGAGCATAAATCAAAATATACATGGTTAAGCGAACCCGCTAACTAAAATAAAAAATTGGGCGTGTAAATAACACCTTCCTATTGTGAGCGGCGAAAACCTTCTCAATATCCTCAATTTTCTTCTCGATAAACCCTCGGACATGTGTGATATAACACGACTCGCATAGCCTCCATATCTCTCCTAGCATGGCGGGCGGAAAAGCATAGTCGGGAACAAGAGAATCTCTAGCGGTGTGGTCATAAATGCGCATGTATTGGGTCGGCACCCTAGTCGGATCGATGTGGTCATCCTCCTCCAAGGCATTTTATACTTTGCCACTCTTTTTGCCTTGGTTGCGAGTTTTTCTTCTCTTGGCACATCCGAGGAGAAAGGCTCCTCGTCATCGGTAGCAAGAGATCTGAGCCAAACACGCTGCCAGTTAATTTCATTCTGTATGAAAAACAAAACTCATTAGAACCATCATATAAAAAATTATTACAAAAGTCAACAAAGGCGGGGTTATAAACCTGAAAACCTACGGTGAAGCTTGAAGAGCCCTGAAATAACATATTCTCCTCTACAATGTCGTCGCTCGGTCTAGAGCGCGGAGGGTCTAGACACTCCAATATTTTAACGGCTTTCCACAAGAGGGTTACCTCGAAGGGGTACATTGAGCAGGCGGACTTGGGGATGTCTCCATTTGGTACTAAAGAAAAGTGGCCTTTGGAGGTCGAACAAAGAAAAATCGAGACTTCCACCCACAATTGGAATTTCTATAGTGAGGTACTTGCATGTTAATTTTTGAGGTAAGGTAGACATAAGTGTTACATTGGGGGCGGATGATGTAATTAGAAAACACGCCTAAATAAGTCTCGCTAGGCTCGATATGTTTAAACAAACACATGTATAGAAAGTATAAAGCAAGCCTCCAAACATTTGGGTTCATTTGACTAAGAGTGGCCTGAAATTCATTAAAATAGAGATAAAGAGTGGGTGAAGTGGAAAGCATAAACCCCGTCCATACTATCCTTATATCGGCAATCTCGACGAAGGTCGACCGAGGAAGTTGCTCGGTGGGAGAGGGAGCTCTATCACATAATCATCATATAGGAAAAATTTTCCAAGCATTCTATTCAAATTTTTTTGTGAACTATAAAAGGCGCATGCTTTGGGAATCTCAAGTGCAACTATGTTACCCATGGGACTTCTCTCGATTTCAATATTATCACAAGTATGGCCAGTCGACGAAAAGTAGTAGTCGACCACTCCAAATGGGCGGTCGACCGGTATTTGCTCCTTGGAGGCGATTTGGCTGCCCCAAGGAAGCGATCGATCGGCTTCCAGATTGTCGACCGCCCCTAGGTAAGTGGTCGACTACTCCCGAGAGATCGGTCGGCCATTGCTCCCGAGGCGGTCGATTGCTCTAAGAAGCGGTCGTGGCTGCTCCCGCTCGAGCGAGGCGGTGGGTGGTTGCTCCCATGGGCGATCGATCGCTCGGAAGGCGATCGACTACCCCCAAAGGAGTGGTCGGCCGGTTGCTTCCAATAGAGACGGCCGACCACCCCAAATGGGTGGTCGACATAAAGTGAGATCCGCTCGATTCGGTGAAAAATTTGATGAAGGTAAAGAATTTTCTTGACTAGTGGGCGAACTTATAACTCTATGCATTCTCTAAAAAAAGAAAAGTTAAGGAGGATTGGAGGATTACCTCACGATTGCGAGAAGGAAAGTGAGAGATCTATGATATGGAAAAAGAGGAAAGTGAAATAAATGGTCTTCACACCCCTTTATATAGAGGTGATTTTGGAGGATTTTTACCTCCAAAATTTTGAAATCTATCACGTGAATTCAATTCCAAATCACGATCAAAACTCGTCAAAACAATTGAAAAAGAAAGATGAGAGATACTAGATAAATTAAAAAAAAAAAAAAGCGAATAATCGATTCATTGAAGAGTGGAAGAAAATTTAGCTACCTCTTAATGAGAAAAATCTTAAAGAGGTAGAGGGCTAATGATGCTATACTAGAAATAGACTAGACTCAAATTGTGCGGACTTAATAGGTGCTGCTGTGTGAGTAGCGATCAAGTTGACTACTACAGGCGATAGGCGGTCGATCGATCATTGTAACAAATGGTAGTCGGTGATTATGGTATCGGACGATGGACCACCGACCAGCTGAGAAGAAGCGATCGATCGACCGCATCAATGGACGACTCGGTGATGTCACATATATGATTATGTAAATGATAAACTAACCGTCCCGCGTCCGAAGCCAACTAGCGCACTATTGAAAGCTGCGTCGCGTGGCGATAACCGTCGAGCGTGGGCAACAAGCTGCTGAAGCGGTTTGGAAAAAATCGCGCTGGCGTGTGGAGAAATCACCTACCTATAAATACCTCAGAAGGTGAACCAGGTAAACAATGACAAAAAATCATATATTTGCTACTCCTGTTTTTCACTTAATTCCGGTCACTCTTTCCCTTCAATATCTAACTTTCACGCCGGGGGAGAGTTCCCCGCTTCCTTTTCAGGTATCGGAGCAACCAAAGAACTTGATTGTTGAAACACTTCGAACCATCCCCCTCAAGGTAATATTTCAACCAGTGCATTTGTAAAATGAACATAATTTATGTACACATCTTCCCTCTCCAACTCTTAGTTACTTTAGGTTCTTTCCGTTCTTGAATTCTCTCTCTTTATCTTTCTTGCTGAGGCGGGATTTGATAAAATTGGATGGTGACTGAACATGCTGAATTATTGAGTGTTGATCACAATAAATACCAAATGAAAAATGAAAAACTGTTTGGCCTGTCCTTGAATTGATCAAGTGTACCTTTTATAGAATAATAATAATTATTATCAATTGTTGAAGTCATATTTCTTTTACGCATATATCATTATATATTATATAGCTTGTACCTTGTATCTATATGTGTATGGAATCATATATACATTTAAAACATTTTTGTTTGAATTTCAAGCCAGATGTTTGCTTTTAAGAGATAATCCTTAAATTTATCAAATACAATTAATGAAATGTGTACTTAATCATTTCAATATTAAGTATTAAATTGTGTTATACAAGGTTCGTAATTTGTTTTATTAGTTTCTTGACATCAATAAGTAGATATGTGAATATGATGCTGCAAAATGTTCTGACCGGAAAACATGCTCTGTGAATGCTTAAGTCGTGCAATGTGATGATCATGAACTGCCATCTCTTTGATATTTGCGGAGCAATCACTATCCATGCTTTTGATTCTGGTTCAAGTCCTATTTATTCCCGTATAGCTAATATTTTATCTGAAAATGTATTCTACTGACTTTTCTTCAACAAATTTGATTGGTGACAATTCGGGACAGGGGTCTTTATCAGAGTTCACCAATTTAGCAAAGGTCGAGATGTTCATATTTTGCTGACCAGAGGAAAGTATTTCCTTCCATGAAGAACTTATTGAAATTGAAGAAGACCTATTCTCATCGTTGGGACTTCATTTTAAGTGCGCATCTGACTTCATTGCATCTGGATTTAAATTTTCTTTCGATACATTGTCTTTCCTATACTTTTCCAACTTGCTGGGTTGATGACTTCTTTTGTCACAATGCTAATTTTCACAGAACTATGGACATGGCAACAGAGGATTTGGGTGCACCTGCGTATCGTAAATTTGATGTAGAGGCATGGATGCCTGGATTGGGACGTTATGGGGAGGTACGATAATAGTATTGATGCTTGCCTACTGATTGTTCGCGTTTCTCTGTAATCATCTCTACTTTGAAAGTGCCCTTATCCCATTCTGCTCATCCTCTTTTGACAGATATCAAGTGCCTCTAATTGTACAGACTACCAAAGCCGGCGATTAGGCATTCGATTTCGTCCAGAATCATCAGTTCCTCCTAAAAGGGTAAAGGCAGTTCTGCGCCAACACAGTTTGTTCACACGCTAAATGCGACAGCATGTGCAGTTCAAGAATGATTGTATGCTTGCTTGAGAATTACCAGCAACAAGATGGTTCTGTTGTTATACCTGAGCCATTAAGGCCTTTCATGGGTGGACTCGAGATTATTACCCCAAAATCCAAATAGGATGCTAATTTGATCTTTCTCATACTAGAATTTGCACAAAATATATTATTTGTATCTGATATAAATTTTGTCCGAGTTGTAGCATATAGAGTATAAAACGACTCAAATTTAACTAGTGATAATTTGTTCTTTTCATAGCTCTAGGCAATTACAGTTCATGCTAATAATCCGTTATGGTAAGTTTATTCTCAATTTTTTTATTTTAGTTGCAAATTAGTTTCCAACTATAGAAACTGTTCTAACCCTGTTAATTTTGGAGAGAGGAGTATGTGAGGTGGAATTCTGGGGACCAATGGTGTAATTTCGCCAAAGGAAAATGGGACAAAAAGAGGAAACAAACGGTTGTAAGCTTTTAATAAGTGTTTCAAACGTGTAAATTCAACCTTTCATAAGTGGGGACATCTATGTTACTTACCTATTATTTATTATACCATTGGTTTCAGCAAACATAAAAAGATCACATAACACTTGTGAGATTTGATGGGACAAAATTGTCCAAAAGATTTTTATTTCGAAAAGATAATTATATTTATACTATAATTTTTATTATATAAACTATATCTTAATTGTAATAAAAGTCTTACAACCTTTGACATTTTGGTACTTATATTGTTAATTGTTTTTGTCACATTTTATTATTGACTTTCAATTAATTTTCACTTATTGTCTATTGTTTACGGTAATGATTTTTATCCAAGTATTTTACTAATGTGTATTGAAATGAAGGGGGAATATTTTGTCAACTTTTGTATTTGTTATTTATTTTGCTTAATGTTTTTGGACAGAAACCATCATTAAAGATAAAGAGAAGATATACAAATTAATAGGTTAATAAAAAAAATGTAATAAAAATAGGGTTAATTACACTAATGGTCTCTATTCTTTTAAGTTTGTAACAATTTTATTTTCATTTAATTTTTTTAGCGGATAATAGATATTATCCTCATTCTTCCATTTATTCTCAAATACCGTCCCCACTTACGGAATCCGTCAAAAACTGTCGTTAAATGGGTTTGCACTACAATTATTTTTTTTTTTAAAGCGAGGGCATTTTAGGCAAAGCGCCTTAAAATATCTCTTCTTTCCTCCATTTGTCAAGGAAAGGATGTGTGGTGATTTTATATTAATGATCAAGTTGATTTGTTCATTTAGCTCTCATCGACATCTATCTTCTATTGTTTACATCTTTTTTTCTCCTCAACTTTGTTCTTTATTACGTGTTGTGCTATTGCAACAAAGATATAGAATGTAGAACCTGAGATATGGTCATCTCATGGATACGAAGACTTGTTGGGTGATGCAAACCTAGTAAGAAGATTCTTTGTTTGTGACCAAAATGTATCTTTAGCACAAATGGCGATTTTTAGTTGAATCTTTAATGTTAATGTGTCTTCTTGTAGGTATATCGTTGTTGATGCTTTGTGTGACATGACCCACCAATATGTGACGGTCCAAGGTAGTCATTTCGGGTTTGTTGAAGTCAGCGAAGATTGAAAAGCGAGAATTCTACATTAGTAGGAGAGATTAGAAAATTGGCGTGAGAGAACATTAGGTTAGAAGATGATAATAGAGGATTTGAATTTGACAACAGAACACTACAAGATCAGAATAGAAGACTAGAAGCAAAGAATGAAAAATTACGTCTGAGAGAACAAAGACAAGCACAAAAACAAACAAGCGGTGGGGCAGTTGAACTTGGATTTTTTTTTTTTTGTTATAATTTGGTTGTTTGTAGCTTGGGTATTGATGTCTTTGGATTACGTATATGTAGACTTTATGTAAAAAATGGGGATGCACGCTACAACTTTCGAAGGAAAAATTCAACATGTCCACGCACATAAATGACATCCCACAATTCACAACCAACAACAATTGAACAAAAAGTATATGTTATCTTCTTCCACAAATCTCTGATGGTGACAATTAATGCATTCTTCTTCTTTTTTCTTTGCTTCTTTGGTGCCGATGGTCCTGTTGAAGTGTTCTTGCAAGCTGCGCACATAAATGGCGTCCCGCAATCACAACCAACAACAATTGAACAAAGCGTATGTTATCTTTTTCCACAAATCTCTGATGGTGACAATTCATGCCTTCTTCTTCTTTTTCTTGCTTACTTGGTATGCGTGGTCTGTTGAAGTGTTATTGCAACCCACACATAAATGACATCCCACAATTCACAACAAACAACAATTGAACAAAATGTATATTATCTTCTTCCATAAATCTACAATAGTGACAATTCATGCATTCTTCTTCTTTTTTCTTTGCTTCTTTGGTGTCGGTGGTCTGTTGAAGTGTTGTTACAATTCGCTTGTTATCTTCTTCTACAAATAGTTTTAGGTGGTTTGTCTAAAATACTCTCGTTTTAGAAAGATAAAAATTGTGATACGAATCCATTTAACGACAGTTTTTAATGGATTCTGTGAGTGGGGATGGTATGTGAGAATAAATGAAAGAATTGGGATGATATCTGCTAAAAAATTGAATGAGGGTAAAATTGTTACAAACCTAAAAGAATGGAGACCATTAGTGTGATTAATCTTAAAAAATATTTGAGGGCGGATCGTTGACAAGTAATAAAGTGATGAATGAAGTGTCGAACCCACGAGGACTAGATATCAATTTAACCTATTAATTTATAACCCAATTTCTAACAATATGAAAACACATATTCAAATTGGTTTTGTGATTCTATACTATTTTAATTAAAACTAAATTATCAAACAATTAACTTTAAAATAGTGAGGCGAATTCAAGATCTACTAACACTAGGATTTGCGAATCCACCAACACTTTCCTTAATCAAATATCCGTTTAACCGTTTTAGCTTAAAATTACCATAGATTGAAAATCAGCGTTCCTAAATTAATCAAAAGCCTCTCTCGATGGTCAATCAATCCTATATGTTATGCGAACCTAATTATTTCTAATTAAGCTTGAACATAAACACAAGCATTAAAATCTCAAGAACACCTACATGGATTTCATAAAGTATAATAGTAATCTCTATCTATTATTGGATCCTATGTTATTCAATACCACGTGCTTAATCTATATTGAATCTCTCGACTTCAATATAAATCACAATATATTCTAATGGTGATCGAGGCATTAAAATAATAGAAAAAACTGAATAAAGAATAATCAACCCAAAAGCAATTAATTATTAAAAGCGGAAAAACTTCTACTTAATTAAAAATCATGAGATTTCATCGTTCATCCTAGAAAAAGTAAATTAAGCCGGACATGATTTACGTCAATTATAACAATAATTGACTTCATCATGATCCGGCAAAAGAAAAAGAAAAAGAAATAAATACAACCCGTGACTCTGGTGAAGAATCTTCAATCCGTGTCTTGATCTTGATTCTCCTCTTGTATCTTGTTCCCAAAATTTCGTCTCCAAAGCGGCTCTCTCAAAAGCTGGCCCTCAAAAGCGGTTCCCTAATTATGAGTTAATAACTCATATTTATAATTACCTAATTGTGCCCCAAAAGATCTTAAAATATTATAAAATTCGTGGGCCAAAAGGTTTCCTAATCGGATTAGAACTCAAAAAGAAAATAAAAATCCGCAACAAAATTAACCTTTGGTGAATGTTTTTCAAGCGGCCATAACTTCTTATAGAAAGCTCCAAATTGAGATCAAGTAAAAAGTGGTGGACTCGTAATTCGATTATATTTCCAATGGTATATCATTTATTCGTCGATTTCACCAAATTATTACTCTTTTCGTCTATTCTTCTCCAATTACTTATACACGGGTCCAAAACTGAAATAGGAAGAATAATAAAATAAATTAAGTAAAAATTTAATAAAATGACGGGATAAAAGCTTAGTTTAAAAGCCCAAATAAGTGCACAAAATGCACTTATCATTACCTATCCTAAAAAGTTACTTATAAGCTTATGTTGTTAAAAAATAGACATGAATACTTACATAAATTTTATCTTTAAAACGTTTCTTCACGTGCATAATGAATTCATTTTTTCATTAAAAGATTGACATATACACAATTTCATAAATGGGTGACGAAGAAACTTCAATTAAAAAAAACCCTTTTATACTATATATATTGAATCACTTCATTCAAGAATTTAAAATATTAGGAAGGATGCACATTCACTACAACAAAGAGGGTCTATAAGCGGCGACATATATTGCGGCGACAAAAAAAGTCGCCTCTATTAATTCTACATAATAGCGACGACAAAGAAATGTCGTCGCAATACCAACAAAACTTATAAGCGACGACATATGTCGTGCGCTATAAACTAACTTCGTCATTTGTTGTATAGAGGCTATACTTGCGTCTTTACGTGTCGTCGCCACTAAGATTAGGAAAGGCGGGAACTAATGGCGGCATTTTGGTGCATATATAGCGACGACAAATGTCGTGCGCAATTGATATCTTGATGATGATGTAAGTCGCGTGAATCATGTATTTTCTCGTAAAGTGTGAAGGGGTCTATAGCGGCGACATAAGTGGTAAGCTATATCTCTAACATCAATTTAGGCGGGAAATTTGGCATCAATTGTTATATATAAGCGACGACATATGTCGTCGCTATAACTATTTTGATTAAATTTTGCGGACACGTGAATAATTACTTTCCTCGAAAAATAGGAATGATCCTATAGCGACGACTTATGTCTATAGCGACGACATATAGACTCTTCTTTATCTTCCTCCAATGTCGCATTTACGTATTGCATCTACACACACTTGAGAAAAAATTCTTCTCCATCTCCGTTTTTCATCTCCATTTCTTCATAATCATCTCCAATTATCATCGATCTTGTATTTGTAAGAATATAGTATTTTACAAGTATGGTTATTGATAAAGTTGGACAACAATTAGAAATCGCACAAAGTCTGCAAATTTTGGAGCGGTTTGCAAGCATTTATAAACATGGCGAGGCCATACGTTAATGACGGAGGAAGAATTAAATGTCCGTGCAAAAATGTTTAAGCGGTCTCACACATCCATTGGAAATTATCGAGGCTCACATATTTCGTAATGGTTTTGCGGAGAAGTTATGTCACTTGGATATATCATGGCGAGATTGATGTTCGTCTTTGCGAATGTGTATGAGCGAGAATGGCGAGATGGTGTGGAAGATGAGATGATGGATGTAATAGGCAGCGTAGTTGGTGATGAGCATGCGGTACAAGCACCGATGGTTACTATAATGACATTTGGGCTCTCCATTCGAGCTGTGCAGGGAGTTTCATCATTTTCATCCTAAATTTTTAGTCAAGTTGATGCATATTAAAGTTATGAACAAATGGACAATCAAGTTCATCGATGATCTTTTGAAATTCTTTGAAGTTAGCATTCCCAAATATGAACTGGTTGACTCTCGCTCTGAAGCTAAGAAGGCGATGTGAAGCTTGGTTTGGGTTACAAATCCATTCATGCACGGAAAAACGATTGTACCTTTGTTTTGGGGTGAACATCTTTGATAGACAAACTTGCCGATTTGCCGGGAAAGTCGTTGGGTTCACACTTACGGGAAAGT
Organism: Forsythia suspensa; assembly: GCA_023638005.1. Taxonomy (NCBI): domain Eukaryota; kingdom Viridiplantae; phylum Streptophyta; class Magnoliopsida; order Lamiales; family Oleaceae; genus Forsythia; species Forsythia suspensa. Next base: position 16,828,550 of record CM042667.1, read on the forward strand.
GAGCAGGAAGAATGTTCCGCATAAGGTGTTGCGATATTTTCCCTTGGCTCCCGAGACTAAAGCGTATGTTCATGACGAAGGATCTTGCAAAACTTATGAGGTGGCACGGTATAGGAAGGTCTAGGGGCGATGATGAAATACAACATCCCGTTGATGGAAAGGCATGGCGGGATTTTGACTTGAAACATCAATGTTACTTAAGTGAGATCGGGAATGTCGAGGTTAGGTTTGGCGTGAGGCAATTCAATCCATTCGGTGACATGAGTGCAATAAATGCGACATGTGGCGATGGTTATAACGATTTACAACTTGCCACCACAGTTATGTATGAAGCCCGAATATCTCATGCTTACTCTATTGATACCTGGTCCTAAAGCAAGGGTAAGGACATTGATGTATTTTCGACCATTAGTGGATGAGTTGAAGGAATTGTGGGCGATGGGATTGACACGGGAGGCGGTGGAACCAACGACAAGTCGGTATTTAGATTGCGTGCGACTTTGTTGTGGACGTGCGATTTCCAATGTAGTAGTTTGTCGAGTTGGGTGGTCGGTACAAGGCATGTCAGGCGTGCAGCGGATACTCCTTGATCCGTGTGATAGGTAAGGCGACTTATGTGGGTCATCGTCGGTTCACGCCATCGAGGCATCATTTTGAACAATTTAGACTTGATGGGGGAGGGCGGATGGCGACCACCTCGCGTCGGTTAGCGCCTCTGAGACATTTTAGCACGCAGTTAAGTCGTGTCGGATATAGAAGTCGAGGAAAGCACCCAAAGTGCGGTGGCGCTACAATTCGGAGAAGTGATGGCGAGCTCAATTGGAGAAAAATAGCATTTTCTATGAGTTGCCGTATTGGACTTCTACAGAGCTCAAACATAACATCGATGTCATGCGCGAGAGAAGAATGTTTGTGATAGCTTGCTCGGCACAATTATGGACGATCCATTCAAATCAAAGACACGGTCGATGCGGTAGCGATCTAATGCAATTAGGGATCAAAAGGAGTTGCACTTGTATCGAGCGGAATAAGTGGATGAAGCTTTGCGCATGTTACACCATGTCGTCTTCAAATCGTAAGAAATTTTGTCAATTTATCCGATCGGTTGAGTTTTCGGATGGCCGCTTCTAATCTTGGAAGAATATTGCTCCAAATAGCGGCCGTATTATCGGGTTGAAGTCACATGATTGCCATATTATCATGCAGCAGTTATTACGATCGGATGTCGGGCGTTCTTGAATAAAACAATTTCACGGTCATTATTGAGCGTGCACGTTCTTGAAAGCTTTGTGCAAGAACACTAAAGGTTAGCGACATGATAGCTTCCACGATCACCTTGTACTCATTCTACGTAAGTTGGAAAGGATATTTCCGCCCGGCGTTCTTGACATCATGATTCACCTCGTAATGCATTTACGAAGAGGCAATCTTGGAGGTCGGTGCACATGAGATGGATGTATCTATTCGAGCAATACACGAAGAAATTGAAGAGCTACGTCGAAATCGAGCTCGGCCGGGGATCAATAGGTGAAGGGTATGTTGTGGACGAGGCGTTGACCTTTTGTTGAGGTACTTCGGGACATAGGGACAAGGTTCGATCGACCGAGACGAGCGAGGATGCTCTTGTTCCTGAATCTGACTTTACATTTTTCGATCATGATGTCACCCGGCGCAAGCGATCCTGCAGCGTTTCCTACTCAAGTTGAAATCAAGCAATTTTTACATCACGAACAAGCTGTTATGAAGTTGAGCCATTCTTGCGATAAGGCGGCGTTAATTCTTGATTATTGTGCTTTTATCTCGAATTAACTTTATCATTTGAAGCGAACTAATGAATGTTGATCTTCAATACCTTGTTAGGGGAACATGGCGGGAACTCTTGAGCGGTGGGTTGTCAAACATCAAAGTAGTGCCTGAGAAGAGACTTTCACGATTGGTTCTCTGAAAGGTAAGCGAACATCGGTGAATAAAATTGCAAGTTTTCAACATACTTGCTTTCAATAGCGAGAATAATTCTTGTCATGCGGCTATATGCAATGCGCCAAAGCCGCAACCATCAAGTTTCTCATGAGTTATTTGCGTTGGCGGTGGATGTTACCGACAAGTTATGTCATACACGGCTTGTGTTGTTAAAGGAGTTCGGTTCGTGACATATGATCGTGATATTGAAGAAAAACTCAAAATAGTGGTGTGTAGTCCGGGGATTTGGTGGTGAGGTTTACTATGGGCGGTTGCAAGATATCTTTGGAGCTACAATATGGACCCGAAACTTTCGGTCTATCTACATTCCGATGCAAGTGGTTTAGGTGTGATGGGAGGCGGATGGTGGCGAGAATAACGTTACCGTATTGACATCGGTCTTGAGGCGTTCGAGGATGATCGGTTCATACTTGCTAGCCAAGCACAACAAGTGTTCTACATTGAAGATCCATCTCGTGGTCGAGCTGGCGAGTAGTACAAATTGTCCATCATAGGAGCACATGGGACACGGTGGGAGCTAACATCGCGAGATTGACTGCTCCGCAATAACTACTCTTACGGTTTATCTCTAGTCGTTGATCTTGGCAACATAGAGCATGTATCCTTGCACGCGATGATGATGAAGGCGATGAGATCAATGCATCGGTTATTAGGAGAGCCTCGTTAGATAGTGCGGGAGAAACTTCGTTTATAAGCGGCGATGATGTTGAAGGCGATACAAATCACGAATCTGAGGATGAAGAAACATCGAGTGAAATCAATGAGGGGCGTCGGTGGCGATGGCGTAGATCAATCGTATCATGATAGTGAATCAGTTGAAATGTTATTGTCGTCACTAAATTTGTAATGAAATTACTTTAAAAAGCGCATGTTCAAATTGTTGTTACTATTTTTCGGCTTGAATGTTTGTCATTCATTCATCGGTTCATTGGTATTGGTCAAAGCAGCGAGTTTGGATGGAGTTTCAACATTTATGTACATAATGTAGAACAAAAAGTTCTACAATTGTACAAAAACATGATTTCATTTTCCATTATATCTTCAATCGTAAAACTTGAGAGACTTAAGTTGCAAATAAAATTTAAGGAAATTGAAATAAAAGAAAAATTAAGAGGACTCAAATGAAAAATGTTTAAAGTTGAATGACCCAAATAAATATGAAAACATAAAAATTAAATATTAAATATTAAATACTAAAATTATATAATAATAATTATTATTGATAATATTAAATATTAAAATATTAAATACTAAAATTATTATTCATAATATTAAATCTCATTAAATATGAAATATTAAAAATTCAATATTAAATACTAATAATTTATAATTGATATTATTAAATATCAATAAATATGAAAACATAAAAATTAAATATTAAATATTAAATACTAAAATTATTATTCATAATATTAAATCTCATTAAATATGAAATATTAAATATTAAATACTAAAATTCTTATTCATAATATTAAATCTCATTAAATATGAAATATTAAATATTAAATACTAAAAATTCTTATTCATAATATTAAATCTCATTAAATATGAAATATTCAAAATTAAAAATTAAAAATTCAATATTAAATACTAATAATTTATAATTGATATTATTAAATATCAATAAATATGAAAACATAAAAATTAAATATTAAATATTAAATACTAAAAATTATTATTCATAATATTAAATCTCATTAAATATGAAATATTAAAATTAAAAATTAAATATTAAATATTAAATACTAAAAATTATTATTCATAATATTAAATCTCATTAAATATTAAATATTCAAAATTCAAAATTCAAAATTCAAAATTAAATACTAATAATTTTTATTGATATTATTAAATCTCAATAAATATTAAATATTAAAAATTAAAAAAATTATATAATAATAATTATTATTGATAATATTAAATATTAAAAATAATTGATAATATTAAATATTAAATTTTTTCATAATATTAAAAAGCGGGAAAATTAATAATTATAAAAATTATTGCAATTAAAATATCCTTCAAATGAGAAAGCAACATTTAATTTTACGTAATGTATTGTCAATAGCGGCGACATTTGTCGTCGCTATTATCTTGAAAAAGTGGGTTTCAAAAAAGATGAAAACATGTCGTCGCTATAGGTCTATATAGCGACGACATATGTCGTCGCTATTGAGTTAGACTTTTTAATTCACACAGAACATTCTTATTTTCCATTTCTGCCAATTTTGTGCTTCTTAGTTCTGCTTTGTCGCTCATGCGTAAATGTCTGCAGTGCGCGCCGTCTTCCTCTCTCTCAGAATCGTCCAGAGACTACCATCAAAGCAACAAAGGTGAGCTCTCTCTCTCTCAATCGCTCTATCTCACTTTAAGTCATATAGCAATGCAAAAATACACATTCTTCTACGATTTATGCGAAGCGAGATTTTCTTTCTTTTCTTTTCTTGTACCTCTTTCTCAACACCACAAAACTTTGCTTATATAATAAATATCTCAACCCCTATCTCCCAAATTTTTGGTGATTGAATTTTTTAGTTGTTGATTCAAGCTAAATCGACGAGTTCTTAAGGTAATTTTCTTTGAATGTTAAGACCCGGCTTTAATTTATGTGGAAGCAATATCTCTTTTTCATATTTATTTTGCATTATATTAGAATTCTCTCTATTTTTTTCATAATTATTTAGCATTATATTAAAATCCATGCTTAAATTTATGTTATAATACCAGTTGCACTGTGAAAAATCGAGACATTGTTGATTTCATATATATGCAATACTATTAATGTTTTGAGTTATGATTTTAACATTTTCCACCCTCTCCATCTCCATATCCCTCTCCGGCATATGCTTTTCATTAACGTGGTTCTTATACTAATTGAATTTAATAGGATACTATATGCTACTATTAGATTTACAAACATGTTATCACGATATATTGTTATCTTAAGATATTGAATTCTTGCAAATTTTAGATTGAATTCTTGGCAATTTTATATTGAATTCTTGGGTATAGCTAGTGGCTTTGGTGTGGAGTGTGGGTCATCTTGCTCTTCCCATGTGCCCCTTTTTCGTAAACAAAGAAAAAGGAAAAAAAAAAAGGAAAGATAGAAGAATTAAATGATTAATTATTCAATTAATTGTAGATATAGTCAAAAGTTTAGGGACTTATTTGAAATTAAAGTAAGTTTAGGGACCAATTTATAATAAAATATAATAAAGTCAAATTTTCCCATAAATTCAAAGTTTAGGGACTTATTTGAAATTCTGATGTAAGTTTAGGGACCAATTTATAATATAATATAATAAAGTCAAATTTGTCTATAAATTCAAAGTTTAGGGACTTATTTGAAATTCTGATAGTAAGTTTAGGGACCAATTTATAATAAAATATAATAAAGTCAAATTTTCCATAAATTCAAAGTTTAGGGACTTATTTGAAATTCTGATAAGTTTAGGGACCAATTTATAATAAAATATAATAAAGTCAAATTTTCCATAAATTCAAAGTTTAGGGACTTATTTGAAATTCTGATGAGTTTAGGGACCAATTTATAATAAAATATAATAAAGTCAAATTTTCTCATAAATTCAAAGTTTAGGGACTTATTTGCAATAAAATAAGTTTAGGGACAAATTTATAATAAAATATAATAAAGTCAAATTTTCCCATAAATTCAAAGTTTAGGGACTTATTTGAAATTACAGTAAGTTTAGGGACCAATTTATAATATAATATAATAAAGTCAAATTTTCCATAAATTCAAAGTTTAGGGACTTATTTGAAATTACAGTAAGTTTAGGGACCAATTTATAATAAAATATAATAAAGTCAAATTTTCCTATAAATTCAAAGTTTAGGGACTTATTTGCAATAAAATAAGTTTAGGGACAAATTTATAATAAAATATAATAAAGTCAAATTTTCCCATAAATTCAAAGTTTAGGAACTTATTTGAAATTCTGATGAAAGTATAGGGACCAATTTATAATATAATATAATAAAGTCAAATTTTTCCATAAATTCAAAGTTTAGGGACTTATTTGAAATTCTGATAAGTTTAGGGACCAATTTATAATAAAATATAATAAAGTCAAATTTTTCCATAAATTCAAAGTTTAGGGACTTATTTGAAATTTACGATGGTTTAGAGACCAATTTGAAATAAAATATAATTAATTCAAAATTATCCATAATTTTAAATTTTAAGGACTTATTTGTAATAAAATATGTTTAGGGACCAAATTGAAATAAAATATAATACATACAAATTTTCACATACATTTAAAAGCTAGTATGGTGACGTGATATTCATAATTATGTTATGTGTTAGTATGGTGACGTGATGTCGCCGCGGAGGTGATGGTGCGAGAGATCCTCCACGTGACCATCTCACCGGCTCCTTTGGCATGCGAGTGCAGTAAGGCGTTTCTTTCAAATTGTAATTATTTATTATTTTATACATATCGTTGAAGAAAATCGTATGATCAATACATTTTCAATTTTTCATTTTCGACACCCATGAAAGCGGCGGGGTATATCTCGAGCATCAATCTCGAGATGGTTTGGTGAGGCGAATGGGAAGATGCCACTTCCTATTGCGTTCGACAATGTCGGACGCACAATGCAACCGATCGGGAATAATGAAGTATTTCACAGCGCTTGGTTGGGAACCAAGTGAGATTCACCGTGCCCTGTGCTACCCTTCATGGGACGAGGAAGTTCTAGGAAGCGGTAGGCGCGGTTCATCTTTGATATCGGTATGAGCGTAAATTAGTTTTGTTATTAGTACACTTCATTAATACTTGTTTCACGACTTGTACACTAACATATTCTTTTTCACTCTTGCGAGCTACTTGATCTGCGGGCGATCGGTCGCCCGGCAGTACCGGCGGTATGTGCCGTAGTAGATCGTCTGCGGCGGCCGATCGTTATCGCGATACAAACTCAAAGGCGCATAATCACTTAAAAGCGCATGGACCGAAGCCGACCATACGGCGAGATGTCCGCCGAGGGTAGCGAAGTGCATTGACTTCTTCACCGGTCCTACTTTCGTGGTAAGTATTGTTTATATATTGTTTACGATATTTTATATACTCTTTTAACTAATACATTTTTGCTAATCAATTATATGTTATACCTTGGGACCGGTCCTCCAAAAATAAAGCCAATCGGGGTAGGCTAAATACCCGGCGTGCGTGGGGTCGAAGAGCTTCTACCTTGCGCGTTACGATCAGTACAACATATAAATTTTCAATATCATTATAAATATCTTCACTCCATTACGTAAAAATGTATACTAAATTTCACGTTTAAATTGTCGTAGCGGGACCCCCGAGACCCGAAGTGGCGGGGATTATTGATTCGTTCGGACGTTTCACACCTTCGGGATGGCAATTGGGTCAACCAGCGTAATTTGGTGACTATGTGAGAATTTTTAAATTATGTGAATATAATTTTATCGACATGCATGATATTATTATTTATTATTATTTTTTCTTTGAGCAGGATAAGTTTGTTGAGTTCGAGGAGAGACTCAAGAGACACACAAGTCGCCTCAATAGCACGTCATTAGACGCGGCGTGCTATAGCAAAGGAGGTTCTCGGAGAGCAGCGAGATCACGTCCGTGGGGTTGGTCGGGTTCGAGGGGCACCTCTCACTCGCTCGATTCGATTCATTCTTTGCATCGTTTGCCCACAAGGAACTTCCCATCGGTCCTCTGCGGACCCCAGAATAATGATGTTCGATTTGCCATATGCGAGGGCGGCTCGCCAAATGCGGCGTGAAATTGAGCTTCTAAAAAGTAAAATACCGGTGCGCTGCGGATGAGGAGGGACGGGGACGGGGACGGCGGTGTAGAGGTCTGTAGAGATTTTTGAATTTTTATATATTATTCGGAAACAAAAAAATTTTTAAAAAAAAAATTCATAAAGCTTATAAGCGGCGACAATGTCGTCGCGCTATAAATAATACATTATTTAAAAAAATTTTAAAAATAATTCAAAAGCGTTTATAGCGGCGACATTGTCGTCGCTATAAATAATTCAGATTATTTGTATTAGGGACACCTTTATCGTGTTTGTAATGTATGAGCGTAGGCGACGACACAATGGTCTCTATTATTTTGTCTATAGCGACGAGTTTTGCGACGACTATGTCGTCCCTATAAGTCCGTTTTCGAGATATGGTCACGACTCTATTGAGACGTCAATGTCGTCGCTATAAATACAAAATTATATAGAGACGACGTAATGTCGTCGCTATCACTCTAGAGACACTAACTTGTTGCGGCGACATATTGCGACGACTATGTCGTCTCTAAAACTTTAAAGAGGCGACTTATGACCATTCGGTGACGACAAATGTCGCGCTATTTCCCTCATTTCTGGTAGTGATTTATTTTACTTAAATTATAGATTCAACATAATGGAAATAGTTTAATATGACTTTTAGACAAAGTAACAAGTGAGATTCAAATGCCATTCCGATTAGAATTAGTCAATGTTAAGGTATATTAAAAAAGGTTCTTGTCACAAAAAAATTGTCAACTTTATAATATAATAATTTGAACATGTAAAATATTGCACATTCTTGTAATAAATGCATGTGATTTTTATATTATTCTAGAGGGTCTAACGTAAATAAAATTGTCCAAGAATAAATTTATTTAAAACGAATATAAGCGGAAAAAAAAAAGTCGAATAAAAGCAGATTGTGGCTGCAAGTCTACACTCACAAGACATTTGTTTGAACATATCAAACCAATACAATGGCCAGCCAACTTGCTTCAGAAAATAATGTCCAAAATGGTATGGGATCAGGTGGCAGTGGTCATGGTGCCGTTTCCAGCACAAGGACATCTCAAACAGCTCCTCCACCTCTCCCGTCTCGTCTCTGCCTACGACATACCTGTCCATTTAAATCGACACTACCATTAAAAAATTCGAAGAGGAAAAATTCTTCATTGTTAAGTAAAACATATTACCTTCTTCAATCCATCTCCACATCGGGTAGTTGCAACTTTGTTAAACAGGCGATTACAACCTTAATTTGGACCACTGTACAAAAAAATTGTCAAATTATTAGTTCTAGAATTTGGTTGACCAAAAGAAAAATATATATTTTATTCTTTCTCGAATGATATCATTTGATAGTTCTTTTAATTTATTCACATTCATTCAAGATAAATGAACCAATTGTTGTATTTAATGAATAAAAGTCTCTTTCGTGTTAATTGTAATTAAAATAAGACGATCGAAAATTTTTCGACTTTTAATTTCAAATAAATAATTTTTTTTTTAATTTTGGCATGGCTCTGAACCCCCTAATACATTTTAAATATTTTTTCACGTTAAATTTTGTGCACATTTGCTTTAAATTTTAAGTTGACGAATGTAGAATATTAATTCGAAAACGAACCTCGTTCTATTTTGAGTTTTGGAAAGCTTTTAAATTTCAAGTTGTATGAAAAATAAATTTTGGCTAGCATGAATTATTATTTTGGTTCGCCTTGTTTATTTAAAAATCTTTGCCCTTTATTTTCGAATTTCTTAGCCAAAGCCCGACTTATTTTTCGGCTCAAAAGTTCACCTATAATTTGTCCAAAACCCGGTTCATTTCGACTCCAAAATTTAGCCAATAACCAACCCTCCTTGCTACAAAAAAATAAAAAAAAAAAACGACCCCTTTTAAAGAAGAAAAGCGCCCAACCCATGATCCATTATCCTCCTATTTTCTCCCCACTTTCACTCACTTTTAGCCAACCAAACAACCCCTCCCATAATCTGAAAAACCGCCCCCAACTCTCTATTTTCAGCTAGCCAAACAACCCCCATGCAGTGAAGAAAACCATCTCCCATGATCTTCCAAAACTGCCATTTTCTTCCCATTTTCATCCCCATATTTCAAGGTTATTTTCTTCCAGAAAACAGCCCCAATTGGTCCCTAAACCCAGTTGAAAAACCATTCCACAAGCCCCTTCCAACCTTGAAAAACGTCCATAAACTCCAATGCTGCTCCTTCCATTATCTCAAAAGCGCCCCCATGTAAAAACTGCTCCCCACTCCCACCACTTCTTCCCCATCTCCCCTATCTTTTAGTCCACAAATTAAATGTTTTTACCTCCATATTTTCCAAAGAATTCGGCCCTCAAGACCTCATTTTTCCTCACTAATTCAACCACAAAAATGCTCCGAAGCGCCTAAAACATTGCCCAGTGACCAATGAAATTGGCCCCCCTCTTAAGCCTTTCCTTTGTTTATTTTTTTGCCATCTAAAACTCTAGTTTATTACACTTTTATCTCAGATTTCAGCCCCTTAAGTCCTTGACATTTCTCTCCACTTCAAGCTTTGAAACAATCCGACAATCTTTGTTTCGAGGAAGTTCGACCCCTTTCCGACAAGAAGTTGTTAGCTTCCTTCGTTCACTTTTCTCTCCTCATTCTTGGCCCCCAAAACTCTAGAAAAATCCTTCCTTTTTCCCTTTAATTTCATTCATCAAGAAGTCCCAAAACCTTTCTCAATCCTCCCCAATTTGGTCCATTTATCACACCATAATCAGGCCTAAAAACATTCCAGATTTCTTCCTTATTTCCCATCCGAATTCCGCCTTGCTTCCTCATTTCTAAACTTCACGAAGTTCCGATAATATCAAGCATATATATATACATATTGTAACAAAAAGATAGAAAACATGCGGGTTTGATTTTGGAAAAGTTGCGATAACGGTTCATTCTCCATCACAACTTCAATCGAAAACTCATTTTAAAGTTAGTTTTACTTATTAATTTTACTGCGATTTTTAAATAACATTTGGAAAATTATGATGTGATATAAATGCTATGTAAACCTAATTATGAAGAACTTTATGATAGTGATTGAAGGTAATCACTTTAACATGTTAGTGATTGAAGGTAATCACGCATGACGTTATGTGGTGCCGGCTACCAATTTTTATGTTCCTATGCACATTTAAAAAGGATGGCATGTCGCATTTATGTTTGCGTATAATTTTCTCACATGTTGTATGTATTACTGATGGGTGTTTCTTATGAAATACTCACCCCCAAAATGAACTAATTTTTAGATTGATTTGATTGGCGTTGATGCGATCGGGTAGCTAGCGAGCTTGTCGTGGAATTTGCTTTTTAATTTAAGTTTTGACGTCGAGATGATTGAGTAAATTATAATGTAAATAAAATATTTTTAAGTCTTTGATTCAGTATTTAATTATGTAATATTTATGAAAAACGAGATGTCGATTCCTTTGCCGTTAAAAGTTTCAAGTTAGAAATGCATAGTTTCATGTTTCCGAAATTTCCAGCTTACTGTCCCTTCTTTGAAAAATCATAACTTTTTCTACGGCTTGAATTTTTGAGTGAAATAAGTGGAAATGGAAATCCTATATGTGGTCTAATAAAAAAAATTGGAATAACTCAAAAATACCATCATCGTATGAAATTTTTATGAACGTTTTAGTGGGTGCCTTCAAGCAATTTTGGCTATCTTTTTCACCTATCAAACGACACGGATAAGGTTTAAAATTTTAACATGTTGTAGTATGTAGTCTCAAGTATCTACACTAAAAGTTCTAGGATTTTTGGAATTCTTTCGAATGGTCAAATAATTTGTGGCGACACATATTACGGTTTAGCCAAAACCATGAAAACTTAAAGAAAAATCATTATTTCCTTGCGCGTTTGTATTTTCTACAAATTTTATATTTTTAAAATCATTTTATATTTTTAAAATCAATCAAGGGCACGGAAAATAATTTTTGGAGTCATCATATACATTTTAGAGATTTATTTCAATGACCCTCCGGGTTGAGAAAATCTGGGGCGTTACAGCTTGGTATCAGAGTACAGTTTTACTTTTACGTAGACTCGCGTAAATTTTAAAATTTTATTTTATTTTGTATGATATTTATTTTATTTTGTCAAGTTAAAAATTTAGAATTTATGCTTTTAGAATTTAAGTGTCGCTACTCGCCATCACCGCCCTACGCCAACTCTGAAGTAAAGAATGTTTGATAATTTTCTTTCTATGTTTAAGTATGACGTTAATGAAATTTATATTTATGAAATTCTATATTTTTTTTATGAAAATTTATTTTAGTCCTCGGAATTAACTTAAATGATGTTAGAAACCCACCTAAACAGACTCTTCATAATTGGTATTTTAGATATGGTTCCACCAAGTGAGTACTATCTAGACCGTGCCGAGGCAGCAAGAAATGATTACATTTAGTTTGTTGTGGATCTTGAGTGGTCGTTTGGCCATCATGTCGGTACCCATTGGGCAGCACATATTAGGACTATGAACTACGAGTTTGTGACAACAAGTTATTGGCTTTAATTGTGTGCTTACCATTTTTTTTAAAGTGGAGATTTAAGGATCAAACCTCAGGCACCTCAAATGGCCAAAAATATCCTTGATATCTAATGCATGCCTAGCTAAGATTAATTTTACATGTCAGAAAAATGATAGTATACTAGAGGGTAGTATGCCATTGGAAAGAACCATAGATACAAATAAATTAGCTAGGCTAGTGCAAATAGATTTTGATGGGTCGGTACTCAAAGAAGATCTACATGTTATAAATATGAGAGATTTTGATATAAATTTGGATTAGTTCGGATAAGAAATAACCATGCCTCAATTATGTGTTTTGGAGAAAGAAGTTGTACTTTTGCAGCCAATAGGTGAAGAGTTTAGATATTACAATCGAAGGTTAATGCATCTTATCAAGGATATCTTGTATGTCTCATCGGTACCTCATCGGAAGAGACGATACCAGATAATGTCCATGTAGAAGCAAGTGTGAGGTTTACACTGACCACAAGAGTCTCAAGAAATTAAAAATAAGACAACGATGGTGGTTAGAGATGGTGAAGGACTATGACTACACTATCTGTACCATCCCAGTAAGACTAATGTAGTCGCCGGTTAAGCAGGAAGAACATGGGTCAGTTGTTAGTGTTGTAAATGAAGAAAGAGAAATTTATCAATGATTTTGAGAATTTAAGAATTGAAGTGTTGGCGCCGCTAGTGTGGGCATCAACAATGATAACAAGTCTGATATTAAAACTGACACTCGAAGATAGAGTTGTGACAGATAAGAAAGATGATCCCTTATGGGGAAAAAAATCAGGACTGACGTGGGAACTAAAAAGAGAAAGATTTAAAATAGTCGAGGACAAAATTATGATGTTTAAAGGTTGGTTGTGCGTGCTCAAGGATGAGAGGTTGAGAAATGATTATTATTTTGCAAGAAAGTGTATGATTTAGAGGAAGAAAAATGGAGTGGAACCAGAGAGGGAAAAAGTCGAAATTTGGGAAGGAAAATGGGTGTTTCTACTTGCTGTTTGGGGCAAAAATTGAGAGACAAAGGAGGGATGTTGGACTATGATTTGGGGACTAAAAAGAGGAGAAATGAGCGGACTTGTGGGTGGCTTGATGTAAGGAAAATTGGGAATCTTGGCTGGCCGAAAAAGGGAAGGAAAAATAATGGAAAAGCTGGCCAAAAGTGACTGCAATCTGGAGTTAGGGGGTGATTTTTGGAGTCTTTTTGCTGGTTGAAGTTAAAGGGAAATTAAGGACTTAAAGGGGACTTAAGGGCTGAAAATATAGAGCGAAAGTACAGGTGTAAGATGGAAAAATAAAAGGAGGAAAATGGACTCAAGGAGGACCCGAAAGCTGGAGAGGAAATGGAGGAAATTGTCATTGAAATTGGAGGAATTGATGGATGTTTTCTTGATAAAAGAGAGCTTATCAAGGGGCGAATTATGGGACAAAATGGGGGGGCAGTTAACTTGAGGGTTGAAATGTGGAGGAGACATGGGTAAGAAAGTGGGGCTAAATGGATGATCATAGACTAGAGGAGGGGCGGTTTCTTTCTTTGTTGTAAGATGAATTTTCGACTTGCTTTGGGAGCTCTTGGACATGTTTTTTGGTAGATGGAGGGGGGATTTGAGACGTTTTCCGGAGGTTAAATGGAAGGTTGTTTAGTTGAAATAGAGGGTGGAGATGTGGGGAAAAGGGTAGGCAATTGGGTGAGCGAGGAGATCATGGATGGTTATATTTTTGGGTTTAAAGGGTTGTTTGGGGCTGATTTTGGAATGAGAATTAGGGGCTGTTTGGAGATGTCTTTCTTGCGTGTAGAATAGCTCAATAATGAAGTTGATTCTAAGTTAAAAGTTGTGAAAAATAGTCGAAACTAAGATGAATGAATTGATTGAAAATGGATAAAGAAGATGTTTTATTTTCCTTAGTTTTAAATTTTGCGGTTGGTCTAAAATAAATCTAAATTTAACTCAAAATAAATTATTCGGGTTAAGAAAATTTTATTAATATCGATGATTAATATAATTTCATGTACGTTATATCAAATAAAAGGCAACCTTGTGCAAAATAATCGTGACTAAAATATTTTAAATCATATTCGGAAGTTCGTAGTGAGACCAGAAGTTAAAATTTTATTTCCTTGAAATTAGAAGACGAAAATTTTCCGGTTGTTAGAACATGTTTTGTAGGTCAATAAACGTGATAGTACTACTTTTGTATGGGTTAATTCTATTATGTACCATCGAAATTTATGTTCCGTTTCATTTATATCACTGTACTTTAATTCGTTTTATTTATACAACTGAACTTAAAAATTACCTTCAGTTAAACCACTTCGCTAATAAGTCGTTCATTGTGTGACAAAAATTTTGACGTGACATTAACGGACCGTTAAATAGACGACGTATTTCATCACATGCGAAAGTGTTGTCCACTTGTATGAAGTTCGAAACTAAAAATATGCTTTTCACATCAATTAAACGATTTTGGCCAATGGTTGTCGTTTATCAATTCTCAATTTTCTGATCCCCAAAATTTTCAAAACTCGAAGATACATCAGCCATTTAATGGCTTTTTATTGTCACATCAGAATTTCTGTCACACAATGAACGGCTGATTAATGAAGTGGTTTAATATAAAGTAATTTTCAAGTTTAGTGGTATAAATGAAACGAATTAAAATATAGTGGCATAAATGAAATACAACATAAAGTTCGATGGTCTATAATATAATTAATCCAAGTTTTTATTGACCTTTATTTCCAATGGATTGGTCAATAGAACAAAAGCAAGAAAACAGGATACGAATTGAACTTGAATTTTCAATTCGGAGATTTCGAAGTTACTTTCTCTATCCTAAAATGTTACTTATAAGTTGAAAATACTTAAAAGCTTACACAAATACCGTCCTAAATTTGCTTCTTATAGCTACCCTGTGGTCATCTAACATCCCAGCTAAGTTGGGTTGTAAGACCTTTGAGCAACGTGTATGAAGCACACAAACATGGACACATCGAATTAACCTCAAGAGGAGTGTGTGTTGAACTACTTAACTTATAAGCTTATGTTGTTAAAATGTAGACATGAATACTTATCGAATGGGGACAATCTATTAGAATTTGCTGTAAATACCAAATCCATTTCTACAAGAAATGGATGTTGATATTGTTACTCTCACATAAAAAAAGAAAGTCTTCTACGCTAATTTTTCACCAAGTGTTTATAGCTACCTAGAAAATTGTTGTTAGGGGCCCTCAAGCTACTACCTCTACCATAGTGTGTTTCTCCCTATCTTTTGTTTCATATCCACCCGTTACTAAACTTGTCTACATGGTTGAATAAACTACGTGGCAGTCCGAGTGTACAGGCAAATACGCGTGGAAAGAAGAGGTGTGAGGTTTCTGTTGGCAACTATTTTTGGAGGTCAACAAATGCATAATTCAAAATAATATAGAAGTACAAAAATATGCTCATAATAAATTGTACACCATCTTGAAAAAATCTATAATACAAATTAACAATAATAAAAGGATAGCTTGCAAACTAACATAAAAAAAAAATCAATAATAAAAAAAAAAGAAAATAGTCTAAAAAGCTAAGGCCAATAATAGAATGTCCTGAAAATACTAGACAAACAGAAAAACATCTTAGTCGTCTTGAGACTTAGCCTTGAGGCATTAGTCTCACAAATAGCACTTGAGGGCCGGGATGCATTTTATGAAAGTCTCAAGTGAGGCAGAATTTGTAAGTGGGGCTGTAAGTGGCAAAATCCAATAAATAATAGGTAGGTAACATAGATGTCCCCACTTATAAAAGTTGAATTTACACGTTTGAAACACTTTTTAAAAGCTTACAACCGTTTGTTTTCTTTCTTTTTGTCCCATTTTCTTTTAAATTTTTCTACTTGTATATTTCCACTTATACCTCATTTATATTTTCTTATGTGGCAGAAAGATTTATGACTGAAATATTTGACCAAAACATTATTTTCAGTTTTCTTTCCATTATTTTATTCTGCCACATGAACAAGTTATAAGTGAAAATGTACAAGTAGCAAAATTTTTATTTATTATACCATTGGAAACATAAAAATGATCACATAATACTTATGAGATATTTGAGGGGACAAAATTGTCCAAAAAGATTTTTTATTTTGAAAATATAATTATATTTATATTACAATTTTTATTATCTAAACTACATCTTAATTGTAATAAAAATCTCTCAACCTTTGATATTTTACTTAATTTTTTCCGTCACATTTTTATTATTGACTTTCAATTAATTTTCACATATTGTCTATTGTCTCTGATAATGATTTTTGTCCAGATATTCTACAAATGTGTATTGAAATGAAGGGTGAATATTTTGTCAAACTTTTATAATTATTATTTATTTTGCTTATTTAAAAATACTTGAGACCAAAAAAAAAATTTTACTCCCTCTTAATTAATTTTTTTAGACAAACCATCATTAATGATAAAGATAAGATGTGCAAAATAATAAGTTGATGATAATAATGTAATAAAAAATATTTGTAGTGTGCTTAACAAAAAAATGTGGTATAAATGTACTTACCCATTCCAAAACAATCTAAATAGTGATTTGTACTTTCATTAAAAAATTCGAAGAGGGAAAAATTCTTAATTGTTCGTTTCCCTTCTTCAATCCATCTCACATCGGGTGGTTGCAACTTTGTTAAACGGCGATGACAACCTTAATTTGGACCACTGTACAAAAGAATAGTCAAATTACTAGTTCTAGAATTTGGTTGACCAAAGAAAAATATTTTTTTTTCTTTCTCGAATGATATCATTTGATAGTTCTTTTATTTTATTCATATTCATTCAAGATAGTCTCTTTCGTGCTCATTGTAATTAAAATAAGATGTTTGTAGGTCAATAAAAGTGATAGTACTAATTTTTTATGGGTTATTTCTATTAAATACCATCGAAATTTATGTTCTATTTTATTTATATTACTGTACTTTATTTTATTTACCACTGAACTTAAAAATTACTTTTAGTTAAACAACTTCGTTAATAAATCGTTCATTGTGTGACAAAAATTCTGATGTGGCATTAACGGACTGTTAAATAAAGAAGACGTATCTTGTCACATGCGAAAATGTTGTCCACTTGTATAAAGTTCAAAATTAAAAATATGCTTTTCACATCAATTAAGCGACTTTGGCGAATGGTTGTCGTTTATCAATTCCTAATTTTCTCAAAATCAGATAAGCTTCCTCATCTCCAAAATTTTCAAAACTCGAAGATACATAAATCATTTAATGGCTCGTTAATGCCACATCAGAATTTCTATCACATAATGAACGGCTTATTAATGAAGTTGTTTAATATAAAGTAATTTTCAAGTTTAGTGGTATAAATAAAACGAATTAAAATATAGTGGCATATATGAAATATATACAACATAAAGCTCGATGGTATATAATATAATTAATCCAATTTTTTATTGACCTTTATTTCCAATGGATTGGTCAATAGAACAAAAGCAAGAAAATTGGATACGAATTGAACTTGAATTTTCAATTCGGAGATTTGAAGTTACTTTCCTATCCTAAAAAGTTACTTATAAGTTGAAGATACTTAAAAGCTTACACAAATACCGTCCTAAATTTGCTTCTTATAGCTACCCTATGGTGCGTCTAACATCCCGACTAAGTTGGGTTGTAAGACCTTTGATCAACGATGTGTGAAGCACACAAACATCGACAATTAACCTTAAGAGGGTGTGTATTGAACTACTTAACTTATAAGCTTATGTTGTTAAAATGTAGACATGAATACTTATTTGAGTTTTATCTTTAAAAGCGTCTCTTCACGTGCTGATTGAATTCGTTTTTTCATTAAAAGATTGACATATACACAATTTCATAAATGGGTGACGATGAAATTTCAATAAAAATAAAAACCCTTTTATACTATATGTATTGAATCACTTCATTCAAGAACTTAAAATGTTAGGAAGGATGCACATTTATTTTACTTACATTATAGATTCAACATAATGGAAATAGTTTAATATGACTTTTAGACAAGGTAACAAGTGAGATTTAAATGCCATTTCGATTAGAATTAGTCAATGTTAGGGTATGATAACAAAGGTTCTTGTCACAAAAATATTGTCAACTTTATAATATAATAATTTGAACATGTAAAATATTGCACATTCTTGTAATAAATGCATGTGATTTTTATATTATTCTAGAGGGTCTAACGTAAATAAAATTATCCAAGAACGCCGCAATAGAAAATTCAAAACTAAATTTATTTAAAACGAATCTAAGCCAAAAAAAGTTGAATAAAAGCAGATTGTGGCTGCAAGCATACACTCACAAAACATTTGTTTGAACATATCAAACCAATACAATGGCCAGCCAACTTGCTTCAGAAAATAATTATGTCCAAAATGGTGTGGAAGTGGATCAGGTGGCAGTGGTCATGGTGCCGCTTCCAGCACAAGGCCATCTCAACCAGCTCCTCCACCTCTCCCGCCTCGTCTCTGCCTACGACATACCTGTCCATTTCGTCGGCACTACCACCCACAACCGCCAGGCGAAGACTCGAGTACATGGCTGGGACCCTTTAGCCATTACCAAAATCCATTTTCATGAATTCCCAACACCTCCATTTCAAAACCCTCCCCCAGATCCCAATGCCACCATTAAATTTCCCTCACAAATTCTTCCGGCATTACATGCATCAATTCATCTACGTGAGCCTGTTTACGAATTTGTAAGCAGAATTTCAAGCACAGCAAGAAGAATAGTTGTCATTTATGACTCTTTAATGGCTTATGTTGTTCAGGACATAGATTCTATACCAAATGCGGAATCTTATTGTTTTCGAAGTATATCCGCTTTTTCTTTATACTCATTTCACTGGGAAGCTGCTAGAAAACCTGATGTACATGCTGAAGCAGAGATTTTGAAAGAAACTCCTTCCTTGGAAGGTTCCTTTACTCAGAATTTTCAGAATTTTCCAAGTTGCAACGAGAGTCGAAGAAATTTAATTCTGGAGATCTTTATAATGCAAGCAGAGTAGTAGAAGGGCTGTATCTTGATTTACTAGCAAAAGAAAAGACGACAGGTATAGAGTGTTTGGGTTCTATCTTAAATGGTCAAACTTGTTACCCTTATATTTTGATTTTGTTTTCATATGAAGTGATGTGCGATTTTATCTTTAACAACAGGAACGGACAAACTCTGGGCAATCGGACCATTTAATCCTGTGGCGATACCTAAAAGAAAGGAACAAAACAGCCATCACAAATGCTTAGAGTGGCTTGATAAACAACCTCTGAATTCAGTGATATTCGTTTCATTCGGCTCAACATCTTCATTTTCCAACGAACAAATCAAAGAGCTTGCGCTTGGGTTGGAAAAGAGTGGGAAAAAGTTTATATGGGTATTGAGAGATGCAGATAAAGCAGATGTCTTTGAAGGAGATGTTAGGAGAACTCCACTGCCAAAAGGGTATGAACAGACTCTGACAATTGCATAATTTTTGTAAATATTTGCAGCAAGGCCTTATCCAGTATCATGATAAACCGCTTAACATTTTTATTTATTTAAATTTTATCTTGTACAGTTATGAAAAGAGAGTGGAAGAAAGAGGGATAATTATAAGGGACTGGGCACCCCAGTTGGAAATTTTGGGGCACCCTTCAACCGGTGGTTTCATATCTCATTGTGGATGGAATTCATGTACAGAGAGCATAAGCATGGGAGTGCCAATAGCAGCTTGGCCTATGCACTCAGACCAACCAAGAAATGCCGTACTGATAACAAAAGTACTAAAAATTGGCATCGAAGTACGAGATTGGGTCCATCGAAACGAGGTTGTGTCAGCGATTGCAGTGGAGAAGGCTGTAAGAATATTGATGGATTCAGAAGAAGGAGAGGAGATGAGACATAAGGCAGCAGAATTTGCAGATGCAGTAAAGCAATCAGTTATGGAAGGTGGTGCTACTCGCAAGGAAATGGATTCCTTTATTACTCATATTACAAGACAAGATTTTTTCAATTAAAGTCAGCCGGTTTAATTTTCCTTCTTTGTACGTGTTGAATTATTGCATCTTGAGATTTTATTTTAAAATATTGATTATTATTTTTATAATTAAGTACAGTTGACATTTACTCTTTGATTATACATTTTTTTGTATTGATAAGTAGTAGACTAGTATTGTTTGAATATTATTAATTATTACCTATCAATAATTAATAATATTACATATCAATAATTAATAATATTGTGTTAGTATTTACGAAAAAAATCAATTTATGCAAATAAATATTCCAAGAAAATATTTCGTTGGTCTTCCATTATATTATATTAATATTTCAGTAGAATACACTTGCTCCTGAAGAGCGTAATTTGTTAAATTTATTATTAAGTTATTGTTCTCGAAAAACGTAATTTTATAAATCTAATATCTTATAAGAATATTATGTTATTACTCCTGAACGGTAAATTTTTATACATTTCAGTATTTAAAAATAAATTGTTGTTGCTCCTGATTAACCACAACGCTACTTTAATATTCTAGTAGAATATTATTTACTCCCGAAGAGCGTAATGTAAAAGATCTAATATTATACAATTGTTCCTGGAGAACAAATTTTTATAAAGTTTAATTTTAAAATTATTTGTTGTTGCTCCTGAATAAGTACATTATATTATTATTCTGGCATAATAATACTTTTTCTCAATGTGTATAATTGTATAAGATCTAACATATATTTATGATTTTCCTCTTCATGAGTAAATCTTTAAATAATTTAAAATTCATAAATAATAATATATTATTGCTCTTGAAGTAGCGCAATATTATATTAATATTCCATTAGAATATTATTTGCTCTCGAATATCATAATTTTATAAGATCTATTATTTTATAAAAATATTTTATTATTACTCTTGTAGAAGTAAAACGTTATGAATATCAATATTCTAAAATAAAATGATATTGTTGTTTCTGAAGAAACACAACGTATAGAAATATTCTAAAAGAATATTGTGTTATTGCTCATAATGAAGTACGTCTTAATTAAACAAATATTATATAACTGCTCTCGAATAAGCATAAATTTGTATATATTAATATATCAATAGTTTAAAACTTTATAAAATATTTAAAGTTCTAACGGGTGATATTTTATAACACAGTTTTTCGAATGTCATTTTGGTAAGACAATTTTCTCAATATTAGGGGAGAAAATTAAGTAACTGGAAAGAATACATAAAAATGCAGCATATTATGTTTTCTAGTTCTTTGCACAAGACAATATGAACCAGAAGTTCGACATATAACTCATTTGTAAGTCGTTCAACTGAAAGATGCATTTATTGACCAAAGAGATTAAACAAGTCTCATATACCAGATGTAATTGCTCCAATTCATACTCACATCTTGGAAGAACAATCCATCAACATTATATCGAAAAATTAATGACACACGCTTTGAAAGCGTGGTGACATTTGATTCTAAAAGAAAAATTATCAAAAGAAAAATGGAACAAGTAGTAAAGATGGTCCTATTGAGGAGGCGTATAATCTTATAGAGTATATATACATAACTAATTATAAAACCCTAGAAGAGGTTCGATTTAATGAAAATAATAAAATGAGGAGATCTCGATAAGTTATGCCATTATGGCAAAGAAATAAAATTAAAAAGAAAATATTATTGACAACACTTTTGTATATAATGTAGCGCTTCATATTATGAAATGTGGCAATGATATTAAAAGAAATCTGTCAAAGAATTAATTGGGCAAATAAAAAGATACAACCCAAGTAAATTAAACTTATTAGAGAAACCTGAAGTTTCTGAACATAGAGTACGAACACTTAAATGTGTATACTTATAGAAAAAAGAAATGATAAAAATGAAGTCGTGACATGTAATGCACGACTTTTAATATTATGAATTCTGCAAAAGCTTATGTAAAGCAATCACAAGTTGATAAGGTTTTTAAATAGGTAATTTTCATGGCGTATTAAAAGAATTGTGTACTCTTTTTCCTTTACTAGAATTTTTTCACACATGGTTTGTTCTAATAAAGTTTTAATGAGACATATTTTGTATGTAAATGACATCTAATTAGAAGTGTTATAAATCTTATAGTTATGGATGTCCATAACTTACAAAACGTTTACCATCATCATAACCCTATGGTTATACTCTCGTGCGTTATAAATTATATATGAGACCCCTGCATGGAACCACAACAAAATCTATTTTTAATATAATTGTATCAAAGCATCATGCTAACTACCGTCAACCAGAGATTGTGTATGAAGATAATATTGCTTGGAGATTATAACATGGAGCACATTTCACCAGAATTATTTTATACAAATTTTCAAAAGATGTCGCCGTTGAAGACATTGACGCACAAGATATGAATAACTTGATACAAGCTTTTTTATTGGTTGAAATTATGGGGAGTAGCTTTACTCTTTTTTCTTCGCTTAGGTTTTGTCCCACTAAGTTTTCCGACAATGTTTTAATTAGACAGCATTTGATTACTCTAAATTTTTGATAATTTTTTTCTTTCGATTGGTATTTTTGTACCATTGAATTTTTGTCAAACAAAATTTTTAACGAAGTAGTTATTGTGTAAATAAGTCATTCAATGGAGAGTGTTGTAAAATTATAGAAAATGATGAATAACTATTTGGTCTTATCTAGATGTCTTTAAAGTCATCTACTTACTCTAGAAGAGTATAATATATTCTAGTCAAATTGTAACTCTTATTGGAACCTTATAAATAAGGGTCGTTGTTTACTCTCTTAATTTTCTTCTATTTTTCTCTATTGTTTTCTTATTTTATAACACTTTTATAAATTTAAGAATACATTCATTTCTTCCATCATACTCACACTATAAACACATTTTTCCTAAATAGATGAGAACACTACAAGAAAATGTAGTTATAGCAACGACACCATTAGTGACGACACAATGTCGACTCTACTTGTTCTATATAGTAGGGACGACAATGAAATATTGTCGCTATAAGTTCGAACTTCATAGCGACAACATTAGCCATCTTTATATTTAATTTTTTCGTCGCTATTACAATCGATATATAGCGACGATAGTCGATACATATATTCCAAATGGCGGGAATAATTCGCGCTATTTATGTGTACATAAAGAGACGACATACATCGTTGCAATAGAGCTACAGCTATTTTTTCAGTCACGTGACGCATGATTCTCTTCGTAAATTGTATTGAAGTCTGTTGAGACGATTTTTAACGTCGCTTTAGAGTTCTCAAAATTGACGCTCATTTCTTATCTATAGCGATGACTTTTTTAATCTTTAGAGACGATTTTGTCTCCATTATAGAATCTCTTTTTTCAGTTCTACATCTCCGCATTTCTGCACTGTATTTTTGAAATTTCTTTTTACATCTCCATCTTCATCTTTTTCTCCATCTCCATCTTGTTTCCATTTCATTTCTCCATCTCCACCTCCATCTCCATCTCTATCTCCATCTTCTTTCTTGTCCTTTTCATCACTATATTTCTGAAAATTCTATACTTCACTACAAAAAAAATTGTATTTTTCAGGTATAGATATTAATAAAAGTTGTACAAAAATTAGAAATCGCACAAAATCGTCAGATTTTTGGATTTGAAAGTATTTATAAACATGACTAGGCCATACGTAAACGATAGAGGAAAAATTAAATATCTGTGCATAAGATGTTTAAACGGTCTCACACATCCATTAAAAACTATTGAGTTTCACATGTTTCATCATAGTTTTGTAGAGAGTTGTGTAACCTGGATATACTATGGCGAGGTCGAGGTTTAGACTGTAAATGTGTATATATAGAATGAGAGAGCAGATATGGAGGATGAGATGATAGATGTCATGGATGATGTAGTCAGTGATGAGCATGCTGGTACATGTACCAATGGTTACTATGATGAATTGTTTGAAGCTCTTTATTCAGAACTATACCCCGAGAGTTTCATCATTTTCGTCCTTAAATTTTTTAGTAAAGTAGATGCATATTAAGGTTGGGAATAAATGGACAAACAAGTCTGTCGATTATCTTTTGAAGTTGCTGAAGTTAGCTTTCCCAAACATCAACCTGGTGGACTCTCACAACAAAGCTAAGAAGATGATGAAGAAACTTGGTTTGGATTACAAGTTTATTCATGCATGCAAGAATGACTCTGCACCATTTTGGAGTGAGCATGTTGATAGACAAACTTGTCTGATCTGCCAGAAAAGTTGTTGGGTGCATACTTCTGGGAGAGTGAACAGAAAGAATGTTGTGCATAAGGTGTTGTACTATTTTCCCTTGGCTCCTAGACTAAAACGTATGTTCGTGACGAAAGATACTGCAAAACTCATGTAGTGGCACATTATAGGAAGGTCTTAGGATAAAGATGAAATGTAGCATCCTGTTGACGGGAAGGCGTGGCGGGATTTTGACAGAAACATCCATTGTTCGCAAGTGAGATCTAGAATGTCCGATTAGGTTTGGCCGAAGAAGGATTCAATCTATCTGGATACTTGAGTGCGGCGTCTGACATATGGCGATGGTTGTAACCGTTTACAACCTGCTACCTTGGTTATGCATTAAACCCAAATACCTCATGCTTACTCTCTTGATACCTGGCTTTAAAGCACCGTAAGGACATTAATGTATTCTTACGACCATTAGTAGATAAGTGAAGGAGTTGTTGGTCAATGAGATTGACATGCGTGACGCTGGAACCAATAATAGGTCAGTATTCAGAATGTGTGCAGCGTTGTTATGGATAGTTAACGATTTTCCAGCGAGAAGTAGTTTGTCGAGTTGGAGCGGTCAGGGGTACATGGCACGTCCTACGTGCAATGAGAGAGACTCCTTCAGTCTGTGTGATAGGTAAGACAACTTACATGGGTCACCGACGGTTTCTGCCATCCAAACATCATTTTAGGAGCAATTTAAACTTTGACGAGAGGACGGAGAGACGATCACCTTCGCATTGGTTAACGCATGTAGATATTTTAGCATAGTTAAGTCATCTGTATGACATAGTATTTCGAGAAAGTACCTTAACTACGGGATGCTAGAAAAAGGAGAAGTGATGAAGAGCTGAATTGGAAAAAAATGGGCATTTTCTATGAGTTGTCATATTGGTCTTCTACTGAGCTAAAACATAATATCGATATCATGCACGTAGAGAAGAATGTTTTGACAGCTTGCTCGGCAAAATTATGGACAATCCATTCAAATCAAAAGACACGGTCAATACCAGGCGCGATCTGATGCAATTAGGGATCAAAAGAGAGTTGCACTTGTATCATATCGAGAATAGGTGTATGAAGCCTGCCACATGTTACACCATGTCCATTGCAAACCGTCGAGGTTTTGTAACTTCATCCGATCGGTTAAGTTTCTAGATGGTTTCGCTTATAATCTTTGGAAGAATATTGCTCATAATGACAGCCACATTATTGGGTTGAAGTCACACAATTGCCACATTATCATGCAACGGTTATTGTCAGTCGGATGTCGCACATTCTTGAATAAAACTATTTCCACTACAATTATTGAACTGTGAACGTTCTTCAAGAAGCTTTGTGGAAGAACACTAAACGTTAGCGACATGATGGTTGCCTGATACTCATCATCTGCAAGTTGGAATGAATCTTTCCACCAACCTTCTTCGACATCATGATTCACCTCGTAGTGCATCTATTAGAAAAGGCAATCCTTGGTAGTCCAATGCACATGAGATGGATGTATCCGTTCGAGTGATACCTGAAGAAACTTAAGGATTACGTTAGAAATCAAGCTCGGCCAGATGGTTCAATACGAAGGGTATGTTGTTGACGAGGCATCGAGGTATTTTGAGGACAAAGAAACAAGGTTGAACTAACCGGACAGAAACGAGGATATAAGTGTTCCACGAAGACAACTTTCTACTTTTTAGACACTGGGTCGCCCAATTGGAAAAAAGACACCAATGATGCTTCCTGCAAATGTTCAAAGTCAAGCGATGTTTTACATCCTCAACAACTGTATTGAAATTGAGACATTGTTGTAGTAAGACATCGTTCTTAATTATTATTCAATTATCTTGAATAAGCTTTGTCATTTTAAACAAACTAATTAGTTTATCTTATATTCCTTGTAAAGGAAACATAGGTAGGAGCTATTGCGCAATGGTTGCCGAAACATCGACCAGGTGTATAGAAGATACTTTCACAGTTGGTTTTACAAGAAGGTAAATAAACAACGATCAAATACATTTCAAATATATCCACATTTTTCTTTTCTGTAACATTGACTAAAACCAACTTTCACTTCATCTAGGTATATGCATTGAGCCAAAGCCACGTCCCTCAAGTTTCGTATGAGTTGTTTTCGTTGGCCAGTGGATATTACCAGCAGGTTATGTCTTACACGTCATGTGTTGTAAAAGGAGTTCGCTTCCTAACATATGATCATGATATTTGAAGAAAAAAGTAAAACAGTGGTGTGTCTATCCCAATGATTGGGGTGAATTTTACTACGGACAGCTGCATGAAATATTAGAGCTACAGTTCGGACCGTAAACATGGAAATGGGAATGGGGACCTAAATGTAACCTCGTAAAAGTTGTAGGACTTATATTGCAAATAAAAGATGATGAAATTGAAATAAAAGAAGAAATATAAGGACCAAAATGAATAAAATTTATAGATAAGGAACCTAACTACAAATAATTAAGCAGCGACTACGCATATAGCGATGACTTGTCATAATCCCCTAACATAATCGATACAACTAAATAAAAGACTCTTTAGACCCTTTTTACCCAGACTCACTGATTCCATTCTTCTTCAACTTCTTTGGTCTTAGTTGTTTAATCAGCTATACTATGGATTTATTCTCAACATGTTCGTAATATGATGCAAAATGTGGACTTATTATCATTGTTTCACTCGAAGAGGAAAAACAAGGAAGAAAATGAAGGAAATGGGGTTTTCAATGGTATAGTTTATATGATTGTTCTTCATATTATCAACTATTTGTTGCTTTTTTGGGTTTTAGTACAAGATTGTAGTTGTACTGCTTATTTGCCTCATTTGTAAATGTGATAGAGTGGACAATATCAATTAATTATTATAATAATGTTTCTTTCTATGTTACTTACGTAGTTTACATTTTTAACCTCAAATACATGACTCAGACGATGCTAGACTGCGGAGTATGAATGAGATATACATCAATGTGCCCATAATATTTTTCATTGCTAAAGATTAGCTCTCATATGCACCTAAGTCCATCAATTAAAATTTTACTCATGATACAGAATATACGATGCCTTTACGTCTCACTTTAAATTACATAATATGCTATTACATGTGGGATGTCTGGTCCATAAAGTTTGATGCAGAAGGGTAAGGGCAATTAGGTTGTGTTATAATAATATTCATCTATCTAGTCGGTCTTCCTTATAGGTGAGCGAGTCAAAATTCTATTACCTGAAGAATGAAGCTGTTATGTTGGAGATGGGCCTTATAAACTGGGCTGTCTCAGAAGTTATGAAAAGAGGTTTTACACATCTTATAACCCCAGAAATCGTACGTTCTTCTGTGGTGGAGAAATGTGGTTTCCAACCCCGTGGAACGAATACTCATGTTATTATTCTTACATTAATGGGTGAACCTTTGCAATGAGCATACTAATGCTATCTGAACAAAAATTTCTATAAAAGTTGTGTCTTCTTCATTGACTAATATGTTACGCCCCAATCCCACGTAGCGATCCACGTAGGTAGAGTCAAAGTCAAACTTGCCTAGTAAACTGCCACCCTTCTCTCCCAAGTCCATATTCCATCTCTCCAAGGCTATATCCCTATGTACTGAGGAGGCTGTTCTTTTATACCCAAGCTGTTGGTAGACAAAGCTATCAAAGTCTAACCCTGGTTGTATGCTGAGGAAGCCTCCCCTCCAAACTTGCAATTCAGTCTTGAAAATACTGATGGGACAGCCTCTTAGTTTGAAGCCTCCTCTCCAAACTTGTCACAATCGTAGCCTCTTAGTTTGCGGCTGAAAGGGACCTCCTCATTAAAGCTAATGATGTGACATCCAATATGTGACTCAAGAACTCTCTGGATCGAGCCACATGTCGCGTATCGAATGGAGGACAATCTATTAGAATTTTTCTATAAATACCAAACCCATTTTCAAGAGAAAGCGATGTTGAAATTCTTACTCTCACATAAAAAAAGAAAGTCTTCTACGCTAATTGTTCTCCAAGTGTTTATAACTACTTGAGAAATTGTTAGTTAGGGGCTCTCAAGTTACTACCACTGCCATAGTATGTTTCTCCCTATCTTTTGTTTCATATCCACCCATTACTAGGCTTATCTACGTGGTTGAATAAACCACGTGGCAGTCCGAGTGTGCAGGAAAATACACATGGGAAGAGGAGGGGTGGAAGAAATTGTTAGTTAGGGGCTCTCAAGCTACTACCACTGCTATAGTATGTTTCTCCCTATCTTTTGTTTCATATCCACCCGTTACTAGGCTTATCTACGTGGTTGAATAAACCACGTGGCAGTCCGAGTGTGTAGGAAAATACACGTGGGAAGAGGAGGCGTGGAGTTCTCGTTAGCAGCTATTTTTAGAGGTCAACAGATTGGCGCCGTCTGTGAGAAACTACACATTTAAACCACGAGTGAAACGTGACTAGAAGCCTAAGCCTCCTTGAAAAGAGGAGTCTCCCTAAACAAGAGATCCACCAACCCACCAAAGAAAAGAATGTCTAGAAGCAATGAGGACGAGAACCCAAGAAGAGCTGGACCTGCCACAGATGACAATGCTACGGTGGTGGCGAGGGACGAGGGAGCCCCACGGAGAAGACGTCCGAAGAGAGATCACACCAACCTCTAAAGAGAAATGAGAACCATGGCTACAAGCATGAGGTAGCTGGCCCAACACCACCCCAAATGCAAGGTTATATCCAATGGATGAATATGCAGGGCCACCGGCCCCATGGATTTGACCAGGATGTTCTGAGTAAGGAACCAGAGGTAAATAGTGTCCGCTCCCTTTATCTTTAGGCGAAGGGAGAGACTTCACATTCCAGGACATACAGAGAAGGCGACCACTCCCCCTTGAGGATTAATGAAGGCCTCAACCCACAATGTCTGCTAGCATTTTTGAAAGATTTGGAGAGCGTGGACCTAGGAATGGGCCCCGAGAGAGCCTTCCAATGAGGGAGTAGCCTAGAGCCCGCATAGAAATAGGTGAGAAAGGAGGGCGAAAGATGCAGCAAACAGGGGTGAATCCAACTTCTAGCCATATTCGCCTCCGTCAGCCTCAGTACGAGGAGCCTAGGTACTATGAAGGTAAACCACAGGCTTAACGCCTCCCCCAGTACCCACCAGAAACAAACGTTGGGAGAGAGGACCCAAGGCCATTGAGGTCATTCGAGATAGACGACAATGACGAGCATCTACTGTTCTCAGCGAAAAATTTGGAACGCATCCAATCTCCATGAATTCTGTGAGCCAAAAATTGTCCCATACACGGGCAATGGGGACCCTTTGGACCACAAGACGGAGATAAGTCTCTGATGAGCCACCCCTACCTTGAAGTGCAGAGCTTTTACCTTACCTTATCTGGAGAAGCAAAGAGATAGTATAACAAGCTCGCCGCATGCTGCATCTCCAGCTGGCTGGAATTGAAGAAGACGTTCATCAAGTACTTCTCATTGGAGAAGCCTATTTCAGCCCCAGTATAACGGGGCTCCATGATGTTTGGCAGGCCAAATTCAAGCCTCTACAGAGCTACTTAAGCCGTTTCAATGAGGAGATGCTCTTCTGCGAGAGAATATCCAATGCTGAAGTCCTCTCTGCTTTAAAGAGATGATTGGACATGAACCTCCCATTCTGGAGGGATGTCCGCAACAAAAACCGAGCCACCTTCGACCAATTGGTGGAGATGATCACTGAGGAGAACACCAACGAGAACATGATCCTCCACAGAAATTGTAATGGAGTGGCCGCCAGCCCAGTGCCAAGAGCTGGATATGGCCAAGGCCAAGGCATGCCCCACCACCAACGAACTCAGCGCTGAAGGGACTATCCATTCGATCTAAATGTTGGGATGAGTTACGTGGCCTCTGCACAAGAGGGCCTACTACCTCCTTTCACAACTAGGAGAGCTTCAGGCTTCGCTGCCAGACTTTATTGTTACGGTATATCCTCTCTGACGTATTATGAAGTAGGGACCAACGCACTACCAATGCCTCATCTCCCTCAAGATGTACCCGCTAGCTACTGTCGGGTCCACTGAAGCTATGACCATAGCACGGATAAGTGTTGAGAGGTGGAAAACTTAGAAAATAGAAGAGGAGCGAACGCCACCCCAGATGTGGGTCAGACCAAAGGCATGGAAAATGACCTCGATAAGGGACCGTCCGCCTCCATTCTAGAACAGACGACCCCAACAGGAGAACAAGAGGACAATAGGCCATGAACAACATAATCGACATAATTCCAAGAGCCCAGCGAGGTACTCCCAAATTGAAAGAGGCTCGGAACAACATTTGATCAAGGGTCCTGAAAAGGCTCTCATTCAAAAATTGACACCATCTACGGAAGACCTTACCTGGAAGGCCAGATGTGAAATGCCCAAAGAAGCTACGCAAAAGAGGCCGAAGGAAAGCTGGTGACCAACTGGCTCATAAACAGCTGCTCCTTAGGGTCAAAGAAGGTAGACCCCATCACCTTCACAGAGGAAGACATGAGGTGTCCATTATCTCCATTGCGACGCCCTAGTAGTAAGGGCAGTAGTGGAGAAGAACAGATTGAGAGGATGCTCGTGGACAATTGAAGCTCCATGAATGTCATATTCTTGAGCACCTATGAGTAGATGAACATAGAAACCCCATTGGCCCCTTCTCTGAAGCCTCTTTACGACTTTACGGGTGATAGCGTCACCCCGAAAGGGGTAGTGCGCCTAGCTGTTATGATGGGAGAAGAGCCTCTGGCCACCCACACCTTCATAAAATTCTTGGTGGTGGACAGAATGTCATCTTACCATGGTGTTGTAGCCCGATCGCCTTGAAGGAACATTGGGCCGTAATATCCATTCACCACATCTGCATGAAGTTTTCCACTAAGAGAGAGGGGGTGGGATGAGGGTAGCCATCGTGTCAACAACATGGATATCGATAGAGGCTAGGAAATGCTACAGGAATGCATTGCAAAAGGCAGAAAAGAAAGAAGTCAACATGACGTTCATGGATGTCGAGATAGCAGAAGCCTCGATAGAGGCACTAGAAGATGTCACAATGGAAGAAGCAACCTCTCCAGAGGACATCGACCCCAGGGTGATAGGAGCTGACTCCCAGACCTCATCAGTTGAGGAGCTGGAAAGCTTGCAGCAGATCCTGTTGATCCAACACGGAAGCTCCAGGTAGGAAAGGACCTTCTCATCTAGTTAAAAGATTGAAATCCAAAGACCATGTGCTGCACATGGGAAAGACTTAATCCTCAGAGATGCGTCTTTGGTGTTGCCTTTGGAAAGTTCCTAGGCTATATGATAAACCAAATGGGCATCGAAGCCAACCCCAGAGAAAATGTCCAATGCCTCACCTGGGAAACGGAGGCCCTCAGCAAGTTTGTCTCAAAAGCTACAGACAAGTGCCTCCCTTCTTCAAAATCTTGAAAGAAGGTAACAAGTTCGAATGGACTACAGAATGCGAGGCCACATTCCAGGCCCTAAAGGAACACCTTGGACATGTTCCCCTGCTATCAAAGCCTAGGTTAGGATAGGCTTTATTGCTCTACTTAGCTGTATCATCCGAGTCAGTAAGTTCGGTCTGGTCCGAGAGGAGGAGCACCAAATGCCTATTTACTACGTAAGCAAAGCCCTCTTGGGAGCAGAGACACGCTATCCCGATATGGAAAAGCTTGCATTATCGCTCATCACTGCCTCCAGAAAATTGAGGCCCTACTTCTTGGCCCACAGCATCCACGTTCTTACCAACTTTTCCTTGAGGCAGGTAATGCAAAAGCTGACGCCCAGAGAGGCTGTTGAAATGGGCTGTCGAACTTAGCTAGTTTGACATTGTCTTCAAGCTCAGAGCCGCCATCAAGGGGCAAGCCCTCGGTGATTTTTTGGCCAAATTTGCCAACACTCCCAAAGTGGACATCCCCATGGCAACTCTCGAGCAACCTACATGGTGCCTCTTCATTGACGGGTCCTCTAGAGATACAGACGCAGGTACTGGGGTTGTACTTACCAACTCTGATGGTGATAAGCTAAATTGTACAATCTGGTTCAGCTTTAAAGCTTTGAACAACTGGTGCATAGGCTCTTAGTCGCAAGCGATTCCCAACTGATTGTGAGCCAGGTAAATAGGAGCTTCGCCGCTAGGAAAAGAGAAATGGCTTACTATCTCAAGTTGGTGAGGGATCTTATTCTATACTTCGAAAGGTTCGAACTGGTCTAAGTACCTAGAGCTAATAACGCCACCGCTAACACACTATCTAAGCTGGCAAACAGCAAAGACTTGGAGCTCCTCAGACTAATTCCCATCGAACACCTCGGTAAGCCATCTATAGAAACAGTCTCAGAGGTAATGTGTATTGAGGAGACTTCCACTTAGATGGATCCAATCCTCGCATTCTTGAAAGATCAAACCCTTCCTACCGACAGAGAGGAGGCCAGAAAACTAAGGAGAATGGCAGCGCACTTCTTGCTGTTTGACGACGTCTTCTACAAATGAGGCTATTCCATACCCGTCTTCAGGTGCATGAGCAGGAATGAGGCGGATTACATCCTCAGAGATGTCCATGAGGGAATACGAAAACCACATGGGAGGATTGGCCCTAGCCCAAAAGATCTCCAAGCAGGGCTACTTCTGACCTTCTTTAAAGAGAGATTCCCTACTCCACGCACGGACATGTGAAAAATGCCAGCACTTCACCACAATCCCACAATAGCCCAACCAAGTGTCTAGCCCATTCAGCGTCTGACCTAGACTTTGCAGAGGCCTCCTTATTAGCCCTAAGCACCGAGATCTCCACCTGGCTAGACAGCTGCAATGCCTTTTTCTCCTTATTAGCCTTTTCTAAGGCAACAGAGGTGATGGCCTAGGCATTGAGGGCATCATCCAACCTCTTTGTCAAAGCGGCAATATGTCCTTCAAGCTCGGCCAAATCTTGGCTCATTTTCTAGTAGGTAGCTTTGGCACTATCTACAGTTGCCATCATGCCATCCATGGCTGAGCGGAACTCCGTCGCCTTAGCCGTCTCTCCAGCTATTTTCTTCTTATATTCTTTCAAGGCATTAAAGGACTTCAACGAGGTAGAGACAACATGAATAGAACACGCAATGCTGGTTTCCAACAGATTATCCATATCACCCTCAATTATAAAGGCCTTCCAATTTGTAGGGAGGTATTTGTTGAACGCTTGAGCCCCCAAGGAAGCCTGAAGATCTAAGTCCTGAATGGCCTCGTTGGAAAGCCTCTGCCCCACATTCTATCAACTCTTCAAACATTCCCCGCGAATGCCTCTCGCAGGACTCGCCTCATGTTTCCCTCCAGAAGATGCAAGGTCAACAACCACTCTTTCCTTGCCCTTACCTTTTCCTTTGCTCTCTGACAGAGCATCATTCAATACGATCACCCCGTTGGCGGTAACTGAGATGGTACTCTGCAGGGGCTCCATGGAAACATGTACTGCATCTTCGCCATCAACATGGCCCTCGACGCCATCGGAAGGGGTTTCTTTCTTTTTCGCTTGGCGCCCTCATCAGCAACCCTCCCCCCCTCTCACCAACCTCGATAATGTGGGTTGGGACGATCCCCAACCCTCGGTTTCTTAACAGAGGGGGCCAACTCCTCTTCATCCTCATCCTCTCCACCGGTCCCAGAGGCAAGGCCTCTAGCCTCTTCAAGAGCAGTCTCTCGACTTACCTCTACGATCGCTTTCTTCTGATGAGCTTCTTCAAAAGACCCCGATCAAAGCTCCCTAACACGCGCACCCATTAAGCGTGCTAGGGGGGATTGGGTTGCTTCCCTTGCTCAAAGTCAGCTACAATGAAAGGAAACATGTTAACTAGGCCCTACCACACAGCGCCACCAACATATAGCAAGAAACATACCTCTCGTCACCATTTGGCTAAGCTCTATCAAGTGCCTCGGAACATGAATGAGCTTTCCAAAATGCCTTTCTTCGGAGGCTTATCCGCATATCGCCCACAGAATTTCCAGCCCCTCATCCTTTAATTCGCAGCGTGGGAGAACATCTGCACAAAACCAACAAGCCTATCAGTTAAGTACAAGTTTAGCAACCCACATCCCCGTTAATACCGATCCACTCACTTACTATTCCATACATGCCTGGCACATCTAGCTTGTTCCGGGTCACTCACCACCCTCTGCCAATTCTCGAATACCCAAAACCAGGTCTCTTTCCATAACTTGATAGATGACGGACAATCTAAGACAAAGGATTTATGTGTCCCCAAGGACCAAAGTAGTACCAGCCCACCTCCTCTCTTTGTCTTTCTTCATCAAAAGCTTCTTCAGCAGATACACCGTTTGAAACACATGTAGGGACATCTCAAACCCTATAGAGTGCCAGAACTACAAATATAGACTCCTAGCCATTTGGCTCCAACCGTTCGGGACCACTTGCGTCGGTGCTAACCCATACGCCCTAAGGACGCGTTGATAAAATGGGTCCAGTGGGAGCCCCATCCCCATATTGAAAGATTGGATATGCAGGGCAACACAACCTTCCATAGGAGTACAAGCCCTCTCGTGGGGCTCGGGACATGAAAATAAATGTCTGCGGGTACCCTGAAGGTTTGCCTAAGTGAATCCAAATTCGCTTTGATAACAATAGAGATAATATCCTCGGCTGCCCAACGAGTAACAAATTTTGAACTAGTGGCACCCGCTAAAAAATATACTAGTAGAAATAGTTTCTTGGTTAAACTGAGATTTGGCAATGCGTAAAGTAAGAAAATAAAGGACAATCCCTATTTATAAGAAAATCTCCAATCACCCGATCTGTTGGATCAAGCCAAGATTCATCTACACCGTCGACAAGATGGAGGCCATCGCAGCCTTTGAATGCCAAAGGACGCCAATGGCTATATCAATGAACGACCATGATGCAGACGTACCCATCACGTGCTCATGGAAGGTTGTTCTCTTGGCAAACTCAATGCCTCCGCAATTTAATGCCATCATTACCTGCAGCCATCTTTTCAACACGTCCGAAGAGACGTGAAACTCTACACCCAATCATTGGGTGTCCCGTGGCCCCAGCTATTAATGCTTGCACAGTATTCTTCTGAAAGCCTCTCCCGTTTGGGACTGGGCTCTTCTGCATCAAGCCTCTCCCACTTGGGACTAGGCTCCTCTTCTTAAAGCCTCTCCCACTTGTGATTAGGCTCTTCTAAAAGCCTCTCCCGCTTGGGACCTGGCTCATCTGCATCAAGCCTCTCCCACTTGGGACTTGGCTCTTCATCAAACCTCTCCCATTTGCGACTAGGCACCTTTTCTGAAAGCCTCTCCCGCTTGGTCTTGGCTCTCTGCATCAAGCCTCTCCCACTTAGGTCTATTTAGTATTCTTGTCATTTTAGTACTCTAGATAGATAAGCCAAGTGCAGATTTTCATTTTGTCTAATCAACTCCATTTCTCCTAAAAAAGAAACAAAGTTACACTCGTACACGAATTCTTGTTACTACGGTTTAACACATACAATTATGTCAAATGACATTTTAAAGAATAATTGAAACACCTTCTTCAATTTGTTGGCAGGCTACTGAAATTCGATATAGTGCAGCATTTTCTTCTTTCCCAACCAGCCGGCAACCGTGGCTACAACTGATATGAATCTTGGGCTAAACAAAGTGGGCGTAATTTTCTAGTGTTGCCATTAATTAACAAATAAGATGATGAATTGGGAGAAAATAACCATTCTGTAGGAATATTTTTGTCACTTTAAATAACCCCTAAACTTGGGACAAGGCTTTTCAGAAAGCCCCTCCCACTTGGGACCTGGCAAACTTGGGACAAGGCTCTTCAGAAAGCCTTTCCCGCTTAGGACTAGACTCTTCTTCTTCAAGCATCTCCCACTTGGGACTAGGATCTTCTAATAGCCTCTCCCGCTTGGGACTAGGCTCCTCATCTGAAAGCCTCTCTTGCTTGGGACCAAGTTCCTCTACATCCAGCACCTCCCACTTGGGACTAGGCTCTTCTAAAAGCCTATCCCACTCGGGACCAGGCTCCTCTTCATTAAGCCTCTCCCACTTTGGGACTTGGCTCTTCTACATCAAGCCATTCCCTTTTGAAATTGCGCCTATACAAACAAAGATCTCCAAGAACGGACCACGCCCCTATAGCTAAGCCTCCACAAATAAGGACTTTGTTCTCCCTGGGCAATGGGCTTTTCTTACTTGGGACGACTTGTTTATTGCTAGTATTCTCAGTTGAAATCTTGCCCAACAAACCAATCTTAGCTCCTAGCATAAATAGCAGAGGCCCTAAGCTTGTGGGACTATTGTATTTGTAACACAAAATTTTTACCTATCTTTGCCGAACTCATCACCAAGTCCAACACCCCTCGTAAATAATGGAGGTCCTGGACTTGGGAGACTATTGTTACGCCCCCAATCCCACGTGGCGATCCACGTAGGCAGAGTCAAAATCAAACTTGCCTAGTAAGCTGCCACCCTTCTCTTCCAAGTCCATATTCCATCTCTCAGAGGCTATATCCCTATGTACCAAGGAGCCTGTTCTTTTTACCAAAGTTGTTGGGAGACGAGACTATCAAAGTTCGACCATGGTTATGTGCTGAAGAAGCCTTCTCTGCCAAACTTGCAATTCAGTCATGAAAAAACTGATGGGACAGTCTGCCTATACAGCTTCTCACAATCGTAGCCTCTTAGTTTAGCGGTGAAAAGAGACCTCCTCATTAAAGCCAATGATGTGACGTCCAAGATGTGACTCAAGAACTCTCCGAATCGAGTCACGTGTCGCTTATCGAATGGGGGACAATCTATTAGAATTTGCATGTAAATACCAAATCCATTTCTACAAGAAATGGATGTTGAAATTGTTACTCTCACATAAGAAAAGAAAGTCTTCTACGCTAATTTTTCTCCAAGTGTTTATAGCTACCTAGAAAATTGTTGTTAGGGGCCCTCAAGCTACTACATCTACCATAGTGTGTTTCTCCCTATCTTTTGTTTCATATCCACCCGTTACTAAACTTGTCTACATGGTTGAATAAACTACGTAGCAGTCCGAGTGTACAGGAAAATATGCGTGGAAAGAAGAGGCGTGAGGTTTCTGTTGGCAACTATTTTTGGAGGTCAACAAATGTATAATTCAAAATAATATAGAAGTACAAAAATATGCTCATAATAAATTGTACACCATCTTGAAAAAATCTATAATACAAATTAACAATAATAAAAGGTTAGCTTGCAAACTAACATAAAAAAAAAAAATCAAAAAAAAAGAAAATAGTCTAAAAAGCTAAGGCCAATAATAGAATGTCACGAAAATACTAGACAAACAGAAAAACATCTTAGTCGTCTTGAGACTTAGCTTTGAGGCATAAGTCTCACAAATAGCACTTGAGGGCCGGGATGCATTTTATGAAAGTCTCAAGTGAGGCGAGAATTTGTAAGTGGGGTGTAAGTGGCAAAATCCAATAAATAATAGGTAGGTAACATAGATGTCCCCACTTATAAAGGTTGAATTTACACGTTTGAAACACTTTTTAAAAGCTTACAACCGTTTGTTTTCTTTTGTTTTGTCCCATTTTCTCTTTAAATTTTTCTACTTGTATATTTCCACTTACACCTCATTTATATTTTCTTATGTGGCGAAAGATTTATGGTGAAATATTTGACCAAAACATTATTTTCAATTTTTCTTTCCATTATTTTATTCTCGCCACATAAAACAAAGTGAAAATATAAGTGAAATTTTTATTTATTATGCCATTGGTCTCAGAAACATAAAAATGATCACATAATACTTATGAGATATTTGAGGGGACAAAATTGTCCAAAAGATTTTTATTTTGAAAATATAATTATATTTATATTACAATTTTATTATCTAAACTACATCTTAATTGTAATAAAAATCTCTCAACCTTTGATATTTTTACTTAATTTTTTCATCACACATTTTATTATTGACTTTCAATTAATTTTCACATATTGTCTATTGTCTCGATAACGATTTTTGTCCAGATATTCTACAAATGTGTATTGAAATGGTAATATTTTGTCAAACTTTTATAATTATTATTTATTTTGCTTATTTAAAATACTTGAGAAAAAAAATTTTACTCCCTCTTAGTTAGTTTTTTAGACAAACTATCATTAATGATAAAGATAAGATGTGCAAAATAATATGTTGATGATAATAATGTAATAAAAAATATTTTAGTGTGCTTAACAAAAAAATGTGGTATAAATGTACTTACCCATTCCAAAACAATCTAAATAGTGATTTGTACTTTCATTAAAAAATTGAAGAGGGAAAAATTTTAATTGCAACCTTCTTCAATCCATCTCACATCGGGTGGTTGCAACTTTTTGTTAAACCGGGATGACAACCTTAATTTGGACCACTGTACAAAAAAATAGTCAAATTACTAGTTCTAGAATTTGGTTGACCAAAGAAAAATATTTTTTTTTTCTTTCTCGAATGATATCATTTGATAGTTCTTTTATTTTATTCACATTCATTCAAGATAGTCTCTTTCGTGCTCATTGTAATTAAAATAAGATGTTTTGTAGGTCAATAAAAGTGATAGTACTAATTTTTTATGGGTTATTTCTATTAAATACCATCGAATTTTATGTTCTATTTTATTTATATTACTGTACTTTATTTTATTTACCATCGAACTTAAAAATTACTTTTAGTTAAACAACTTCGTTAATAAATCGTTCATTGTGTGACAAAAATTTCGATGTGGCATTAACGGATCGTTAAATAAAGAAGGCATATCTCGTCACATGCGCGAAAATGTTGTCCACTTGTATAAAGTTCAAAATTAAAAATATGCTTTTCACATCAATTAAGCGACTTTGGCCAATGGTTGTCGTTTATCAATTCCTAATTTTCTCAAAATCGATAAGCTTCCTCATCTCCAAAATTTTCAAAACTCAAGATACATAAATCATTTAATGGCTCGTTAATGCCACATCGTAATTTCTATCACATAATGAACGGCTTATTAATGAAGTTGTTTAATATAAAGTAATTTTCAAGTTTAGTGGTATAAATAAATGAATTAAAATATAGTGGCATATATGAAATATATACAACATAAAGCTCGATGGTATATAATATAATTAATCCAATTTTTTATTGACCTTTATTTCCAATGGATTGGTCAATAGAACAAAAGCAAGAAAATTGGATACGAATTGAACTTGAATTTTCAATTCGGAGATTTCGAAGTTACTTTCCCT
Organism: Forsythia suspensa; assembly: GCA_023638005.1. NCBI lineage: Eukaryota > Viridiplantae > Streptophyta > Magnoliopsida > Lamiales > Oleaceae > Forsythia > Forsythia suspensa. The sequence continues at coordinate 16,868,379 of CM042667.1, forward strand.
ATCCTAAAAAGTTACTTATAAGTTGAAGATACTTAAAAGCTTACACAAATACCGTCCTAAATTTGCTTCTTATAGCTACCCTATGGTCGTCTAACATCCCAGTTAAGTTGGGTTGTAAGACCTTTGAGCAACGTGTGTGAAGCACACAAACATCGACACGAATTAACCTCAAGAGGAGTGTGTATTGAACTACTTAACTTATAAGCTTTTGTTGTTAAAATGTAGACATGAATACTTATTTGAGTTTTATCTTTAAAACGTCTCTTCACGTGCAGATTGAATTCGTTTTTTCATTAAAAGATTGACATATACACAATTTCATAAATGGGTGACGATGAAATTTCAATAAAAATAAAAACCCTTTTATACTATATGTATTGAATCACTTCATTCAAGAACTTAAAATGTTAGGAAGGATGCACATTTATTTTACTTACATTATAGATTCAACATAATGGAAATAGTTTAATATGACTTTTAGACAAGGTAACAAGTGAGATTTAAATGCCATTTCGATTAGAATTAGTCAATGTTAGGGTATGATAACAAAGGTTCTTGTCACAAAAATATTGTCAACTTTATAATATAATAATTTGAACATGTAAAATATTGCACATTCTTGTAATAAATGCATGTGATTTTTATATTATTCTAGAGGGTCTAACGTAAATAAAATTATCCAAGAACGCCGCAATAGAAAATTCAAAACTAAATTTATTTAAAACGAATCTAAGCCAAAAAAAGTTGAATAAAAGCAGATTGTGGCTGCAAGCATACACTCACAAAACATTTGTTTGAACATATCAAACCAATACAATGGCCAGCCAACTTGCTTCAGAAAATAATTATGTCCAAAATGGTGTGGAAGTGGATCAGGTGGCAGTGGTCATGGTGCCGCTTCCAGCACAAGGCCATCTCAACCAGCTCCTCCACCTCTCCCGCCTCGTCTCTGCCTACGACATACCTGTCCATTTCGTCGGCACTACCACCCACAACCGCCAGGCGAAGACTCGAGTACATGGCTGGGACCCTTTAGCCATTACCAAAATCCATTTTCATGAATTCCCAACACCTCCATTTCAAAACCCTCCCCAGATCCCAATGCCACCATTAAATTTCCTCACAAATTCTTCCGGCATTACATGCATCAATTCATCTACGTGAGCCTGTTTACGAATTTGTAAGCAGAATTTCAAGCACAGCAAGAAGAATAGTTGTCATTTATGACTCTTTAATGGCTTATGTTGTTCAGGACATAGATTCTATACCAAATGCGGAATCTTATTGTTTTCGAAGTATATCCGCTTTTTCTTTATACTCATTTCACTGGGAAGCTGCTGGAAAACCTGATGTACATGCTGAAGCAGAGATTTTGAAAGAAACTCCTTCCTTGGAAGGTTCCTTTACTCCAGAATTTTCAGAATTTTCCAAGTTGCAACGAGAGTCGAAGAAATTTAATTCTGGAGATCTTTATAATGCAAGCAGAGTAGTAGAAGGGCTGTATCTTGATTTACTAGCAAAAGAAAAGACGACAGGTATAGAGTGTTTGGGTTCTATCTTAAATGGTCAAACTTGTTACCCTTATATTTTGATTTTTGTTTTCATATGAAGTGATGTGCGATTTTATCTTTAACAACAGGAACGGACAAACTCTGGGCAATCGGACCATTTAATCCTGTGGCGATACCTAAAAGAAAGGAACAAAACAGCCATCACAAATGCTTAGAGTGGCTTGATAAACAACCTCTGAATTCAGTGATATTCGTTTCATTCGGCTCAACATCTTCATTTTCCAACGAACAAATCAAAGAGCTTGCGCTTGGGTTGGAAAAGAGTGGGAAAAAGTTTATATGGGTATTGAGAGATGCAGATAAAGCAGATGTCTTTGAAGGAGATGTTAGGAGAACTCCACTGCCAAAAGGGTATGAACAGACTCTGACAATTGCATAATTTTTGTAAATATTTGCAGCAAGGCCTTATCCAGTATCATGATAAACCGCTTAACATTTTATTTATTTAAATTTTATCTTGTACAGTTATGAAAAAGAGTGGAAGAAAGAGGATAATTATAAGGGACTGGGCACCCCAGTTGGAAATTTTGGGGCACCCTTCAACCGGTGGTTTCATATCTCATTGTGGATGGAATTCATGTACAGAGAGCATAAGCATGGGAGTGCCAATAGCAGCTTGGCCTATGCACTCAGACCAACCAAGAAATGCCGTACTGATAACAAAAGTACTAAAAATTGGCATCGAAGTACGAGATTGGGTCCATCGAAACGAGGTTGTGTCAGCGATTGCAGTGGAGAAGGCTGTAAGAATATTGATGGATTCAGAAGAAGGAGAGGAGATGAGACATAAGGCAGCAGAATTTGCAGATGCAGTAAAGCAATCAGTTATGGAAGGTGGTGCTACTCGCAAGGAAATGGATTCCTTTATTACTCATATTACAAGACAAGATTTTTTCAATTAAAGTCAGCCGGTTTAATTTTCCTTCTTTGTACGTGTTGAATTATTGCATCTTGAGATTTTATTTTAAAATATTGATTATTATTTTTATAATTAAGTACAGTTGACATTTACTCTTTGATTATACATTTTTTTGTATTGATAAGTAGTAGACAAGTATTGTTTGAATATTATTAATTATTACATATCAATAATTAATAATATTGTGTTAGTATTTCTGAAAAATATCAATTTATGCAAAGAAATATTCCAAGAAAATATTTTGTTGGTCTTCCATTGTATTATATTAATATTTCAGTAGAATACACTTACTCCCGAAGAGCGTAATTTGTTAAATTTATTATTAAGTTATTGTTCTCGAAAAACGTAATTTTATAAATTTAATATTTATAAGAATATTATGCTATTACTCCTGAATAGTAAATTTTTATACTTTCAATATTTAAAAATAAATTGTTGTTACTCGATTAACCACAACGCTACTTTAATATTCTGGTAGAATATTATTTACTCCCGAAGAGCGTAATGTAAAAGATCTAATATTATGCAATTGTTCCTGGACAACAAATTTTTATAAAGTTTAATTTTAAAATTATTTGTTGTTAATCTAATATTATGCTCGGAGAATAAGTTTATATTATTATTATTATTCGGCATAATAATACTTTCTCTCAATGTGTATAATTGTATAAGATCTAACATATATTTATGATTTTCCTCTTCATGAGTAAATCTTTAAATAATTTAAAATTCATAAATAATAATATATTATTGCTCTTGAAGTAGCGCAATATTATAGTAATATTCCGTTAGAATATTATTTGCTCTCGAATATCATAATTTGATAAGATCTATTATTTTATAAAAATATTTTATTATTACTCTTGTAGAAGTAAAACGTTATGAATATCAATATTCTAAAATAAAATGATATTGTTGTTTCTGAAGAAACACAACGTATAGAAATATTCTAAAAGAATATTGTGTTATTGCTCATAATGAAGTACGTCTTAATTAAACAAATATTATATAACTACTCTTGAATAAGCATGAATTTGTATATATCAATATATCGAGAGTTTAAAACTTCATAAAATATTTAAAGTTCTAACGGGTGATATTTTATAACACAGTTTTTCAAATGTCATTTTGGTAAGACAATTTTCTCAATATTCAGGGGGGAGAAATTAAGTAACTGGAAATAAATACATGAAAATGCAGCATATTATGTTTTCTAGTTCTTTGCACAAGACAATATGAACCAGAAGTTCGACATATAACTCATTTGTAAGTCATTCAACTGAAAGATGTATTTATTGACCAAAGAGATTAAACAAGTCTCATATACCAGCTGTAATTGCTCCAATTCATACTCACATCTTGGAAGAACAATCCATCAACATTATATCTGAAAAATTAATGACACGCCTGTAGCGTGGTGACATTTGATTCCAAAAGAAAAATTATCAAAAGAAAAATGGAACAAGTAGTAAAGATGGTCCTATTGAGAAGGCGTATAATCTTATAGAGTATATATACATAACTAATTATAAAACCTTAGAAGATGTTCACTTAGTTGAAAATAATAAAATGAGGAGATCTCGATAAGTTATGCCATTATGGCAAAGAAATAAAATTAAAAAAGAAAATATTGTTGACAACACTTTTGTATATAATGTAGCGCTTCATGTTATGAAATGTGGCAATGATATTAAAAGAAATCTATCAAAGAATTAATTGGGCAAATAAAAAGATGCAATCCAAATAAATTAAACTTATTAGAGAAACCTGAAGTTTCTGGACATACAGTACGAACACTTAAATGTGTATACTTATAGAAAAAAGAAATGATAAAAATGAAGTCGTGACATATAATGCACGACTTTTAATATTATGAATTTTGCAAAAGCTTATGTAAAACAATCACAAGTTGATAAGGTTTTTAAATAGGTAATTTTCATGGCGTATTAAAAGAATTGTGTACTCTTTTTTCTTTACTAGGATTTTTTCACACATGGTTTGTTCTAGTAAAGTTTTAATGAGACATATTTTGTATGTAAATGGCATCTAATTAGAAGTGTTATAAATCTCATAGTTATGGATGTCCATAACTTACAAAATATTTACCATCATCATAACCCTATGGTTATACTCTCGTGTGTTATAAATTGTATATGAGACCCCTGCATGGAACAACAACAATATCTGTTTTTAATATAATTGCATCAGACCATCATGCTGACTACCGTCAACCAGAGATTGTGTATGAAGATAATATTGCTTGGAGATTATAACATGGAGCACATTTCATCAAAATTATTTTATACAAATTTTCAAAAGATGTCGCTATTGAAGACATTGACGCACAAGATATGAATAACTTGATACAAGCTTTTTTATTGGTTGAAATTAGGGGAGTAGCTTTAATCTTTTTCCTTCGCTTAGGTTTTGTCCCACTAAGTTTTTTCCGACAATGTTTTAATTAGACAGCATTTGATTACTCTAAATTTTTGATAATTTTTTTCTTTCGATTGGTATTTTTGTACCATTGAATTTTTGTCAAACAAAATTTTTAACATAGCGGTTCTTGTGTAAATAAGTCATTCAATGGAGAGTGTTGTAAAATTATAGAAAATGATGAATGACTATTTGGTCTTATCTAGATGTCTTTAAAGTTATCTACTTACTCTAGAAGGGTATATTATATTCTAGTCAAATTGTAACTCTCATTGGAACCCTATAAATAAGGGTCATTGTTTACTCTCTTAATTTTCTTCTATTTTTCTCTATTGTTTTCTTTTTTTATAACACTTTTATGAATTTAAGAATACAGTCATTTCTTCCATCATACTCACACTATAAACAAATTTTTCCTAAATAGATGAGAACACTACAAGAAAATGTAGTTATAGCAACGACACCATTAGTGACGACACAATGTCTCTACTTGTTCTATATAGTAGGGACGACAATGAAATATTGTCGCTATAAGTTCCAACTTCATAGTGACAACATTAGCCATCTTTATATTTAATTTTTCGTCACTATTACAATCGATATATAGCGACGACAAATTATGACGTCGATACATATATTCCAAATGGCGGGAATAATTCGCGCCGTTTATGTGTACATAAAGAGACGACATACATCGTTGCAATAGAGCTACAACTATTTTTTCAATCACGTGACACATGATTCTCCTCGTAAATTGTATTAAAGTCTGTTGAGACGATTTTTGTCGTCGCTGTAGAGTTGTCAAAATTGGCGCTCATTTCTTATCTATAGCGATGACTTTTTTAATCTATAGAGACGATTTTGTCTCCATTATAGAATCTCTTTTTTTCAGTTCTACATCTCTGCATTTCTGCACTGTATTTTTGAAATTTCTTTTTACATCTCCATTTTCATCTTTTTCTCCATCTCCATCTTGTTTCCATTTCATATCTCCATCTCCATCTCCATCTTCTTTCTTGTCCTCTTCATCACTATATTTCTGAAAATTCTATACTTCACTACAAAAAAATAGTATTTTTCAAGTATAGATATTAATAAAAGTTATACAAAATTAGAAATCGCACAAAATAAATCATGATTTTTGAGCAGTTGAAAGTATTTATAAACACGACTAGGCCATACGTAAAAGACAGGGAAAAAATTAAATATCTGTGCATAAGATGTTTAAACGGTCTCACACATCCATTAAAAACTATTGAGTTTCACATGTTTCATCATAGTTTTGTAGAGAGTTGTGTAACCTGGATATACTATGGCGAGGACAAGGTTTAGACTGTGAATGTGTATACATAAAATGAGAGAGCAGATATGGAGGATGAGATGATAGATGTCATGGACGATGTAGTCGGTGATAAGCATGCTGGTAGAGGCACCAATGGTTACTATGACGAATTGTTTGAAGCTCTTTATTCAAAACTATACCCCGAGAGTTTCATCATTTTCGTCCTTAAATTTTTTAGTAAAGTAGATGCATATTAAGGTTGGAAACAAATGGACAAACAAGTCTGTCGATTATCTTTTGAATTTGCTGAAGTTAGCTTTCACAAACATCAACCTGGTGGACTCTCACAACGAAGCTAAGAAGATGATGACGAAACTTGGTTTGGATTACAAGTCTATTCATGCATGCAAGAATGACTCTGCACTATTTTGGAGTGAGCATGTTGATAGACAAACTTGTCTGATCTGCCAGAAAAGTTGTTGGGTACATACTTTTGGAAGAGTGAACAGAAAGAATGTTGTGCATAAGGTGTTGTACTATTTTTCCTTGGCCCCTAGACTAAAACGTATGTTCGTGATGGAAGACATTGCAAAACTCATGTAATGGCACATTATAGGAAGGTCTTAGGATAAAGATGAAATGCAGCATCCTGTTGACGGGAAGGCGTGGCGGGATTTTGACTGGAAACATCAATTGTTCGCAAGTGAGATCCAGAATGTCCGATTAGCTCTCATATGCACCTAAGTCCATCAATTAAAATTTTACTCATGATACAGAATATACGATGCCTTTACGTCTCTCTTTAAATTACAAAATATGCTATTACCTGTGGGATGTCTGGTCGATAAAGTTTGATGCAGAAGGGTAAGGGCAATTAGGCTGTGTTATAATAATATGCATCTATCTAGTCGGTTTTCCTCATAGGTGAGTGAGTCAAAATTCTATTACCTGAAGAATGAAGCTGTTATGTTGGAGATGGGCCTCATAAACTAGACTGTCTCAGAAGTTATGAAAAGAAGTTGTACACATCTTATAACCCCATAAATTGTCCGTTCTTCTATGGTGGAGAAATGTGGTTTCCAACCCCGTGGAACGAATACTCATGTTATTATTATTACATTAATGGGTGAACCTTTGCAATGAGCATACTAATGCTATCTCAATAAAAATTTCTATAAAAGTAGTGTCTTCTTCATTGACTAATATGTTACGTCCCAATCCCACGTGGCGATCCACGTAGGTAGAGTCAAAGTCAAACTTGCCTAGTAAACTGCCACCCTTCTCTCCCAAGTCCATATTCCATCTCTCCAAAGCTATATCCCTATATACTGAGGAGGCTGTTCTTTTATACCGAAGCTGTTGGTAGACAAAGCTATCAAAGTCTGACCCTGGTTGTATGCTGAGGAAGCCTCCCCTCCAAACCTGCAATTCAGTCTTGAAAATACTGATGGGACAGCCTCTTAGTTTGAAGCCTCCTCTCAAACTTGTCACAATCATAGCCTCTTAGTTTGCTGCTGAAAGGGACCTCCTCATTAAAGCCAATGATGTGATGTCCAAGATGTAACTCAAGAACTCTCAAGATCAAGCCACATGTCGCGTATCGAATGGAGGACAAACTATTAGAATTTGCCTATAAATACCAAACCCATTTCCAAGAGAAATGAATGTTGAAATTGTTATTCTCACATAAAAAAAGAAAGTCTTCTACGCTAATTGTTCTCCAAGTGTTTATAACCACCTGAGAAATTGTTAGTTAGGGGCTCTGAAGCTACTACCACTGCCATAGTATGTTTTTCCCTATCTTTTGTTTTATATCCACCCGTTACTAGGCTTATCTACGCGGTTGAATAAACCATGTGACAGTCCAAGTGTGCAAGAAAATACACGTGGGAAGAGGAAGCATGGAAGAAATTTTTAGTTAGGGGCTCTCAAGCTACTACCACTGCCATAGTATGTTTCTCCCTATCTTTTGTTTCATATCCACCAGTTACTAGGCTTATCTACAACCACGTGGCAGTCCAAGTATGCAGGGAAATACACGTAAGAAGAGGAGGCATGGAGTTCCTATTGGTAGCTATTTTTGGAAGTCAACAGATTGGCGCCGTCTGTGAGAAACCACACATTTAAACCACGAGTGAAACATGACTAGAAGCCTAAGCCTCATTGAAAAGAGGAGTCTCCCTGAACAAGGGATCTACCAACCCATCAAAGAAAAGAATGTCTAGAAGCAACGAGGACGAGAACCTAAGAAGAGCTAGACCTGCCATAGATGACAATGCCATGGTGGCGGCGAGGGACGAGGGAGCCCCACGGAGAAGACGTCCAAAGAGAGCTCCCACCAACCTCGAAAGAGAAATGAGAACCATGGCCACAAGCATGAGGTAGCTGGCCCAACAACACGCCTAGATGCAAGGTTATATCCAACGGATGAATATGCAGGGCCACCGGCCCTATAGATCTTTCCAAGATGTTTCGAGTAAAGAACCAGAGGTAAATAGTGGCCGCTCCCTTAATCTTTAGGCGAATGGAGAGGCTTCACATGCCAAGACATACAGAGAAGGTGACCACTCCCCCCTGAGGATAAATGAAGGCCTCGACCCACAATGTTTGCTAGCATTTTTGAAAGATTAGGAGAGCGTGGACCTAGGAATGGGCCCCGAGAGAGCCTCCCAATGAGGGAGTAGTCTCAGAGCCGGCCTAGAAATAGGCGAGAGATGAGGAAGAAAGATGCAACAAACAGGGGTAAATCCAACTTCTAGCCATATCCGCCCCTGTCACCCTCAGTACGAGGAGCCCATGTACTATGAAGGTGAACCACAGAGCTTAACATCTCTCCCAGTACCCACTAGAAACAAACGTTAGGAGAGAGGACCCAAGGCCGTTGAGGTCATTCGAGATAGACGACAACGATAAGAATCTACTGTTCTCAGCAAAAATTAGGAACGCGTCCAATCTCTATGAATTCTACGTGCCAAAAATTGCCCCATACACAGGCAAGAGTGACCCTTTGGACCACATGAACACCTACAAGACGGAGATAAGTCTATGAGGAGCCACCCCTACGTTGAAGTACAGAGCTTCTACCTTACCTTATCTGGAAAAGCAAAGAGATGGTATAACAAGCTCGTCGCATGTGGCATCTCCAGCTGGCTGGAATTGAAGAAGACATTCATCAATTACTTTCCATTGGAAAAGCCTGTTTCAGCCCCGGTACAACGGGCCTCCATGATGTTTGGCATGCCAAATTCAAGTCGCTACAGAGCTACTTAAGCCGTTTCAACGAGGAGATGCTCTTCTGCGAGAGAATATCCAATGCTGAAGCCCTCTCCGCTTTAAAGAGGGGATTGGACATGAACCTCCCATTCTGGAGGGATGTCCACAACAAAAACCTAGCCACCTTCAAGCAATTGGTAGAGATGATCACCAAGGAGATCACCAACGAGAACATGATCCTCCACAGAAATCGCAATGGAGTGGCCACCAGCCCAGTGCCAAGAACTGGATATGGCCAAGGCCAAGGCATGCCCCACCACCAACAAACTCAGCGCTGAATGGACTATCCATCCGATCCAAATGTTGGGATGAGTTACGTTGCCTCTGCACAAGAGGGCCTACTACCTCCTTTCACAACTAGGAAGAGGGCTCACGCCAAACTTTATAGTTCTGATATATCCTCTCTGATATATTATGAAGTGGGGACCAACGTGCCACCAATGCCTCCTTTTCTCAGGATGTACCCGCTGGCTACTGTCGGGTCCACTAAAGCTATGACCATAGCACGGATAAGTGTTAGGAGGTGGAAAACTTGGAAAATAGAAGATGAGTGAACGCCAGCCCCAAACGTGGGTCAAACCAAAGGCATGGAAAGTGACCTCCGATAAGGGACCGTCCGCCTCCATTCTAGAACAGACAACCCCAATAGGGGAACAAGAGGCCAATAGGCCATGAACAACATAATCGACATAATTCCAAGAGCCCAGCGAGGTACCCTCGGATTGAAAGAGGCTCAGAACAACGTTTGATCAAGGGTCCTGAAAAGGCTCTCATTCGAGAATTGACACCATCTACAGAAGACCTTACCTGGAAGGCCAGATACGGAATGCCAAAAGAAACTATGCAAAAGAGGCCGAAGAAAAGTAGGTGACCAACTGGCTCATAAACAGATGCCTCAGGGTCAAAGAAGGTAGACCCCATCATCTCCACAGAGGAAGACATGAGAGATGTCCATTATCCCCACTACGACACCCTAGTAGTAAGGGCAGTAGTGGAGAAGAACGGATTGGAGAGGATGCTCGTGGACAATGGAAGCTCCATGAATGTCATCTTCTTAAGCACCTATGAGTAGATGAACATAGAAACTACATTGGCCCCTTCTCCGGAGCCTCTTTACGACTTTACGGGTGATAGCGTCACCCCGAAAGGGGTTATGCGCCTAGCCGTTATGATGGGAGAAGAGCCTCTAGCCACCCATACCTTCATGGAATTCTTGGTGGTGGATAGAAGGTCAGCTTAACATGGTGTTGTATCCCGATTGTCCTTGAAGGAACTTTGGGCCGTAACATCCATTCACCACATCTGCATGAAGTTTTCCACTGAGAGAGAGGTGAAGGGGTGAGGGTAGCCATCGTGAAAGGCAACCAACCGGAGGCTAGGAAATGCTATAGGAATGCCTTGCGAAAGGCGAAAAGAAAGAAGTCAACATGACGTTCATGGATATCGAAATAGCAGAAGTCTCAATAGAGGAACTAGGAGATGTCACAATTGAAGAAGCAACCTCTCCAGAGGACATCGACCCCAAGTTGACAAGAGTTGACTCCCAGACCTCATGAGTTGAGAAGCTGGAAAGCTTCGCGGCAGATCCTGTCGATCTAACATGGAGGTTCTAGGTAGGAAATGACCTTCTCAAAGAGTTCAAAGAGGCTCTGAAGAAGTTCTTCCGCCACAACCTTGATGTTTTCAAGTGGAAACACGAGAATATGGTGGGGATCGACCGGCAGTAAGTTTTCACCGGTTCAATGTCGATCCCAAGTTTCTATCACATCAACAGAAGATGAGGAAGCTTTTGCACAGTAATTTCATTCGAGAGTCCCGCTATCCTAAGTGGGTCTCCAATCCAGTTTTGGTGAGAAAGCCAGATGGGAAGATGAGAATTTGTATATATTTCTCCAACCTCAACCATGCATGCCCTTAGGATAGCTTTCCATTGCCTCAGATTGACCAGCTTGTAGACACCACTTCGGGACATGAGCTCCTGAGCTTCATGGATCCCTACTCAGGCTATAACCAGATCCTCATGTACCCACCAGACGAGGAGCACGCACCATTTATGACAGACAAAGGCCTCTACTACTACAAGGTCATGTCATTCGGCTTGAAAAATGTCGACGCAACAAACCAGAGGCTTGTCAACAAAATGTTTGTCGACCAACTTGGCTCCACCATAGAAGTCTATGTAAATGACATGCTGGTTAAAAGCTTGAAAGCCGAAGACCATGTGCTGCACCTGGGAAAGACTTAATCCTCAGAGATGCGTCTTCGGTGTTGCCTTTGGAAAGTTCCTAGGCTATATGGTAAACCAAATGGGCATTGAAGCCAACCCCAGAGAAGATGTACAATGCCTCACCGGGAGAATGAGGCCCTCAGCAGGTTTGTCTCAAAAGCTACAGACAAGTGCCTCCCTTCTTCAAAATCTTGAAAGAAGGTAACAAGTTTGAATGGACTATAGAATGCGAGGCCACATTCCAGGCCCTGAAGGAACACTTGGACATGCTCCCCTGCTATTAAAGCCTAGGTTAGGATAGGCTTTATTGCTCTACTTAGCTGTATCATCCGAGTCAATAAGTTCGGTCCTGGTCCGAGAGGAGGAGTACCAAATGCCTGTTTACTACGTAAGCAAGGCCCTCCTGGGAGCAGAGACACGCTACCCCGTTATGGAAAAGCTTGCATTATTGCTCATCACTGCCTCTAGAAAATTGAGGCCCTACTTCTTGGCTCACAGCATCCACGTTCTTACCAACTTTTCTTTTAGGTAGGTAATGTAAAAGCCTGACGCCTCAGGGGGCTGTCGAAATGGGCTATCAAACTTAGCCAGTTTAACATTGTCTTCAAGCTCGAAAGCTACCATCAAGGGCAAGCCCTCGGTGACATCTCCATTTGGCAACACTCGAAGTGGACATCTCCATGGTGCCTCTTGAACAATTACACGGTGCCTCTTCATTGAGTCCTCTAGAGATCTGACGCAGTCTTGGGGTTGTACTTACCAACTCTGAGGGTCATAAGCTAAATTGTACAATCAGGTTCAGCTTTAAAGCTTTGAACAACTAGTGCAAAGGCTCTCAGTTGCAAGTGATTCCCAACTGATTGTGAGCCAGGTAAATGGGAGCTTCACCGCTAGGAAAAGGAAATGGCTTACTATCTCAAGTTGGTGAGGAATCTTATTCTGTACTTCAAAAGGTTCGAACTAGTCCAAGTACCTAGAGCTAATAACGCCACCGCTGATGCACTATCTAAGCTGGCAAGCAGCAAGGACTCGGAGCTCCTCAGATTGGTTCCCATCGAACACCTCGATAAGCCATCTATAGAAATAGTCTCAGAGGTAATATGTACTGAGGAGACTTCCACTTGGATGGATCCAATCCTCGCATTCTTGAAAGATCAAACCCTCACTACCAACAGAGAGGGGGCCAAAAAATTGAGGAGAATGGCATCGCACTTCTTGCTGTTTGACGACGTCTTCTACAAATGAGGCTATTCCATGCCCCTTATCAGGTGCATGAGCAGCAATGAGGTGATTACATCCTCAGAAAGGTCCACGAGGGAATATACAAAAACCACACAGGAGGATTGGCCCTAGCCCAAAAGATCTCCAAGCAGGGCTACTTCTGACCTTCTTTAAAGAAAGATTCCCTACTCCACGCACGGACATGCGACAAATGCCAGCGCTTCACCACAATCCCGTAACAGCCCAACCAAATGTCTAGCCCCTTCAGTGTCTGACCTAGACTTTGCAGAGGCCTCCTTATTAGCCCTAAGCACCGAGATCTCCACCTGGCTAGACAGCTGCAATGCATTTTTCTCCTCATTAGCCTCTCTAAGGCAACGGAGGTGATGGCCTAGGCATTGAGGGCATCATCCAGCCTCTTTGTCAAGGCGGCAATATTTCTTTTAGCCTCGGCCAAATCTTGTCTCATTTTCTAGTAGGTAGCTTTGGCACTATCTACAGTTGCCATCATGCCATCCATGGCTGAGCGGAACTCCGTCGCCTTAGCCGTCTCTCCATCAATTTTCTTCTTATATTCTTTCAAGGCATTAAGGGACTTCAACGAGGTAGAGACAGCATGAATAGAATATGAAATGCTAGCTTCCAACAGATTATCCATATCACTCTCAATTATAAAGGCCTTCCAGCTGTAGGAGAGGTATCTATTGAACGCTTGAGCCCCCAAGGAAGCCTGAAGATCCATGTCCTCTATGGCCTCGTTGGAAAGCCTCTACCCCACATTCCATCAACTCTTCAAACATCCCCCATGAATGCCTCTCATGGGGACTCGCCTCATGCTCCCCTCTAGAAGACGCAAGGTCAACAACCACTCTTTCCTTCCCTTTATCTTTTCTTTGCTCTCTAACAGAGCATCATTCAATACGATCACCCCGTTGGCGGTAACTGAGATGGTACTCTGCAGGGGCTCCATGGTAATAGGTGCTGCCCCTTCGCCATCAACATGGCCCTCGACGCCATCGGAAGGGGTTTCTTCTTTTTTCGCTTGGTGCCCTCATCAGCAACCCTCCCCTCTCACCTACCTCGATAATGTGGGCTTGGGACGATTTCCCCTCGGTTTCTTGACAGAAGGGGCCAACTCCTCTTCATCCTCATCCTCATCCTTCCCACAGGTCCCAGAGGCAAAGTGTCCAGCCTCTTCGCGAGCAGTCTTCCGAATTATCTCTACGATCGCTTTCTTCTAATGAGCTTCTTCAAAAGACCCCGGTCGAAGCTTCCTAACATGTGCACCCATTAAGCGTGCCAGAGGGGGATTGGGTTGCTTTCCTTGCTCAAAGTCACTACAAGGAAATGAAACATGTTAACTAGGCCCTACCACACAGCGCCACCAACATATAGCAAGAAACATACCTCTCATCACCATTTGGCCAAGCTCTATCAAGTGCCTCGGAAGATGAATGAGCTTTCCAAAATGCCTTTCTTCGGAGGCTTGTCCGTATATCGCCCACAGAATTTCCAACTCCTCCTCCTTTAATTTGCAGCATGGGAGAGCATCTGCACAAAACCAACAAGCCTATCAATTAAGTACAAGTTTAGCAACCCACACCTCCGTTAATACCGATCCACTCACTTGCTATTCCATACATGCCTGGCACATCTAGCTTGGGCTCCGGGTCACTCACCACCCTCTACCAATTCCCGGATACCCAAAACTAGGTCTCTTTCCATAACTTAATAGACAACGAACAATCTAAGACAAAGGTTTATGTGCCCCCCAAGGACCAAAGTAGTACCAGCCCACTTCCTCTCTTTGTCTTTCTTCATTAAAAGCTTCTTCGGTAGATGCACCATTTGAAACACATGTAGGGGCATCTCAAACCCTATAGAGTGCCAGAACCACAAATATAGACTCCCAGCCATTTAGCTCCAACCGTTCGGGGTCACTTGCGTCGGTGCTAACCCATACGCCCTAAGGACACGTCGATAAAATGGGTCTAGTGGGTGCCTCATCCCTGCATTGAAAGATTGGATATGCAAGGCAACACAGTCCTCAAGAGGAGTACAAGTCCTCTCATGGGGCTCCGGGACATGAAAACAAATGTCTGCGGGTACCTTGAAGGTTTGTCTAAGTGAATCTAAATCCGCACTCGGTAACAATAGAGATAATATCCTCGGCCGCCCAACGGGTAACAACTTTTGAACTAGTGGCACCGCTGGAAAATATACTTGCCGAAATAGTTTCTTCGTTAAACTGAGATTTGGCAATATGTAAAGTGAGGAAATAAAGGACAATCCCTATTTATAAGAAAATCTCCAATCACCCGATCTGTTGGATCAAGCCAAGATTCATATACGCCGTAGACAAGATGGAGGCCATCACAGCCTTTGAATGCTAAAGGAGGCCAACGGCTATATCAATGAACGGCCATGATGCAGACGTACCCATCACGTGCACATGGAAGGTTGGTAAACTCAATGCCTCCGCAATTTAATGCCATCATTACCTGCAGCCGTCTTTTCAACACGTCCGAAGAGATGTAAAACTCTACACCCAATCATTGGGTGTCCCGTGGCCCCAGCCATTAATGCTTACATAGTATTCTTCTGAAAGCCTCTCCCTCTTGGGACTGGGCTCTTCTGCATCAAGTCTCTCCCACTTGGGACTAGGCTCCTCTTCTGAAAGCCTCTTCCACTTGTGATTAGGCTATTCTAAAAGCTTCTCCCGTTTGGGACCTGGCTCCTTTGCATCAAGCCGCTCCCACTTGGGACTTGGCTCTTCATCAAGCCTCTCCTACTTACGACTAGGCACTTCTTCTGAAAGCCTCTCCTGCTTGGTCTTGGCTCATCTGCATCAAGCCTCTCCCACTTGGGTCTATTTAGTATTCTTATCATTTTAGTACTCTAGATAGATGAGCCAAGTGCAGATTTTCATTTTGACTAATCGTCTCCATTTCTCCTAAAAAAGAAACAAAGTTACACTCGTACACGAATTCTTGTTGCTACGGCTTAACACATACAATTAAGTCAAATGACATTTTAAAGAATAATTGAAACACCTTCTTCAATTTGTTGGTGGGCTACTGAAATTCGATGTAGTGCAGTGTTTTCTTCTTTCCCAACTAGCCGGCAGCCATGGCTACAACTAATATGAATCATGGGCTAAACAAAGTGGGCGTAATTTTCCAGTGTTGCCATTAATTAACAAATAAGATGATGAATTGGGAGAAAATAACCATTATGTAGGAATATTTTTATCACTTTAAATATCCCTCAACTTGGGACAAGGCTCTTCATAAAGCCTCTACCACTTGGGACCTGGCTCCTCTGCATCAAGCCTCTCCACTTGGGACTTGGCTCTTCATCAAACCTCTCCCACTTGGGACTAGGTTCCTCTGAAAGCCTATCCCCCTTAGGACCTGTCTCCTCTGCATTAAGCATCTCCCACTTGGGATCTAGTTCATTTGCATCAAGCCTCTCCCACTTGGGACTTGACTCTTCATCAAGCATCTCCCACTTAGGACTAGGCTCTTTTGAAAGCCTTTTCCACTTGGGTCTAGGCTCTTTTGAAAGCCTCTCCCACTTGGGACTAGGCTCTTCTGAAAGCCTCTCCCGCTTGGGACCTGGCTCCTCTAAATCAAGCCTCTCCTACTTGGGACTTAGCTCTTCTAAAAGCCTCTCCTACTTGGGACTTTGCTTTTCTGAAAGCCTCTCCAACTTGGAACCAGGCACCTTTTCATCAAGCCTTTCCCACTTGGGACTAGCCTTTTCATCAAGCCTCTCCCACTTGGGACCAGACACCTTTGCATCAAGCCTTTCCCACTTGGGACCCAGGCCTTTGCATCAAGCCTCTCCCACTTGGGACTAGGCTCTTCTGAAAGCCTCTCCCGCTTAGGACTAGGCTCCTCTTCTTCAAGCATCTCCTACTTGGGACTAGGCTCTTCATCAAGCCTCTCCCACTTGGGACTAGGCTCTTCATCAAGCCTCTCCTACTTGGGACTAGGATCTTCTAAAAGCCTCTCCCGCTTGGGACTATGCTCCTCTTCTGAAAGCCTCTCCCACTTGGGACCAAGTTCTTCTGCATCAAGCACCTCCCATTTGGGACTAGGCTCTTCTTAAAGCCTATCCCACTCGGGACCATGCTCCTCTTCATTAAGCCTCTCCTACTTGGGACTTGGCTCTTCTACATCAAGCAGCTCCCTTTTGAAATTGCGCCTATACAAACAGCATCTCCAGCAACGGACTACGCTCCCTGCAGCTAAGCCTCCACAACCAAGGACTTGGCTAGCCTACAGCGGGCTTCTCTCACTTGGGACGACTCATTTATTACTAGTATTCTCAGTTGAAACCTCGCCCAACAAACCAATCTTAGCTCCTAGCATAAATAGCGGAGGCCTTAAGCTTGTGGGACTACTGTATTTGTAACACAAAATTTTTACCTATCTTTGCCGAACTCATCACCAAGTCCAAACCCCTCGTAAATAATGGAGGTCTTGGACTTTGGGGACTACTGTTACGCCCCCAATCCCACGTGGCGATCCATGTAGGCAGAGTCAAAGTCAAACTTGCATAGTAAGCTGCCACATTTTTCTTCCAAGTCCATATTCCATCTCTCAGAGGCTATAACCCTATGTACCGAGGAGTCTGTTCTTTTTTACCAAAGTTGTTGGGAGACGAGGCTATCAAAGTTTGACCCTGGTTATGTGCTGAAGAAGCCTTTCCTACCAAACTTGCAATTCAGTCTTGAAAAGACTGATGTGACAGTCTGCCAATACGATTTCTCACAATTGTAGCCTCTTAGTTTGCGGCTAAAAAAAGACCTCCTCATTAAAGCCAATGATGTGACGACCAAGATGTGATTCAAGAACTCTCCGAATCGAGTCACGTGTCGCTTATTGAAGGGGGACAATCTATTAGATAAATACCAAATCCATTTCTACAAGAAATGGATGTTGAAATTGTTACCCTCACATAAGAAAAGAAAGTCCTCTACGCTAATTGTTCTCCAAATGTTTATAACTACCTGGAAAATTGTTAGTTATGGGCCCTCAAACTACTACCTCTACCATAGTGTGTTTTTCCCTATCTTTTGTTTCATATCCACCCGTTACTAAACTTATCTACATGGTTGAATAAACCACGTGGCAGTCCGAGTGTGCAGGGAAATACGTGTGGAAAAAAAAGGCGTGGAGTTTTTGTTGGCAGCTATTTTTAGAGGTCAACAAATGTATAATTCAAAATAATATAGAAGTACAAAAATATGATCATAATAAATTGTACACCATCTTGAAAAAATCTATAATACAAATTAACAATAATAAAAGGATAGCTTGCAAACTAACATAAAAATAAATCAATAAAAAAAAAAGGAAAATAGTCTAAAAAGCTATGGCCAATAATAGAATGTCCTCAAACTGCTAGACAAATGGACAAACATCTTAGTTGTCTTGAGACTTAGCCTTGAGGCATAAGTATCACAAATAGCACTTGAGGGCCGGGATGCATTTTATGACAGTCTCAAGTGAGTCAGAATTTGTAAGTGGGGTGTAAGTGGCAAAATCCAATAAATAATAGGTAGGTAACATAGATGTCCCCACTTATAAAAGGTTGAATTTACACGTTTGAAACACTTTTTAAAAGCTTACAACCGTTTGTTTTCTTTCTTTTTGTCCCATTTTCCTTTAAATTTTTCCGCTTGTATATTCTCACTTACACTTCGTTTATATTTTCTTATGTGGCAGAAGGATTTATGACTGAAATATTTAACCAAAACATTATTTTCAATTTTCTTTTCATTATTTTATTCTGCCACATAAATAAGTTGTAAGTGAAAATGTACAATTAGCAAAATTTTTATTTATTATACCATTGGTCTCAGCAAACATAAAAATGATCACATAATACTTATGAGATATTTGAGGGGACAAAATTGTCCAAAAAGATTTTTTATTTCGAAAATATATTTATATTTATACTACAATTTTTATTATCTAAACTACATCTTAATTGTAATAAAAATCTCTCAACCTTTGATATTTTACTACTTATATCGTTAATTTTTTTCATCACATTTTTATTATTGACTTTCAATTAATTTGCACATATTATCTATTGTCTCCTATAACGATTTTTGTCCAAATATTCTACAAATGTGTACTGAAATGAAGGGCGAATATTTTGTCAAACTTTTATATTTGCTATTTATTTTGCTTATGTAAAATACTTGAGGCAAAAAAAATTTTTTTACTCCTCTTAATCTCTTAATTAATTTTTTTAGACAAACCATTATTAATGATAAAGATAAGATGCGTAAAATAATAGGTTGATGATAAGAATATAATAAAAAATATTTGTAGTGTGCTTAACAAAAAAATGTAGTATTAATGTACTTACCCATTCCAAAACAATCTAAATAGTGATTTGTACTTTCATTAAAAAATTCGAAGAGGGAAAATTTCTTCATTGTTCGTAAAACATATTCCCTTCTTCAATCCATCTTACATCGGGTGGTTGCAACTTTGTTAAACGGCGGTGACAACTTTAATTTGGACCACTGTACAAACAAATAGTCAAATTACCAGTTCTAGAATTTGGTTGACCAAAGAAAAAATATTTTATTTTTCTTTCTCGAATGATATCATTTGATAGTTCTTTTATTTTATTCACATTCATTCAAGATAGTCTCTTTCGTGTTCATTGTAATTAAAATAAGATGTTTTGTAGGTCAATAAAAGTGATAGTACTAATTTTTTATGGGTTAAATCTATTAAATACCATCGAAATTTATGTTCTATTTTATTTATATTACTGTACTTTAATTTATTTACCATTGAACTTAAAAATTACTTTCAGTTAAACAACTTCGTTAATAAATCGTTCATTTTGTGACAAAAATCTGATGTGGCATTAACGGACTATTAAATAAAGAAGACGTATCTCGTCACATACGAAAATATTGTCCACTTGTATAAAGTTCAAAATTAAAAATATGCTTTTCACATCAATTAAGCGACTTTGGCCAATGATTGTCGTTTATCAATTTCCAATTTTCTCAAAATTAGATAAGTTTTCTCATCTCCAAAATTTTCAAAACTCAAAGATACATCAGTCATTTAATGGCTCGTTAATGCCACATCAAAATTTCTATCACACAATGAACGGCTAATTAACGAATTGAAGTTATTTAATTGAAAGTAATTTCAAGTTCGGTGGTACAAATGAAATAAATTAAAGTATAGTGGCATAAATGAAATACAACATAAAGCTTGATGGTATATAATATAATTAATCCAAGTTTTTATTGACCTTTATTTCCAATGGATTGGTCAATAGAACAAAAGCAAGAAAATTGGATACGAACTGAACTTGAATTTTCAATTCGGAGATTTCAAAGTTACTTTCCCTATCCTAAAATGTTACTTATAAGTTGAAGATACTTAAAAGCTTACACAAATACCATCCTAAATTTGCTTCTTATAGCTACCCTATGGTCGTCTAACATCCCAGCTAAGTTAGGTTGTAAGACCTTTGAGCAACGTGTGTGAAGCACACAAACATCGACACATCGAATTAACCTCAAGAGGAGTGTGTGTTGAACTACTTAACTTATAAGCTTATGTTGTTAAAATGTAGACATGAACATTTATTTAAGTTTTATTTTTAAAACGTCTCTTCACGTGTAGATTGAATTCATTTTTTCATTAAAAGATTGACATATACACAATTTCATAAATGGGTGACGATGAAATTTCGATAAAAATAAAAACCTTTTATACTATATGTATTGAATCACTTCATTCAAAAACTTAAAATATTAGGAAGGATGCACATTTATTTTACTTAAATTATATATTCAACATAATGAAAATAGTTTAATATGACTTTTAGACAAAGTAACAAGTGAGATTCAAATGCTATTTCGATTAGAATTAGTCAATGTTAGGGTATGATAAAAAGGTTCTTGTCACAAAAAAATTGTCAACTTTATAATATAATAATTTGAACATGTAAAATATTGCACATTCTTGTAATAAATGCATTTGATTTTTATATTATTCTAGAAGGTCTAACGTAAATAAAATTATCCAAGAACGCCGCAATAGAAAATTCAAAACTAAATTTATTTAAAACGAATCTAAGTGAAAAAAAAGTTGAATAAAAGCAGATTGTGGCTGCAAGCATACACTCACAAGACATTTGTTTGGACATATCAAACCAATACAATGGCCAGCCAACTTGCTTCAGAAAATAATTATGTCCAAAATGGTGTGGAAGTGGATCAGGTGGCAGTGGTCATGGTGCCGCTTCCAGCACAAGGCCATCTCAAACAGCTCCTCCACCTCTCCCGCCTCGTCTCTGCCTACGACATACCTGTCCATTTTGTCGGCACTATCATTAAAAAATTCGAAGAGGGAAAAATTCTTTATTGTTCATAAAACATATTCCCTTCTTCAATCCATCTCCACATCGCGGTTACAACCTTAAGTTGGACCACTGTGCAAAAAAATTGTCAAATTACTAGATCTAGAATTTGGTTGACCAAAGAAAAAATAGATATTTTATTCTTTCTCGAATGATATCATTTGATAGTTCTTTTAATTCATTCACATTCATTCAAGATAAATGAACCTATTGTTGTATTTAATGAATAAAAGTCTCTTTCGTGCTAATTGTAATTAAAATTAGATGTTTTGTAGGTCAATAAACGTGATAGTACTAATTTTTTATGGCTTAATTCTATTATATACCATCGAAATTTATGTTCCGTTTCATTTATATCACTATACGTTAATTCGTTTTATTTATACTACTGAACTTAAAAATTACTTTCACTTAAACCACTTCTTTAATAAGTCGTTCATTGTGTGACAAAAATTTTGACGTAACATTAACAGACCGTTAAATAGACGACGTATCTCGTCACATGCGAAAGTGTTGTCCACTTGTATGAAGTTCGAAATTAAAAATATGTTTTTCACATCAATTAAACGACTTTGGCCAATGGTTGTCGTCTATCAATTCTCAATTTCCTCAAAATCAGATAAGCTTTTTCATCTCCAAAATTTTCAAAACTCGAAGATACATCAGCCATTTAATGACTTGTTAATGCCACATCAGAATTTCTGTCACACAATGAACGGCTGATTAACGAAGTGGTTTAATATAAAGTAATTTTCAAGTTCGTTGGTATAAATGAAATGAATTAAAATATAGTGGCATAAATGAAATACAACATAAAGTTCGATGGTCTATAATATAATTAATCCAAGTTTTTATTGACCTTTATTTCCAATGGATTGGTCAATAGAACAAAAGCAAGAAAACAGGATACGAATTGAACTTGAATTTTCAATTCGGAGATTTCGAAGTTACTTTCTCTATCCTAAAATGTTACTTATAAGTTGAAAATACTTAAAAGTTTACACAAATACCGTCCAAAATTTGCTACTTATAGCTACCCTGTGGTCATCTAACATCCCAGCTAAGTTGGGTTGTAAGACCTTTGAGCAACGTGTATGAAGCACACAAACATGGACACATCGAATTAACCTCAAGAGGAGTGTGTGTTGAACTACTTAACTTATAAGCTTATGTTGTTAATATGTAGACATGAATACTTATTTAAGTTTTATTTTTAAAACGTCTCTTCACGTGCAGATTGAATTCACTTTTTCATTAAAAGATTGACGTATACACAATTTCATAAATGGGTGACGATGAAATTTCAATAAAAATAAAAACCCTTTTATACTATATGTATTGAATCACTTCATTCAAGAACTTAAAATGTTAGGAAGGATGCACATTGAGTTTATAAACCAAAATTGGATGAAATTATTGCGTTAAAAACATTTATGGGTTTTAATCCCTTTAGCTTATTTTACTTACATTATAGATTCAACATAATGGAAATAGTTTAATATGACTTTTAGACAAGGTAACAAGTGAGATTTAAATGCCATTTCGATTAGAATTAGTCAATGTTAGGGTATGATAAAAAGGTTCTTGTCACAAAAATATTGTCAACTTTATAATATAATAATTTGAACATGTAAAATATTGCACATTCTTGTAATAAATGCATGTGATTTTATATTATTCTAGAGGGTCTAACGTAAATAAAATTATCCAAGAACGCCGCAATAGAAAATTCAAAACTAAATTTATTTAAAACGAATCTAAGCGAAAAAAAAGTTGAATAAAAGCAGATTGTGGCAGCAAGCATACACTCCCAAGACATTTGTTTGAACATATCAAACCAATACAATGGCCAGCCAACTTGCTTCAGAAAATAATTATGTCCAAAATGGTGTGGAAGTGGATCAGGTGGCAGTGGTCATGGTGCCGCTTCCAGCACAAGGCCATCTCAACCAGCTCCTCCACCTCTCCCGCCTCGTCTCTGCCTACGACATACCTGTCCATTTCGTCGGCACTACCACCCACAACCGCCAGGCGAAGACTCGAGTACATGGCTGGGACCCTTTGGCCATTACCAAAATCCATTTTCATGAATTCCCAACACCTCCATTTCAAAACCCTCCCCAGATCCCAATGCCACCATTAAATTCCCTCACAAATTCTTCCGGCATTACATGCATCAATTCATCTACGTGAGCCTGTTTACGAATTTGTAAGCAGAATTTCAAGCACAGCAAGAAGAATAGTTGTCATTTATGACTCTTTAATGGCTTATGTTGTTCAGGACATAGATTCTATACCAAATGCGGAATCTTATTGTTTTCGAAGTATATCCGCTTTTTCTTTATACTCATTTCACTGGGAAGCTGCTGGAAAACCTGATGTACATGCTGAAGCAGAGATTTTGAAAGAAACTCCTTCCTTGGAAGGTTCCTTTACTCCAGAATTTTCAGAATTTTCCAAGTTGCAACGAGAGTCGAAGAAATTTAATTCTGGAGATCTTTATAATGCAAGCAGAGTAGTAGAAGGGCTGTATCTTGATTTACTAGCAAAAGAAAAGACGACAGGTATAGAGTGTTTGGGTTCTATCTTAAATGGTCAAACTTGTTACCCTTATATTTTGATTTTTGTTTTCATATGAAGTGATGTGCGATTTTATCTTTAACAACAGGAACGGACAAACTCTGGGCAATCGGACCATTTAATCCTGTGGCGATACCTAAAAGAAAGGAACAAAACAGCCATCACAAATGCTTAGAGTGGCTTGATAAACAACCTCTGAATTCAGTGATATTCGTTTCATTCGGCTCAACATCTTCATTTTCCAACGAACAAATCAAAGAGCTTGCGCTTGGGTTGGAAAAGAGTGGGAAAAAGTTTATATGGGTATTGAGAGATGCAGATAAAGCAGATGTCTTTGAAGGAGATGTTAGGAGAACTCCACTGCCAAAAGGGTATGAACAGACTCTGACAATTGCATAATTTTTGTAAATATTTGCAGCAAGGCCTTATCCAGTATCATGATAAACCGCTTAACATTTTTATTTATTTAAATTTTATCTTGTACAGTTATGAAAAGAGAGTGGAAGAAAGAGGGATAATTATAAGGGACTGGGCACCCCAGTTGGAAATTTTGGGGCACCCTTCGACCGGTGGTTTCATATCTCATTGTGGATGGAATTCATGTACAGAGAGCATAAGCATGGGAGTGCCAATAGCAGCTTGGCCTATGCACTCAGACCAACCAAGAAATGCCGTACTGATAACGAAAGTACTAAAAATTGGCATCGAAGTACGAGATTGGGCCCATCGAAACGAGGTTGTGTCAGCGATTGCAGTGGAGAAGGCTGTAAGAATATTGATGGATTCAGAAGAAGGAGAGGAGATGAGACATAAGGCAGCAGAATTTGCAGATGCAGTAAAGCAATCAGTTATGGAAGGTGGTGCTACTCGCAAGGAAATGGATTCCTTTATTACTCATATTACAAGACAAGATTTTTTCAATTAAAGTCAGCCGGTTTAATTTTCCTTCTTTGTACGTGTTGAATTATTGCATCTTGAGATTTTATTTTAAAATATTGATTATTATTTTTATATTTAAGTACAGTTGACAATTGACATTTACACTTAATATTTTTGTACGAACCATAATATTGTATTGAATCTTAAAATATCAATATTGTTAAAAAAAAAATAGTTCAAACTTTCGTATATTAATTAATATTTTTATTTTTAAATTGAACCACACGAAATTTTACTTTTTATTGTAAAATTATAAATAATGATGAATGACTATTTAGTTTTATCTAGATGTCTATATAATTATCCACTTACTTTAAAAGAGTATATTTTAGTCAGATCGTAACTCTCATTAAAAACCTATAAATAAGTATCGTTATAATAAATTTACACATTTGCCCTCTTAATTCTATTCTATTTTTCTCTATTATTCTCTTATTTTATAACACGTTATCAGCACGAATAAGCTCACTCAAAATAGAAAGAAAATTCGATAGCATAGTTTAGAAAATTCACAGAATCTGAGCAGCCTATACAACTGTAATCAAACGTTGATATCTCTTCTATGATCCAATCGTTGTAAAATTTGTACAAAAAATTCAAAACTCATTCTTCCTCAAATCCAACGGTTCATTGTTGTGAAATCTCTATGTGAATAGTAACAAAATTTTAAATTTTGTTATTAAACGTTGATATCTCAGCGGTCCATTGTCCGATCATTTTGAAATTTGGATAGAAAGTTCAAAATTCATTTATGTTCAAATCCAACGGTTAAAATTAAGATCCTACGATTCATTCTTGAGAAATCACTACATAAAGAAGTAAAATTTGAATTGGTAATTTACTGCAAAAAAATACAATAAGATCTAAAACTCCTTTCATCCAATTGCTATGTTTCAATTCCAAGAGTATATGGAGATGAGGCCAATTAAGTTAACAAAGTGATCTTTATTTTCTATTCATGAACCACTACAAGAAAATGTAGCTATAGCGACGACACAATGTTGCCCCTACTTGTTCTATATAGTAGGGACGACAATGAAATATCGTCGTTATAAGTTCCAACTCTATAGCGACGACATTAGTAGTCTGTATATTTAATTTGTCATCGGTATTAATGTGGATATATAGCCACGACACATTATGTCGTCGCTATATATATTCCAAATGGCGGGAATAATTCGCACTATTTATGTGTACACATAGAGACGACACATGTCATCGCAATAGAGATACAACTGTTGTTTTTAGTCACATGATGCATGATTCTCCTTGTAAATTGTGTTGAAGTCTATTTAAACGACTTTTGTCGTCACTGTAGAGTTGTCAAAATTGACAGAAAAATTGGTGCCAATTTATTATCTATAGCGACGACATTTTTAATCTATAGAAACAACTCTGTCGCCGCTATAGAATCTCATTTTTTAACTCCCCATCTCCGTTTTTCTGTACTGCATTTCTAAAAAAAATTCCATCTCCATCTTGTTTCTATTTCATTTCTCTATCTCCATCTTCTTTTTCGCCCATTTCATCACTATATTTCTGAAATTAGTATTTTTCAGGTATGGATATTGATAAAAGTTGGAAAAAAATTAGAAATTGCACAAAATTGTCAGATTTTCAAAATGGTTTGAAAGCATTTATAAATATGGCTAAGTCATATGTAAACGACATGGGAATGATTAAATGCCAATACATAAGATGTTTAAACTGTCTCACACATCTATTGGAAACTTTCGATGCTCACATATTTCGTCATGGTTTTACGGAGAGTTATGTAATCTGGATATACCATGGCGAGACCGAAGTTCAGACTGCGAATGTGTATACACAGAATGAGAGAGCATGTGTGGAAGATGAGATGATGGATGTCATGGACGACATAGTAGGTGATGAGCATGCTAGTACAGATACTGATGGTTACTATGACAAATTGTTTGAGGCACTGCATTCAAAACTATACCCGAGAGTTTCATCATTTTCGTCCTTAAATTTTTTAGTGAAGTTGATGCATATTAAGGTTGTGAACAAATGGACAAACAAGTCTGTCGATGATCTTTTGAAGTTGTTGAAGTTAGCTTTCCCAAATATGAACCTGGTGGATTCCTACTACGAAGCTAAGAAGATGATGACGAAGCTTGGTTTAGGTTACAAATCTATTTACGCCTGCAAGAATGATTGTGCACTATTTTGGAGTGAGTATGCTGATAGATAAACTTGTCCGATCTGCTAGGAAAGTCGTTGGGTGCACACTTCTGGGAAAGTAAACGAGAATAATGTTCTGCATGAGGTGTTGCGTTATTTTCCTTGGCAGCATCCCGTTGGCGGGAAGGCATGGCAGGATTTTGATAGGAAACATCCACTGTTCATAAGTGAGATCCGAAATGTCCGGTTAGGTTTGGCCGTAGACGAATACAATCCATTTGGAAACATAAGTCTGGCGTACAACATGTGACCAATAGTTGTAACCGTTTACAACATGTCACCATGGTTATGTATGAAACTCGAATACTTCATGCTTACTCTATTGTTACATGGCCCTAAAGCACTGGGTAAAGACATTGATGTATTCTTAAGACCATTAGTGGACGAGTTGAAGGAGTTGTGGGCCAATGGGATTGACACGCGTGACGCTGGAACCAATAATATGTCGGTATTCAGAATGCATGCAGCGTTGTTGTGGATGGTTAACGATTTTTCAGCGAGAAGTAGTTTGTCGGATTGGAGTAGTCAGGGATACATGGCATGTCCTATGTGCAACGAGGAGACTCATTCAGTCCGTGTGATAGGTAAGATAGCTTACGTAGGTCACCGATGGTTCCTGCCGTCCAGACATCATTTTAAGAGCAATTTAGACTTTGACGGGAGAACGATGAGGCGACCACCTCCACGTCGGTTAATGCCTGTAGATATTTTAGCACAGTTAAGCCATGTAAGACATAGTATTCCGAGAAAGCACCATAACTACGGTGGTGCTAAAAATAGGAGAAGTGATGATGAGCTGAATTGGAGAAAAATAAGTATTTTCTATAAGTTGTCGTATTGGTCTTCCACTGAGCTAAAACATAACATTGATATCATGCACGTAGAGAAGAATGTTTGTGACAGCTTACTAGGTACAATTCTGGACGATCTATTCAAATTAAAGGACACGGTCAATGCCAAGCGTGATCTGATGCAATTAGGAATCAAAAGAATTTTGTACTTGTATCATATCGGGAACAGGTGTATGAAGCATGCCGCATGTTACACCATGTCCATTACAAACTATCCGAGGTTTTTCAACTTCATCCGATCGGTTAAGTCTACAGATGGCTTCGCTTCTAATCTTCGAAAGAATATTGCTTCTAATGACAGTTGCATTATTGGGTTGAAGTCACAAGATTGCCACATTATCATGCAACGGTTATCACCAGTCAGATGTCGTGCATTCTTGAATAAAACTATTTCTACTACAATTATTGAACTCTACACATTCTTCAAGTAGCTTTGTACAAGAACATTAAAGGTTAGCGACATATGGATGCCTACAATTACCTGATACTTATCTTCTGTAAGTTTGAACGAATTTCTCTACCAGCCTTCTTAAACATCATGATTCACCTCGTAATGCATCTTCGAATAGGCAATCCTTGGAGTTCTAATGCACATAAGATGGATATATCCGTTCTAGTGATACCTGAAAAAACTTAAGGACTACATCTGAAATCAAGCTCGGCCCGAGAGTTCAATAGCTGAAGGTATGTTGTTGATGAGGCATTGACTTTTTGTTCGAGGTATTTTGAAGACATAGAAACAATGTTCAACCGACCAGACATAAACGAGGATGTAATTGTTCCAAGAAGAAAACTTTCTATTTTTAGTCGTAGTGTCGCCCAATTGGAAAGAAGACACCAACAACGCTTCCTGCAAATGTTCAAAGTCAAGCGATGTTTTATGTCATCAACAAATGTATTGAAATTGAGACATTCTTGCAGTAAGACCCTATTCTTAAATATTATTCAATTATCTTGAATAAGCTTTGTCATTTTAAACGAGCTAATTAGTTGCTTGCATATGTCTTGTAAAGGGAACATAGGCAAAAGCTATTGTGCAATAGCTGCTGAAACATCGACCAGGTGCATAGAAGAGACTTTCACGGTTGGTTTTACAAGAAGGTAAATGAACAATGATCAAATACATTTCAAATATATCCACATTTTTCTTTGCTGTAACATTGACAAAAACCAACTTCTACTTACTCCAGATATATGCACTTTGCCCAAACGACGCCCCTCAAGTTTCTCACATGAGTTGTTTTCGTTGGCCAGTGGATGTTACTAGCAGGTTATGTCTTACACGGCCTGTCTTATAAAAGAAGTTCGCTTCTTAACATATGATCATGATATTCAAAAGAAAACACTGGACAGTGGTGTGTCTATAGAGATGGCAAAAATATCCGATCCGACCCGAACCTGATAGATACCTGATCCGAATGGAGGGAAAAATACCAAATCCGTGGGTCAGTAGGGCATATCGGAGCAGATATCCGTGATCTACTACGGATCTCAAGACGGATCGAATCGGGGCAGCCCCGATCCGACTCGCCCAGTATTTAGAAAAAAGTAGATTAAATTATAACAAGATAAAAAATTTGAGGCAATGACTACAATTGCAATTTCAAATTTCTTAATTCCTAATTTGTTAATTCCTAAACCTAGGTGAATTTCCGTTTTCACAATTTCACTTGCTTTTTTTATTGTGTATTTTGGAGTATTCAATTTTTAGTTAAATAATTGATGTCGTTTGTTTCTTTTTGACATTTAATTAAGTAGTTAATGTATTTTAGAATGTTGTTTAAACTTTATAGTATAGTAATAAAACTTGTTTTAATATATTTTAAATTTTTTGAATGTCAAAAGAAAAAGCAGATCAGTATACGGATCAGGGCTCTGATCCGCCCTGATCTGTATCCAATCTGGCCTGAAAAATGGTAGATTACGGGACGGATTTGAATCTCCTACAATTATTGTGGGACAGATTTAGATCAGATCGATCCGTCTCGATCTGCCCCATTGCCATCACTATGTGTCTGTCCCAAGGATTATGGGTAAAATTTACTACAGGCAGCTGCAAGAGATACTAGAGCTACAGTTCAGACTGGAACTTTTAGTTTTTATGTTCCGATGTAAATGGTTTAGGTGTGATGGAAGACGGAGGGTAATTGAGAATAACGTTATCAGTATTGACATCAATGGAGAGGCGTACAAGGATGATCAGTTTATACTTGCTAGCAAAGCACAACAAGTGTTCTACATTGAAGAACCTTTTCGTAGTCCGAACTGGCGAGTTGTACAAGAAATCCATCACAGGAGCACATGGGATATTATGGGATCTAACATCACTGAGATAGACCTGCTCCACAATAACAACTATTCTCATTTTTTTTTATTGTTGATCTTGGCAGCAAAGAGCAAATATCCTTGCACCGGGATGATGGGAGGATCACCGTTTATCAGGAGAGCATCGTCTAATACTGCAGGAGATACTTCATTCATTAACGACGAGGATGTGGAAGACGACATACATGAAGAATACGAGGATGACAAAACATGCAGTAAAAGCAACGAAGACGACAGTGACGATAATGAAGATCAATCGTATCATAATAGTGACTTAGATTGAATATTGTTGTTCGTCATTAAAAATTTATTCAAAAAATTTATAAAAATTTTGTTGTCGTTGTTGTTAGTTAATCAGATTGAATGTTATTGTACGCCACTAAAATTTATGAAATAAATTTATAATAATTTCGTTGTTGTTGTTGTTATGGAATCAGATTGAATGTTGCTTTTCGTCACGGAAAATAGGCGAACAAGGACTGCAATTATACAAAAACATGGAATTAGAAACCTACATGTAACCTCGTAAAAGTTGAAGGACTAACATTGCAAAAATGAGAAGATGAAATTGAAATAAAAAATGAAATATAAGGACCAAAATGAATAAGATTTAAAGATGATGGACCTAACTGTAAATAAACAATGTTTTCAACGACGACCTATGTAGCGACGACATGTTGTCGCTATATGTAATAAAAATTGACGACACGTTTTAAGCGCATGCACCAAAAAATTGAAAAACAAGTCCCCTCTATACCTTATAGCGACGACAAATGTCGTCGCTATAGAGTTAACCCTTTTAAAACTCGCGACTGACATTCTTCTTCCTCATTTCTTAGTTTTTTCTCTATGTTTTTATTCTGTCGTCGTTATTCGCCTCCGCCGTCTAACAAACTCCATCTGCACTCTTCGTCCAACATTTAGGTGATTTGTTCTTCCCATTTTTCCTTTTTTAGGTTATTTTTTAATTCTTAAATTTTTTCTAATGAAAGTGTTGTTTCTTCGTAAGTTGTCACCGCTGGTTTGCGCGTCGCCGTTCTTCGGTAACTTCGACAAGGTACCTGCCGCCTTCGCCGCTAATTTCATTCTTCGGTGACTTTGGAATTCCCGGTCCTCCTACTATGTTTTTTTTATTTTCATTGTTGATGAATTATGGCATGAAATTAGTGATCTAATTAAGTTCAATTAATTAAGTGGTTTGCATTGATGATGAATTGGTTGGCATTTGATGATGAATTGGTTGGCATTTGATAAATAGTTATTTTATTTTCATTGTTGATGAATTATTCCTGAAATTTGGGAATATTTAGTTGGTCTTCAAATGTGTTTTTGTTTATGTTTGAGTAGTAGTTGCTGAATTTGGGTTGTTCCTAACTGGATTTGTGGAATTTGTAGAAATAAGGTGAATTTGTATTTGTATTTTTTTTCCTTTTGTTGTTGAAGTTATACACTATAAATCTATGTTGAAGTTTAAAGAGTTTGTTACTTTCCTTATATCCAATTATTGATATGCCTCATGTTGAAGTATTGATATTTATGTTACTTTATGGTTCAAGAAACTTAGTTAGATTAAAAGTCCATAATTATCCAACGAACATGTCTTAAATTATTATAACGGTAAACTATAAAATAACAAAGGTTAGGGACCATTTGCACAAAAACACATAATTAAGGGATTGATGTGCAAAAAATAAAGGTTAGGGACCATTTCTGCACTAAAAAAAGGTTAATGACCATTTGCACAAAAATACATAATTTTATGTGTAAAATAAGAAAGGTTAGGGACCATTTTTTCACTAAAAACAAAGATTAGAAACCATTTGTACAAAAACATATAATTAAGGGACTGATATGCAAAATAAATAGGTTAGGGACTATTCTACACTAAAAACAAAGATTATGGATCATTTGTGCAAAAACTCATAATTTAGGGACTGATGTACAAAAAATAAAGGTTAGGGACCATTAGCACAAAAATATATAATTTAAGGACTGATGTACAAAAATAGAAAGGTTAGGGACCATTTCTGCACTAATAACAAATATTATAGATCATTTGCAAAAAAAAAACATAATTTAGGGACTGATGTGCAACATGAAAAAGTCAGGGACCATTTCTGCACAAAGAACAAAGATTATGGACCATTTGCACAAAAAACACATAATTTAGGGACTGATGTGCAAAAAAAAAGTTAGGGATCATTTTCACATTAAAAACAAAGATTATGGACCATTTGCATAAAAACACGGAAATTGGCGCAAATGGTCCCTAACGTATCATGTTAGTGCGCAAATGGTCCCTAACCTTTCATTTTTGGCGCAATGGTCCCTATCCTATCCATTTAGGTGTGGAAATGGTCCCTGTGGACGGATTCCATTAAAAATCCGTTAAACAACCTTTCATTTTGGTGCGCAAATGGTCCCTCTCATTGTTTTTGTCTTTATTAGTGGGGTAAAATTGTCAAGTTACATCTTTCTTTCAATTGGCGTAAATGGTCCCTAACCTTTACCTTTTTACAGCTCAAATGGTCCCTAACCTATAACTATATTTTTGGTGCACAATTAATCCTTATTTGATGAAAAAGACAAAAATATATTTACTTTTAATTAAAAAAAATTTGCAATTGATTTCTAACTTTAAAAAAAAGTAAAAATGAGTCCGATACTTTAATTTTTTTATTAAAAAAAATTAAAAGAAAAACTAACAAATTGACAATATACTAAATTATTTTGTATATTTTATGAATTATTATAAAATAACTAAAATTGAAATTCATAATTATTAACGAGTGTGCTAATTAAAATTATTTTATTATTATTAAGTAATCATATTATTTAAAATTCAAACTTTAATTTTATCATTACAAAATAAAAAGAAAAATAAATTTGTCACAAATAGAATTTTTAATTATGCTCAACCCATTTCGATTTTATACGGTCTCATATTCTTGGGTCAATCCAACCCACTTTTGAGCCACAAAGAAAGCTCGACCAGTCTTATTTTAAAATTTAATTTATTTTGTATTAAAAAAAAAAAGGTTTCACCCCACCCCCCCACCAAACCGGACACGAAGGGAGGGATTTCTCCACTCCTTCCGGTCGCGAAACTCGAGGGGAGAAATCCCCCATTTCTTTGTGACAGTCGCGTGAAACCGGAGGGATTTCTCCCCACGGTTTCGTGACGATCGAGAGAGGATTTCTCCCTCCCGGTTCGCCGACGCAACCGGGAGGGAGAAACCTTCCTTCCTCTGTGCGGTTTGGTGGGGGGGTGAAACCGTTTTTTTAAATACAAAAATAAATTAAATTTTAAAATAAGACTAGTCCATTTCTTTGTGGCAAAAGTGGGTTGGATTGACCCAAAGAATATGTGATCGTATAAAATCGAAATGGGTTGAGCATAATTAAAATTCTATTTGTGACAAATTTATTTTTCTTTTATTTTGTAATGATAAAATTAAAGTTTGAATTTTAAATAATATGATTACTTAATAATAATAAAATAATTTTAATTAGCACATTGATAATAATTATGAATTTCAATTTTAGTTATTTTATAATAGTTCATAAAATATACAAAATAATTTAGTATATTGTCAATTTGTTAGTTTTTTTTATTTTTTTAATAAAAAAATTAAAGTATCGGACTCATTTTTACTTTTTTTAAAGGTTAGGAATCCAATTGCAAATTTCTTTAATTAAAAGTAAATATATTTTTGTCTTTTTCATCAAATAAGGATTAATTGTGCACCAAAATATAATTATAGGTTAGGGACCATTTGAGCCAGAAAAAGGTAAAAGTTAGGG
The DNA here is from genome assembly GCA_023638005.1 of Forsythia suspensa. Lineage (NCBI taxonomy): Eukaryota > Viridiplantae > Streptophyta > Magnoliopsida > Lamiales > Oleaceae > Forsythia > Forsythia suspensa. Next base: position 16,902,424 of record CM042667.1, read on the forward strand.
ACCATTTGCGCCAATTGAAAGAAAGATGTAACTTGACAATTTTACCTCCACTAATAAAGACAAAAACAATGGGAGGGACCATTTGCGCACCAAAATGAAAGGTTGTTTAACAGAATCCGTCTATTGGGGACCATTTCCGCACCTAAATGGATAGGTTAGGGACCATTGCGCCAAAATGAAAGATTAGGGACCATTTGCACACTAACATGATACGTTAGGGACCATTTGCGCCAATTTTCCTAAAAAGACATAATTTAGAGACCGATGTGCAAAAAAACAAAGGTTATGGACTATTTCCGCACTAATTGATGTTTTCTTTTGTTAGTTGCTAGTATAGTTGACGTCATGTTGCACGGAAGTAATGGTACAGGCGATCATCTACATCAACCACCCCGCCGGCTCGATTTGGCATGCGAGTCCCAGAAGAATTTTTGTTTCAATATTTTTTATTTTGTAATTTTTAGAATGACTTTATTATCATTGAATTTCTAATCAAATATATCGTATTTGTTTTTTTTTTTGCCCCGTCGTCTAAGCGACATGGTATCTCTTGAGGCATTAACCTTGAGAAGGTTTGGCAGGCGAACAGGAAGAGGCCACTTCCCATCATGTTCGACAATGTCAAACATACAATGCAGCTGATCAGGAATAACTCAAAGTATTTTACACGTTTAGTTAGGAACCAAGTCGGGTTCACCGTACCTCTTTGTATAGCTAATTTGATCTTGAGCGATCACCGCATAACGAGAACTGGCGATGCGTGCGGCTGTAGATCGCCTAGCGGCCGATCGTTATAGCGATTACAAACTTAAGGCGCATAATCACTTGAAAGAGCACGGATCGAGCCGTCCATACGGTGAGCTGTCTGTCGAGGAATGGCAGAAGTGCATTGACTTCTTCACAAGTTCTACATTCGTAGTACACACCATCATTTAGTTTTTATGTTAATATTTTTATAACTATAAAGTGTTACGTAATCAATTATTTTTTATGTCTTGTGAGCGATCGACAAAGAATAAGGCCAGTTGGGGTAAGACTAAATATCCGAATGTGCAAGGGTCGAAGAGCTTATCTACTACGCGTTACCATCGGTGCAAGTAAATTTTTCAATATCATTTACAAATTTTGAATACATTACATTTGCATGTTTTTTTTTTTACTAAATTTCACACTTAAATTGTTGTAGAAGGATCCTAAGATCCAACAGTGGCCGAGCATTATTCAGTCATTTTGGACTTTCCACACCTTCCGAGATGGTAATTGGGTGAACTCAGTCGGCTGATGACTACGTGAAGACAAATTTCTATTTTTAATATTGTTAATTTTACATGACATGACATGACATTATATTATTATTTATTGTTTATTTTTTTCTCACTAAACAGGATAAACTTGTTATGATAAGGGAGACCCAATAGATTCAGGTCACTTCCAGTGGGGTGGCGCATCGGTTGATGAGCGTTCTATTGCGAAGGAGGTTTTCGGAGAACGATGAGGACACGTCCCGTGGGGTGGACGGGTTTCAAAGGAACATCTTCTTCCCTAGATTCGACCGCTACATCGAATGTCCCACGAGGAACATCCAACCAGTTCTCTGAAGACCCCCAGAATGATGATCGCCACTTTGCATTATATAAGGCCTAGCTGCACCGAATGGAGATGACAATTGTATGTCTTACGGCGAATCTGAAGCAGAGAATACAAGGGGTTGTGCCAGAGGATGATGAGAACGAAAACGAGAACGACGGTGGGGGTTTGGGAGATCTTTAGATTTTATATACAATATAATTGTTTTTATTTCCTTTTTAAAAAAAATTAGAATATATATGTCGTCGCTAAAATGAAAAAATAAATTGTATTTTAGCGATGACAATGTCATCATAATATATATAGGATATATTGCGACGACATTATCATCGCTACTAATTATGATATGTAAAGGTAATAGCGACAATATCTCCGTCACTAATGTTCAAGCTAATAGCGATGATTTTTATGACGATTGTGTTGTCACAATTTCTTTAATTACGAGAAATTGAGAACGACGATGTAACGACGACATTGTCGTCGGTATAGATTCAAATGTATATAGAGATGACAATATGTCGTCGCTAATTACCTAGAGGCACTAATCTATTGAGACGATCTACAGCGACGACATTGTCGTCACTATACATAAAAAACGACGACAAATGATCTTTTAGCCGTCGTCGCTATAGACCTCATTTCTTGTAGTGAACAAAAATTAGTGTTCTATTTTCTATCATATTTGATTATACATTTTTCTATATTGATAAGTAGTTGACAAGTATTGCTTGAATATTATTAATTATTACATATCAATATTTATAATAATATTGTGTTTGCATTTCTTAAAAATATCAATTTATTCAAATTAATATTCTAGCGAGAATATTTCGTTGGTCTTCGGAAGAAGCACAACTTTATATTATATTAATATTTCGAGTAGAATACACTTGCTCTCGAAGAACATAATTTGTTAGATTTATTATTAAGTTATTTCTCCCAAAGAACATAATTTTATAAATATAATATCTTATATGAACATTATAATATTACTCCTGAAGAGTAAATTACTATACAGTTCAATATTTCAAAATAATTTGTTATTGCTCCTCAAGAAACACAACATTACTTTAATATTTTGGAAGAATATTATTTGCTTTCGAAGAGCGTAATTTAAAAGACCTAATATTATGCTATTGTTCTTAAAGAACAAATCTTTGTAAAGTTTAATATTTTAAAATTATTTGGTGTTGCTTCTGAATAAGCACAAAATTATATTAATATTTTGGCATAATAATACTTGCTCTTGAAGAGCATAATTGTATAAGATGTAACATATATTTATAATTTTGCTCCTCATGACTAAATATTTAAATAATTTAATATGTTGTTACTCCTGATGTAGCACAACATTATAGTAATATTCTACTAGAATATTACTTGCTCTCGAATATCGTATTTTTATAAGATCTACTATTTTATAAAATATTTTATTTATATTCCTGAAAAGGTATAGCGTTATGAATATCAATATTTAAAAAAATTGATATTATTGCATCTGAATAAAAAAAAAATACAGAAATATTCTAAAAGAATATTGTGTTATTACTCTTAAAGAAGCACATATTAATTAAACGAATATTATATAACTGCTCTTGAAGAAGCATAAATTTGAATATATCAATATTCTAGAAAAAATATCGTGTTGTTGTTTTTAAAGAAGCACTACTTTATAATTTCAGAATATTAACGTTGTATAATATTATAATATTAATACTCTTAAATAAGTACAATAAACATGTGAGACAATTCTTAATTCTTCATTTCTCCGTTCTTGTGAGACAAGGAACATAAAACTTGTTCTCCAAATAAATAAAAAATATACTCGCTAAATTGTATTGAACCAGAAGTTCAATACCTTGAAATTTTATTGATTGACATGACCGGTTTTGACCATCACGAATCAATATGATGCGAATTATTAATTAGAATATCTATTGAAAACCAGAAGATTTTTCAATATAATGAATTCTCACGTGATGCTTGTTCTCATGGTATATAAACTAGTAGGTCTTCACTAGATAAAATTGGGACTGAATTCTCTACATTTTTGAAAATTATTTAAGGTGATATATGGGCCCCCGTCACCCTCTATGTTGACCATCTATATATTATTTGTATCTAAGAGATACATCTACTAGATGATTGTATAGTGTTATTATTTACAACTTGAATTTTGTGAGATTACTTGCTCAAATTTTAAATTATGAGTATAATTTTCAGATTATACAACCAAAATAGTGATGTGTTTTGTTAATACTAGTGAGTCTGAATCTCGAACTTTTAATAAATGTTAATTAGGATGATGATAAATGGTTTAGCAATATTCTTTGTCAACGCTTCCAATTAAATTTTAAACCATTACTATTGAGAACAAAGTGCTTCCTATTTTTATCTAGGGATTGCTATTTTGTATACAACAACACTTATACGCATCATGCCAACATCAAAGTTATCTTCTCTATAGTTAGCTTATGGTCAAAACATAATATTATCTATTTAATGATTTTTATAGTGCAATATATGTACAATCGGTTCACCATAGTACTTTGTGATGGATATTAAAGAATGTTGAGATTTGAAACCTTATAAAATATTTTAAGTCCTAACAGGTGATATTTTATAACACAATTTTTCGAATGTCATTTTGGTAAGAAAGTTTTCTCAACATTATGGGTAGAAATTAAGTAGCTGAAAAAAATACATGAAAATACAGCATATTATGTTTTCTAGTTCATTGCACAAGACAATATGAACCAAAAGTTCGACATATAACTCATTTGTAAGTTATTCAATTGAAAGATGCATTTATTGACCAAAGAAATTAAACAAGTCTCATATACCAGCTGTAATTGCTTCAATTCATATTGACACATCTTGGAAAAACAATCCATTAACATTATATCTGGAAAAATAATAGCACACCTGTAGTGTTGTGACATTTGATTCCAAAAGAAAAATTATCAAAAGAAAAATAGAGCAAATAGTAAAAATGGTCATATTGAGGAGGCATATACCATTGGAGAGTATATAGACATAACTAATTATAAAACTCGTAAGAGGTTCACTAATTGAAATAATAAATTGAGGAGATCTCGATAAATTATGTCGTTATGGGAAAGAAATAAAATTAAAAAAGAAAATGTTGTTGGGAGATCTCGATAAGTTATGTCGTTATGGAAAGAAATAAAATTAAAAAAGAAAATATTGTTGACAACACTTTTGTAGATAATGTAGCGCTTCATATTTGAAAGGTGGCGAGGATAGTTAAAGAAATCTGTCAAAAAATTAATTGAGCAAATAAAAAAATACAATTCAAGTAAATTGAACTTACTAGAGAAATATGAAGTTTCTGGACCTACAGATGCGAACACCTAAAGGTGTATACTTCTGCAAAAAGAAAATGAGAAAAATGAAGTCGTAACATGTAATGTACGACTTTTAACATTATGAATTTTGCAAAGTCTTATGTAAAGCAATCATAAGTTAATATCTTGTTAGCCTATCAATGCATGACATATATGCATATAATAGATATTGTTATAATCAACTCATTTGATACGATTAATAAAACTATGTATATAAATCTCTAGAGAATTTAATATGCTTGAAGCATATAGTTTAACTTTTCGAGAACTTAATCGATCAAAGTATAATTCCAAAGTGATATTATAACGAGAGAGAGAGAGAGAGAGAGAGAGAGAGAGAGTAAATATATGTTGTACTCTTTTCCTTGATCGAGGTTTTGTCCCATTAGATTTTCCTAGCAAAGTTTTTAATGAAGCAATTTTATGACATATTAAAAGAATTATGTATTCCTTTCCTTTATTAAGATTTTTTCTAGTAAGAATTTAACGAGACATATTTTTTGTATAAATGACATCTATTTGGAAGTGTTATAAATCTTATAGTTATGGATGTCCATAATCTACAAAATATTTTCCCTCATCATAACCCTATGATTATACTCTCGTGTGTTATAAATTATATATGAGACCTTTGAAAGGAACAATAACAAGATCTGTTTTTAATATAATTGCATCAGACCATTATGCTGACTACAATCAACTAGAGATATTGTATGAAAATACTATTACTTGGAGGTTATAACATAGAGTACATTTCACCAGAATTGTTTTATACAAATTTTAAAAAGATGTCGGTATTGAAGACATTGACACACAAGATATGGATAACTTGATACAAGATATTTTATTGGTTGAAATTAGGAGGAGTGATTGTACTCTTTTTTTTCGATCAGGTTTTGTCCCACTAGGTTTTCCTGACAAGGTTTAATGAGACAACATTTGATTACTCCAAATTTTTAATAATTTTTTTATCATTTGATTGGTATTTTTGTACCATTAGGTTTTTGCCAAACAAATTTTTTAACGAATCAGTTATTGAGTAAATACGCCATTTAAGGGAGAGTGTTTTAAAATTATAGAAAATGATAAATGACTATTTAGTTTTATTTAAATGTCTATATAATTATCTACTTACTCTATAAGAGTATATTCTAGTCAGATTATAATTCTCATTGGAACTCTATAAATAAGGGTCGTTGTTTACTTTCTTAATTCTCTTCTATTTTTCTATCTTGTTCTCTTATTTTATAACACATTTATAAATTTAAGAATAAATTCATTTCTTCCATCATTATCACGCTATAAACACGTTTTCCCTAAATAGATGAGAAGAAGAGTTCAACTTGATTTTTTCTCTAAGATGATACATATAGACTAATCCAATAAGATGAGGCATATTCTTTCAGATTTAAAGGATATAACGAACAACTCTATTATTGTCTTCATTTCATTATTGTGGCTGAATTATTAGATGGTTGTTATCAGTATTTGAATGTAGTTTCGGACCTATTATACAAAGATAAGAGGAAAAAATATGATATTATAAACTTTCAAATTAACAAATTTGCTCCAACAAATGAACCACGAAAAATGTAACGAAATGATCCCATTTTATTAGAATTGTGGTGTGGGCATCTTTATGATGACACTCGGGCGGATCAAGAATCGATGAATAGGAGGGCTTGAATTTTTTTTAAAAGCAATATTCAACAATAAAAGCACGCTTAGTTAATAAGACCTAGTGAGTATTACACTTTAATATGCATATAGTAAACATAATACGTTAACTTAAAAGATGAAAAAAAAATTAAAAAATTATGATTGGACTTTTAAAGAAAAGTGACGTCTTAAGTTTTTTGACTTACAAATCAACCAAAATCTTAAAGAATTATTGGGTAATACGACATATATGATTGAACTTTGATCAATACTTGTTTTATATTTGTCACAATGAGTTTTAAAAAAATTAATCTTGATTAACTATAAATAGATTCTCAAATAAATTAATATCATAACAAAATAAATTTACAACGATTTACCATGTCTTATAAACTAGTTAAATTGAGACCATTCATTAAATTTTTTATTGTAATTTTAAGTTCAATGTCGAGTCCAAAGAGTCGGTCCAGGTGCGTTTGCGTAAGATTATTAGTTTTGATGAAGAGTAATTACTAAGATATCTAGAGATATAAGGATTTTTCAATGGGATGATCTAGCTAAAAAGGAGTTTTATTACATACAAAAAAGTGGAGATCATAAAAGATATGATTGAATAATTTGAATATATAAAGACAGAGTCTTGATCTTCTACTCACTTATGTTGTCCACTTATAATATTCACTTTGAGGTGGCACCATATAATTAGTAACAATAATGAGTGTGAGACTATAAACTACTAATCATGTAATGCCACTTCAGCGTAAACATTATAGATAAGCAACATAAGTAAGAAGGAGATCAAGACTCTATAAAAGCAACATTTTCTTTATCCATATTGGAAAAGGACAATAGTTTTCGTGACATTATACAAAAGAAAAGAAAATTTTAAAAGGGAAAATGACTAGTAGCTCGAGCAACGCGTGAGAACTCCTCTAACGTTTCAAATCCTTACACTTGGTTATATGTCAATTTCGAGAAGATGGTTATATGTCCCAAAAACAGAGATTGGACCAGAAACGTATTGGCATTGAAATTTGGAAAATGACACCACTATTTGGTCAGATTAATGGATCTTAGAGCATCTTCAATACAGCAACGTCCAACTGGTATGGTGATTAGGTGGAGGAGACAAACCTGATATGAAATATTTATTATAGAAGGCCGTCTAATTTTAGACATCGTGTTACACTTTCCACCAATTTTTTCATTAAATTGTATCTATCTCTCTTATCTATTTTTCCTTCTATTTTCTCTTTCTACACTCTCTCTCCTCATTTCTTTTATCTCTCTTGCCACCTAGATTTTTTAAGGTGTAGTATTGGAGATGCTCTTAGCATTTTTCTGAGGACTCTCTCTTGTGGCACTATTACTTGTAACTACGTATTAGTTACCCTTATGTGAGTTATGAATTCATTCCCTTGTACACTATTGTTGTAATGCTTAATTGCAATATTACCTCGGCGCTATACCAAATATGGGCTAGGGGTCTGTTTCGAGAGGTTTTATTCCATCAATTTTGATTGATTTTGAGTGGTATTGTTTATGAAAAATTAGAAAAATCGTGATTGTTAGTTTTTCCGAGGCAATCATTTTGAGTGGTTTGACAATCACCCAAAGCTGGCTGTAGTATAATTTGTGATATATTTCACAACCGCCACAACCCTCGAACAACCCCGAATCAGAAGTTTTTGATCGTTTTCAAATTATCTTCTAATTTTACCCTCTCTAAAATAATTATTTCTAAATCTACCATGAACCTCCATTCTTCATCTTGTCTCCAAATACACATTTTGTCTCCTCTCCAAGCAATAATTTGTTTATGTGTTGAATTTTTTTAAATCTTTTTAAAGTAGCATATATGTTTACATTTAAATTTTACATACTTCATATTTACACATATCTACTTTTTTTTTTTAATATATGGTTATAGATATAATTTTGTTATTTTAAAAACTTCGAACTACTAGATAATAAATTTTCAAGCATGTTTTAGATTTGTTTTAAAACCGCTACTAAAACCACATAAAATCGGACTCCTCATAAACACTCAAAATCAAAGACTTTAAAAATCCTCATAAGCGGTACTCCAAAACTCTTAAGCATTATAAGATTATATATATATATATATATATATATATATATATATATATATATATATATATATATATATATATATATATATATATATATATATTGTTCATTATTAGTTGTTAAGGAAATCCTCCAAAATTGGTATCGAGAGATTGTTTTAAGTCAAGTTCATTTAGTGTATGAATAAAATAGATTATTTAAATTTAGAGCTTTTAAGAAATTTAAAGAGAAAATATAATTTAGACAAAGCATATTTAGTTTGTAATTTTAATAAAAACTTTAAACATCTTTTACTTTGAGAAGATAAGTAGTTAAATAGTATAGTAGATTTAATAGTAAATTTAAGTGAAAATCTAGAAAGAAATATTTCTGCAAATAAAAAAATAGAAGCAGTTTTAGAAAATTTTAACGAAAGTATAAAATTTTTTGAAAATAATTTAGAATATATTAGAAATCAAAACAGTAAAATATTAAAGAAGTTTTCTTATAATAAAGACATAGAAAATATTAACTTAGAAAGTAGAATAACAGCTTTAGAAACAGCAAAATCCATAGATACTTCTAAACAAGATTTAGATATATTAATTTGTAAGTTAGAAAAACTAGATCTAAAAAATACTAAAGAAGTAAGTAAATTTAAAAAGAATAAGTGGGTATATACATAATGAACAAAAATAAACAAGTTGTAGCTAGTAATAGTAGACTATTAGGAAATCCTTTAATGAGATCTTCAACTAAAAAATGGAATCAGAAACTAAATTAGATTCTTTAATAGATATAGAAGAACAAATAGAAACTTTTAGACATAATAAACTAAAATTAATAAAAGCTTTAGATATATACAAAAAAAGGAAATCTTTGATATATCAACATTATGGAGAAATATGTATATTTCTTGTACACACGAAGATCAGTTCATATCTAGATTTAGTAGAAAAATATTCCTATAAAGAAATAACAAAGAAAAACCTTCAATAGACACATTTAGGATTCATAATGGTAGGAGTAAAAAGATTACATATAGAAAATTTAGGAACCAAGACATTAATATGTTTATACGATAATAGATTTACAGACATAGAACATGATTATTAGATGTAATTTATTTTACACCCGACTATTTAGTTAGAACAATTTTTTTAATAAAGATATTAAAATAGGAATAAAGACTAGGGGATACCAAATGAAAATAAATGAAGAAAATTTATTAATCACGCTTGGATTAAGTAGAAAGACTTATTGAAAATAGTACCACTAAATATAAATTAGAAAACGATCAAATCATCACCTTACTAGGACAAAAAGGTATAAAAGCTAACACAGCAAAAAAAAATTCTTCAGAGACAAATGCAGGATTACATTGGAATTTAGCAAACTTTTTAGAAAAGCCAATTTTAGTATCAGAAGATAATAGTATGTATAAAAATAGCAATGGAACTATAAGTATTAGATTTGGAAATTACAATTATCAAGCAGAAGAAACAAAGCAAGATGAAAATGAAGAGGAAAGTTGTAGATTTATCGAAATAGAAGACTATGAAAGTGAAGAAGAAATTAATGCTTTAGATGAAGAAATTGAAGATGAAAGTGAAGACGATGATAAAGAATTTGGGTATATATATATATGGAATATTACACTACAACAAAGGAGGGCAATAGCGGCGCTGAATCATACATAGTCGTCCTTTTAAATGTATAGGGACGACAAAGTCGTCACTCAATGTCGCCGCAATAGTGTAGTGTCTCTAGATATGTAGCGACGACAATTAGTCGTTGCAACATAGATTTGAATCTATAGAGACGATAACTTCGTCGCAATATTGTCGTGGTTTATATCTCAAAAATAGATATAAAGAGACGACAATATGGTCGCTAAAGTCATCGCTGTTAACTAAAATAGTAGCGACGTGAAATTCGTCGCTATTATGTCGTCGCTATATGTACTTCTAATATAGAGACGACTTTGTCGTCACTAAATATAAATGTTTTGTTTTCCTATAGCGACGACAATGTCACCGCTATAAACAATTTGAATTTTTAAATTTTTTTTTTCAAATAATTGAAATAATATATAAAAAATTCTACAAATCTACAGATCCCCCAAACCCTCGTCCTCGTTCCCGTTCTCATCCTTTTCAGGCACAACCACTGGTATGCTATTTTTCAGAAGCTCAATTTCCCGCTGCATTCAGCGTAATTGAGCCTTGTACATGGCAAACCGAGGATCGTTATTCTGGGAGTCTCCAGAGAACTGATGGGAAGTTCCTTGTGGGGCCTTCGATGCAGCAGTCGAATCTAGGGAGGGAGAGGTGCCCTTCGGAACCCGTCCAACCCGACGGACGTGACCTCGTCGTTCTCTGAGAACCTCCTTTGCAATAGCACACTCGTCTAACGACGTGCCACTGGAGGCGACATGTGTATGTTGAGTCTCTCTCAACTCATCAAGTTTATCTTGTTTAGTGAAAAAATAATAAATAATAATATCACGCCGGATAAAATTATATTAACATAATTTAAAAGTCCTCACATAGTCACCTGACCGCTGCATGAGTTCACCCAAGTGCCATCCGGGAAAGTGTAAAGCGTGCGAACGATCAATAATCCCCGCCACTTCTTTGGGTCTCGAGAGTCTTGCTACGACAATTTAAGCGTGAAATGTGGTTAGTAGACATTTTTACGTAATGTAGTGAAGATTTTTATAATGATACTGAAAATTTTAGTTGTATCTCATCGTAGCGTGGCGAGAGAAGCTCTTCGATCCCTGTACGCTCGGGTATTTTGCGTTACCCCGATTGGCCTTATTTTTTGAGGACCGTTCACGAAGGTATAAAAATATTTGTGACTTGTGATAAGTACAATTTTGTACTTATCGGGCTCACAAAAAGGGACGATTATGAGTACTATTAGTTGTTTTCGGTTTAATTGTATGTTGTTTTCTTATTATTTTAGGAAATAATCAAATTCAAGTATCAATCGACAAAAAGGCGAAAAAGAGACTTGAAGGGCATAACGGGCACCCGGTTTTGTGAGTTTTCGATGGGACTAGAACTCTACAACTCCAAGATAAAACAACAACTTAAACACACGTCTTAGAGGGTTGGAGAACATTATAAATAAGATGAGATAATAGCCCGAAGAGGAGAGGCGAATTTGGAAAGAAGATACAAGAGGAGAATCGAGGATCAAGGCTCGGGATTGAGGATTCTTGCCCGTGAGTCACGGGTTGTAATTATTTCTTCTTCTTTTTCTTTTCTCTTCGCGGATCATGATGAAGTCAATTATTATTATAATTGGCGAAATCATGTCCGGCTAATTACTTTTTTCTAGGATGAGCGATGAAACCTCATGATTTTTAATTAATTAGAAGTTTTTCCGTTTTAGTAATTAATTGCTTTTGGGTTGATTATTCTTTATGCAGTTTTTCTATTATTTTAATGCCTGATCACCATTAGAATATATTGTGATCTATATTGAAGTCGAGAGATTCAATATAGATTAAGCACGTGGTATTGAATAACATAGGGTCCAATAATAGATAGAGATTACTATTATGCTTTATGAAATCTATTGAGGTGTTCCTGAGATTTTAATGCATGTGTTTATGTTCGAAGCTTAATTAGAGATAATGAAGTTCGCATAACATATAGAATTGATTGACCATCGAGAGAGGCTTTTGATTAATTTAAGAACGGCGATTTTCAATCTATGGTAATTATAAGCTAAAAGCAGTTAAGCGGATATTTGATTAAGGAAAGTGTTGGTGGATTCGCAAATCCTAGAGTTAGTAGATCTTGAATTCATTCTTACCTTTTTAAAGTTACTTATTGTTATTTTCAATTTACTTAAAATAGTTAAATTAGATTAGAATCACAACACCACAATTCAAATCGTGTTTGTTTATATTGTTAAAGTTTAAATTATAAATTAATTGGTTAAATTAGTATCTAGTCCTCGTGGGTTCGACACTTTATTTTATCACTATATTACTTGTCCACGATCAGTCCACTTGCGGGATAATAATCGCACAACAAGTTTTTTGGCGCCGTTCTTTGGGGACTAGTTTTATTAATTACTACGTTAATTTATAATTTAGTTTTTAACAATTCTTTTTAGTATTATTTTTATTTATTTTATTTTATTTTATTTTTATTCTTAATTTTTCGTGATCTTTCTTTGAATTGTATATATTTTCTAATTTTTCGGTGTTAAGAGTGCATGTCCCGTACAAAAGATCTTGATCTATTTGATTTAGATCCGAAATTGAGCGAAGCTTTCACCAAGCGACAACGTGAAAAGCGAGAAAAGAAAACACAAAAAGACACAATGGCGAGACAATCAAGTGCATGATCGGATAAATAATCAACCACCAATAGCTCGACCGGTTGAAGTTAGTGAGCGAGATATTCTTATGGGTGAGTATATGATGCCACCGATTGTTGAAAATCGGTCTAGCATAGTCTATCCACCTTATGGACACGACAACTTCCGGTTGAGGCGGATGTGATGAATTTATTCTCGAACAAACTGCTTGGTTTTATGGGATGACGGATGAAAATCCTCATTACCATATTTCTCGCTTCGATGAATCTTGTGGCAATTTCAAATACCACGGTGTTAATGAAGAAGCAGCGAAGATGAGGCTCTTTCCACATACATTGAAGGATAAAGCTAGAGAATGGCTAGATTTCTCTACCGCTGGGAGCATTACTACTTGGACGGATCGATCCAAAAATTCACATTGAAATATTTTCCTCCGGCTAGAGTAAGCAGTTGAAGTATGAAATTTCCAATTTCCAACAATGCGAGTTGGAAAATTTTCACGAGGCATGGGAAAGATTCAAACAATTGCTCGGAAGTGTCCAAGTCATGGTTTTCCTTTAGCGACTCGAGAATCATTATTTCTATTACGGACTAGCTCCAACGGTCGTTCTTGATAGATTTGCGCAGCGGTGGCTCTATCCAAAATAGATCCGCCGGTGACCTTTATGATCTATTCGAAACCATGAGTGAACAATTTATTATGTGGCGAAAAGAGGAGTGCGAGAAGAAAGCAGCAGGGATACGAAGTGGGCACCAATTCACTTTTATTGGCAAAATTGATGCATTGGCAAAGCAAATGGAATCAATAAAATATTCTCATTCACTAATTTGGTTCGGATGCCTTTACCAATCATGTAACATGTGGAGCAAACCATCGGTCTTTGGTGCCCATTGACAAAGGTTGATATGCCTTCTCCGAGCAAGTTGCATATGCTCGAATTTTCGGCGTCGCGAAAATAATCCTTATTCACGGACTTACAATCACGGATGGAGAAATCATCCAAACTTCTCATATGGCAACACTCAAAATATTCAAAATCCACCAAATCGGGGAATGCCGCAAGAGAAAAAAGGAGGACTGGAAGAAAGCATTCTTGAATTGAAGGAGATGCGAGAAAAGAGCAGGATGTTGCTATCAAGAATATGGAAAATCAGTTGGGCAATTGGCTAAATTGTTGGTGAGAGACAACCAGGCACATGGCCAAGCAATACCGAAGTCAATCCAAAGGAGCAAGTAAATGCAATTACCACGAGGGCGGTGTTCGATTACTAGAGATTCATGTGACTAGGCGGTGTAGAAAAGGAAGCGTGTCAAACAAAGCGAGAGAAAATAAATTAGATGCAGAAGTTGCACCAGAACAGGACTCTCCACCAGCTTATATTCCACCACCGGCTTACGTCCCTCCTATCCCATTTCCTCAAAGGTTGCGAAAACATAAGCTAGACCAGCAATTCAAGAAGTTCCTAGATGTTTTCAAAAAGCTGCACATCAATATACCATTCGCCGATGCCTTAGCTCAAATGCCTAGCTATGCCAAATTTATGAAGGACATTCTTGCAAATAAGCGAAAGTTGGAGGAACACGAAACAGTAGCGCTAACTGAAGAATGCAGTGCCATATTGCAAAACAAGCTACCGACGAAATTAAAAGACCCGAGGAGTTTTAATATTCCTTGCACTATTGGTAGTTTATTTTTGATAAAGCGTTATGTGATTTGGGTGCTAGTGTGAATTTAATGCCTTACTCTATTTTTTAAGCACTCGGTTTAGGAGAAGCAAAGCCAACAACGATAACACTCCGACTTGCGGATAGAACAATCAAGCGCCCTAGGGGAATAGTTGAAGACATATTGGTGAAAGTTGGCAAATTCATATTCCTCTTTGATTTTATTATTACGGATATGTGTGAAGGCAGGATGTACCAATCATTTTGGGTCGACCTTTCTTGGCTCTTGGTCGGGCATTAATTGATGTTCAAAAGGAGAACTTATCTTTGAAAGTGAATGATGAACACATTACATTCAATGTGTTCAAAGTAATTAAATTTCAAGCTCCTTGATTCACGCTTGAGATGGATGTCATTGACCGAAGGGAGGGAGCTTAGATGATAAAGTTGTTACCCAACACCGGGAGGCACCACTTGAGAAGAAGAATATGTGCGAGAAGAGGAGTTTCATCCGTCTTACGTGACCAAAGGCGATGAAGAAGGTGAAATTTTCTTAGTTGAATTCGAGGTGGCGGCAAAACAAAATCATATCGGTATGATAAAGGAAAAATCAAGCTACGGAAGGTAAACAAAATTGTTGAAGTTGATCAAAGCAAGAAGAAACGGGTCCTCAAAGATTTATTCAAAGTGTCTTGGCGATCACCACGACAAAGTCAAGCTAATGACTTTAAAGAAGCGCTCAATGGGAGGCAACCCATTTTCTATCCTTTTATTTAAATTTCGTATTATTTCAATTTTAGGATTTCAATTGATAATTTTGCGTTTTAGGTTTCTAGCATTTAAAGTAGGTTTTTAATTTTTAAGTTTTGAGGCTACAATCATCGTCATCTTACATATCACGTTTTTCCATTAATTTAATTTTAAATAAATAAATAAATAAATAAATAAATAAATAAAAAAATCGTTTTTTTTTTAAAATAAAAAAAAAAGAAAAATTATTTTCGTTTTTAAAAAAAAAAATATTAATTTCGTCTTTCTTAAAAAAAAAAAAAATAATTATTATTTTATTACTGTTAATAAATTCTTTTCTTTTCTTTTTAGGGGTACAACCTAAGGACTGGCTGGATGATATTCAAGCAAAGATTTGTCGACCAACATGCGAGATCTCTCTACCAATTGTTCATACCATACTTCTTCTTGACACCATCCGATCCACATCCGGGTAGTATCGATCTTTATATACTCTTTTGAATTATTTTTACATTGGGGACAATGTATCTTTCAAGTTTGGGGGTAGTGAAAAAAATGTGTGGTCTGATGATAATACTTGATATTGATTGTTAAATTAATTTTTTAAAAAAAAAAAAAAATTTATTTGTTTGCATATTTATATGATATGAATAGTCTTGCCGGCTAATGATGCAACTTTTTATTTAATTATTTAGCTTTAATCCATGACTTGTGAACAAATTAGTACTATTGGTTAAATGTGAGACTATTTGACCATATTTGATATTGTGTTGTGTCGGCCGGTTAAAATGATTTTTAGCTATGTTGGTGCACTTAAGTTGAAAATAATAGAATACATCATCCGTATCTCGAACAAATAACCAATATAGTGAGAAAGTGTGGTAATTAAACTGTGATAGTGGCTATCTAAGTTATGATTGATTCCATGTTTGTTGAAAATTTGTGTGGAGCACTTTAGACCAGCTAGAGGAAACTAAGTAATGACCGAATGTTAGGAATCTAATCCTCACGCATGAACTTATTGCGCAAGGAACAAAAATTATTATTATTATTACTTAACTCTTTTTGTAGCCTAATTGACTCGAGTGAAAAGGTCAGTAGGGGTTTCTCAAAACACGATGCCCTAAGGTTCGAAAGACCTAGGAGTCATCGACCTCAAGCTCGTTACATGAGTCATTTAGAAAGCTTAATGGACTGAGTTTTGTACTTTATTAATATCTTATAACTCCTTTCGTAGCCTATTTGACTCGAGTGAAAAGGTCCGTGGGGTTTCTCAAAACACGATGCCCTAAGGTTCGAAAGACCAGGAGTCATCGACCTCAAGCTCGTTACATGAGTCATTTAGAAAGCTTAATGGATTGAGTTTTGCACATAAGATCTATATTAAAAAAATAAAAATAAAAATAAAAATTATTTTTTTATTTAATTTTAATTTTTATTTATCAAAAAAAAAAAAAAAAAAAATTCTTTGCAAAGTAAATTTGGGGATTAGATAACTAATGGGTTTGACTTATTTAGTAGAAACTTTTACGGTCGAGAGTGCTCATAAATTGGAGAATCTTCATATACCTAGGTTGTCACGATTATTAGTTTTCTCAACTAGCCTCGAACAAGAAAATAATGAGCGAAGTGTTACCTTTGAACCAAAATCTCGGGATTTGAGAGAAAACATCATTTTGGGGGAAGTGTACCTTACGAGAGGGAAAGGAAAAGTTGACCCAGTGGTTGGGCTATCACCACTATAGAATTTAAGTTAATCAGATTAACGGGTCTCACACACGTATCAAGTATGGTTTGAGTATAATCGCATTTGCAATAGTAATACTTGGATACTCGTCATGAATTATAAGTTGTTACAAAAGAGCGGCAAGCTATTTATAGTATAACTATTTTTATTATTTTTATTAGTATGTGCATGATTGTTTTAGCTAGTTTATTCGAGGGCGAATAATAGTTCAAGTTTGGGGTACTTGATAAGTACAATTTTGTACTTATCTGGGCTCTAAAAGGGACGATTATGAGTACTATTAGTTATTTTCAGTTTAATTGCATGTTGTTTTCTTATTATTTTAGGAAATAATCAAATTCAAGTATCAATCGACGAAAAAAGGCGAAAAGAGACTTGAAGGGCATAACGGGCACCGTTTTGTGCGTTTTTCGATGGGACTAGAACTCTACAACTCCAAGATAAAACAACAACTTAAACACACGTCTTAGAGGTTGGAGAACATTATAAATAAGGCGAGATAATAGCGGAAGAGGAGGCAATTTTGGAAAGAAGATACAAGAGGAGAATCGAGGATCAAGGCTCGGGATTGAGGATTCTTGATGAGAGTCACGGGTTGTAATTATTTCTTCTTCTTTTTCTTTTTCTTTCGCGGATCATGATGAAGTCAATTATTATTATAATTGGCGAAATCATCGCTAATTTACTTTTTCTAGGATGAGCGATGAAACCTCATGATTTTTAATTAATTAGAAGTTTTTTTAATTTTAGTAATTAATTGCTTTTGGGTTGATTATTCTTTATGCAGTTTTTCTATTATTTTAATGCCTGATCACCATTAGAATATATTGTGATCTATATTGAAGTCGAGAGATTCAATATAGATTAAGCACGTGGTATTGAATAACATAGGGTCCAATAATAGATAGAGATTACTATTATGCTTTATGAAATCTATTGAGGTGTTCTTGAGATTTTAATGCATGTGTTTATGTTCGAAGCTTAATTAGAGATAATGAAGTTCGCATAACATATAGAATTGATTGACCATCGAGAGAGGCTTTTGATTAATTTAAAACGCTGATTTTCAATCTATGGTAATTATAAGCTAAAAGCAGTTAAGCGGATATTTGATTAAGGAAAGTGTTGGTGGATTCACAAATCCTAGAGTTAGTAGATCTTGAATTCATTCTTACCTTTTTAAAGTTACTTATTGTTATTTTCAATTTACTTAAAATAGTTAAATTAGATTAGAATCACAACACCACAATTCAAATCTGTGTTTGTTTATATTGTTAAAGTTTAAATTATAAATTAATTGGTTAAATTAGTATCTAGTCCTCGTGGGTTCGACACTTTATTTTATCACTATATTACTTGTCCACGATCCGTCCACTTGCGGGATAATAATCGCACAACAACTTGCATAAAACTTAATAGTTAAAAAAATATATAAAGCGAATTGTAAAAATAAATAAACAATACGCATTACACTAAAGTAGGACTAGTGAAGAAGTCAATGCACACCTTGGGTCCTCGGCAGACATCTCGTCGTATGGTCGGCTAGGTCCATGCGCTTTTAAGTGATTATGCACCTTGAGTTTGTAATTGCGATAACGATCGGCCATGAGGCGATCTACGCCGCAGATGACCGCCATACATGCTCGTCGGGCGACTGATTGCCCTGTAGATCGAAGTAGCTCTGCAATAAGGGTAAAAAATTACGTTAACGTAGAAGTCATGGAACAATTATTTATTGACTGCGCTAATAACAAAACTAATTTAAGTTCATATTTCGATAATGCTACGTAACCATGCCCCCTGCTCCTCTGGAACCTCTGTCCATGAAGGGTAGCACGGGGGCACGGTGAATCTCACTTGGTTTCCAACCAAGCACGTGAAGTACTTCGCGTTATTCCCGATCATCTACATTGTGCGTTCGACATTGTCGAACGCGATAGGAAGTGGCATCTTCCCATTAGCCTGCCAAACATTCTCAAGGTTGATGCCTCGAGAGATATCCCGTCGCTTTGGCGGGGGCGCTGAAAAAGAACAAATACGAACCATATTTATCATACGAAATGTAACGATATTTATAAAATACAAAAAAAATAGTGCGAGCGAAAATTATTACCGGACTCAAGAAGTTTAAGTGAGCGGTGAGATGAGCTGCCGTGGAGGATCTCACTGCACCATCACCTCGGTGCGCGACATCACGTCGACCATACTAACACATGAAATAATTGCGAATATCAATTAGTGTAGAATAGGTCCCTACGTTTAGTAAAATTGATCCTAATAAGTTTGAATTTATTCGTAATTTCTAATAAGTTTTAATTTTTTGATAAATTGGACCATAAAATTTTAATTTATTTGAAATAGGTTCCTAAATTTTTAAATTTTTTTGTACTCTATTTCAAATAGGTCCCTATACCTTGAATTTATTTCAAATAGGTCCACAGAAATGAATTTGTAACGTAGTTTCTAGTAAGTTTTAAGTTATTGATTAATTGGACCTTAAACTTTTAATTCATACGTACTATGTCCTCAACTTTGAATTATTTCATAATTTCTAAGAACTTTCAATTTGTTGATTAATTGGTCCCTAAACTTATGAAATTTCAAATAGGTCGTCACACTTTGAAGTTTATCGTCATTTCTAATATGGTACAACAATTATAAGTAGGTAATTAAGGAAATGTTTTATTTCAAATAGGTCCCTAAACTATTTACTTTATTTCAAATAGGTCCTTAAACTTTGAATGTTTTCGTAATTTCTAATAAGTTTTAATTTGTTGATAAATTAGACCTTAAACTTTTAATTTATTTCAAATGGGTCTCTGAAATTTTCAATTTTTTTTGTACTTTCTAATAAGTTGTAGTTTGTTTATGAATAGATCCCTAAATTTATAATTTATCTCAAATAGGTCCCTGAACTTTCAATTTTTACGTAGTTTCTAATAAGTTTCAAGTTGTTGATGATGTGGTCCTTACACTTCTACTTTATTTTAAATAGGTCCATAAACTTTGACTCTATTTTAAATAGGTCACTATACTTTGACTTTATTTCAAATAGGTCCTTATACTTTGACTTTATTTCAAATAGGTCCTACACTTTGATTTTAAATTTCTAATAATGAGACTTATTTTATTTCAAATAAGTCCCTACATTTTGAGTAACAACAAAAAATGATCCCTATTATTCAACCTCAATCAAACTTCATCCAAACTAAACCAAAAATCATCCATAATATTCAACCTCAATTCAATCAAACTTCATCCAACGTAAACCAAAAATCATCCCAAGCTTCAGTTCAACTGAAAGTCAACAAAACTGAACAAAATTTAAGCCAAAATACTGAACAACAATGATGCTATAAACAGTCCCAAAATCAGTTCAACCGAAAGCAAAAATTAAACTTAATTATCAACATTTTATAATCCAATTAAGCAGAATTCCATCGGATAACATAAGCGAAATTAATCCAAAATTAAACTTTCCAAATTGCATCGGATAACATGCAAAGCGAATTTTGTGCGTATTTAGCTCAACAAAAACCATTTTATATCTACATGCACCTTGGGAGTTGGATGTAGAGTTGAATGATGGCGAGAATGCAATCGAGTTGCTTGGCGGGGGAAACGGATGGTGTGTGGAGGAGACAATGGCGGCGAAGACGTTGGAAGACGGAAGACGGTCTCTTGTGGCAACAGAGCGAACGGTCAGTCCGACGAGAAGAAGAAGAGTCAAATGAGAAGAGAAAGCAGTTCGGGCGTGAATTAAAAGGTAAACTCTATAGTGACGATAAATGTCGTCGCTATTGTTCCATCTGAGGACGACATTTTTTGACTTTTTTTCGGACCACGCGCCTAAAATGTGGAGCCCAATTTTCAAGACTCTAGTGACGACATATGTCGTCGCTATAGACAATACAATAAATCAAACTACATTACACTTGAATTATAAAGGGTATTTATATTTGAAATAAATTTTAATATTAGTAATTGTTAATATTTAATATTATCAAACAATTTATTTTACAATTAAAGTAATTTTTATTTTTTGTTGTTAATAATGAAATTTTAAAGTATAAATTAACAAATTCAGTCATACAAAAATATTGTACAATTTTTGGAGTCTAAAAATATTCTAAATATATTTCTCTTTTGAGGGTATTTTTCATATTTAATTTAGTATATTAAATTTTTAAAAATGTAATTGTATATTTAATAAATTATTTTAAATTTAATCTACAATGATAATAATGACAACTCATAGTTCCTAAATATTTTATAAATAAATGAAGCACTTTATGATAGTTAACTACACTCTATGACGCAGGTGAAAACATTCAATCGATTCATTTTGTCATGATACGAATGATCCATAACATCGTCACCGCCGTCCTCAATGATTTCACTCGATGTTTCCTCATCTATGTATTCTGCATTTGTATCATTTTCCACATTATCGTCGTTGATAAACGAAGTTTGTCCTGCATGATAACCGATTCTTCTATCTCATCGACTTCACCATCATCCCGGTGCAAGGATTCGTGCTCTATGTTGCCAAGATCAACGATCAGAGATAAACCGGAAGAATAGTTATTGTGGAGCAAGTCAATCTCTGTGATGTTAGATTCTACTTTAAAGTCCCACGTATTCCTGTGATGGACAATTTGTACTACTCACCAGTATGGACCATGAGATGGATCTTCAATATAGAATACTTGTTGTGCTTGGCTCAAAAGTATGAATTGATCATCCTTGAACGCCTCTACACTAATGTCAATACTAGTAACGTTATTCTCAGTTACCATCCGTCTTCCATCACACCTAAACCACTTGCATCGGAACAGATAAACTGAAAGTCTCGGTTCATACTGTAGCTCCAGTATCTCTTGTAGTTGTTCGTAGTAAACCTCACCCCCAGTCCCTGGGACAGACACACCATCTGTTTACGAGTTTTTCTTCGAATATCACGATCATATGTAAGAAACCGAACTCCTTTCACAACACAAGCCGTGTATGACATAACTTCTTTGGTAACATCCACTGGCCAACGAAAACAACTCATCAGAAACTTGATGGCTATGGCTTTGGCGCATTGCATATACCTGCATAACATATATTCTTAGTTATTGAAATAAATAATGTGGAAAACTTTTAAATTTATTCAGTCGTTGTTCGTTTACCTTTCTGTAGAACCAACCGTGAAAGTCTCTTCTGTGCACTAGTTCGATGTTTGGACAGCCATTGTTCAGTAGCTCCTGTCTATGTTCCCTATACAAAGTATGGAAGATCAAAGGTCATTGTTCGTTTCAAATGACAAAGTTTATTCGACTGAAATGAATAATAATCCATAAACACTGTCTTACTGTAAGAATGGCTCAACTTCATAACAGTTGTTCAAGACGTAAAAAATTGCTTGGTTTCAAACATGAGTAGGAAACGTCGTTGGTGACTTCTTTCCAAGTGGGCGACACTGCAACTGAAAAACAGAAAGTTGGGTCTGTGGAACACTAGCATACTCGTTTCTGTTTGGTCGGTTGAACATTGTTCCTATGTCCTCGAAGTACCTCAAACAAAAAGTCAATGCCTCATCCACAACGCGTACCCTTCAGCTATTGATCCCTCAAATCGAGCTCGATTTCTCACGTAGCCCTTCAATTTCTTGGTATTGCTCGAATAGATACATCCATCTCATGTGAACCGGACCTCAATGATTGTCTCTTCTGGCAAATGCATTACGAGGTGAATCATGATGTCAAAGAAAGTTGGCGAAAAGATCCGTTCTAACTTACAGAGAATGAGTACCAGGTGATCGTGGGAAGCCATCATGTCACTAACTTTTAGTGTTCTTGTACAAATCTTTTTGAAGAACGTGCACAGTTCAATAATTGCCTTGGAAATAGTTTTATTCAAGAACGTCCGACATCCGACTGACAATAACCGTTGCATGATAATATGGCAATCATGTGACTTCAACCCGATAATACGGTTGTCATTAGGAGCAATATTCTTTCGAAGATTAGAAGCGAAGCTATCTGGAAACTCAACTGATCGGATAAATTTACAGAACTTTTTATGATTTACAGACGACATGGTATAACATGCGGCAGGCTTCATCCACCTACTCCTATTCTGATACAAGTGTAACTCTCTTTTGATCTCTAATTGCATCGGATCGCACCTCGCGATGACTGTGTCCTTTGATTTGAATGGATCATCCGTAATTGTGCCGAGCAAGCTATCACAAACATTCTTCTCTACGTGCATGACATCAATGTTATGTTTGAGCTCTGTAGAAGTCCAATACGGCAACTCATAGAAAATGCTATTTTTTCTCCAATTTAGCTCGCCATCAGTTCTCCGAATTGTAGCACACCCGTAGTTAGGGTGCTTTCCTGGAGTTCCATATCTGACACGGCTTAACTGTGCTAAAATGTATGTAGGCGTTAATCGACGTGGAGGTGGTCGCCTCTCTGTCCTTCTATCGAAGTCTAAATTGCTTCGAAAATGATGCCTGGATGGTAGGAACCGACAGTGACCCACATAAGCTGTCTTACCTATCACACGGACTGAAGGAGTATCCTCATTGCACGTAGGACATGCTATATACCCCTGACCACTCCAACTCGACAAACTACTTCTCGTTGAAAAATCATTAACGATCCACAACAACACTACACGCAATCGCGAATATTGACTGTTGTTGGTTCCAACGTCGCGCGTGTCACCCATCGACCCATAACTCCTTCAACTCGTCCACTAATGGTCGTAAAAATATATCAATGTCCTTACCTGGTGCTTTAGGACCAGGTATCAACAGAGTAAGCATGAGGTATTCAGGCTTTATACATAATTCAGGCTTTATGGTGGCAAGTTGTAAATTGTTACAACTCATCGCCACATCTTTGACGCCCACATATCTTGTCGCATGAGACTCATGTCACCGAATAGATTGAATCCGCCTACGGCCAAACCTAACCTGACATTCCTAATCTCACTTGCGAACAGTGGATGTTTAATGTCAAAATCCTACCATGCCTTTCCATCAACAGGATGCTGCATTTCATCATCGTCCCTAGACCTTTCTATACTGTGCCACTGCATAAGTTTTGCAGTATCATTCGTTGTGAATATACGTTTTAGTTTGGGAGCCAATGGAAAATATCTCAACACCTTATGTGGAACATTTTCCTATTCACTTTCCCATTAGTGTACACCCAACGACTTTCTTGACAAATCTGACAAGTTTGTCTATCAGTATGTTCACCCCAAAATAGTGCACAGTCGTTCTTGCAGGCATGAATGGATTTGTAATCCAAATCAAGCTTCGTCATCAGCTTCTTAGCTTCGTAGTGGGAGTCAACCAGGTTCATGTTTGAGAATGCTAACTTCAGTAATTTCAAAAGATCATCGACAGACTTGTTTGTCCATTTGTTCATAACTATAACATGCATCAACTTGACTAAAGAATTTAGGGATGAAAATGATGAAACTTCTGGGTACAGATTTTGAATCACGAGCACGAAACAATTCGTCATAGTAACTATAAGTGCTTGTACCGCATGCTCATCACCACTACGTCGTCCATCCATGACATCCATCATCTCATCTTCCACACCACTCGCTCATTCGTCTATACACATTCGCGAGATGAACATCGGTCTCGCCATGATATATCCAGTGACATAACTCTCTCGCAAAACCATTACAAAATATGTAAGCCTCGACAATTTTCAATGGATGTGTGAGACCGTTTAAACATTTTTTGCACGGACATTTAATCCTTCCCCATCATTTACGTATAGCCTCGCCATGTTTATAAATGCTTGCAAACCGTTTTGAAAATCTGCAGATTTTGTGCAATTTCTAATTGTTGTCCAAGTTTTATCAATATCCATACTTGAAAAATACAATATTTTTACAAATACAGTAAGGATAACAAATGGATATGAAGAAATGAAATGTAAAGAAGATGATTATGGAGGAAAGCAATAGAATTGCGCTGATGGGGAGAAGAATGAATATTTGCGTAATGATACAATACAGAAATGTGGAGTTTGGAGAAGATAAAGAAGACTTTATAGCGGCTACAATTGTCATCGCTAAATGACATAGTCGTCGCTACGGAATCCTTCCCAACTTCTGAGGAAATTGATACATCACGTGCCTACCAAAATCATCAACATGTTTATTGCGACGACACATGTCGTCGCTACAGACAACAAATGGGCGCCAATTTTCCCACCTAAATTGATACAGGTCTATAGCGACGACAATTGTCGTCGCTGTATATCACATCACATTTTACGAGAAAAATCATGATTCACGTGATTAACAACATCATCCATATATCTTTTGCGACGACATATGTCGTCGCTATTTGTGCAACAAAATGACACAAATTGTTCCCGCCCTTTTGGAAAGTAATTAGTGACGACATTAAAAGACGTTGTTATAAATTACAAGTAGTAGCGAGGATTAATTATTTATTGCGGCTACTTTTGTCGTCGCTATATTTTTTGAAATTTTAGCGACGATATTTCTTTGTCGTCTCTATTGTACAGTACCAATAGGGACGACTTGTTGTCTTCGCAATTAGTGTCGTCGCTATAGAAACTATTTCTGGTAGTGTTATAGGAACCTTAGGAGAATCAGAGAAGCATAAATTAAGACCCTGTTAGAAAACAAAGATCAACTAAATGTAGAAATCAAAATGGAAAAAAACAGTAGTAAAAAGCTTAAATCAGAAATAGACCAAGAGTTTGGAAAGAAAAGAACCCATGAATAAAGAATACGATATGGAGGAAAATACCATTTTTCCCTGCTCGTATATATGATTGGAAAAACAAAAGATATAGAAGCTTAGGAAAAAGAAAAACAGAAGAAGGATGTAGTCTACCAGTAGCAAGTGATAGAGGATTAATATTAGAATTAATGGCATGTTCAGTTGCCATTTTTTTCCAAAAAACCCATTTTTTGCCTAATTTTTTTGACTTTTCAAACTTTTTACACAATAAAAAGTTTGAAAAGCCAAAAAAGGTGGGCAAAAAAACCAATTGTTTAGAAAAAAAAATCTACACCAAACAAGTCCTAAATAATTGGAAACCCCGAGACAGACCCAACACTTTAACTAAATAGGAACATTCTGTAATTAGAGCATGTAATAGCCTACCTATACAAATGACTGTAGAAGAAATGTAGGCATATTTAGAGACTTATTTAAGAAAGATAGTTTTAGATATATATGTTACAGCCAAAAGAATAAAACTAGATGAAATAAGATTGAGAATGGCTAGAGGAGAAAATCCTAGAAACTTTACTAGTTTTATTCGAGAAAATAATTATAGGAACAGACCCAAGTAGAGACAATGTTTATGAACAAAATAAAGCCTTAGAAGAATTAGAAAAACTAAGTATAGGTAACATGAAATACATACAATAGTTTTTATTAGACTTAGAAAAATCAGTTAGTGCAACAGTATTAGCTTTAGATGTACACATATTAGATAGACTATATAAAAAGATTCCACCACCATGGAATGATAAAATAAAAAATGAAGTAGAAAACCGGGATTCAAAAGGAACAACTATTAGCGCTACCATAAAATTTATAACAGATAAATTAAAAAGATATTGTATAGAAGAAGCTAAAAAGCAATTAAAGAAATTAAATTATTCAATTTGTTCAGATTTATACATATCTCAAACCTATGATTATAAAAAGAAAAAGAAAAGAATGTATAAAAAAGATAAATGACATAAATATAAAAGACAATACCAAAATAGAAAAAGATTTAATATTAGACCAAGTAGGACATACTATAAAAATAGGAAGCCTAAGTTTAATAGATACGTTAAAAGACCGAAAAATAGAAAAGATTGTAAATGCTACATTTGAGGAGATTCTAGACATTTTGCTAATAAATGCCCTAATATAAATAAAAATAGAGAGACATTAAATAAATCTATAATAATCGAAGAAATATAGTGCCATCTTACAGAGTTATCAAACAATGAATTTTGTAGTTCAATATATAGTATATACACAGATGGCGAGTTAGACAATTTAGAAATAGTAGAAAGTTCGATGAAAACAATAGTATTACGGAAGATTTAGTTTTCTTATTTAAAAATGATGAACATAGAGCAAGAATGTATTCATGAATGGATTAGAGGACAAGGATCTATGATAGACAGATGCACAATATATAGAATATATCTAGATTATAGAAATAGAAATCAGTGTAAAAATTATTTAGAAATTCAATGTAACAATTGCTTAGGAATCCAAGATGAGCCTTAGAATAAATCCAAAGACTATAGTGAAAACATGAAAAAATTAGAAGATAGAGTAACTAATACTAATAATAGAATTGATAAAATATATGAAACATTAGGAGAAATACAATATAGACTTAGAAATCTAGAAAAAGGAAAACAGCATATAGAAAGCTATACTGAGAATATTATTTAGAAATAGAAAATCAAGAAGAGATAATAAGTTAAATATCTAGAATAAAGTCAACCAAAAGTATTAGAATACCTATAAAAGTACAAATCAATAAGATGATTAAATTAAATTTAATAGCTTTAGCCGATACATGATGCACAATAATACAATTAGAAAAGACTTAGTCCAAGAAGATTGTAGACAAAATTTAGAATATGAAATAAGAGGAAGTCAAATGGATGGCACTAAAATGGAGTTTTAAGAAAGACTTTTTGACGATTGTGAAATTAGATTTCAAGAAAGACAATATAGCTTAACAACCACCTTAGTAAGTCAGTTAATTAAAGATGAATTTTTATAGGAATAAATTTCCTATTAAATAGAAATGGAAGTTTAACAATTACAAATGATGCAATAATTCTTGGGAAAGACACATTTATTATACAAACTATAGAAATATCAAAGTTACGAACTAAGCGCGGTGAACCTTTACCATCAAAAACACAAAATGATTACGAAGATTTAGAAAGTTCGAATTTTTAGACTATTTATCTTTAAAAACCTTAAAAGCAGATTTTATGTAATGCCCCAAATTTTCTCATCCGGAGAGTAATTAAAATAATCTCTAAAATATATTTGACAACTCTCAAAAATTATTTCCCGTGCCCTTGAATGATTTTTAAAAATAAGATTTTTGCGGAAAAGTAGTAAGTAAGCAAGGGAAGATGAATTTATTTCAAAATTTCATAGTTTTTCCTATATCACGATAGGTGTCGCCACAATTTATTTGACTAATCAAAAGAATTTCAAAAATTACGAAACTTTAACTGTAGATACTTGAGGCTACAGACTACAACATATTAAAATTTCAAATCTTAACTACATCTTTTGAGATGTGAAAAATATGGCCAAAGTTGCTTGAAAACTGTCCCAGCACCCCGTTTAAACGTACATAATAAATTCATATGATGGAATTTTTGAGTTCCAATTTCTGTTATTAGAACACATATAGGGCTTTACATAGCCACTGATTTCACTCAAAAACTCCAACCTTAACCAAAGTTATGATTTTTCAAAAAGAGGACAGCAAGCTTAAACGACAATTAAAACAATATCTGGTTTCCGTATATTTTACATAATTAATTACTGAATAAAATACTTAAAATATAATAATTACATCATAATTGACTCGATCATTTTGACGTCAAAATATAAACTAAATAAGACTTTTCATGACAAGCTCGTTAGCCTACCGCCATCGCATCAACGTTGATCAGTTCAATCTGAAAATTTATTTGTTTTGGTGGTGAGTATTTCATAAGAAATACTCACTAGCAATACTTATGACATGTGAAAATTTTTACTTAAACATGAATTCGACATGCCATGATTTTGAAACGTACATCATAACTTAAACATTGGTAGCCGACACCACATAACATCATCATCATACGTGATTTCTTTCAATCACAAACATGTTAAAGTGATTACTTTCAATCACTATCATAAGTTCCTTCATAAATAATTTTGCATGACATTCAAATAACAT
The DNA here is from genome assembly GCA_023638005.1 of Forsythia suspensa. Classification (NCBI taxonomy): domain Eukaryota; kingdom Viridiplantae; phylum Streptophyta; class Magnoliopsida; order Lamiales; family Oleaceae; genus Forsythia; species Forsythia suspensa. The sequence continues at coordinate 16,931,602 of CM042667.1, forward strand.
CATAATTTTTTTGAAACTTCATTTCAAAATTGCAGTAAAAATATTAAGTAAAATTACCTCGAAAATGAGTTTTCGGTTGAAGTTTTTGATGGACCAAAATTCATTTATGCAACTTCCAAAATCAAGACTCATACACTATATATATAGATGGATATATATAAGGAACTTTAGCGTATTAAGAGCAAGGTTAAGGTCCTTTTTCTGCTGGCCAAAAACTGGAATGAAGTGGTGAAGATTGCTGGAAATTCTCACTGCTGGACCGAAAATGATGAAAGAGAACGGGAGTTTTTGCTTAACTTAGGGACTGGTTCTGCTTTATGGACGAAATTGGGGTGAGAAAAGTGAAGTGTTAAAGGAAATAAAAGTTAGAACTTATGGTTAAATTTGGGGACGAAACTTGAATACAAAGGAAGGCCGATTGGGATATGTGTTGGCTAAAACTCTCTGTCAAAAATGGCAGCAAAAGCAGACGTTTTCTTCTATTTTTTCTGTAGGAAATGGCCTAATTTTGGGACATTATTAGGGGAAAAATTGGTTAACCAATGAGGGTAAGTGGGGAGAAAAAGTGGGAGGTTGTGGGCGGTTAGATGATCATGGAGCACTGGTGGTTTTGGTGGCGGGAGAAATATCCACATTGCGAGGACATTTTTCTTTTCTAATTTGGGGGGAAAACCGTGACCTTAGGGTAGGTTAATGATGTGGAGAAATGTAGTTACTTGGTGATGGGAGAGTGGGGAAGAATGGAATGAATATGGTTGCAAAAAGAAAATTTCTTTGGACCTTTTTTTTTTTCTCAGTAATGGGAGGCAATTTTATTGCTTCGTAAGGGCTGTTTGTTTGATGGAAATGACATAATTTAAAGGGTTGTTTGGCTAAGTATTTTTGGTGCCGAAAAGTGAATCGACTTTGGCTAAGAAAGCGAAAGTAAATGGCCGGGATTTCTTTAGATAGAATCGGAGAATAAGTTTTAAAATTTAGGCTATAAATTATTTCATTCAACTTAAAATTAAAACTTACCAAATAAAATAGAATAAGGTTTGTTTACACATTAATTCCATGGACTTCGACTAAAAATTTGAAGTGAACACGCGCAAAAAATTTTTAACGTGACCAAAATTTTAAAATGAATCACGAGGTACGAACAACGTCGAAAGTAAGAAATTCATTTACTTGAAATTAAAATGTGAAAAAATTCGGTTGTTACAACCCTCCTCACTTAGAATAATTTCGTCCTCGAAATTTAACTTACGTGGTTTACAAGGTCCGGGTACTCATCTAAGATATCTTCTTCTTTTTTTCCAAGTGACCCCATCTTCTTCATGTCCACCCAATGAACTTTAACTAATGGGATTTCCGATTTCTCAAAACATGGACCTTTCTTTGTAGGATCATCGCGGGCTCTTTCTCGTAGGTCATATCATTCCTTAAATCCAAAGACTCATACCTTACCACGTATGTAGGATCATGTACGTACTTCCTTAACATTGAAACATGGAAAAGCGTTGGGCACCGTGAGAGCTCGGTAGGCATGGCAATGGGCCAAGTCGAGCCGGCTCGGCCGAAGAAATTACGAGCTAGGCTCGTCTCAAAAGGTGGGCTCGGTTCGCCCACGGGTTCGTGGGCGAACGAACGAGCCGAAAGAGAGCAGCTCGGCTCGGCCCTTTTTTGTTATTTTTGGTTTAAAATTTGAAAATAAATCATTCTATTTATTTTGTTAAAGAAAAAAAAATGTAAATATTTAAAATGAATCCTTTATCTTTATCTTTATCTTTATCTTTATCTTTATGTTAAAGATTAAATATTTATCTTTATGTTAAAATTTTTATTGATTCATCTTGATTATGTTTTTTAAAATCCTCATATTTGACTCTTATGTTTTTTTTTTTTTTTTTTTTTTGAATTTGAAAATAAAAAAGCAAGTAGAAATAAAAAATCATTTATGTTAAAAATTAAAGATTTAAAATCCACCTCTATTTTTTTTTTTTTTGTGTTTTACATTTTTAAAATTTGAAAATAAAAAAAGAATACCATATCGAAAATCTTTTATGTTAAATGTAAAATTTAAAACCCTCCTCCTTTTTCCGGGCTTGGGATTGGCTACTTTAAAAGTAGGCGAAGTTAAAATTGTACACTAACAAGATGTTACGTGTACAATTTTTTATTAAAATAAGGAAAATTCTTCAAATACGTAATTATTAATGCAAAATAATATTTACTACGAATATGATTAATCCATATTCAAATCTTCAAGTTCTTCGGACATTATTCTGTCCACTTTATCTTGAATTCGAAGTTCGGCATCATCTCAATCCTTTATACACAGTAAACTTTCTAAAATGTCGACTTTGAGTCTTGATCTGATATCAGATAAAACCCTGCCACTTATACTAAATGCAGCCTCCGATGCTACAGTTGACACCGGAGGTGTTAGTAAATCACGTACCATTTTGGAAAGAATTGAGTAACTACGTTGATGTTGTCTCCACTATTTAAGTATATCAAAGTTTTTTCTCTCCTCTTCATCTAACATACTAAGAACATCATGTGTAAAATACCTACCTAACTCTATAGGTGTATCATTAGAACAGGGAAGGGAAGAACTAGAAGAAGAACCAACTAATTGTTGACCTTGAGTGGTCCTATGTGTACTGACATAACTCCATAAGTCAATGTCATCAGTTGATGACGAAGTATATGTTGGATTAGGGGGTCGTACAACGTTTGTACCGGCCTTTTCAGCATAGACCTCATACATAGAACATAAAGTTTGTTCTAAATTAGCACACGTGACTGGATTTCTAAAAGTTAATTTATCTGAAATTTCCATTATTGTTACTTTTGTACCCTCTAAGTTAAGTCGAGGATCCATGATACATGCTAATAGAAATAACAAAGGTAATTGTTCCCAATATCTCCTAAATTTAGCTTCCATAACATGTATAATACTAGTAAAAAGAGCAAAATTCATATACCTATGAAAATTGTTAGCAATATAATAGAAATGATTTAAAACAAGTAGAGTAGTTGGGTAATAAACACGTAACATGCATTTGTTGCGTCGTAAAAACTTTTAAAAATTTTCTAACATGACCACATATTTTCCAATCATGTAATTCTAAATCATATTCCGAGCCGTATGAGTGTCAGCCATTATAATACATAGTAATGCAATCTTCATAACCTTCACACGATTCAAGCATAAGATATGTTGAATTCCACCTATTGGCAACATTAGTTGCAAGACATTTTGATTGCAGTCCATTTTACGTACATAGAGCAAAGCAAAAACTTGTTTTCTTGATGGTGAAACCGAAATATAATTAATAGTAAATCTAATTTTTCCAATTGAGGTTGTATAAATTTTAATCCATTTTGTACAATTAAATTAAACACATGACACACACAAGCGAATATGAAATAAAATACCATCAAAATGTGGATTATAGTGTTGCATTAATTTTTCAATTACTATATTATTTGGGCTGCATTATCAAATGTAAAACTACGAGCCTTAGAATCACATTTAAATTCATGTAACACACTTAATAAAACTTCATAAATATTATTTCCATTATAAGGATAGTCTATTCGTTTAAATGCTATTACTTTTTTATGCATTAACCAACTATTATCAATGTAGTGTGCAGTTGCTACCATGTATCCTTTTTGGTTACAACCTGTCCATAAGTCTGATGTAAAAGATACAACACCATTGTAATTATTAATATCATTAATAATAGCTTCTTTCTTAGTATTATATCTAACAATAGTATCTTTACGAAGTGTATTTCTAGAAATACTAACGTACCTTGGTTGTAGATATTTTTGGACGAATGACGTCCAATGAGGATTGTCCACCAAGTATAGTAGAAACTCGATATTTGCTATCAATTCCGACAGTCCTTCAGTGTCGCATGAGTTCTTGTGAGTATATCTAGTTGTTGAGAGCGGGACTACTAGACCCAGCTCCCGGAGATCCAAACTGGAGTTGTGCCTGATTTGTATCCACACCTCCATGTTTGTATTGACACTTTTTGAAGTGTCTGTTTAGATAGGTCCTGCCTATCCTCCTGTGCCAAGCAAACTTCTCCTGACAGTGTTTACACTGTACTTTGAACTTAGGGACTCCGTTGACTAGTTTACTAGTCGGCACCAACTGAAAATGCTGCTAGCATTTAGCCTTTTGTTTGGTGGCTTTTCGTTTAGTGCTAGAGCCAATGGTAGTTTGTGTATCGGCGTCATCATGAACGTCTTCCAAATCAATTGGATCAGTGCTACCACCAAACTAATCGATAATATCATCTGGAATTGAAATGTCATTAAGACCACTGAAATCATCATCACTTTGGTTGTATGCCATTTGGAATAATAGAAGAAAGAAAATAGGAGAAGATGAAGATGTAGTAGAACGTAGAAACTAGAAAATAAAAATGTAGAGAATTAGTATAAGTAGAAAATTATAGCTTAATATCTAGATAATAAGATACTAGATACTAATTAGAACACTAATATTGAGATTTGAGAGAATGTAATTTGAGAATTTTTAATGGATTGAGTATGTAATTGAATGAGAGATAAGAGATTGAAGTGTGAAAAAATGAGTTTAGAAAATGGATATTTATAGGAAAATAATGAAAGAAAAAAAAATGGTCCATCGACCATTGGGGATTTGAGCCACGAGCCGAGCCGGCTCGTGGCTCAAATCAATGGCTCGTGCCCACGAGCCCAAACGAAGCTGGGCTCGTGGGCTCGTTCCCACGAGCCCAACGAGCCTGGCTCATTGGGCGAGCCAATGAGCCACTCGCTTTTTTTGTCGAGTCGAGCGAGCTCTGCACTTTTTTTTTTCTCGGCTCGGCCCCAGCTCCGTAGTTCGACAAGTCCGAGTCCGAAATTGGGCCGAGCTTTTACGAGCCGACGAGCTTTTTTGCCACCCCTAAGCTCAGGTGGCAATGCCAAACGATACGCCAAGTTTCCAATGTTTTCAAGAATATCAAATAGGCCGATGAAACGCGGTCTTAGTTTTCCTTTCTTACCAAAACGTAGTATCCCTTTCATATGAGCTACCTTTAGAAAAACTTTTTAGCCAACCCCGAATTCTAATTCTTTTCTTCTTTGATCGGCATAACTCTTCTGACGGTCCTGCGCTGTCTTAATTATGGTCCTGATCTTGTCTAATGCCTCTACTATTTTCTCAACCAACTCTGCTCCTAAAATTCTCCTCTCACGACTTTGTCCTAACAAATTGGCGAACGACATCGACGACCATATAGTGCCTCATATGGTGATATGCCGATAGTAGTTTGGAAACTATTATTGTAAGCAAATTCTACCAACGGTAGGTGACCTTCCCATTTACCACCCAAATCCAAGACACATGCTCTCAACATATCCTCAAGGATTTGAATAGTGCGTTCTGATTACCCGTCGGTTTGCGGGTGGTAACTTGCGCTAAATTTCAATTTAGTACCCAAAGCTCCTTGAAGACTTTTCCAAAAATTTAAGGTAAACCTCGGATCTCTATCTGATACGATGGATGTTGGTATCCCGTGAAGTCTAACAATTTCTTTGACATACAATTGCGCTAATTGTTCCAGATTGAAATTCATTCGAATGGGAAGAAAATGCGCAGATTTTGTCAAATGGTCTACTACAACCCAGATGGCATCATGAACTCTCGCCGATCTAGGAAAACCCACAACAAAATCCATTGTAATTTTCTCCCATTTCTACTATGGTATATCCATTGGATTTAATGGCCCCGATGGCCTCTGATGCTCCGCTTTCACTTGTTGACAAACCAAATATTTTGACATGAAACGAGCTACATCTCTTTTTATGTTTCTCCACCAAAATGTATTACACACATCTTTATACATTTTGGTTCTCCCTAGATGTGCGGCGTAAAGAGCGGAATGAGCTTCAGATAAAATCTCATTTCTCATACCTTCATCTTTCGGCACACATACTCGACCTTTGAATATCAAAGCCTTGTCCTCAGCTATTTCAAAGTCTTTCTTCTTTTCAGTTCCCACTTCAATTATGATATTTTTCAAGAAATGAACATCCTTTTGAGCTGTCAAAATTCTATCTCTAAGTGTCGACTTTACTATCAAACTTGCTATCATCGTTGAAGTTTGTTCCGGTGGAGTTAATACTTCAATTTTCATACTCTCAAAGTCTTTGATCAGATTATTTTGGCAATATAGACAACTGACCCACATTCTTTTTCTTAGAGCATCCGCGACTACATTTGCCTTACCCGGGTGGTAAAGGATAAAGAAGTCGTAATCCTTTACTAATTCCAACCATCGTCGTTGTCTCATATTCAACTCCTTCTGGGTGAAAAAGTACTTGAGACTCTTATGGTCGGTATAACTTTTGCACTTGCTTCCATAAAGGTAATGGCGCCAAATTTTCTAGGTGTGAACTATTGCCGCAAGTTCAAGATTATGTGTCGGTGCATCTCGCTCATCTTGCTTCAATCGTCACAAGCATAAGCTATCACTTTTCCATTTTGTATCAATACACAGCCCAAACCGAGGTTTTGATTCATCACTGTAAATTACATAGCCCTCTAAACTTTCAAGTAAAGCTAGTATTGGTGCAGACACTAGCTTGTTCTTTAATTCTTGAAAACTCTGTTCACACCTATCGAACCAAACATACTTAACCCCATCTCGAGTCAATTGTGTCATAGGGCCATCTATTTTAGAGAATCCTTCTGTGAAACGTCGATAATAGCCAGCTAAACCCAGAAAACTTCTTATTTCTCCAACATTTGATGTGTCGGCCAATTTGACACAGCTTCAACCTTGGATGGATCTACTTCAATTCCCTTGGCCGTCACAACGTGTCCAAGAAACCCTATTCGGTCCAACCAAAATTCGCACTTCAAAAATTTAGCATAAAACTTTTCTCTCTACAAGGTCTCTAATACTATTCTCAAATACTCTTGATGTTGCTTGGGGTTCTTGGAATAAATCAGGATGTCATCGATGAATATAATGACGAACTGATCTAAATGTTGATGAAAAACTCGATTCATTAAATCCATAAATACCGTTGGAGCATTCGTCGGTCCAAAGGGCATTACTGTGAATTCATAATGCCCATAGTGAGTTCAGAATGCTGACTTTGATATATCCGATGGCCTAATTTTTAGTTGATGATAGCCCGACCTTGAGTCGATCTTTGAAAACATAGAAGCACCCTTCAATTGATCAAAAAAAATCCTCAATTCTTGGGAATTGATATTTGTTCTTGATCGTTAATTTATTCAACTCACGGTAGTCGATACACATTCTCATCGATCCATCTTTATTCTTCACAAATAGTACAGGAGCTCCCCACGAGGAAACACTTGGTCGGATAAATCCTTTATCCAAAAGTTCTTCCAATTGCATTTTAAGCTCTTACAATTCTTTTGGTGTCATACGATACGGAGCCTTTGATATGGGTGTAGCACCAGGTATAAGATCTATCGTGAATTCCACTTGTCTATTAGGCGGTACACTTACTAGATCGTCTGGAAACACATCGGCATACTCCCAAACTACTGGTACGTTATCCAACGATACTTCTTCAGATAGGGTACCAGTGAGATTGACAAGGAAACCATGGCAATCTATCTTCTTAAGCAACTTTTCTACCCGTAAAGCTGAGATGAGGCGGAGAAGTGCTTTAATCTTCGACCCACAAAATTTGAACTTCTTCTCTCCTGGTCTTCGGAAGATTACTTCCTTCTCGAAACATACAATGGTAGCACGACTACTACCCAACCAATCCATCCCTAAGATAATGTCAAAATCTCTCATACTTATAACATGCAGGTCTGTTGGCAAAGCTAACCTATCAAAATCTATTTGAACTGCCTTAGCTAATTTATCCGTTTCTATAGTTCCTCCTGATGGCATACTAACCTATAGTATACTATCACTTTTCTGACATAGAATATTAACTTTAGCTAGGCATACTTCACATATAAATGAATGCGTCGCACCAGAATCAATAAGAATGTAAACAGGTACGCTAAAAATAGATAACATACCCGTAATAACATAAGATTACGGGATGCCTCTTCATGGGTCATGGCAAAACTCTAGCTTTTCCTTTGTTCGCTTGATCATTAACATTCACGGCTCGCCCGACACATTGCAACACGTAGTGTCCCGGTTCTCCACACCTATAGCAGACGTTCTTGTCAAAGTAGTAATCACCATTGTGATTCTTCTTACACTTAGGGCACTGAAGAATAGTATTACTTGATTGACCTCTGATGGGACCTTGATTCTGTCTCTTGAATTGACCTGAATTTTGATTCCTATTCTGATCCCGCCAATTTCTCTTTCCTGAGTCATTCTGTTGTCCATGAACTTTGACCTTAAAACCCGAGAAGGTCACGGTGCGAGCCATCTTGACCACCGCCCTAAAAGTAGGAAGTGCATGGGAACTAACAATCTATCTCGACAGGTGCAACCTCTTTCATAACATCTTGCCTTCATTAATTCTATGCTAACCAAATATGGGGCATAAGCGTGATTCCTCAAATTTTTGCTCATACTGAATTTCCATCTCCTTGAACCAAATGCACGAAACTCGATTCTTCAGTAATCTCACGAGCTGTGGAAAATATTTTTCCGTTAGCTCAACTTTGAATTGGGCCCACGAGAGATTATTCTATTCATCCTCAGTACGGGTGCAGGATAACGACTCCTACCAATGACCTTCTCTACCACTTAGCATGAACTCCCACACAAAGGACTTTTTCGATTCTTGGGACAAGCAAAGTGCCAAAAAATTTCTCAATTGTCGCAAGAACCATTCCTCGTGCAGCAAGAGGATCATTCCCACCGTCGAAACTAGGAGGCCGGTATTGATGAAATTTCTCAATCACTGGCACAACAGGAGCCGTGTGATGTGCTGGTGGGACTTGATGCGCTTGGGGCACTTGCGGTGCCTGTGGCACCATTGGCGACTATGGCACTAGAGGCGTCGTCTGAGCTGCCAACGCTCTCTTCATTTTCTCAACCACTAATTGTAAGTCTCTAATAGCTCTGGCTTGCATAGTTGGTACCATTTCCTTTAGAATAAACAAAACAAAAAAAAAGTTTGTAATTCATCGAAATAACCACCATACACAAAACCATGAATATCTGAAATGCTATCAATAAAAGAGAATTTAAAGAGCATCTTTTATATATTTAAATCATCCTTCAAGAGGTACAATAAGTAAACGCATCTAGTGTTAAACAACGGTAAAGTAACTGTACATGGGAGAACTGAAATACTAAAAGGAAAACATCTAGCTATTAAAAAGTCTTCAAGCATCGTCGTAAATCGATCCATCATCTATGTACTCTAGGCCTCTTGGGCCATGGAGCCTCGTCATCTGAGGTAACACAAGACTCATCCTCAAGCTATATCTCAAGATCCTCCTCTGGTTCATCTGGATAACTGGATCGGCCTCAAACATTAACACTAGCTCTGGCTCTGGTTTGACTACTGGAGTAGGCTCGGGAATGGGCTCAACTACTGGAGACAGTTCAGGGATTAGATAAGGACTTGCACCATATAAACTGTACTTCTCCCAGTGTATAATGAGCGCTTCACAATACACGTCATATTCTACATGCGGTAGGTAGATCTCCTCCAAATCTCTTAAAATCTCTTCGGCAACTGACTGTCCTGGGCCAATCAGTGAGTCAATCACATGAGCAATAGACTCGGCTTCGATGGTTACTAAACCATAGTTTATCACGCTGATACGAGATGCCCTATGGTTACCGACATGATGGCCAATTGACCATTCGAGATCTGAAGCAAAAAATATATAATCATTCCTAGCCGCCTCGGCATGCTCTAGGGAATCATCACTCAGAGGAACTATGTATGAGATACAAATTATGAAGGGTTCGATTAGGTGGATTTCTATCATCTTTTAATTTTAAAAATAATGAACTAACATAAATTTTCATCTTAACTTAACATTTCATTATAAAATGAAACAATTAAAATTTTCCGTAAATATGAGTCCCATTTATAATACTTAACTACATAAAAATAAATTTTTAATTAATCCAATATTTTAACTCGTAGGGCGGCATAAGCGTGGCGATGGCGAGTAGCAATACTAAATTTCTAAAATTCTCAATCTTTTGAATTCCATCTTGACATATCAAAATAAAGACCAAAATGAAGTATAATAAATAAAATAAAGTAAAATAATATAAATTTAACAATAAAATAGAAAAATAATTTTTTTGCGAGTCTACAGAAAAGTAAAGCCGTTCTCTGATACCAAGCTGAATTGCCCCGGATTTTTTCATCCCGGAGAGTCATTAAAATAATCTCTAAATATATTTGACAACTCCCAAAAATTATTTCCCATGCCCTTGAATAATTTTTAAAAATAAGATTTTTGCGAAAAAGTAATAAGTAAGCAAGGGAAGAGGAATTTATTTCAAAATTTCATAGTTTTTCCTATATCACGATGTGTGTCACCACAATTTATTTGACTAATCAAATGAATTTCAAAATTACTGAAACCTTAGCTGTAGATACTTGAGACTACAAACTATAACATATTAAAATTTCAAACCTTAACTACATCGTTTGATAGGTAAAAAATATGGCCAAAGTTGCTTGAAAACTGTCCTGAGTGCTTTAAAGTAGTCCTTTCAAACATACATAATAAATTCATACGATGAAATTTTTGAGTGATTCTAATTTCTGTTATTAGAACACAAATAGGGCTTTACATAGCCACCGATTTCACTCAAAAACTCCAACCGTAGAAAAAGTTATAATTTTTCAAAAAGAGGACAGTAAGCTAAAAATTCTGAAAAATGAAACTAGGCAAGTTCCTAAAACTTTGAACGACAATTAAAACAATATCCGGTTTCTGTACATTTTACATAATTAATTAATGAATAAAATACTTAAAATATAATAATTACATCATAATTGACTTGATCATTTCGACGTCGAAACATAAACTAAATAAGACTTTCCATGACAAGCTTGTTAGCCTACCGCCATCGCATCAACGCCGATCAGTTCAATTTGAAAATTTATTCATTTTGGGGGTGAGTATTTCATAAGAAACACTCAGTACCAATACTTATAACATGTGGAAAATTTCACTTAAACATGAATTTGATATGCCATGATTTTGAAACGTACATCATAACTTAAACATTGGTAGCCGACACCACATAACATCATCATCATCACGTGATTTCTTTAAATCACAAACACGTTAAAGTGATTACTTTCAATCACTATCATAAATTCCTTCATAAATAAGTTTACATGACATTCAAATAACATCATAATTTTTCCGAAACTTCATTTCAAAATCGCGATAAAAACATTAAGTAAAACTACCTCGAAAATGTGTTTTTGGTTGAAGTTTTGATGGACCAAAATTCATTTATGCAACTTCCAAAATCAAGACCCGTACACTATATATATAGATGTATATATATAAGGAACATTAGTGTATTAAGAGCAAGGTTAAGGTCCTTTATTTGCTGGCCAAAACTAGAACGAAGTGGTGAAGGTTGCTGGAAATGCTCACTACTGGACCGAAAATGATGAAGGAGAAATGGAGTTTTTGCTTAACTTAGGGACTGCTTTCTGGACTGCTTTATGGACAAAATTTGGATGAGAAAAGTGAAGTGTTAAAGGAAATAAAAGTTAGAACTTATGGCTAAATCTGGGGACCGAAACTTGAGTGCAAAGGATGGCCGAAATTGGGATATATGTAGGCTGAAAACTCCATGTAAAAATGGCAGCAAAACTGGACGTTTTCTTCTGATTTTGCTGGAGGAAATGGCCTAATTTTGGGACAAAAGTGGAGGGAAGAAAGTGGGAAGTTGTGGATCATTTAGATGATCATGGAGGCTGCTAGTTTTGGCTAATAATTAGGAAAAATATCAACACCGCAGGGATGTTTTTCTTTTTGATTTTGGGGAAAACCGTCACCTTAGGATATGTTAATGAGGTGGAGAAATGTAGTTACTTGGTGATGGGAGAGTGGGGAAGAATGGAATGAACATGGCTGCAAAAAAAAGGTCTTTGGACTTTTTTTTTTTTTACGTAATGGGAGGCGGTTTTATTATTCATGAGGTCTTTGTTTGTTTGATGGAAATGGTATAATTTAAAGGGTTGTTTGGCTAAGTATTTTTGGTGTCTAAAAGTGGATCGACTTTGGTGAAGAAAGCGAAAGTAAATGGCGGAATTTTTTAGATAGAATCGGAGAATAAGTTTTAAAATTTAGGCTATAAATTATTTCATTCAACTTGAAATTAAAACTTACCAAATAAAATAGAATAAGGTTTGTTTGCAATATAATTCCATAGACTTCGATTAAAAATGTGAAGTGAACACGGCGCAAAATTTTTTTAACGTGACCAAAATTTTAAAATGAATCATAAAGTACGAATGACGTCGAAAGTAAGAAATTTCATTTACTTGAAATTACAATGCGAAAAATTTCGGTTGTTACATTTTACACCAACAAAGAAAAGACTAAAATGTTTTCATAAAGAAAGATAGATCATGTAGAAAGTATAGATAAGATTTTACAATTAGTGAATGTTTGTTTGTGGTTACATCTCGGTTGGCAACCCGCTAACCCCGGTTAACAACCATTGGATTTTGCACTTGAGGTCCTTCTACTTTTGAATATTCTGCACTTTAGTCCTTTGATTTTTTCTTTCATTTCAATTTAGTCCTCTTTTATTTGCAGTCCAAGTCCTTCATCTTTTGAATATTTGAAAGTCTCCAATTTCAAGTCTTCATGCATTTTCAGTCTTTCTTTGCCTATTTTGCCTTGTTTCTCTCCAATTTCATTCGAACTCAGGTTTCAACCTAAAATAATCAAATCAACACACAATTAAGTAAATATTTACTTAAGAGTACATACAATTATCCACTTTTGATACTACAGATAAGTGTAAATCGACACTTATCACTGAACAAACCCAAATAATAGGTGAAGGCCCTCTAAAACATTGGATTTGAAATAAAATAGAAGCTAAAATGAAAATTATAAATGAAAATATAAAGATTAGAACCTCATAAATAAAACATACTAATCAAGATATAGAAGACTTTAAAATTCAGATTAAAGAATTGTTAGAGTTAAAAGTTATAAGACCTTCTATTAGTTAACATACATCAGCAGCTTTTATAGTTAGAAATGAGAAAAAGCTAGAATGGTTATAAATTATAAAAGACTAAATGATAATATATAGAAGACGGATATAAAATACCAGATAAAGACATGATATTAAATAAAATACAAAATAGCAAGATCTTCTCAAAATTTGACTGTAAATCGAGATTTTGACAAATTAAAATGCATAAAGACTCTATTCCATGGATAGCTTTTACAACACGGCAAGGACATTTTGAGTGGATTGTCATGCCATTTAGTTTAAAGAATGCTCTATCTATATTTCAAAGAAAAATAGATTCTATTTTTAATTCTTTATCATTTGTGTTTGTGTATATATTGATGATATTTTGGTACATAACAAAAATCATAAAGAGCATTTAAAGCATTTAAAAATTGTTTTAAATAAATTTATAGAAAATGGGTTAATTATTAGTAAAATAAATAAATAAATAAATAAACAAAAAATAGAATTTCTAGGAATAATCATAGAAGAAGAAAAATTCAACTTCAATCCCATATAGTAAAGACTATTTTACAATTCTTAGATAAAATAAAAGAGACTAAAAAATTGCAAGCATTTTTAGGAATATTAAATTATGCTAGAAGTTTTATTAAAGATTTTAGTAAAAGATTGGACATTTATACAACAAATTATCAAGCAATGGACAAAAGTAGTTTAACCAAAGACATAGAATTAGTAAGACAAATAAAAATGAAGTCCAACAACAACTACTTTTACAATTATCTTTAGATAGTGAATATAAAGTAGTACAAACAGACGGATGTGAATTAGGATGATAATGAATTTTATATTCCAAACCAAATAAATATAGTGATAAAAAGGAAGAAAAAATTTGTATATATGCTAGCAGTAAATATAAAATAAAAGGAAAATACTTAACCAGCTTAGATTATGAAATAATGGCTATAATTCATAGTATAGAAAGTTTTAAATTATTTTTAAATACTGAATTTACTATTAGAACAGATTGTAAAGCAATTGTTAAATTTATTAAAAATACTAATTTTGATAAAATTAGACATGAACCATGGTTAAAATTGTATGAAATCTTAAATAGCTAAAAGGTAAGTATTGAACACATAGATGGAAAAATAACATTTTAGCCAATAATTTAAGTAGACAAGTTATTGACTTTCGATAAATTTTGTTCATATTGCAGATGGATCAAATGAGATGAACTTTGGTAACATCACTTTAAGAGTGGTCCCTTAAGGATTTAATCTTCAATTCAGAGGAAATAATTTAGAAAGACTTCAGAGAAAAAGAAAGGTGCATACTAGATAATCTCTAGATGGCAAGAGACTCTAAATGAAATTAGACAACATTAATGCTTTAGCTAACTATTTTAGACAGATCCATAATCAAATAGAAAGCAAAAATTTCAGTTTCTTTGTAGTAATCAAATGAAGACAACGAGGAGTTTATAAATACTAGCCAGAAGTAATTCAACAAATAGACATATTTCCAAAACCCCTTTTCAAAGGATTTTACAATCTTGAAGAAGCCTAAATAATTGTAGACGGACTATTGGATTTAATTTTTACATATCTTCTTAAAAAATTAAACAGACAATACATGCATCTACTTTTCAATTATCATCCTCTTCTTCTCAAACATCATCTTCATCTTTACAACTTTGTAACAATTGTGAAACTATCACTAAAGTAGTTATAAAGCTTAATTATAAAAAGTATACTTTAGAAGTAAAACTAGAAATTTTAAAAGACCAAGTATCTTCTCATCAATATGAAATAACCAGATGAGATTATTAAATTGCATAAGACCTTAGAAAAATTTAATTATGAAGATATTGTTGAAGAAAATTGTTCAAAAAACATCATTACTTTTTTCAGTAGAAAATATCCTCCTAAAATAAAAAGACTTGTTGAACTAATGATTCTACAATTTGTGAGGGCAAGAAAAAACTCTTTATGATCTAGAACAAAGTATTGGAGATTGTGCCAACATTGTCCAAAATTCCATAAAAAATTTACTTATTCGAGAAATTATTGATTTCTCCCAAACTTTACAGTATTATCATAATGAAAATCAATATTTCCTTCAATATGGCCCTCTCTATAAAATAGCTATCCACGACTCTTCCTTTTTTAAACACAATTACCGTACAATTTTATTTGACTATTCAGTTTCTCAAGAGAAAGACGATATTTTTTATTCTACGTTACAATACGGTATGATTGACACCGTATATATCTTAAACAGACCTTTTAACTTTTTTCACCTACTCCTAAAAAAATTTTAGATCAGCTTAAACAACATCATTTAATGATTAAATTTATTTTCAGACCACCAATTGTAAACAATAGTGTTATTATTCTAGCATATCATTTTATTAAAAATTTTGAAGGTTATAGAAAATTCAGCCATTCTTCAAAGACTGATATCAAGATTAAAATTAGACATATTAATTATGAAAGAAGAATTTCACAAACAGCTGCTCTTATGGAAATGCAAAGGACTAACTATAGACTTGTGGCACAATGGAATAATGGAATTTTTTTTTGTGAAGAATAGCTAGCAAGAAAAATCAAGATAGAAATATTATTTGTTTTGAATACTCATAAAAAAGATTTATATCTGATGACTTTTCAAGAAAATTATTGTGTTGAAAACTATTGGAAAGCATCTGGGAACCATTCAGATACAGACGGAGAAAATATCTCAGGCAGAGCAAATCATGAAATGGATACTGCTCTCGAAGATGCCTATATTGAAATGCTGGATAGAAAATAAATAGATAAGACAACATGTGGATAATTATTCGAAAAGAAAAGTCAAAAATGCTACATGAAAAAGAAATGATGCGTAGTAAAAACGGTGTATAAAATGAATAGGAAAATCATTTAAGGTGAATACGAAAAGCTTTTAAATGTACAGGAAAAGTATTGAATTTTTCTTCTTCCTTTCCCAACCTTACACTTGTAAAGTTGTACAATTATTTTATTATTTTCTTCTCGATAAGCTTATAGCATAAGGAACACGCAGAAAAATAGAACATACAGATTTACACACAATCTCTTGTATCACTCTCAATTGTAAAGATCTTCTTATAAATTTCTTCATCTCATTTTATTATTTAATTATCTTTTACTTTATTATATTTTCGAAAAATACCTAAAAGAGGAAAAATCTAGTAAACAATTAATTCCTTAAAAAAAATATTTTTATTTTTCAAAATTTTACTTTATTTTCAAACTTAGCCTCTTTTTGTGGATTTCATGGCATAAAATGAAAGAGTAATCTTTTGAGTTAATAAATGTTATGTTTTCTCCCGAGAATGGAAATTTGCAAAACATCTTTAAATACGATGAAATTTCATTTTTAGCTACAGTCTTAAGCCTTTTAGGAAGGTCAAGAAAAAGGTAAAAAAAATAAAAAAAAAATGTAGGAAATTAATTTGCTAAATGGTAAAGTTACATCAATATTGTTTTAGAATCCTTATTTATGCAATTAGACTTAATATATCTGCTTAATTGCTTAATTTAAAGTTTTTATCAATATCTGTTTATTATCCTTGTTAGATAAAAATAGAGGTAACTCCTCTTAACAGATCAAGTTGCAAATTGTTGAGAGCTCTATATCTCAACGTCTAAACTTCTTGATTAAAGATCTTGTAGAATAACATTAAAAGACAAATATTATCAAATTATAAAAAGACAGAGATATTTGTGAAATTTTCAATTTCATATAAATATTTTATATCAAGCAACAAAGACTAAGATCAATTTTAGAGTTTTGTCTTAGGTTATATAGAAAGACATTTGTGATATTTACAAGTAATTCACATTTATACTATTTATTTTCGGAGTACATTAATATTTTACCAGTAATTTATTGTTCATCACGTCTCGAGTCCAATAGAATTACACGGGGTGAGTCATGTCAAATACTCATTATGGCACGAGTTAGAAGAGAAATCTCTAATTCTTACACGAATAATTATATTAAAATAATACCAAAAAAAATCATAAAAAGTGAAAAATGAAAATTCGACACCAATCATTTATGGGAAAAATGTATATCACTTTAACAATTAATTTTGTAAGAATCATAACTAGACAATGTACAAGGAGAAAATCCCAACCCCTACCACGTGGGACAAGTGGTCGGGGTGGATATTCGCTTCAACGCGATAGTACTTGTCATGATTCGAAGAAGATATAAGTTGCATTCGGAAGACTATACTTAAATACATGTGTCCCCTCTTTAATAGCTTAAATTTTTAGATAAATTAATTTGTCATGGTATCAGTGTATGTAAAAGATTTCACTTATGTCTTACTGTTGTCCATTTATAAAAAATTGTACATGTGTCAAACTTTTGATAAAAAAGATATTGACCAAGAAAATTGAAGCTAACAAGTTCTTGTCTACCTTCTTGTCAAGACAAAAGTAACTGGGGCTCTTTGAATAGGGATTCTAGATGATTATTGTTGTCAAATAAGAGTTGAGAATTTGAGAAGCAAAAATTTGGCCAAGGATTTTCAATATCGCTCTCATTTTATGATTTTTGAAGGCTATTCATAGATATATCAAGCCTATGGACTTCTCAATCTTTAGCACTTTTATGCTCATGTTTCAACTTTTAGTTGGGTTGCCCGAAATTCTAGATGATTCTATGACACGTGGCTACTAATTATTATCTCAGCAGTCTTTTTAATTTGATTTTTGTGCTGTTCTTTTTGTAACTAACTTTGCCACATGAAGATTTTCCACGTGCTTCAAAAGATACTTTGTTGCTTATGGTTAATGGGCTAGATATTCATCATTTTACCTCCTTCACGTTACGATACTTCACCAAGACCCTTCGGTTATTCTTTGCTAACTCAATCTTTTAACTACGGCCATATGGAGATGTAAGGGTGACAAATACGTGTAGCGGGATGCCTATGATAAAGTCTAAACAATACTTTATATTGAGTGATTGTTACATCGATTACTTCGCCTTAGGCGAAGTATTACGCCAAAGCTTTAAACTAAGCTTGCTTTAACTCCATCATCTTACTAGGCCTTGAGTGGCATGTGATCTCTACCTTTTCCGTCAATTTGGTGTTTTTGTGAGCTCTCTTTGGCTGTGTGTGTTTCTTGACATAGCAAAAGAATCCCCCCATGTATGAGGGAGCATGTTGATCATTGATTAAATTTACATAAACAAATATGTTATATCTTTAATAATTTAAACTTTTTAAATAATATCGTTCAATTATTCAAGATGGCTTTGGCCCTAATAGCTAATTGGGTTCTATAAATTATAAGATATTAATGGGAAAAATTGCCTATAAGTCATCTCCACATGACTTGTTTCAAATTAGGTCAAAATATTTTTAAAATTGTCATTAAGTTATACTTTCAACAATATTTTAATTTAATTTCAAAATCACCCATGTAATCCAAATTTTCTATCAACGAGTTCTTCCAACTCCACAAATCGTCTCCACCTCCCAAGCAACCTCCGACGAGTTCCTTCAAAATTGCAGATTTTTTTCTCTCTCGTAGATTTATGCATATTCTTTTTGATGCTTGTTTGTCTTTCCATGGGCGATCAAAGAGAACTCGTAGTCTCCTAGATTTTTAGATTGAGAGTTCTTGGGTTCTGTTAGAAACACCGTCATTTGTCGATTGGAGGCGGCAGAGAGTGGTGGTGCAATAGATAATTTTTGATATAGAAGCTTTGATTGGGTGGACAAAAGAAAGGCTCTTGAATGAAATAGTAATCTCTATTGTCGGATTTGTAAATTGCTTAATTTTTTATTTAATTTTTTTTCATCAATTTAAGTTTGTTCTTAACTAGCAATAGTTGGAAAAAGTGGGAAGATGTGGGTTGGAGGTAATTTTGAAGGGTTTTGAAGGAGGTAATCTTGACGAAGGAAAGTAGAGGTGCGAGATAAGAAGATGATAAGAAGGCTGGTTATGGAGATGAAAGCAGAAGCTCAATAGGGTGAGCCAATAAACAACGAGGGCGTACTCTTGACTATAAGGAGTTAACTGAAGAGGGGTGTAATTGCAGTAAAGAATGTAGCTTGTGAGAGGCTGTTGGATCAGAGGGTAGAGTTAAAAATGAAGTAAAAAAAGTTGAATGACTACTTGAACCGCTTCCATGTTGCAATGCCTAAGCCATTTGACCAGAAAGAAAGGCCACCATGTATAACTGAGGCTGTCTTAGAAGCTAAAGCCAAGAAAGCTGAGCAAGTTGCAGAGAAACAGATCAAGCTGGAGAAGTATCTGGAGGATGAGAATGGAGGTGCACGTGTATGTCCATGAGTGGCCATGATAGGTGGAGTAAAGTGGCCATGATTTGTTGCTGTAAATATCAGTTTGAATTTTCTATAGAGATGATACTGTATTATAGAAAACAGTACATAAAAAATAGTATCATTATATTAGTTGTGGCCATGATTTATACAGAATAATGACTTGATCTTGTATTAAGTTGGCCATTAGATTTTTTTTGTGTTGTTAGTCATGTGTGTTGTTAGTCATGTGTGTTGTTTGATATTGTATTATACAAAACAGTATCACAAAAAACAGTGCACAACAGAAATAGACATAGAATTCGCATACGTGCTCAGAATTTTTATTATAATATGTTTTCGGAATGGTCTCGACGAGCCGGTCAAGACCAGTAGTTTTGCTACTGTGTATGATGGATTTTGCCCATTTGAAATCATCTCTTTAACTTAAAATGACAATCTTTAATTTTTTTGTCAAAACAGTATCATACATACTAAAACAATATCACAGCTAAACGTATCTTAATATATTAGTATCATGTATGAAAATATCTTAATAAAACAGTATCACGTACACACTTTTCTCGACTCTAGTATATGTCACTCTGTTCGGTTCTTATAGAAGAAACAAATAAAAAAGAGAATGTCCGTAAACTGGGTTTAACATCTTACCCAATCCATTTGAATATAATTTTAGGCTTGTGTGTGAAGATGGAACTACTTAAACCTTGAGGTATAGAATTGTTTATTTTAATTGCTTCCTTCAGACTCTTCAAAAATTATTAGGCACTTGAACCTCAGGTACAACTCAAAATTGGAAAATTAGAGGCTACTTGAAACTTCATAACATAAGAACTGGACCAAACAATTCTTCGTTAACAACATCAGCATTTGGGAAAATTTCAACTATGGTGGGTTGCACAAAATTTCCTTCGGACTCAATAACATTCCACCTGTGAGTATCTTTTCCTGACTATAACACATTAGTAGGCAATATTTGTAAAAGTCGTGTACACAATAAAAGGCTAAAGGAAAAGCAGTTCACTACTTTTATGTGACTTCATTTATAAGGCAATACAATTACTTAAAGTAATTATATTATTATTAAAATACTCCATTAGTAGTATAAGACCATTAATACTATTTGCATTTAATAACATTATCATAGATTAAAATAGTATCATAGGTTGAAACATTATCATAATAAAATAATATCATAGATAAAAGCATGGTGTAAGTGTACCATAGCACATTATCTATATAAAACAGTATCATAGACAAAAAAGTATCATATATAAAACTAAGTACAAGATGTTTTGTCCAAATTGAAGTAATGATACTGTTTTGAAAATGCTCCATTAATACTACAAAATCATAGGTTTAAACATTGTCATAATAAAACAGTATCAAAGATAAACGTATGGTATGAATATATCAATGTACATTATCACTACTAAAAATTGTCTTTTCACCAACGAAAATTTACCAACGGATTATTTCCATTGGTAATCAGCAACGGATTATCCATTGGTAAAAGTGATGACCGTTCACCTACAGTAATGAGCGACGGCTTTTCCATTGGCAAAGGTAATAATTTTTCACCAACGAATTTTCACCTTTCACCAACGGAATATCCATTGGTTAAGAGTGAATCATATTACCTACGAAAATTTTGTTGGTGATATTAATTAATTTAGAAAACCAAAAAATATTTCGACCTTTCACCAACGGAATATCCGTTGGTAAAGAGTGAATCATATTACCAACGAAAATTATGTTAGTGATATTAATTAATTTTGAAAACCAAAAAATATTTCGATTTTTCACCAACGGAATAAACGTTGGTGAAGAGTGAATCATATTACCTACGAAAATTCCGTTGGTGATATTAATTAATTTTGAAAACCAAAAAATATTTCGATCTTTCACCAACGAAATATCCATTGGTAGAGAATGAATCATATTACCTACAAAAATTCCGTTGGTGATATTAATGAATTTTGAAAATCAAAAATATTTTCGACCTTTCACCAACAGAATATCCGTTGGTGAAGAGTGAATCATATTACCTACGAAAATTCCATTGGAAATATTAATTAATTTTGAAAACCAAAAATATTTAGACCTTTCACCTACGAAATATCCGTTGGTGAAGAGTGAATTAATAACCTACGAAAATTTCGTTGGTGATCTTAATGAATTTTGAAAACTAAAAAATATTATCGACCTTTCACCTACGAAATATCCGTTGGTGAAGGGTGAATCATATTATCTACAGAAATTCCGTTGGTGATATTAATTAATTTTGAAAACCAAAAAATATTTCGACCTTTCACCTACGGAATATCCGTTAGTGAAGAGTGATTCTTATTACTTACGGAAATTCCGTAGGTGATATAAATCAATTTTGAAGACCAAAAAACACAATTCATCTATTCAAATAAAAGAAATTTATGTGAAGAGTAATTCATAAGTCAAAAAAAATCTTTCAACCTATTACCCACAAATAATCCATATGTAATATTACTATTTCAACCATTGAGCTAAAGAAAATGTTGGTGAAGAGTGAATTTTGTTACCCGCATATATTTTCATGAGTAATGTAAATCGAATTTTGAAAATGAAAAAAGATTCAACTATATGAAATTGAATGTTAATCACTTATGGATTAGTCGTAAATTAAGTTTCATTCAGAACATGTTCGGAAGGCATTTTCATCTCCAAAATCTATTTTTGACCATGAGTTTTTTGACTTTTCAAAAGAATTTGAGATAAAATGACTAAATTACCCTTTAACTTTCAAATGACATTTAATTGATTGAGTGCAATTTTGTCCAATTGCAATGTAAGTCAAAAAGTGTGTAAGAGGAATTCAGTCATGAGCCACCAAATTTAATGCAAAATGGATTTTGGAGATAAAAAAACAACAGCTGAACAAGCACTCATTTAACATTCAAATGTTTTACAACGAAGTTATAAATGCAATTACAATAATAAAAAAGATTCAAACCATAATCTCATACGAAGAAAATATAGGTGGAGTAGTTTACCTATTGTACAACATCACTTTAGTTGGACATTTCGTGTTTAAATGTGAAAGCAAATAATGTTTATCATCATTTTATACGGTTTGTACTGACTATAAATTTTTTCGAGCAATGTGATATTTTATGTTTAAGTGTTAATGAGAATGTGGAATTTGATTTTCACTAATATTTATTTTTACTTTATAAAAATTATAGAAAATGTTTCTAATTGAACTAATATATATTATAAAACAAAAACAATTACAAGAATTCATTTGTTTCCAATGGCTTCATTTGTAACTTCACAACTCTTAGGTCAAAGGTTCAAGTCACATTACATCCATTCTAAATTAATAAAATAATAAAAATGCTTGACAGAGCTTACCAAATTGGGTCGGGCCTTTGGTGGATCGAGTTTCAAGCCCATAATTGACGAGTCGGGTCAGGGTTCCACCAAGTATATAAAATTATTATTTTTTAATTATTAAAAATTTACACTATTACTTACGAAATTTCCATAGGTAAAGACTTAGGACATTACCTCACAGAATTTCCATTGGTAATAGTGTTTGTCATTCTATTGCTATTTTGAGGGTCGTTGAAAGTTACCAACGAAAATTTCGTTGGTAAAAAGCGTGTTATTACCAACATAAATTACATTGGTAAAGGGTTTGGACATTACCAGCGGAAATTGCATTGGTAATAGTGTGTATCATTACCAGCGGATATTCCGTAGGTAAAGTTGGGACATTACCAGCGGAATTTCCGTTGGTAATGACAAACATATTACCAACGGAAATTCCGTTTGTGAAGATCACCAACAAAAATTCTGTTGGTAACTTTCAGCGACCCTCAAAATAGCAACGGAAATTCCGTTGCAAATAGTCCGTTGGTAGCGACTATTAGGAACGGATTTCATTAACAAAGAACGAAAAATTAAACCACGAAGCCACGGTTTTTGTAGTGTATCTAGAAAAAGCGATGTCATCGTAGATATCTTGATGTCAATAAAATAGTATTATAACAAAACAATATCAAAATAAAACAGTATCACAACAAAAAAGTATCACAATTAGTGTTTTTTTACAATTAATGGTATGTTGATCATTTAGCTTTAAAATGTGACTTTAATTAAATTAAAGTCATAAGTGCCAAAACAGTGACCGACTTTGAATTTACCCATATTAATGCGCAACTTCAAAGTTGCATGCTAAAATCAACACTCACTATTTTCTTGTATTTTTATTCTCGTAATACTTTACATTGCATGAGGTCATGACTGCCGACAAGCAAAAAAACGATAATCCCCAAAGCACCGAACAATTATGGCATATTTATGAGATCAGATTGAACCGTACACTAATAAAGAAACTAGTACAAAGATCATATTTATGAACCTACAGACCACACAAATAATTTAATATATATTTTTTAACTTATGTTACAAAGAGAACAAGTACAAAAAAGAACTGTCTAGTATTGTAAAATATTTTCTCCTGGACTTTTCACAGTTCCTCCCTTGCTTTATTTTGTATATATAGAGAGTGATAATTGGATTATTAATAAAAAAAATAAAATGCTCATACAATGAATTGAGCGCAATAAACATATTAATTAATGAGCGTGGATGTGGATCCCACGTGGATGATGGAATAGAGCATTATGTGTATGAGGCTTCAAATGGAAAACATTTAGCTCCACAGGAAATGGGTATTGAGGAAATTATTTGGGCCAGTTTGGAGAAAGGTCCTACTCTAATACCATGACAAAGTTGACGGACACATGGTAAAGGAAAAAAAAAACGAAATATTAGACTGTAGAAACTTGACGGACACTGTCCCTACAATACGATCACCAAAACGGAAAAGAAAAGAAGAAACAACGAAATTCTAGAATAAAAAATACCAAATTGCAGAAACTTCACGGACACCATCTCGTAGTGTTTGAGATTAAACTTCCTCTCATGAAATTTTTCTTTGATACCATGTTAAACAATGATCAATGAGAACAAAGAAAATAAAGACTAGAAGTGTAATGTATAGTGCAGATGTTTATAGTGAATGACCTGGTGAAATGTATTGATATACTAGAAGTGTAAAACAAACAAAAATTATAAATACAAATCAAGATTCACTTACCTTAATGTGGTCGATTATCGTGGGTTCCTACATATCGGCCGGTCATTTCCACGCTGAGAAGATGGGGTCCAAATCACAAATAATCACTGGGGTTTTCTTCAAACAAAAGTGAAAATCAAAAGAATGAAAAAAAAAAAAAAAAAGACAAAGCAAAATAACCATTTCGTAGCTCGCTTCGATTGGAGACAAGATTGTGGCAGACAAAACTAGGGTTTTCACATTAAGAATTTTCCCTCAATTCCACTACTGAAGGAGATGGGTAAAATCATGTTACCTTTTGATAAGTGCATTTTGTACACTTATTCGGGCCTTTAAACCAAGCTATTATCCCGTCATATCATTGATTTTATACTTAATTTATTGTATTACTCTTCCTATTTCAATTTTGGACCCGTTTATAAGTAATTGGAGAAGAATGGACGGAAAGAACAATAATTTGGTGAAATCGACGAGTAAATGAGGAAGAAGATGAAATCAATATGTTAAGGTGTGTTAGAGTGACAATGAAGAGTTTGAAGTAACTAATCAAACACTTGAAAGTCAAATAACCGAATTGAGAAACCAAAGCATGTGGTAAATTCGAACACAAATTTTGGTATTGAAATCTTCATAAGACAAATGATATACTATTGAAAAAATAATTGAATTATGAATCCACCACTTTTTACATATCTCAATTTGGAGTTTTCTACAAGTTATGATCATTTGAAAAACAGCTGCCTAGTGTATTTTTGACAAACGCGGATTTTGTTTTTATTTTGTGTTCGATCGCAATTAGGAAACCTTTTGAGAGTGATTTTAATATTTTTTTGGGATCTTTTGGGGCACTATTATGAAACTATAAATATGAGTTATTAACTCATAATTAAAGGAGCTGGATTTAGAGTCGATTTGGGAGCCGAATTAAGGCGGTTTTGAGAGAAAAACAAGAAGAGAAACAAGAAACGGAGATCAAGAATTACTATTTCAAGAATTCAACGAAGATCAAGATTAAGATTTCTTATCTTTCAAGTTTTCTTCCAATCCGGGTGATGGCTTCCATATTTTATTTTTATTTTTATTTTCTTCTTCCTAGTATGTTAGGCTAAATCTTTTAGTGCTAGGATTATGATGAAACTTGTATCATGATCCTTTAACTTTTTGAACCTAACTTTTGATATTTAAGCACGTTTTTAATTCTAAATAATTGATATTGATTTCTCTTCATCTACAATTATGTGCGCAATAGTTGTATGATTCTTGCTGCTTATTTTACCATCGAGAGATTGAAAATATGTTATACATAGTATCAATTATCGTAGAGTCCAATAGGGGATAGAGATGTACTGCTATGTTGTACATGATCTTTAAGTATTCACAAATTCTAATACATTCTTGTATGTTCGCATCCGTCATAGAGATATAGTCGGGTCACTTATAGGGATATGTTTAATTCTACTCAAGAGAGATTGTTAAACAAGTTAAGAATATTGATCTTCATAATAAAATCATGTTATCAAATTCAACGGTTCGGGTTAAAGGAAATTGGTATAAGTGGATTCGAGATCCTAGTATGCTTTTCTTTTCCAATGTTAAAGTAATTCTTATCATAAACAATCTTTTACTTAATTGAGTTATAATTATTTAATTGTTCTTAGTTTATTATTATAATTATTTCTTAATCACCAATTTTTCAAAGTTCACTAGATTTGGTTAAGGTTAGTATAATTACAACTGAACTATCTAAATTCCTGTGGGTACGATACTTGGACTCGGAATCTATTTTATTACTTGTGCGATCCGTACACTTACGTGAGATTGTTTATTTTAAATAAATAAAATAAAAAGAGTAAGAAGTGCTCGGTAAGGATTGCAAGGTTAGGACTTCGAGAGACTAAAAGATGAAAATTTAGAAATGACTCATCATCCTAGTTTTAGGAATACAAGTTTCTAATTTTTACCACTTTATTTGAAAAAGTATTGTAGTGATCAATATGAACCAAATTCCATAGAACACCTCGAGATTAGAGAGAAAAACATTAGAAGTGTAATATTTTACGAGGGGTGTAAGGAATAAAAGACAACAAAGGGTTCGAAATTGTAAAAATATCAACAACACAATATTGGTCGTGGTCTTATATAGGAGTAAGTTCAATATTTGGTTATTCACACACTCACAAAAGGTCGAGCATCGGATAAGTAAAAATTTATTTGTTGTGTTGTTATTTCTAAAAATGTTACTTTATATTCGAATTTGAGGCATATGGTAAGAAATTTAACATTAACTCAATTCCTGATAATTCTTTTAGCTTAGTTTAAATTTGTAGTTTAATTTTATTTTTGTTCGAGAACGAACAAAGGTTTAGTTTGAGGGTGTTTGATAAGTGTATTTTGTGCACTTATTCGGGCCTTTAAACTAAGCTTTTATCCCGTCATATTATTGATTTTATATTTAATTTATTGTATTATTCTTCTTATTTCAAGTTTAGACCTATTTATAAGTAATTCAATAAAAATGGACGAAAATAGCAATAATTTGGTGAAATTGACGAGTGAATGAGGAAGAAGATAAAATCAATAAGTTAATCGTGTTGGAGTGACAACGAAGAGTTGAAGCAACTGATCAAACACTTGAAAATAAAAGAACCAAATTGAGAAACCGAAGCATGTAGGGAAATTTGAACACAAATTTTGGTATTAAAATCTTTACAAGGCAAATGATATACCATTGGAAAGATGATTGCATTACGAGTCCACCACTTTTTACGAATCTCAATTTGGAGTTCCTACAAGAAGTTATGACCATTTGAAAAACAGTTGCCCAGTATATTTTTGGTAGACGCGGATTTTGTTTTCTTTTTGTGTTCGACTTCAATTGGAAAACTTGTTGGGACGCGATTTTAATAATTTTTGGGATCTTTTGGACACTATTATAAAACTATAAATATGAGTTATTAACTCATAATTAAAGGAGCCGGATTTAGAGACGATTTGGGAGCCGAATTAAGGCCGATTTTTGGGAGAAAAATAAGAATAGAAACAAGCAACGGAGATCAAGAATTACTCTTTCAAGAATTCAACGAAGATCAAGAGCAAGATTTTTTCTCTTTCAAGTTTTCTTCCTATCCTGGTGATGGCTTTAATATTTTCTTTTATTTTTTATTTTCTTCTTCCTAGTATGTTAGGCTAAATCTTTTAGTGTTAGGATTATGATGAAACTTGTATCATGATCCTTTAATTCTTTAAACATAGTTTTTGATATTTAAGCACATTTTTAATTCTGAATAATTGATATTGATTTCTCTTCATCCACAATTATGTGTGCAATAGTTGTATAATTCTTGTGGCTTATTTTATCATCGAGAGATTGAAAATAAGTTATACATAGTATCAATTGTTGTAGAGTCCGATAGGGGATAAAGATATACCACTATGTTTTACGTGATT
Organism: Forsythia suspensa; assembly: GCA_023638005.1. NCBI lineage: Eukaryota > Viridiplantae > Streptophyta > Magnoliopsida > Lamiales > Oleaceae > Forsythia > Forsythia suspensa. The sequence goes on from CM042667.1 coordinate 16,959,647, forward strand.
TTTAAGTATTTACAAATTCTAATGCATTCTTGTATATTCGCATCCGTTATAGAGATATAGTCAGGTCACATATAGGGATATGTTTAGTTCTACTCGAGAGACATTGTTAAACAAGTTAGGAATATTGATCTTCATAATTAAATCATGTTATTAAATTTAACGGTTCGGGTTAAAGAAAATTGGTATAAGTGGATTCGAGATCCTAGTAAGCTTTTCTTTTCCTTTCTTTTTCAAAGCTAAATTAATTCTTCTCTATTTTAATATCTTATTTGTTTGAATTAGTTAATTATTCTTAGTTTACATTTTAGTTAGTTCTTAAGCATACAAACATCTAAAGTTTATTCGATTTGGTTAAGATTAGTATTATTGACATTGAATTATCTAAATCTCTGTGGGTACGATACTTGAACTCATAATCTATTTTATTACTTGTGCGATCCGTACACTTGTGGAATATTAAACACATAAAATCGCTGACTAGTTTTTGGCACCGTTGCTGGTGATTTAGTTTTAGTTCTTTTTAATTATTTTAACACTAATTCGAACTTTATTTATTTAATTTTTTATTATTATTATTATTATTTTTTTTATTATTATTATTATTATTATTATTATTATTTCTTTAATTTATTTCAATGTTCGACTTGTCTCTTTTCAAACCACTACACAAGATAGAAGATCAGGAGATTAATGAAGACGATATGCTAGTTGGAGACTTTATAACTCAACATATCATCTAGAGCCAATCTAGTATTGATGAGGACAACATGCTTGTTGGAGATTTCTTTGCAATGAAGCGTGCCATTAAAGCGAGATACGAGGCTACTTATGAAATTGATGAGGACAACATGCTTTTTGTAGATTTCATCGCAATGCAGCGGGTTAATATGGCGAGATATGATGCAACCTCTGAGATTGATGAGGAAGTAGACACTATCACGGTATTATCTGCAAAAATAGATTATTTGGCACACAAAGTAGAGAGCATGTCACATTCAGTCTATGCGATGCAAATGAAAAAATCAACTTGTGAAGAGTGTGGGGGTAAATCACTGCACATCAGAATGCCCTATTCTATCACAGCAACCCGAGCAAGCCGAATATGTTCAAGGTGGTAAATACCTGCAAGATAATCCATTCTCCAATACATTTAATCCAGGATGGCGTAATCATCCAAATTTCTCTGGGAGAGATAATCAGAATAATATCAAACCACAAGGTCCTTAGTTTGAGCAGCCAAAAAAGAAAATCTCACTAGAAGACACATTTAATAAATTCATAGAGAAAGCTGAATAGTACATAGAATCTAATAATCTGTTCATGAGAAAGACGAAAACCACTCTTCAGAATCAATGCGCCTCAATAAAGAATCTCGAGACACAAGTCGGTCAAATAACAGTTGCTATATCAGGCAAAGTACCAGATACGTTGCTAAGCAATACAGAGATGAATCCTTAGGAATATGTTAAAGCTATTATATTAGAAGTGGGGTTCAGTTACCAGAAATTCATGTAAAGATGCCAGATGCAAATAAAGAAAAGGTACTATCCACTGATTAGGATGACTTGATCTTGGGAGAGATGTCTAAGGTTTTGGATAATAGATATGTCATCCAACTCGAGGAAGCACCAATTAAAGAAGAAGATTATGTGGAAAAAGAGAAGTGATTCTAAATGGGTAAAATGAAAAAGTGACATTTAATTGTGTTGCACTTATCAAGCAATTCTCCGACTCCCCTCTTTCTTCTAAATTTGATTTTGTGATCAAGGTCGATGAAGAAGTTGATGTTGAAGTTTTCGTAGTTGTGTTCGAGCAAGATACTAAACTACAATCACATTTTTATAAGGAGCGTAAATTCAAAATTTTGAGAACAAACGAAAAATAGTGCAAAGTCAATAAATGCAAGCAAAACAGGTCATCCAAAGTACTATTCAAAGTGCCGTAAAGCAACCAGACAATTAGTCAAGTTAATGACTATAAATAAGCGCTTAATGAGAGGCAACCTATTTTCTAACTTTTTTATTTACTTGCTTTATATGTAGTAGTTTTAATTAGTTTAAATAATTCACTAGTTTTTATTTCATTTATTATTTAATGCACTTATAAAGCCCCACCATGTCCAGGATGTCACACTTTGTGAGTCGCTTGGTTAATATCTATGACATCATCTTTTGACCAAGAGTCGCAGCACTACATCTGAGTCCACTTCAACCGGACCTTCAACCAGCTAGATCCATCTTCTCCACATCTATCTCTGGGAGTAACTGATCTCTTCCCTCCTTTATTTACTTTATTTTGTTATTACATTGGAGACAATGTAATGTTTTAGTTTGAAGGTGGGTTAAGTGTCAGGTAACTTAATTATTTTGAATTTGCTTATTATTCGGGTCTATATACCTGGAGATTTTATTTTTTAAAATTTTTTTTTTATTATTTTGGTTTTGAAAAAAACTCAAAAAAAAAAATATTTCTAGCTATTATTGAATATCTTTCTGCCAATGATGATATTTGTTTGAATTAAGTACGTTTTTAATTAAAATATTAGACAACATTTTAACTCGTGCTTTTGCTTGAATACTTATCTATGTTAGAATAGATTTGAAACACATAGCCACTATTGACTTATCACTTATTAGAAACATGACTTGAGTGTATGGGTTCATATTATTGACTTAGAATTACTGTGAAAAGATTCCATTCCTAAATTCTTAAACTAGTAACCAAATTGTTTGAGAACAGTTTGAGCGTGTTAAAGTTTGAACATGTTTTTGTAGAATTTTGATGGTTTGAGTTTTCTAGGTCTAATATTTGGTTGAATAGGTTGTAGTCAAAGAATCTAAATCGAGCACTACTCAATGCTGATAAAAAAAATATCTGACTCGAACAATTAAGCCTGTTAGGGTATTTTGAAATCTGGTGCCCTAAGGTCATCTGACTTGGGAGTCATTGGGCCAAAGCTCGCTACATGGGTCATTATTAAAATTTTTGTTTACATATTTACTTCTTTTATAGCCAGTGAAACTCGAGCAATTAAGTCTGTTAGGGTATTTCAAAACTTGATGTCCTATGGTCATCTGACTTGGGAGTAATCGGCCCAAAGTTTTTTACAATGGTTACATAGAAAACTTATGAAAGAGAAGTATTGCATAGAATGTAAGGAATTTTACTACTTTATTTGAAAAAGCATTGTATTGATCAATAAGAACCAAATTCCCTAGAACACCTCGGGATTGGAGAGAAAATCATTAGAAGTGTGATATTTTATGAGATGTGTAAGGAATAAAGACTACAAAGGGTTCAGAATTGTAAAACTATCAACAACACAATATTAGTCGTGGTCTAATATAGATGTAAGTTCAATATTTGGCTATTCACACACTCACAAAAGGTCGAGCATCAGATAAGTAAAAATTTATTCATTGTGTTGTTTAATATATTTCTAAAAATGTTACTTTATATTCGAACAAGAGACATATAGTAAGAAATTTAACATTAACTCAATTCCTGTTAATTCTTTTAGCTTCATTTTAATTTGTAGTTTAATTTTATTTTTGTTCGATGATGAAAAATGTTTAGTTTGGTGGTGTTTGATAAGTACATTTTGTGTACTTATTCGGACCTTTAAACCAAGCTTTTGTCCCGTCATATTATTGATTTTATACTTAATTTATTGTATTATTTTTTCTATTTCAATTTTGGACCCGTTTATAAGTAATTTGAGAAGAATAGACGGAAAGAGCAACAATTTGGTGAAATCGACAAGTAAATGAGGAAGAAAATAAAATCAATAATTTAAAGTGTGTTGGAGTGACAATGAAGAGTTGAAGCAACTTATCAAACACTTGAAAGTCAAATAACCGAATTGAGAAACCGAAGCATGTGGTGAAATTCGAAAAAAAAATTGGTATTAAACTCTTCACAAGGAAAATGATATACCATTGGAAATATAATTAAATTACGAGTCCACCACTTTTTACGGATCTCGATTTAGAGTTTTCTACAATAAGTTATGGCCGTTTGAAAAACAGCCGCCTAGTGTATTTTTGGCAGACGTGGATTTTGTTTTCTTTTTTGTGTTTGACTCCAATTGGGAAATCTTTTGGGACGCGATTTTAATTATTTTGTGGGACTTTTGGGGTTACTATTATAAAACTATAAATATGAGTTATTAACTCATAATTAAAGGAGCCGGATTTAGAGCCGATTTGGGAGCCAATTTAAGGCCGATTTTTGGGATAAAAATAAGAAGAGAAACAAGAAACGGAGATAAAAAATTACTCTTTCAAGAATTCAACGAAGATCAAGATCAATATTTCTTCCTATCTGGGTGATGGCTTCCATATTTTATTTTTATTTAATTTTTTTCTTCCTAGTATGTTAGGCTAAATTTTTTAGTGCTAGGATTATGATAAAACTTGTATCATGATCCTTTAATTTTTTTAACCTAGTTTTTGATATTTAAGCACGTTTATAATTTTAAATAATTGATATTGATTTTTCTTCATCTACAATTATCTGCGTAATAGTTGTATGATTCTTGTCGCTTATTTTACCATCAAGAAATTGAAAATAGGTTATACATAGTATCAATTGTCGTAGAGTTCGATAGAGGATAGAGATATACCGCTATGCTTTACGTGATCTTTAAGTATTCACAAATTCTAATGCATTCTTGTATGTTCGCATCCGTCATAGAGATATAGTTGGATCACATATAGGGATATGTTTAATTCTACTCGAGAAAGATTGTTAAACAAGTTAGGAATATTGATCTTCATAATTAAATCATGTTATTAAATTCAACGATTCGTGTTAAAGAAAATTTGTATAAGTAGATTTGAGATCCTAGTAAGCTTTTCTTTTCATTTCTTTTTAAAAGCTAAATTAATTCATCTATATTTTAATCTCTTATTTGTTTGAATTTAATTAGTTAATTATTCTTAGTTTATATTTTAGTTTGTTCTTAAATATACAAATATCTAAAGTTTATTCGATTATGTTAAAGTTAGTATAATTAACATTGAACTATCTAAATCTCTGTGGATATGATACTTGGACTCATAATCCATTTTATTACTTGTGTGATCCGTACACTTGCAGATTATTAAACACATAAAATTCCCAACACCTTTTTTCCCGCAAGACATTATTTGGTTTAATTTTAAATGCAACACGCCATTTCTAATTACGTTCTGTCTACTACTCATTTAATTAAGATTAAAAGTTTTTTAATTTAATTAATATAGGTTTTAGAAATTTCAATTCTGATTTCTCATTGGACTGATAATATCTGCTAGGTGAAAATCTACTAATAATGGTGAGAAATCAATTAACACGATATCCGTATCCTGCCATGAGTTCCTTGGAAACCCGTTTGAGGAGAGCGCGATAACTCAACGTGAGTAGGAGACTAGGAGATAAAATTAGGTGATATCTTGTCTATTTCCCAGCACTTTCATATATGAACGGCAAAAATTTCATGATCACTTCAAAGTAATCATACGTATGTGCCTAAATCAGACAGCGGAGAATAATCAAATTGAAATATATGATTACTTTGAAGAATCCAGAGGAACAGTCAAGATTCAAATGCAAGTCCTTTACCTCCCCAATTTCATCAAATACTGGAGATGCAACCTTATGGTTAATGAGAGAGCTGTGGCGATATAAAATTTTTATTAAGTGGACATTTGTAAAAATAAAGGTCTGTTTGATTCCACTATTTTCTATAGAAAATGTCACATCCGTAGAAAATAATGTCAAATCAGAGGAAAATATTTTTCTACTTTGGTGTTTGATACAAGGTGGAAAAAGAAAATGAATTCTTGGGTACTGTTACCACACGATTCTGATATGGCCTCCACGTCAGCAATTGCCCCATCTAGGCCCAGCAAGAGCCTCATCTAGGCCCTGCTGGGGCCTCAGAAATTTTAATAAAGGGCTCCGGAGGCCCATCAAACATCTTAGCTTTCTGCGGTCAGGTTTCGGCGAGGCCCATTGAGTGACTTAGCGTCCCATGCCGAACCATAGGGCCTCGCAGGAATTCGTATCAATTGGAACTGGCAGACAGCGTGATATGCCGGAATGACCAGAGAAGTAGTTAAGGAAAGATTGCGTTGGTTTGGCGCACAGATCCTCACAAGAAAACCGAATCATAATCTCTTAAAATCATGTAACGTGATAAGTTTAGAGAAGGAAGAGAATCTTGGAGATTGCCTTGACAAGGAAGGATCCTTATCCCATAAAAAAGGAGGATCCGATTGGGTGTCTGATCGATTTGTTACCTAAATCGATCAGAACTCTTGCGCTATAAATACGACGTATTCGGTTGTTCCAAGGTACGCTCTTTTTCGCACTTGAACCCCACCCTTAAACTCTGCTCAAACTTTTGCCTGCTTGTCCCTCCCATACCCAATTATTTACCTCCCCCCGTGTATTATCTCCATATACCGGCAATTGACTAGATCGTCGGAGTACCAACGATCGCCGGATCTTTTTTTCCGGTGATCTTGGTGCCTAACGGTCGTCCGAGTGTGCAAGTAACATACAGGTTGGCAGAGGAGTGACTGGAGATCTGTTGGCACGTGGACGTTGCGTGTTTCGACGTCAACAGATTGGCACCGTCTGTGGGAATGGAAAAATATTACACGGCCTAGAACTTGTGGTAAAAACACGTTTTCTACCAAAAGGAGCATGGCAACTGAACATTCCATAGAGGAAAAAGTAGAGTCTCACCATACTGATATGCGGCAGGAAAGCATTCAGGACCTCCAAAACGTGACCCGACGCAAGAGGAGAAGATAGCTACAGAAACAAACGGTTGAACAGGAGAATCAAGACTTGAAGCTGGATAATGCCGGATGAAGGCAGCGCTTGAACTGTTGGAGAATCAATCCCTCAACATGGACCCAAGCGCAGTTGTGCTCGGAGAAGCCCTTCACGGTCCGGTTTGCTGGAAAGTCGACCATCGCGGGGAGACACGCCCGTCTTTAACAGTCGGCACCTGCGTAACATCGCCTCGAAGCCCTCACAGGATGACCAGAAGGGAAGACCTCTCCCAGTGCGAAAAAGTTGCCCCGTTCCTGCTGCTAGTGTGTTCGACAAGTTGGGGGTGGGATCCTCCATAGCACCACCCCTACCCGAACACAAATAGGGCGATGAACACTGGCGAGGCCCGGACGGAAAGAAGGAGGGCCACGAAGCAAGATCATGGAAAGACCGAGGACGAGAAAGAAAGGTTGGAATGTTACAAGGATGACGATGATGAGAACCTCCCGTTCACCCGCTACATGAAAGCCATGGAGATACCTGCGAACTTCCAGATGCCTTTAATGGACAAGTACAACGGGAGGGGTGACCCCATGAACCACATAAACACGTATAAGATGAAGCTCCAAGGTCAATCCCCTGCGGTGAAATGCCAAAACTTTAATACCACGCTCACGTCCGACGCAAAGAGATGGTACAATAAGCTGAAACCAGGAAGTATCCAGAGCTGGCCATAGCTCAAAAAGGAATTTGTCAATGCCTTCATTGGCAATCGGACGATGGTAGCCGACATTGCCCAGCTCCACGACATCCGACAAAAGGAATGAGCAACTGTCAAGAGCTACTTCAAGAGGTTTAGTCATGTCATCAACAAAATCGAGACTGTAACTGATGAAAAGGCTCTGGATACGCTTGTGATCGGACTGCACATGCGCACTCCCTTCTGGAGGGATGTGCAGAGCAGTCAACCAAATACTTACAGTCAGTTATTGGACTTGGTCCGGTAGCGAGATTCGATCAGAAGAGATGATCGAAAATCGGAGAAGCGCGAAAGGAGAGAGAGAGACCGCCATGTAAGAGAAGAGCGACGTTCTCCCAGCCTCGCTTTCTCTCACTTTCAAAAAGGCACTTCTCCATTCTCAACGAGCGACCGACTGAGATTCGATCAAACAGAGGTAGCCCCTGTTCTCCATCCCAGAGCGCCCGTGGTGGCCTCCATGCCAGCCGCAACACAGCCCAAATTCTGTCGGATACATAGGACCAGGGTGCATAACACGGAGGATTGCCCAGACGTGAGAGAATTAATAAATCGCGGGAACCACAAGCATGGAGAGGGGGATCAACTCGCGAGAGGACGTGGAGGGCCATCCACACAGGGGCGAAGACCTCCTCTTTGGTGCCAGAACGATGGCCCCCGACGTAATAAAGTGAGAAATGACAGAAATAGGGACCCGTCGAGGCTAGAAGGACTTGCGGTGGCTCCCCCTGTTCGGGAGATAAACACCATCATAGGAGGGCCTTATGTCGAAGGGCACACTATGAACTCGCAGCGTAACTATGCAAAGGCGGCGAGAGAAGAATCCCTGGAAAGTTGGCAGGTTCACGGGCATCGACCAAAAGCACCGCAGATATCGTTCACTGAGGAAGACGAGGCTGGCATACACTATCCGCACTGCGATGCCCTGGTAGTCCACGCCGTTGTTGCTAGGAACGGCCTAGGGCGAATGCTAGTCTATGATGGAAGCGCCGTGAACATCCTATTCGGCGGTACCTTCGACCAAATGGACGTGGATCACGAATTGACGGCCATCTCGGATCTGCTATTTGGTTTCACAGAGGATAGCCTCAACCAGTGAGGAAGGATTACTTTGGTGGTAGGCTTCGGAGAACCTCCATGCCATCTCCGAAAGTTCATGGAATTTCTAATAGCCGACACTCGCTCCGCCTACCATGGGGTCCTTGGAAGGCCCGCGCTGAAGGATCTACAAGCAGTCACGTCCATACATCATCTGGCAATAAAATTCTCGACTCCCGGAGGAGTGGCCAGAATCTGCGGTAATCAGACGGAAGCAAGGGCATATTACATGAATGTATTGCGGAAGGTTGCTAAGCATGGAGGTACCGCCCCAGCGGTAATTACCATACATTTGGAGCCCATGGACATTGACCGTGAGGAGATAGGTGAAGAGTTGATACTGGACGAGGGCCTGGATCCTCGAATCATAAGGACAGATTCTCTTGCCTCTCCTGCCGAGGAGCTGGAAGCATTTCCGTGAACCCCTAGGAACCAACTTGAGTATTGCAGGTAGGAGAGAAGCTCGAAGAAAGAATAAGGAAAGAAGAGCTGAAGCAGTTTCTCCGGGAGAACGTTAAAGTTTTTGCATGGAAACACAGTGACATGGTCGGGATAGACCCGTCAGTGGCGTGCCACGCTTTGAAAGTAGACCCGAAAGTACGCCCCAGGATTCAAAAAAGGAGGCCTTTGAGTGCCGAGAGATACGGTGCATTGAAGGAGGAAGTTGACAAGCTACTAGCCAGCGGGTTCATCAGAGAAGCGACTTACCCCCAATGGGTTTCTAACCTAGTGCTAGTAATAAAGAGTACCAAGAAGTGGAGGGTATGCATAGACTTCTCAGATTTGAACCAAGCCTGCCCTAAAGATAGCTTTCGGTTGCTACGCATCGACCAGCTGGTCGACGCGACTGCCGTCCACAAGTTGCTTAGCTTTATGGACACATACTCAGGCTACAACTAGATCCCGATGTTCATGGGAGACGAAGATCACACTTTGTTTATCACGGATCGAGGGTTATACTGCTATAGGATGATGCCCTTTGGCCTAAAGAATGCGGGAGCCACGTACCAACGGTTGGTAAACTGCATGTTTGCAGGACAGATCGGTAACACAATGGAAGTATATGTCGACGATATGCTGGTGAAAAGCGTACACGCCGAGGACCACATAGAGCATTTGAAAGGGATGTTTGGAGTCCTTCGTAAATATCGCATGAAGCTTAACCTCTTGAAGTGCGCATTCGGAGTTGCGTCGGGAAAGTTCCTCGGCTACATGGTCAATCAACGCGGGATAGAGGCAAATCTCGAAAAGATTAGGGTGCTCATTGAAATGCGGTCACCATCCTCCCCCAAAGAAGTTGAGAGCCTGACGGAAAGGTTAGCGGCTCTGAATCGATTTATATCCAAGGCGACCGACCGTTGCCAGCCGTTCTTTCAGACAATCAAGAAGGGAAGAGGTTTGAATGGACCGAGGAGTGTGAGAAATCCTTCCAAGACCTCAAGGTCCTCCTCGGAAAATCGCCACTGCTATCCAAACCAAAGAATGTGGAGACATTGCTCGTTTACCTCGCCGTGTCCGAGAAGGCAGTTAGCTCGGTTTTAATCCGAGAAGACGGCCCAGCACAATTTCCCGTCTATTACGTGAGTAAAGCCCTGCAGGACGCAGAAACAAGATACCCAGATATGGAAAAGCTCGCCCTATCATTAATCATCGCCTCTAGAAAGCTTCGACCGTATTTCCAGTCCCACAGAATAGATGTTCTGACAAACCTCCCTCTACGGTAGATACTCTAAAAATGGACACATCAGGACGATTGATGAAATGGTCGGTGGAACTCAGTTAGTTCGATATCAATTACAAACCACGACCTTCGATCAAAGGACAAGCCTTAGCGGACTTTGTGGCTGAATTCGCCCACATCTCCGAGGGTTCGCTCAAGGCCCAACCCCTGGAGGTACCAACATGGAAGTTACATGTTGATGGATCCTCGGGTGAGGCCGGAGCTGGAGCTGGAGCTGGAGCTGGAGCTGGAGCTGGGATCACGCTAGTTAGTCTGGACAGTCATAATCTCAACTGCGCGCTTCGCCTGGATTTTAGAGCCTCCAACAACGTAGCAGAATACGAGGCACTTCTAGCAGGCTTGAGGCTGGCACAAGAGATGAAGGCGAGAAAGCTCCTGATTCATAGCGATTTACAGCTGGTTGTCAGTCAAGTTAATGGGACCTTCGCAGCACGCGAACAATCCATGGTGGCGTACCTAACAAAGGCCAAGGACCTATTGTCCCACTTTGAGGCATACGAACTTTTACAGATCCCACAAGTGGAAAACGGCTATGCGGATGCCCTCTCGAAACTGGCGAGCAGTAGAGATTCCGACTTAATGAAGGCCATTCCAGTTGAGAGGCTAAATTGGCCTTCCATCGACGAACCTCATGCACAGACGGTCATGGCGATATCTGATTCTCCTAGATGGATGAAGGAGATCACCGAATATCTAACCAACCAGACACTGTCTGATGACAAGCAAAAAGCACAGAAACTCTGCAGAAGGGCCGCGAAGTTTGTACTACAGGACAGGATCCTATATAAGAGGGGATTCAGCCACCTCCTCTTATGTTGTTTAACACAGGAGGAAGCGGTATACGTGATGAAAGAGATACACGAGGGGATATGCGGCAATCATTCGAGAGGAATGGCCCTGGCATAGAAAGCCCTGAAACAGGATTACTATTGGCCGACCATGAAAATGACTCCCACAATTATGCGAAGAAGTGTGATAGATGTCAGAAGTTCGCAGCCATACCGAAGCTCCTGGCTCAGAACCTTACCCCGGTCACTAGTCCTTGACCCTTCGCCAAGTGGGGAATCGACTTCATCGGTCCCCTTCCGACAGGGAGAGGAGGAGTCAAATTCGCAATTGTAGCGGTGGACTACTTCACCAAGTGGTGTGAAGCCGAACCCTTGGCCAAGATCATGAAGGAAAACCCGTGAAAATTTGTATGGAAAAACATTGTTTGTGGCTTCGGCATTCTGCACTCCCTTGTTTTCGACAACGGCACCCAATTCGCAAGAATGAAGTTTTATGCGAATTGTGAGAACCTTGGTATCCGAAGGGACTTCTCCACCCCTTACTACCCCCAGTCTAATGGTCAGGTAGAAGCCGTGAACAAGATCATCAAGCATACCCTGAAATGGAAACTAGAGTCCGTGAAAGGAGGATGGGCTGAAGAACTACCCGAGACACTATGGTCATACCGGATGATGCCCCGGACGGCTACCGGTGAAACTCCTTTCTCCATGGCATACGGGGCAGCGGCAATGATCTCCGTCGAGATAGGAATACCTTCGCCCAGGCACCTGCACTTCAACGAGGTGACTAACGATGATCTGCAAAGGGCAAGCCTCTATCTGCAAGACGAGAGATACGCGAAATCACAGCTTCGCCTCGCGGTTTACCAACAGAAGATGGTTCGATACTACAACTCCAAGGTCAAAGGCAGGAGATTCCACATCAACGACTTTGTCCTCAAGAAGATATTTCAAGCTAATAGAGAAGTAGGGACGGGAACCCTAGGGCCCACTTGGGAGGGACCTTATAAAGTCATCGAAGAAATCCGGCCCAGAACTTACAGATTGGAGGATTCCGAAGGCAGGGAAACAAGGCACCATTGGAACATCGCCCACTCGAGGCTGTATTATCAATAGTTTCATTCTATCACCGTTTTTTTTCCTACATTTTTGTATGGCTCTCCAAGACATTTCATTGTCTAATAAAATCTGTTGTTTACGAATCTAAAGTGTCCCTCATACAACGAGAGTAAGTGCAAGCAATTCGGTAGCTAGGGAGTGTGGTTCGCGACCAACTCTTTCAACTCGCTGGATAAACATTCAACGTGTATTTAAACAAGTGAAAGCAATTCGGCAGCGAGGAGTTTGGTTCATGGCCAACTCTTTCAACTCATTGGATAAACATTCAACGCGTATTTAAACAAGTGAAAGAGATTTAAAAGAGGAGTGTGGTCCGGCCAACTCTTTCAACTCGTTGGATAAACATTCAACGCGTATTTAAACAAGTGAAAGCGATTCGGCAGCGAGGGAGTGTGGTTCGCAGCCAACTCTTTCAACTCGCTGGATAAACATTCGATGTGTATTTAAACAGGTGAAAGCAATTCGGCAGCGAGGGAGTGTGGTTCGCGGCCAACTCTTTCAACTCGCTGGATAAATATTCAACACGCGACTTAAACAAGTGAAAGCAATTAGACAACGAATTCGGCAATGTTATGGAAACATTCAACGTATATGTAGTAACAACAAAAAGGTAAGGCTTATTCAATGGCCTACATTTACAAGTCAGAGCAACAATAACAACGACTCGAACAGAAAGGGTCCTAAAGTCTCAGTCGAGAACAACTGGGTTCGTGTGACCAGGGGACTCAAGTTTGGCTAGAAGACGCTGGGCCTTTGATAGCTCAGTCAGCGCTTTAGACAATTCCTTGTCTTTGGCAGAAACCATGCCCTGACAAGACTTCAGTTGTGACTCTGCCTTTTTTTGGGCTTCTACACAGGCCTTTTGGATCGTCTGGGCTTTGGCGATGTCATACGTCGCTCGAGCCCTAGCGTCTTCGGAGAATGCGAGTTTTTTTCCAAAGGTCTTTGTTTTTTGCACGCAAGGCCTCAACATCCCCATCCTCCCCTGCAGTGGAGCGCATTTCGTCAATCCTCATCCCCAACAGCTTATACAACTCACAATTAAGCACATGACTGCGGGAGGTATACATCTCGGCCAGTTTCAACAACTCTGTTAGTTTCGTGTCATCAACTGTCCTCTCGAAGGCCGAGGTCCAATACTTATGAACTGATACCGCCGCGATAGCAGCCAGGGGTGGAAGCTTCCCCAGAACTGCTGGGTCTAGCTTGTCCCCGTGGGACCCGATGTTGATATATTCGCTCTTGCCGATGGGAAGAGAAAGGGGATCCTAGAATACTTCCTCTCTACTATGGGGGCCTACCTTTCTCTTGCCCGGTTGTCTGGCACTCTCCGACGAAGGCACGGGTCTCACAAGGGACGGGGAGGAGGGCACTACCGGTGTCACCTCCGGTGCAGAACGGACAAAGGAAGGACCACTCGTTGTTATCTCCGGTGTTTGCCCAGCGGCAACCCCGGGACTAGACACTGCGGAAGGTACTGGAAGAGGAGAGGAGATGTCATCCACCCCCCACGTCTTATCTTAAACTTTGGGACAGTGGAGAAATGAAATCTTGACATGGCCAACAATAACCAAGATCAAAACAGGGAGGTAAAAGGACAGGGATGGAAAAGTAAAGTGAAGCCCTGCAAACATATATATAGGCGCGGTAGAATACAAACAGTCAGAGTAACTGTACGTCAGGTAAACCCTAGGGAGATATAAAAGGCGCGTAGGAATACACGCTTCACAAATTTCACGGACGTCGATGCATGGTAATATCGCGAACACTTCCAACACATGGAGGCATAACGGGTTGTAGCCTCGCGAATCATGCGAGGATGACCCGGTCCATATGCCCCGCCATCGCGTGATCGCTAGAGCTACGGTATGGCGCTACAAACATTGATTGCTCTTCGCATGATAATTATGAAAGCCCAGGTGCCACAAGCAAATGACATAGACGAAACAACTATGGAAAATTTTGGTATAACCGTGTTTTATTCAACATGATTCAGAATACAGGACAAAAGTAAATGCACATGATAATTATCCTACTTTCCGCCGTCTCTTTGGATCAGCACACGTTGGGATACGAGATCTATTAAGCCTATTCTCTGGTCTTCATCACCCCGAGCATCATCTGTTGTTGGGGATCTGATTTCACCATGATCGGGGGTCGCCCCAAACCAACATGAGTTGATTTGGTGACTTATTAAGCCACACTGCTCAAAAAATGCCGTTGACACCTTTTGGCGAGGACAACTAGCCCCTCCACCGAACCGGGCCTCTCCCCTCTCCCCGCCCGTGGCATGGTCGTTAACATCGCTAGCCCAACCCCTGTGACGCTTGGTCCTCTGAACGTTGATTGGATGGGCGTTTGATCCTCTGAATGTTGACTCTTCAGTTGGTTGGTATTCTGAACGCTGTTTCTTTGTCCGTGATTCCATAAGTACGTTCGAAACAGTAGGCCCAATCAAACGACTCGAGAAATTGTTGGGAACACGAGGATCTAATTTACGCAGTTTCATGGATTTTTCACTCATGAAGAGCACAATGGGAGACGTCCCATATGTTTTTAACTTATATATAGAGACTACGTTGGACTTAACACAAAGCAGTGAATGTGGATATCTCAAGGAAATTTGGAACGCCGCACAGTCGTTCTACCTCCCCAAGACATCAAAGGCGCCAACTCTACAGTTTCTAAAAGTCTGCGCCATTAATACCCAAGGAAATGATTAAATCAAGTCAAGTTTGAGGCGTTCCCCCCACGCACAATCATTATAACATTAAATGACGGGACAGGAATAAATTAAGAAAGGTGCACCAGGCAATTTATTCAAAAACATGTGCAAAGACAGATGACAAAAAGTTCAGATACTCCGTCGACTCTTTAAGGGTCGGCACATTGCAGGCCTTCGGTTACAGCCAGAGAGGCGTGGGTTCGTTAGCCACATCAGCTTCAAGTTCAACAGATGCCTCGGCAGGGACTTGTCGTAGGAACGATAGGTCCCACTCTGGATGAGTCTCCGAGATCTGCTCCACCAATTGTTCCCCCCCAATGGTCATCAGGCAGTGGGCGAGGTCCTGATACTCGAGAGTATCCATGAACGCGTCCTGAATTCCAGCCTTGCATCTGACAGTAACCTCCCTTCTTCTGCGACGACGATCTCTAACCTGCGATTCGCAGTGGCCAATGATGTCTCGGCGGCAAGGGTCCGGTCTTCGGCTTGTTTCTGAGCCTCCTCGGCACATCTCTAAGAAGCCTCGGCAGCCCTCTTCTGATCCCGGGCTATTTTTAAGCTCTCTTTGGTGGCCTTCAGCTCAATCTCGTACTTGCCCCTCATGTCCGCCTCCTTCATCACAACCAAGTCCAACTTGAACTGCAGCCCCCTCTTTTTGGACTCCAATTGCGCCTTCTCGAGGCCCATGGCCTTCCGCTCCTCGGCCAGTTTCTTGGATTTGGCATCTTCCTCATAGTACTGACCATCATACCCTTCCAAGGTGTTGAACAGTTCCTTGGTCAAGACGAGTCCCCGTATCAAATTCATCTTCGCCATCTGCAGTCTCTCCCGAACAGTGGCCTCCTCGGTGGCCTTCTCCCACTTCTGGGTCCAGTACTTGTGCACGCTCGCCGCAACCATGGCAGGGTGGACAGGGAGCATTTCCATGATAGAGGTTTCCAGTTCTCCCTAGCGTTGTGAAATGCAGACGGGGCTCTCCTGCTTGGACGAGGAGCTAGATTTATTCGCACCTTCAGTACGACTTGATTTGCGGGCATCCCGCATAAACCCTCCCGCAGGTGTGGGAGCCTTCTTCTTCCGCGAGGCCGCATCACCAGCATCTTCGGAAATTCCTTTTCCCTTATCCTTGGATAGACCAAGGCGGATGAAGAGACAGATGCCGGAGGACTGGGGCAGAAGGGGAGCGTCCTAGCTGGAAGGAAGATCGAAAGCCGCCGGGGGGACAGACCCTATTGGTATAGCATCTTGGACCTCGTGCGATGGCCCAGGTGCCTCCCTCGCCGGCACCTGGGATGAAGAACCCTCTCCACTGGCGGGGTGGGCAAGACAGAGAGTAGGGATATTCTTGAACCTGAAAGCTGTTAGTAGAGACAACAATTTACAACACGTTTGGGCAATTATTTTCGTCGATGTTAAAGTGCCAAAAATTTGAGGACTTACACATCAGTCCGCAACCAGCTAACAAGTTGTCGTCCTTCAACAGGTTGCTGAGACTCCTATAATCGCTACTGAGGCCCCGTACCTTGTTCCACTTCACCCTCAACTTTCATTGGTCCCTCTTCGGGATGGGCGGCTTACCACAATCTGCAAAAGCAAGCAAGATATTAAGTCAGGAACAATTATCAGAACCTACACAATTGTAGTAATATATACCGAGTTCTCCAAATCGACGAGGGATGGACACATTAGGGAGAGGGTCCTCCGGCATACATTCTCAGTCCCCGCCAACGAAGATGAACCTCTCTTTCCAATTGTACACTTTGTTGGGGCTGTCGGTGGCCGTTCTCCACTTCTGGCCCAGCCGGGGAGAGATGTTGTACCAGCCCGCGGACCGACAAGGCCGGTATATAGACTCAAACTCCCTCAGGGTAAGGTTCCATCCCGCCTTGGCAACACCCCACAATATGTACGAGTCAACCATCTGTCCCCAGCCATTTGGTGTTATCTGACAAGGGGCTAGGTTCCAGTCTTTCAACACCTCACGGAAGAAAGGATGCATGGGTAGGCGAAGGCCTTGTTGCATCGCGGGTTCGTAAATCGCGACGTACTCTTCGGGGGAATCGTCGGCGCGTTCCTCTGGACCCGGAGCTCTGAATTTCACGGGTGCATGAATATCATAGGACAACCGTATGTCCTCCAACTCCACCTCGGTGATCTTCGACTGAGCCATAGATGCTTCGGTGGCCGACCGCCTAAGCTCCTCATCGAGCGCCTTCGCGGCCGGGACACCCTTCTTATCAAGTGATCCCCTCATTTCGGGTACCCCAGCGTCAGGTCTCCCTCTTTCCGTCATCTCGTTTGCTGGTGCAGATGGACAAGCTCCCCTCCCACTCGTAGACGGAGTCGACGGGCATACAGCGGTAGGCTCCGGGTTTACTCTCCCTACGACTTCAGAGGATGAAGATGATGTGGCGACCGACGATGACTCACTCCCAATGATACTAGGGTTTGTTGGCACATCAGATGGGTTCTGTGAATCGTCGCTTCCAGACGACATCACACTTATAGGGTATAATCCCCAAGCTATGGAATCGGACAATAACCACGAAAGGAAACAACGGAAACAAATCACAACAACTGTCAGCGCGCTTACCTCGAAAATGCGATTAAAACGACACAACCACGAGGAGCTTCTCGCTTATCGGCAAAATATTCACAATGAGCACAGACGCAAGAAGAAGCTGTAATATTGGGAGAGACGCCTGGTTTTATAGTAATGCATTCCAATAACCACCGTCCAAATTTCAAGCATCACATCTGATCCTGCGGACAAGGGACGCGTGTTTTAAAATTGAGCAACAGGCAGGAAAGCGAAACCCCAAACGTTTAATGAACCGAGAACCCACGCCCCACGCGTGCCCCTATTTTCCGCCATGCGCAACTGTATTAATTGCATACACCCTCTCACTCATGATTGTCTGACCGCGGATAGACAGCCTTGATTGACAGATCCACACCATCTGCAGACACGTCACCAAAGGTCTGGCCCTCTAAAGCCCTCACCCTTCATGAATGTTCGGCTTCGGACTTGGGGGACTATCTTGGGTAAGTTGAAATCTTATAGCTAAAGCGCGCGATGACCACATTCCGCGGAACCCACGAAGACCTAATTTTCTTCGCACAAAATTATTCTTTTCACTCTCAAAAGTCCCACGCCTATTATGAATAATAGGCTTGGACTTGGAGGACTATTGTTACCACACGATTCTGATATGGCCTCCACGTCAGCAAGGGCCCCATCTAGGCCCAGCAAAAGCCTCATCCAGGCCTTGCTGGGACCTCGGAAATTTTAATAAAGGGTCCCGGAGGCCCATCAAACATCTTAGCCTTCTGCGGTCAGGTTTCAGCGAGGCCCATCCTGAGTGACTTAGCGTCCCATGCCGAACCATAGGGGCCTCGTGATTTCGTATCAATTGAACCGGCAGGCAGGCGTGATATGCTGGAATGACCAGAGAAGTAGTTAAGGAAAGATTGCGTTGGTTTGGCGCACAGATTCTCACAAGGAAACCGAATCATAATCTCCTAAAATCATGCAACATGATAAGTTCAGAGAAGGAAGAGAATCTTGGAGATTGCCTTGACAAGGAAGGATCCTTATCCCATAAGGAAGGAGGATCCGATTGGGTGTCTTCAGGAATACGATCAGAACTATTACGCTATAAATAAGACGTCTCCGGTTGTTCCAAGGTACGCTCTTTTTCGCACTTGAGCCCTACCCTTAAACTCTGCTCAAACTTCTGACTGCTTGTCCATCCCACACCCAATTACTTACCTCCCTCCGTGTATTATCTCCATATACCGGCAGTTGACTAGATCGTCGGACCCTTTTTCCTCGGTGATCTTGGTGCCTAACGGTCGTTCGAGTGTGCAGCTAATATACAGGTTGGCAGAGGAGTGACCAGAGATCTGTTGGCACGTGGACGTTGCATGTTCCGACGTCAACATGTACAATCACTTGAAGCATGAATTTGACCATTTTGATCGAAAATATTTACTCACAATTTTGGTGGTTTTTATTTTCCTTTTTACATGAAATTTTTTTCTTTTCCACCATTTCCAATAAAACTCACCCTAAGTAAAAAATATCAAAATCCACTAATTTTAGTAGAACTCTTTTACCCTTTATTACAGATTTAATGCTCCAATTCAATGCCCGCCAAATAGCATAACTCCATATCAAGACCTGGACACTTCTAACAACTTGTTAAATACGTTCTTAAAGAAACATTTCAATAATTTATTCATCGCAAATTAAGCCAAAAATTGAATTCAAACACTATATACGATAAAATATTGGACAAAAATATATACAAAACTAGAAGCCAAAGCAGCAAAAATGCACACTAACATAAATATACAAAATAGATAAAAATACACCAACAATGAAAAAATGACAGACCGTCTAACTTCAAGAAGAATGGTGAATAGCTGAGATTGATTACATTTAGTAATCTTGGAATAGGCATTAGTGAACCCATTAAACTGCAACCTCCTTTTACTTTTGTTCCAAAAATTGAAGACATAATTTATGGGGAATGTGAGAGAAGTGAACATATAAAATTAGTTGTGAGATATTTAAGACAATTGATAGTATAATCTAGTAGAGTTATTAGTTCTGCAAAAGAGGAGAGCGTATGAAATTGAATAGAAAGCGATTTCTATGGAAGTAAACACTAATACCATCTGGTATTTATAAAATCGGACCAACCACTTTTATAGAAAACCTCTCATAAATTTTGAATTAATCCTCATTCTTTCATAAAATTGAGAGGGGGTGCTGGGCTTTCTCTAGTGCTTTGCTAAAACCGAGAGGAACAATGAAACCATTTTATCCTTCGAGTTAATTGAAAACAGAAAACCTTGATTTCCAAAAGACCGTGTTTGTTATAATGGAATTGAAACTTCAGTTTTGGACGTAGAAATTATTTTGTTCAAATACACTAAAAAATACTAAAAGCTGAGCACTCAGCCAAAAATACCCTCCTAATTTTACTTTGTCACCAGGGGCGGATCTAGGGTTGAAGTTCAGCTAGGACGGACGTTAACTGGTCAACGGTCAAATATTGACCGTTGACCAGTCAACGGCCGATGCTTGTGAAAAAATAATGTGAAACTATTTTTAATAAATACGTAACTTATCAAGCAACAAAAAAATCATATAAGAGTAAAATATAATTCGATACAAGATATAATAATGTTAAAAAAATATTTAGTACAATCCCAACTTACGTGACACGTGGCATTCATCAGCCCACTTGATCAACAAACATCATCATTATTTTGATTTTTTTCTTACACCCCAACTCTTGACTTGCAGCCATAGTTCCTCCCTTCTAACTATGTATTTCCTCTCTCTCTCTCTCTCTCTCTCTCTCTCTCCCTATATATATATATATATATATATATATATATATATAGAGGGAGGAGAGAGAGAATACATTATTATATATAGAGAGAGGAGAGAGAGAATACATTATATTATTTTAAAAGTTGTCTTCTTCAAGAAAGAGCCGACGGCAGATATATACACATATACTTACACGCAGATAATCCAATCTCCATTTTTCTTTTATTGCTCAAATCTCAGTGACCATTTTTTCGCAAAATTTCAGCACGAGCGGACGCGGGGTCTCGCCATATTGTAAATCCGCCCTTGTTTGTCACATCTACCCTCCTTAGGGATCTCTAACGAGTCTTACTAACGACTAACATCTCATCTATCTCACGCTGAGCAAAGTGTGTGAGTACGCAACACATTGAAATAACCTATTGAGGGATGTCTACGTATTGGAAATGGTTCTACTAGGTCAATCAGCATTTTATATAATGTAAGAAATGAAATTCAAATGCCATTTCAATCAGAATTTCAGTCAATATTAGGCATAATCGAAAGGGTTCTTGTCATAACAATTGATGTGACAACTTTATAATTATATAATGATTTGGACATTATAGTAATCCTGCATGGGATATAATATTTTTATCTCGTGCCGGAGGAAAATAGTGACAACTTTATAATATAAGGATTTGAACATGTAAAATATTGCACATTCTTGTATTCCTGCATGGGATTTAATATTTTAATCTCCAGATCTGTTATAATAAAAATAATTCAGAAACAGTGCTCAAAATAATTAAAAATTAAATATAGAAAAAATTGTATATTTGGTCTTCAATCTTTCAAATTTTTTTTTTAGGAATATACTTCTAATTTTTAAAAATAGCAACAAAAAATAGGCATGGTAGGTCATTTATGAAGAAATTATCCTTTAATCTCTCCAAAAATAAAAATTAACAATATGATCCTCTTCTTGATCATTGAACATCCATCAGTAAAAATATTGCTTTTTACTTCAGAGAATCCATCCACATCCACAGTGTATGAGAATCATCTTTTGTTTCTAGAAACAATGGACTTCTGCGACAAGGAGCATATTCCATCCTTGGAAGGAAGCAACGGAAACAACTGCTTCTTGTTGAGCTTGCCTAAAGTTAGCAGGTTAAAGTTTGAATGTCGTTATGGGGATCGGGATCTAGGAAGACCAAGCCTCATTTATGTGGCGTTCAAATTCAAATTGTTCTTGTTTTCCTCATACACATTTGAGACGGCTAAGGTCTCGATTGAGGAACAATCAGACAATCCCAGATAATTGTGTTTTTTCAACTCCTAGCCACTCTGAGAAATACAATCTACAAATACTGAAGATGACATTAATGGAGCATTACCATGACCACCCCCCTCAACACCCAAGATGGGGGTGCTCCACCGGACATGGCTCCAAAGACAGAGAAATTGGTTGTGGTATTCCATCGGACGTGGAGACTAGATGGAGCCAATCTTCACCGGCGGGATAGAGTTTTTTGGGTGGTGGTGGATTTTGGATTTTTGGGAGTGATGGTGGATTTTGGATTTTTTGGTTTGAAATTAGTTTTTATTTTTTGGTGTACATTTGATTATTTTTCAATCATTTTTTTCTTTTTTCTTGTTTTTTCTTTTTGTTTTTATTTAAAGGGAATGTCAATTTTATCATAAAAGGACTAATCGTGCCTATTTTTTTAAACGTTGGAGATGTCTAGTGCTATTTTTAAAGGTTAGGGGTATATCCCCGACTTTTTTGGAAGATTGGAAACCAAATATGCAAATTTCCCTTAAATGTATGGCATTTTCTAAATGGATTTGTCAATACAATCTTCAAAGGATACTAATCTGCACCTATTATATGAAATCAGTAGACATTATTTGAGCATATGAAAACCAATACAAATATACAATGGCTTCAGAAAATCATAGTCAAAACAATGGTGTCCAAAATGGTATGGTAGTGGCTCAAGTCGCGGTGATGATGGTGCCGCTACCGGCACAAGGCCATCTCAACCAGCTCCTTCACCTCTCCCGCCTCGTCTCCGCCCACAACATCCCTGTCCATTTTGTTGGCACCACCACCCATAACCACCAGGCAAAGGCTCGAGTACACGGTTGGGACCCTTCAGGCACCACCAATATACATTTCCATGATTTTCCAACACCTCCATTTGACAACCCTCCCCCTGATCCCAATGCCACCACTAAATTTCCCTCACAAATTCTTCCGGCATTTCATGCGTCAACTTATCTACGCAAGCCTGTTTACGAATTCGTAAACAGAATTTCAAGCACAGCAAAAAGAATAGCTGTCATTTATGACTCTCTAATGGCTTATGTTGTTCAGGACATACATTCTATAACGAATGCCGAATCCTATTGTTTTCATAGCATATCTGCTTTCTCTCTATACTCATTTCGCTGGGAAATTGCTGGA
This sequence comes from Forsythia suspensa, assembly GCA_023638005.1. Lineage (NCBI taxonomy): Eukaryota > Viridiplantae > Streptophyta > Magnoliopsida > Lamiales > Oleaceae > Forsythia > Forsythia suspensa. The sequence goes on from CM042667.1 coordinate 16,982,442, forward strand.
AAACCTGCTGTACATGCTGAAGCAGAGATTTTGAAAGAAGTTCCCCCATGGAAGGTTGCTTTCCACCAGAATTTGCAGAATTTTTGAAGCTGCAACGAGAAGCGAAGAAATTCAATTCTGGAGATCTTTACAATGCAAGCAGAGTAGTAGAAGGGCTGTATCTTGATTTTCTTGCAGAAGAAAAGACGACAGGTATTGAGTGTTCGGTTCTATTTTAAAAGTTAAATTCATTAAGAGGTGTAGCTCAAACCTTTATATTTTGATTCTTTATTCGTATTAAGTGGTGTGCCAATTTACCCTAACAACAGGAACAGACAAACTCTGGGCTATCGGACCATTTAATCCGGTGGTAATACCTGAAAGAAAGGACTCCAACAGCCATCATGAATGCTTAGAGTGGCTTGACAAACAACCTCTGAATTCGGTGATATTCGTTTCATTCGGCTCAACATCTTCATTTTCCGACGAACAAATCAAAGAGCTTGCACTCGGGTTGGAAAAGAGTGAGCAAAAGTTCATATGGGTGTTGCGAGATGCAGACAAAGGTGATGTCTTTGAAGGAGATGTTAGGAGAGCTCCATTGCCTGAAGGGTATTGATAATTAAACCACCTCATCTGAAAATTCAAGTTGTTAGAGAAAATATATATGTTTGTTTATATTTTTATCTTCAACATTCTCCCCCATGTGAAGGCCGATTATTTTTTCAACAAAGATCTAACAAGTGCACAATAATAAACGGGTCACATTGAGACTTGAATCCAAGATCATTGCCTACTATGATAAGCTTAAACTGTTAATGAAAAATTATATTTATTTACATTTTGTTTTCAACAGTTATGCAAAGAGAGTGGAAGAAAGAGGAATTATTGTAAGAGACTGGGCGCCCCAATTGGAAATTTTGGGGCACCCGTCGACGGGTGGTTTCATGAGTCATTGCGGATGGAATTCATGCACAGAAAGCATAACCATGGGAGTGCCAATAGCAGCTTGGCCCATGCACTCAGACCAGCCTAGAAATGCTGTACTAATAACAAAAGTACTAAAAATCGGCCTAGAAGTACGGGATTGGGCATGTCGAGACGAGGTCGTGTCAGCGATAGTAGTCGAGGAGGCTGTAAAGAGATTGATGGATTCAGAAGAAGGAGAAGAGATGAGACTCAGAGCAGCAGAATTAGGAGATGCTGTCAAGAAATCAGTTATGGAAGGTGGTGCCACTAGTACTCGAAATGAAATGGATTCCTTTATTGCTCATATTACTAGACCAATTTTTTCATCTCAAATCTAGGGATCTTCCATTTTCATCACTGCAAGGTATACTTATGTCATTTTATTATTCCACTACAATTATAGTTATAGCTGCTTTAATGAGATATATTGAATTGTATGAGAATGTTCCTTCTAAGTGGATATACACAAGATTCTCGATATTGAATTATTGAGTCTTGAGATTCTATTTTCAAAAGTCAACTTTGTGATGAGTAACTCAAGTCCTAATACGTAAATTATTATTTTCATATTTGAGCGTTGTCGAATTTTACCCTTAACATCCTCTTGATCGCAAGATAATATAATAGCTCATTTGAAAATACGGATTTTCGATTTAAACTTTAAATAGATCGAATTACTCGTTTGAGCTTTCTAGACCATGATATTATATCGAATCTTGGAGTTGCATATTAAAAGATCATTTTTATTAAGAAAAGTAGTCCAAAATATGTTGATTAATATTTTTATATTTAAATTTAAGTCATACGAGATTTTACTTCTAACATGAACAATCTCATTTAAAATTTTAAGAAATGACATTTATTCATTTAAATTTAATTTTCAATAAACCCCTCACGTGTAGAATAGATTGATTTCTTCCATGAAACGCCTCTTACAAATATATTTTTCTTAAATAGACAACAACGAAACTTGAACTTGCTTTCATTCTAAATCCTAGTTCTGTAGGATTGCGATCGCATGGTATTGTCCAATTACGTTGTGCAGATGAAAACCATCCCTTGCTATCGCAGTGCTAAATAACCATTCGGTCGCATGGTTATTTGAGATCCAGCTCCTGAATTATTCTATTTGGTATTTGCTTGACAAGCTTCTCAATTCTCTTTATCTATTCAATTTAGTCTCTTTTTCTTCCGTTTGCATTTTTTTTTTTTTTGGTTCGATCGACATTAAATTTGATTATTTTCCTATAATGATAAAAAATAATACGACATTATGCTGAAAATATGTAAAAGTACTCATAATTATCCTTTTTCGTGGGTCCCAATTAGTATAAAATTGTACTTAACACTATACCTTAAAAGACTGAAGGAAAGAGACAACATATGATACATAGACTAATCCAAAAAGATGAGGCATATTCCTTCCAGCTATCCAACAGATTTCAAGTATATAACAAACAACTCTATTCTTAAATGGCTGTTATCAGTTTTTTAATGTAGTTTTGGACATATTATACAAAGATAAGAGGGGAAAATATAGTATTATAGCCACTCGGATCAAAAGGCACAAAGCACATGGGGATATGGTTGCGTGTCTAATTCTCATTGAAAAAAAAATAACTTACCTTAAAAAGAAATAAAAGTTACTTATAAGCTTGTTTCTCGTCAAACATAATATTAAAATCTACTTGTTTCTACATAAAGAAGTAACTTTTAAGCTTAGCTAAACATCCTTTTCATTTTTTATTATAATATATATTAGGTGAAAATCTGCTAATATATAATGAAAGAAGCATCACTATTTCTATTTTGGAATATTTATTTTGCACAACCTTTTGTTATTGAAAAACATAAATTTTCAATAAGGATTTGACTTTGTGGTTTAAAGCACAGCACGCATTTGGTTGGCCTTAAACTTAACGGTGTCAAAATGGGCCCGCAAGTTCACACCTGCCATGTTACATCCAGCGTGGTTTGGTCACCTACCCCCATACACATTGAGTTCTACAGTCCGGTTCTACGCCCAGACCGTGAATGATAGCTGAGGACCAAGTCCAGCCCATTGCAACAATCAAGAATATTCGGATGCATAACCAAGAGAAATAGAGAACCCAACCCTCAACAGCTGCTACCACGAAATGCTACTTGTTGACCCTGAGTTCTGGTGGGATCCAAGATAAAAAATAGAAGCTCATTCTTTGCTTGAAGCTTGCTGTCAGCGATTTTTATGTTTAATATTTCACAAATGTATGAATCGCACAAATAATATAATGGATTATGAGTCCAAATATCGTATTCACAGAGATTTAGATAGTTCAATTGCAATTATAATAACTTTAACTGAATCTATCTAACTTTTGAAGTTTTGTTTTTTACTAATTAAAATATAAACTAAGAATAATTAAATAATTATAAGTCAAACAAATAAGAGATTAAATCAGAAAAGAATTAGTTTAACTTTGAAAAAAAAAAGAAAAGAAAAACGTACTAAGATCTCGAATCCATATATAGAGGTGGCAAAATTGGCGCCGGCCCATATAACCCGGCTTTTTGGGTTGGGCTAGCCCTGGCCCAAATAAAACCCGGCAAATATGGCCCGGCCCATCTAGCCCGCGGGCTAGTTGATCCAGCTCAATTTTTTTTTTTTTTTTTGACTCCTTAACACTAATCACTCATTTTGTGAATAGCCCTAATACATAATCCAAATAATATCAATCTAAAATTATCTAAGCCCAAGTCACCAATAAACATTAGTCAAAAAATCTCAAGATCCAACATAAAATTGTTTAGATTTAATTAAAATTTAATTTAAGTTTCAATCCAAAATATATTTGGTGTGACAAGTAATTTATTTATTTTAAATTCACTTATAAGTAATTTTTTTAATTTAAGCCAAACATGCTTATATCTCAAAGCAATAAGACTAGCATGCTTTTAATATTTGTATTTTTTTTTTAAAAAAGTGTCTACAAATAGTTTACAATTAACAAAAAAAAAAATTATTATTTTGAAAGAAAATTGACGTTTATTTATTGACTAATACATGATATCTCAAATTTTATAAATTAGTCTCTTTAAAAATCTCAAAATATATAGTCTAAATTTATCTAAGATTGTATTTGATGTAATGTATTAGATTGAATAAAAAATTTATTTAAAAAAAACGAAAAAAAGAAAAAGAAAATTAAGACCAAGTTGGGCCAATGGACTAGACTGAGCTAGCATATTTCTGGCCCATACAAAACTGGGCTGGGCGAGCCCAGTCTAGTTTCATGTGTGACCCTACTCTAGCGAGCCCATTTGCTAGTTCTATCTACATATACCAATTCCCTTTAATCCGAATAATTGAATTTGATAACATGATTTAATTATGAAGATCAATATTTCTAATTTGTTTAACAATCTCTCTCTAGTAGAATTAAATATATCCCTATATATGACTCGACTATATCTTTATGGCAGATGCGAACATACAAGAATGCATTAGGATTTGTGAATACTTAAAGATCACGTAAAGCATAGCAGTATATCTATATCCCCTATCAAACTCTACGACAATTGATACTATGTTTAACTTATTTTCAATCTCTCGAAGGTAAAACAAGCTACAAGAATCATACAACTATTGCGCACATAATTGTAGATGAAGAGAAATCAATATCAATTATTCAGAATTAAAAACGTGCTTAAATATCAAAATCTAGGTTCAAATAATTAAAGAATCATGATACAAGTATCATCATGATCCGAGCACTAAATAAATCCAGCCTAACCTACTAAGAAGAAGAAAAAAAAAGAAAAAAAAATATAGAAGCCATCACCCGGATAAGAAGAAAATTCAAAAGATGAAATCTTGATCTTGATCTTCGTTGAATTCTTGAAAGGATAAATCTTAACCTTCGTTCAATCTTCGTTTATTGTTTCTCTTCTTCTTTTTATCCCAAATATCGTCTCTAATTATGGGTTAATAACTCTTATTTATATTTCCATAATAATGTCCCAAAAGATCTAAAAAAATTATTAAAATCGTATTCCAAAAAGTTTACTAATTGAATTAGAACTCAAAAAATGTAAGAAAATCCCGCGGGGGCAATTTTACACTGAACGATTGCCCAGTGCAAACCCGGGCGATCACCCAGGCATAATTTTAACTCTCTGCTATCCAAATATTGTACTGGGCGCTCGCCCAGCTTTAACTTTTTCTACTCTGCACTTGTTTGTTAAACGGCCATAACTTATTGTAGGAAATTTAAATTGAGATCCATAAAAGTGTTGAACTCATAATTCAATTATCTTTCCAATAGTATATCATTTTCATTGTGGATATTTTAATACCAAAAGTTGTACTCGAATTTTCTCACATGTTTCGGTAGATAGTTTCTCAATTCGATTCTTTGACGTTCAGGTGTTTGATCATTTGCTTCAACTCTTCATTGTCACTCTAACATACCATAAACTTATTGATTTTATATTTTTCCTCATCCTCCAATGTTTGGCTCATGATATTCACTTCAAAAACTCAATCTCTTCTCATTTACTGATCGATTTCACCAAATTGTTTCTCTTTCATCCATTCTTCTTCAATTCCTTATAAACGGATCCAAAACTAAAATTGAAAGAATAATACACTAAATTTAGTGTAAAATCAATAAAATAACGAAATAAAAGCTTAGTTTTAAAGCCCGAATAAGTGGACAAAATGCACTTATCAAACGCCCCCAAACTAAACATGTGTTCGTCCTCAAACAAAAATAAAACAAAAATATTAATTTAAACTAAGCTAAGAGAATTATAAGAATTAGAGTCAATATTAAATTTCTTACCAAATGCTTTAGGTTCGAATATAAAGTAACACTTTTAGAAAGATATCAAACAACACAACAAATAAATTTTTACTTATTTGATGCATGACCTTTTGTGAGTGTGTGAATAGCTAGATATGGAACTTATACCTATATCAAACCATGACTAATATTGTGTTGCTGATATTTTTTACAATCACAAATCCTTTGTAGTCATTTATTCCTTACACCTTTCGTAAATTATCACACTTCTAATACTTTTCTCTCCAATCCTGATGTGTTCTAGCAAATTTGGTTCATATTCATCAATACAATACTTTTTCAAATAAAGTGGTAAAAACATAGAAGATTGTATTCCTAGAACTAAGATAGTTAGCGATTTCTAAATTTTCATCTCCAGTCTCTGAGGTTCTAACATAGTAATCCTTATCGAGCACTTATAACTCTTTTTATTTATTTAATTAATATAAACAATCTTACATCTTGTGCAATACTTCTCTCCCGTAAGTTTTCGATGTGACCTATGTAGCAAGTTTTGGGCCAATGACTCCCAAGTCAAATGTTTATAGCGCACCAGATTTTAAAATATCCTAACAAACATAATTGCTCGAGTCCTACAGGCTACAAGAGAAGTGATGATGTAAAATTTAATTTTTTTATGACCCATGAAGCGAGCTTTGAGCCAATGACTCCCAAGTCAGATGACCATAGGGTACTAGGTTTTAAAATACTCTAACAGACTTAATTGCTCGAGTCAGATATTTTATTTTTATTTTTTTTTTTTAACAGTGAGTAGTTCCCAATTTAGATTCCTTGACTACAACCTATTCAACCAAAGATGAGACCAGAAATCCCAAACATCAAAATTCTACAAACACATTCACTAACTTTCACACTTCCAAACTATTCTCAAATAGTTTGGTTACTAGTTTAAAGATATGGGAATGAGATTTTTCCCAACAACCCTAAGTGAACAATATCAACCCATATATTCAAGTCATGTTTTCATATAAGAGATAAGTCAGTAGTGGCTACGTGCTCTATTAATCTAGTCTAACATGGAAAAGTATTTAAGTAAAAATACAGTTTAAGTATTGACCAATATTCTAACTAAAGACTTACTCAAGTTCAACAAATATTACCATCATTGGTGGCAAGCCTTTAAACAATAACTAGAATAATAATAATTTTTTTTTTACAAATATTTCAATTATATAGACCTGAATACTGAGCAAACGAAAGATAATCAATTAAGTATTCTGATACTTAACCTACCCCAAACTAAAACATTACATTGTCCCCAATGTAATAGTAAAAATAAGCAAAAAAAAATGAAAGAATAGTTCAGTTACTACCCCTGAGGTCGATGTGGAGAAGACAGATTTGGCTGGTTGAAGGCCCGGGTGAAGTGGACTCAGATGTTGTGCTGGGACTCTTGGTCGAAGATGATGTCATAGATACTTTTCGTGCGGCTCGTAAAATGGGACATCCTGCAGTTGACATGGTGATGCTTTATAGGTGTAATAAACAATAAATGAAATAGAAACCAATGCATTATTTAATCTACCTAAAACTATTACATATAAAGCAAGTAAATAAAAGGGTTAGAAAATTAGTTGCCTCCTATTAAGCGCTTATTTATAGTTATTAGCTTGACTTATTGTCTGGTTGTTTAACGGTACATTGAATAGTGCTTTGGAGGACTTGCTTTGCTTGCATATATTGACTTTGCACCATTTTTCGTTTATCTTCAAAATTTGAATTTGCGCTCCTCATAATAATATGATTGTAGTTTAGCATTTTGCTCGAACACAACTACGAAAACTTCAACTTCTTCATCGACCTTGATTACAAAATCAATTTTATAAAAAGAGTGAGTTGGAGAATTGCTTGTCTAACTTTTGCTTTTGTAATCTCTGAGGAAATGGGATCGAAGGCTCATATGGTTTCATAGGAATGGTTGCCTTAACTTGTGGTGTACTTGAACTCTTTTTTAATATCGATGTCCGCTTTCGATCCTGCTCCACGTGCTCCTCATCATTAGGGCGCACCTTTCTTTATTTGCAACTGGCCTCTTTACATGGATTTCTAGTAATTGAACCCCACTTCTGTTAGTATAGCTTTAACATGTTCCTTGGGATTTACCTATGTATTGATTGGCAACGAGACCTGGTACTCTGGCTGATATAGCAACTGCTATCTGATCGACTAGTGTCTCGAGATTCTTTATTGAAACGCCTTGATTTTGAAGAGTGATCTCTGTCTTTCTCATGAACTGATTATTAGATTCCACGTACTGTTCAGTTTTCTCCATGAATTTACAAAACATGTCTTCTAGTGAGATTCTCTTTTCTGGCTGCTGAAACTCAGGTCCTTGAGGTTTGGTATTATTCCGATTATCCCTCTACAAGAAAATTAGATTATTTCTCCTTCCAAAAAGCATGTTGTTCTCATCAATCTCAGAAGTTGGATTATATATCGCTATATTGGCCTGGTGCATTGCGATGAAATCTCCAACAAGCATGTTGTCCTCATCAATTTCAGAAATTTCATTATGTCTCGCTACATTAGCCTGGTGCATTGCGAAGAAATCTCCAACAAGCATGTTGTTCTCACCAATCTCAGAAGTTGCATCATATCTCGCTATATTGGCATGGTGCATTGCGATGAAATCTCTAACAAGCATGTTGTCCTCATCAATTTCAGAAGTTTCATTATGTCTCGCTGTATTAGCCTCGTGCATTGCGATGAAATCTCTAACAAGCATGTTGTCCTCATCAATCTCAGAAGTTGCATCACATCTCGCTATATTAGCCTGGTGCATTGCGATGAAATCTCCAACAAGCATATTATCTTCATTAATCTCTTGGTCTTCCATCTTGTCTTGTGGTCTGAAAAGAGACAAATTGAATACTGAAAAAAACTAAAAACAATACTAAATAAATAAAATTCGAATTAGTGTTAAAATAACTGAAAAAGAACTAAAACTAAATCTCCGGCAACGGTGCCAAAAACTTGTCAGCGGTATTTATGTTTAATATTCCGCAAGTGTATGAATCGCACAAGTAATATAATAGATTATGAGTCCAAGTATCGTACACATAGAGATTCAATTGCAATTATAATAACCTTAACCAAATCTATTTAACTTTTGAAGTTTGGTTTTTAAACTAATTAAAATATAAACTAAGAATAATTAAATAATTATAAGTCAAACAAATAAGGGATTAAATTAGAAAAGAATTATTTAACTTTGAAAAAAAATGAAAAGAAAAGTGTTATCCCGGATCCACTTATACCAATTCTCTTTAATCCGAACTATTGAATTTGATAACGTGGTTTAATTTTGAAGATCAATATTCCTAATTTGTTTAACAATCTCTTTCGAGTAGAATTAAACCAATCCCTATGTGACTCCAACTATATCTTTATGACGGATGCGAACATACAAATATGCATTGGGATTTGTGAATACTTAAAGATCACGTAAAGCATAGCGGTATATCTCTATCCCCTATCGGACTCTACGACAATTGATACTATGTTTAACTTATTTTCAATCTCTCGAAGGTAAAACAAGCCACAAGAATCATACAACTATTGTGCACATAATTGTAGATGAAGAGAAATCAATATCAATTATTTAGAATTAAAAACGTGCTTAAATATCAAAATCTAGGTTCAAATAATTAAAGAATCATGATACAAGTTTCATCATGATACAAGAACTAAATAAATCTAGCCTAACATACTACGAAGAAAAAAATAAAAAGAAAATTAAAATATAGAAGCCATCACCTGGATAAGAAGAAAATTCAAAAGATGAAATCTTGATCTTGATATTCGTTGAATTCTTGGAAGGATAAATCTTGATCTTCGTTCAATCTTCGTTTCTTGTTTCTCTGCTTCTTTTCTCCCAAATATTGGCTCTAATTATGAGTTAATAACTCTTATTTATATTTCCATAATAATGTCCAAAAGATCCAAAAAAATCATTAAAATCATCGTGTCCCAAAAGGTATCTAAATTGAATTAGAACTCAAAAAGGTAAGAAAATCCCGCGAGGGCAATTTTACATTGGGCTATTGCCCAAGAGAAACCCTAGCGATAGCCCAGGCTTAGTTTTAACTCTCTGCTGCCCAAATATTGTGCTGGGCGATCGCCCAGCTTTAACTTTTTTTGCTCTGCACTTGTTTTTTGAACAACCATAACTTATTGTAGGAAACTTCAAATTGAGATTCGTCAAAAGAGTTGGACTCATAATTTAATTATCTTTCCAATGGTATATCATTTGTCTTTAAAAATATATTAAACAACACAACAAATAAATTTTTACTTATCCGATGCTCGACTTTTTGTGAGTGTGTGAATAGCTAAATATGGAACTTGTACCTATATCAGACCACCACTAATATTGTGTTGCTGATATTTTTTACAATCACACACCCTTTGTTGTCATTTATTCTTTACACCTTTCGTAAATTATCACACTTCTAATGCTTTTCATTCCAATCCTAAGGTGTTCTAGCGAATTTTATCCATATTCATCAATACAATGCTTTTTCAAATAAAGTGAAGCGGTAAAAACATAGAAGATTGTATTCCTAGAACTAAGATGGTGAGTGATTTCTAAATTCTCATCTCCAGTCTCTAAGGTTCTAACTTAGTAATCCTTACCCAGCATTTATAACTCTTTTTATTTATTTAATTAATATAAACAACCTTACATCTTATGTACAACACTTCTCTCCCGTAAGCTTTCTATGTGACCCATGTAGCGAGATTTGGGCCAATGACTCCCAAGTCAGATGACTATAGCGCACCAGGCTTTAAAATACCCTAACATACTTAATTGCTTGAGTCTCACATGCTACAAGAAAAGTGAAGATGTAAAATTTAATATTTTTTAATGACCCATGTAGCGAGCTTTGAGTCGATGACTCCTAAGTCAGATGACCATAGGGTACTAGGTTTTAAAATACCTTAACAAACTTAATTGCTCGAGCAAACATTTTATTTTATTTTTTTTAGCAGTGAGTAGTGCCCGATTTAGATTTTTTGACTACAACCTATTCAACCAAAGATGAGACCCAGAAAATCCAAATCATCAAAATTCTACAAACACCTTCACTAACTTTAACATTCCCAAACTGTTCTCAAACAGTTTGGTTACTAATTTAAGGAAATGGGAATGATATTTTTCACAACAACCCTATGTCAACAATATCAACTAGGGCTGGGTAAAAACCGATCGAAACTGCTCAACCCAACCGACCCGAGCAGTTTGGGTCAGTTTGGGTCGATTTTTTAGTTTAATTCAGTCGATTTTGGGTTCAGAAATCCAAATTTACGTCAGGTCAGTTCAGGTTGTGGGTTGGGTAAGTAAACCCGACTCGACCCAACCCGAACCGACCCGCTCTAATTAAATAAAAAAAAAATGGCTGAAGTTGTCACGCTTTAAACCAGAATCTGCGTAAGCCCATGGGTCATGACCATTTGCCTAAAACAATAAAATCTAGTGGCCAACCCTAGGCTCTCATCTCCATCCGAAAAATACAGCCGACATTGCCACACACTATGAAATACCTCGCCATCGCCATCGCCACCGCCACCGCCACCGCCACCGCCACCGCCACCACTAATCATCTCCATCGAAGTCCTTTACGCCAAATCTACCACCAGCTACTGAATCCTTTACACCGTCTCGTTGAAATTTTCAATCTTGAAAGGTAATTACGAGTAAAAATGTTTTTCTCCTCAAATCTTCAATCTGTGGTTTGGATTAACATTTCAAAGCTTGAATAAATACGATTTTTCATTTCAAATCTGGGCTCCCAGTTCAAATGTCAATAAATATATATTTTTCATTCCGAATATATATGATTTTTCAAATCTGGGCTCCCAGCTTCAATAAATACGATTTTTCATTCTGAATATATATGATTTTTCATTTTTTTGGGAGAACTTGTTATATGTTTTGAGGTTTATGATAAAGTTTTGTTGATGCTTAAGTTCGGATAAATGGGTTTCTTATGTCACTGCTAATTTCTCAAAAAATAAATGTGTCCTCTAATCAAATTGGTAAAGTCTAATAGTGCATGAGTAAATTGTTTAAGTTGTATTTTGTAATCGACTCAGCTATGAGGATGATCAATGATTCAGTTAAATTGGTGACACTTAATATATTTTGAAATTTGAAGTCTCGGCTTCACTTGTATATGAATGTTACTATTTGGGTGTAGTAAGCCCAAGCAAATACTGTCCTTCATTTCAGTAGCCCAACGCTTGATGGGCTTGGATCTTTTTTATTAGCAAAATTGACACAAATCACACTCAAATTGGACATTTACTCTGAGTAGCACTCAGTTTTAACTTTTAATAATATGTTCTGTGACAATGCAAAGATCAATCCTAGCCTTTGAAAATGCGAGAGTCATATATTACATTGTTGTTCATTTATCTTTCCTCTGTACATATGGATGAACATAAATTTTAAAGGGGAAAGTCATATATTTTGAATATAGTTTGCCGCTGAAGAGAGCGCCGAAAATGGACAAAGGTACAATACTTGTTCTTTCTTAGTTATTACATTGAATTTTAATTTTTTTTCATATCGTACATTGATTATTTATACATTTTGTGTAATGTTTATGTAGATACGGATATGTTTCAAGAGAGTGACAATATAGCCCCATCAAATGACACAAATTTGAGTTCAGATACATGTCCATCATCATCATTCGGTAAGAGAAAATCACTTCACACTAATGGATCCAAGGGATGATCCAAATGTTAGGTGTAAATGTAACTACTATGGAATTGATTGTGCATGTGGCACCAAAAAGTGTGGGACAAGTACGTTGAATGACCATTTGACAAATAATTGTAACAAATATCCTAGTAGATTGCAAGATAAGAAGTAGAAAATACTATCTTTTGAGAACCAAAAAGAGGGTGGTGGAGCAATCACTACAAGAAATATGACATTCAACAACTATACAAATAGTCATAGAATATACATATTTGGTGTTTGATTACATGCAACGACCAAAATCAATTGGTCGTTCGTTGGTTGGCAAAGAGGTGTTGTTGAATGTATTCAACGACTACAAAATGGTTGGTCGTTACATGTACTGTTTCAGCAACTAAATAAATGGTCGTACATGGTTTGTATTGACAACCAATTCTTTTTATCCCAACCACTTTGTTGGTTGTTGTATCAAATATTTTAGTCGTTAATATACAATAAAAGCAACCAAATCTTAGTTGTCTTTCATTTTCAACAACCAAATAAATAGTTATTGGTCGTAGTAAGACGGAGTGTAGGGTTGTATGTGCTAAAATGGTAATACTGGATGAACTAGCATTTAGGTTTGTTGAAGCTCGTGGATTTAGACTATTTTGTACTGTTGCATGTCCTCAATTTGAGCCTACGTCACGTAGAACTCTTGTAAGAGACATTTATCAATTGTATTTGGATGAAAAATTGAAATTGAAAGATGTTTTCTCTTCTCACCGTCAAAGGGTTTCCCTTACAATTGATACTTGGACTTCCAATCAGAATGTGAATTATATGTCTTTGATAGCACACTACATTGATTTTGATTGGACTCTACTTAAGCGCATTTTAAGCTTTTGTGTTGTTCCAAATCATAAAGGTGAAACTATTGGTAAAATGATTGTGTCTTGCTTAAATGAGTGGGAGATTGACAAAATTTTTACAATCACGGTTGATAATGCAACATCAAATGATACAGCTATTTCTTATCTTAAGAAGAAGGTTGTTGGTTGGGGTATTGATGGGTGTCTTCTAGATGGTAGATATTTGCATTTGAGATGTTGTGCACACATTATCAATTTGATTGTTTGTGATGGTTTGAGGAAAACACATGACTCTATTGTAGGAATTCGCAATGTAGTAAAATATGTAAAATCTTCTCCTTCGAGGTATGAAAAATTAAAGGAGTGTGCGAAAAAAAAAAAAAAATTGAATGCAAATCTATTGTATTTTTGGATGTTCCTACTATGTGGAATTCTACTTATCTTATGTTGGAAACTGCTTTGAAATTCCAAAAAGCTTTTGATAGGTTAGAAGAAGATGATGCACAATATTTGAATTACTTTCGGAAAGATGAAGGAGGTCGAAGGAGAGGTGGACCTCCTTCAAGTTCGGATTGGGAAAATGCTTCTGTGGTTGTCAAGTTTCTTAAAAATTTCTTCAATGTTACTTTGACTTTCAGTACTTCATTGAATGTTAGTGCTCCTACTTATCTTCATGAAATATCTAATATTGTACTTGAATTGGATCAATGGAGTTTAAGTAACGATTTTTTGTTGGGTGAAATGGCCTCTAACATGAAGAAGAAGTTTGATAAGTATTGGGGTAAAATAGAAAATGTGAATCAATTGTTGCTTGTTGCTACTATACTTGATCCAATAAATTAGATTATGTTGAATATTGTTTTGTTGATATCTACAAGGATGGAGAAGTTTCTAGTAGCATGACTAAGATGGTGAAAGCCAATTTGATGTCTATTTTAAGTGGTATTTGGAATGTGAAGGAGATTCTGGAAGTAGTGAAATAACGAATGAGGCTACTTCAAGTTCTTTTAATTCTGATAAAGGCAGTTCTTGTTTTTCTACTAGTGAGGCTTGGCTTTCTAGGTTTGATGAAAAACAAACAGTAAAAGATTTGACTGATATAAAAAATGATGTGGAAAAATACTTGTTGGATGCTCATGAACGTGTGAAGAACAAGGATTTTGATGTTCTCAATTGGTGGAAGGTGAACAAAAGTAAGTATGGTATTTTGTCCAATATTGCTAGGGATGTGTTGGCAATTCAAGTCTCTACCGTTGCTTCAGAAAGTGCTTTTAGTACTGGATGAAAGATACTTGATCCTTTCCGTAGTTCTTTAAGTCCTAAAATTGTGGAGGTCTTGGTATGCGCTCAAATTTGGTTGAAAGCTTCTCCAAACTTGGATGGATTTTTTATGGAAGATATTGAGCATTGCAATCAGTTGGAAGCAGGTAATCAAACTACATCCTATATAATTGTTAAATTTATTTTTTTCTATCTACTTTATTGGTAATTCAAAAATTATTTGTTTAGAACTTTTGGAATCAATGAATTCAAAATCAACTGAAGATACTCAATGACCCAAAGTCAAGTGATTCATTCGTTTTGCAATCTTGTTTAGGTAAATGTATAAATATAAACTTTGACAAATACTTAATTCAAAGTATTCTTTATTTTTCTATGATAGTTTCATTTCTTTTGTTGCAGGAGCCTACTATTATTTCTTCAATGTTCGGGTTTGATGTAATATTTTAAGTTTTAACATTTTAGCTTTTGTTCGTTAATTTAAATATGTTTGGATGACTATGATATTTCATATTTATAATATTTTTAGATTTGGATTTAGTTTGGATGACTGTAATATTTTTAGATTTGGATTTAGTTTGGATGACTGTAATATTTTTAGATTTGTATTTAGTTTGGATGACTATAATATTTTTCGATTTGGATTTAGTTTGGATGACTGTAATATTATTAATCGTTATTAGTTATTATTTAGTTTGGATGACTGTAATATCATTAATCGTTACTAGTTATTATTTAGGTTGAATTTGTTTCATTTTCAAGATCATTGTCGAATGATTTATTGGATCCTTATTCGTTATTTATTTTCAATTTGTACTATCTATTGAAGTTTGAATTTATAGTATTTATTTTTTTGGTCCAAAAATAGTTTTGAATTTGTAGTACTTATTTTTTCACTTTGAATTTGTAGTATTCAACAAAACATTTAGCCCACTAATGTAATGGCCCAAAAAAATTAAAACTATTATTTTGCAAAAAAAAAAAAAAAAAAAAAACCGCGAACCCGACGATGCATGTGCGGGTCGGGTCGGGTTGGGTTCAGCTCAGTTCGCGAGTTGGGTTGGGTTAAAGTTTTTCGAACCGATACTTTCGGGTTGGGTTCGAGTTGGGCCCAAAACCAACCCGACCCAACCCACGCCCAGCCCTAATATCAACCCATACACAAATAATAAATTTTTTTTACAAATATTTCAATTATACAGACCCGTATATTGAGCATATGAAAGATAATCAATTAAGTATTCTGATATTTAACCCACCCCTAAACTAAAACATTACATTGTCCCCAATGTAATAGTAAAAATAAGCAAAAAAAATGAAGGAAGAGATCAGTTACTCCCCCTGAGGTAGATGTAGAGAAGATGGATCTGGCTGGTTGAAGGCCCGGTTGAAGTGGACTCAGATGTTGTGCTGGGACTCTTGGTCGAAGATGATGTCATACATATTTTCCACACGGCTCGCAAAATAGGATATCCTATAGTTGAAATGGTGAGGCTTTATAAGTATAATAAACAATAAATGAAATAGGAACTAATGTATTATTTAATCTACCTAAAACTACTACATATAAAGCAAGTAAATAAAAAGGTTAGAAAGTTGGTTGCCTCCCATTAAGCGCTTATTTATTGTTATTAGCTTGACTTATTGTCTAGTTACTTTACGGCACATTGAATAGTACTTTGGAGGACTTGCTTTGCCTATTGACTTTGCACCATTAACGTTTATCCTCAAAATTTGAATTTGTGCTCCTCATAAGAATATGATTGTAGTTTAGCACCTTGCTCGAACACAACTACGAAAATTTCAATTTCCTCATCGACCTTAATTACAAAATCCATTTTAGAGGAAAGAGGGAGTTGGAGAATTGCTTGTCTAACTTGTGCTTTTGTAATCTCTGAGGAAATGGGATCGGAGTCTCATATGGTTTGATAGGAATGGTTGCCTTAACTTGTGGTGTACTTGAACACTCTTTAATATATAATATCTGCTCAGTCTGTTCCACGTGCTCCTCATCAATGGGTGGTACATTTTCTTTATTTGCAATTGGCCTCTTTACATGGATTTCTAATAATTGAACCCCACTTCTGTTAGTAATAGCTTAAACATGTTCCTTGGGATTTACCTATGTATTCTTTGGCAACGTATCTAGAACTCTGCCTGATATAGCAACTGCTATCTGACCGACTTTTGTGTCGAGATTCTTTATTGAAGCGCTTTGATTTTGAAGAGCGATCTCCGTCTTTCTCATGAACTGGTTATTAGATTCCACGTACTGTTCATTTTTCTCCATGAATTTACAAAACATGTCTTCTAGTAAGATTTTCTTTTATGGCTGCTAAAACTGAGGACCTTGTGGTTTGATATTATTTTGATTATCCCTCTACGAGAAAATTAGATTATTTCGCCTTTCAAAAAGCCTGTTGTCCTCATCTATCTCAGAAGTTTCATTATTTATCATTATATTGACCTGGTGCATTGCGATGAAATATCCAACAAGCATGTTGTCCTCATTAATTTCAGAAGTTTCATTATGTCTTGCTACATTAACCTGGTGCATTGCGAAGAAATCTCCAACAAGTATGTTGTTCTCATTAATCTCAGAAGTTGCATCATATCTCGCTATATTGGCCTAGTGCATTGCGATGAAATCTCTAACAAGTATGTTGTCCTCATCAATTTCAAAAGTTTCATTATGTCTCACTACATTAGCCTGGTGCATTACGATGAAATCTCTAACAAGCATGTTGTCCTTATCAATCTCAGAAATTGCATCATATCTCGCTATATTAGCTTGGTGCATTGGGATGAAATCTCCAACAAGTATATTATCTTCATTAATCTCTTGGCCTTCTATCTTGTGTTGTGGTCTGAAAAGAGACATATTGAACACTGAAATAAACTAAAAAAAATAATAAATAAATAAATAAATAAATAAAGTTCGAATTAGTGTTAAAATAACTAAAAAAGAACTAAAAGTAAATCTCTGACAACGGCGCCAAAAACTTGTCAGCGATTTTTATGTTTAATATTCTGCAAGTGTACGAATCGCACAAGTAATATAATGGATTATGAGTCCAAGTATCGTACCCATAGAGATTTAGATAGTTCAATTGCAATTATAATAACCTTAACCGAATCTATTTAACTTTTGAAGTTTGGTTTCTTAAACTAATTAAAATATAAAACAAGAATTATTAAATAATTATAAGTCAGACAAATAAGGGATTAAATTAGAAAAGAATTATTTTCACTTTGAAAAAGAAAGGAAAAGAAAAGCGTACTAGGATCCCGAATCTACTTATATCTATTCCCTTTAATCCAAACCATTGAATTTGATAACATGATTTAACTATGAAGATCAATATTCCTAATTTGTTTAACATTCTATCTTGAGTAGAATTAAACCTATCTCTATATGTGACCCGACTATATCTCTATGACGGATGCGAACATAAAAGAATGTATTAGAATTTGTTAATACTTAAAGATCACGTAAATCATAGCAGTTCATCTCTATCTCCAATTGGACTCTACGACAATTGATACTATGTTTAACTTATTTTCAATTTCTCGAAGGTAAAACAAGTCACAAGAATCATACAACTATTGCGCACATAATTGTAGATGAAAAGAAATCAGTATCAATTATTCAGAATTAAAAACGTGCTTAAATATCAAAATCTAGGTTCAAATAATTAAAGGATCATGATACATGTATCATCATAATCCGAGCACTAAATGAATCTAGCCTAACATACTAAGAAAAAGAAAATAAAAAGAAAAATAAAATATAGAAGCCATCACTCGGATAAGAAGAAAATTCAAAAGATGAAATCTTGATCTTGATCTTCGTTGAATTCTTAAAAGGATAATTCTTGATCTTCGTTCAATCTTTGTTTCTTGTTTATCTTCTTATTTTTCTCCCAACTATCGGCTTTAATTATGAGTTAATAACTCGTATTCATATTTCCATAATAATGTCCCAAAAAATTCCAAAAAATCATTAAAATCGTGTCCTAAAAAGTTTCCTAATTGAATTAGAACTCAAAGAGGTAAGAACATCCCGCGGGGGCAATTTTACACTGGGCAATCTCCTAGTGCAAACCCGGGCGATCGCCTAGGCATAGTTTTAACTCTGTGCTTCCCAAATATTGTGCTGGGCACTCACCTATCATTAATCTTGGGCGATCACCCAGCTTTAACTTTTTCTACTCTGCCTGTTTTTTAAACGTCCATAACTTCTTGTAGGAAACTCCAAATTGAGATTCGTAAAAGTTTTTGGACTCGTAATTCAATTATATTTCCAATGGAGTATAATTTGCCTTTTTGAGATTTTAATACCAAAAGTTGTGCTCAAATTTTCCCACATGCTTCGATAGGTAGTTTCTCAATTTGATTCTTTGATTTTCAAGTGTTTGATAATTTGCTTCAACTCTTCATTGTCACTCCAACACACCTTAAACATATTGATTTTATATTTTTCCTCATCCTCTAATGTTTGGCTCTTGACACTCACTTAAAAAACTCAATCTCTTCTCATTTACTTGTCGATTTTACCAAATTGTTGCTCTTTCATCCATTCTTCTCCATTCCTTATAAATAGATCGAGAACTGAAATAGAAAGAATAATACATTAAATTAAGTATCAAATCAATAAAATAACGAGATAAAAGCTTACTTTTAAAGCTCGAATATGTGCACAAAATGCACTATAACTTGTGTACCCTACACACTCTCACAAACAATTGTCAGCAAGCATAGGTAGCCACGATAGCCACTGTATGCTTTCCGATGCTTAAGTTAGGATCCATGTTTTGTCTGGACTGGTTATACTTGGCAATAATATATGAAAGTTGTGTAAAAAGCTTACTATGTAAAAATTAGAGAGTTTTGAATAAGACTTACTTTTTTTTATGCAGTGTTCTCCTTTATTTATAATAAGAGCTTGGGAGGATCAAAGATTTTGAGCTCTTCCACGTGTTTAAATGATCTACATGTCTTCCATTCAATCAATGTAGTCATCCTATTATGTGTCTATGTTTATTTGTCTTAGTAATCATTTTTTCCTAATTCCACTCTTTGATATGCTAGAATTTGCAAAGAGCAGCACCTTACGATGTTTATGACCAATTGGATCCTCACAGCTATGGGACTTCCTAAAAAAAACTGCAATCGTAGTTCATCAACCACTCACAAGACCACCGAGATCTTCGACTTAGCTCCCAAAGGTAATCCATGTAAAGTCGGTGGATCTATAGGTATATCAATATGTATAGTGGGCTCGTATGAATGGTTCAAATCAATATGGAATTAGTACCTCATGCTCATTCTATATTTTCTCCTTGGTTGATGATAATAGGTGCATTGACACGCTAGCATGATATCACTACAAATCACACATTAATCAATTATACTTGATCCGGACCTTTACTGAAGTTTCTTAACAACAACATTCTGGAACACTAACATAGTGGTTCAGATGAGTATCAAGCATCTTCCAAATGTCATTGTTCGGATGGTCTTAGCTGGAGCTGATTTGGCCACTAAGATGACCTCGCATATGTGATTGTGTCCATGTCACTAGAAGGTGTAATAGTAGTCCCTAAGCCCATGACTTCGTCATTTATGTAAGTCTATAGGCTTAACAGGTCCTACTGCGCAATAATTCACCTTGCCTACGATCAAATTAGTCAAGTTTGGGCAGAGGGTGATTAGAGTAGTGTTTCATTGATAGGTCCTAAAATTATTGGAATGCCAAAGTGATTCTTCTCAATAGTGTCAAAGATCAAGATTTATGTCTGGAGCTACAACACTTGATATGGCAACAATTTCATTATTAACTTTGGAGTGACCGTTGGGTGGTTCAGAGGGTTATGTGGCAACAGAACGTCGCGTGTTTCCAAGATTATTTGTTGGCTTGCAATGATGGCGTGGAAACGTGGGAAAGTAATGATAGGGGTTGAGCAAACGGTTAGTTCTGAAAAAATGCGGATATACACGTGCGTGATGCACACTAGTGAATCTGAGCCACTAGATGTTTTGTGAGTTCCCGCTCTTTAGCTTCAATGGTCTTGATAGAGGGACACGTTGATAGACCATATCTTTTGTATGCCAAAATGAATGGTGACGATAGAGTCTTAAAGTCTATAAAAGGCTTAGGGCACATTGTACTTAGCTTTTTCACCCTATTTTGAATTCTCAAGAGCATTCAGAAAAATTCTTGCTTCTTCTCCAGTCAAAGAAATCTTCTTCTATTAAAGAAAAAAACTCCATTACTCTATTTTCCAGTTACCTTTTCTGCCATCTTGTTCGCTTTAAGAAGAAAGTCACTAAGAGAAACCAGTTTTGAATCAGAAGGTATATCCATACTTTGCATATAGTATATTTTGCTCTTTTACTACTTATTTTCTTGCATTTTGATTTCATTTATTTCTTCTATTACATAAGAGATACAAATCCCCACTATCACAAGATGGTTGACAATGGTGGTAGTAATTTGGAAAAGGTTGGGAGAGCTGTTCCTATGAAGATAGTGGTTATGACATAGCCTGTTAGGGCTATTTGCTCAATTTCTAAATTTGCTTTCAATTCCAATTATTTTAGGATGCTTTGAAAAAACAAATTGAACAATTTACTAGAGTAATAAATTTAGGTGATTCTGACAGCGAATCAGAGGAAACTACATTGGTGATGGCCAAACTAATGTCAAAGGAAGCTGCTGATTTGTAGCAGAAAGAAGAAAGTTTAAGGAAGAAGAACGGGAAAGGGGTAGAAGGTCCCTCCGGGGCAGTAAATGCTAGGAAGGGGGGACATGTCAGTCCTAGAACCCACAGAGTCAGTCTTGGGTTAACACTTGATGAGATGGACTAGGTGGAGGGTTGGGTGGAGTATGTTAGAGAGTTGTGCGGGAGCATGAGATTGGGATGCAATAAATACCCTACTGAGTTAAGTATGTCTGATATCACCAAGCTTAGGGATAAATACAGGGTCCCCAAGAGAGTTAGGTTAATATTCCCTGCAAAAGCAGACCGACCTTGCAATTCCTCTCAAGGGCATGTGGCTGTAATGAGTGACTCTTTTGAGTGTGGGACGAGACTACCTTTACATTCTTTTTTTAGAGCCATACTTTGGAGCTACAACTTGTGTCCATACCAAGTATCCTCCAAGTTTTGGACCCATTCAGTGGGGACATGGCCCATGTGTCAGGAGGTGAGCCTAGACTACCTTATTCAAATTAAATAAGTGTGCTAAGAGAGGAAAGAGAGCCTAAGGAGAGGGTGGAGGACTCATATTATCTAACTCCTAGGAGATACCACAATCCAATCATTATCAGACATCCATCATCGATCAAGCACTGGATAAGCCAATGGTTGTGGGCAGTAGGGGACTAAAAGACTTACCCAAGTGATTCAATCCTTGAAATAACTGTCTCCTAGACCTTATCTCATCGGCGTGTGTCTTGTGTCTTACTTTTCAATCATGGTAAACCTTGGTTAGCTATTCTAACCAATTCTAATTTTTATTGTACGTGAGGTATCTGGGCATTTTTTGATAGAGAAAGATTTGGAAGTGATTGACCGGCTTTACTCCTAAAAGGATATTTCTTAGGCACCATTTGCACATATCACCTTTTTGTAAAACACAAACTACTTAAGAAACAAGATAATTATCTTTGTTCGATATCAGTGGAATTTATTTTTGTTCAAGCTTAAGCATTTAAATGGTATTTGTAGATGTCTCTTCAGGATCAAATGCGTTGCCTAAAATTGGACTGGCAGGGCTTGCTGGAAAAAATATCCCTCCGGTGATAAAGGGAAAAACTGCTAATCAAAAGCTGAAGAAAACCTTCTCTGGACTTAGCCTCAGGGACAGCCTCTCGTCTCAGCTTCCTCTGACCCAAGGCAAACCACGCTAGTCCCTACCATGTCATCCCAGGGCCTGCAGCTTATGGTGTAAAAGCTGGGGCTAAGCAAACAGAAAAGAAAAAGGCTGAGCCCGGGAATAGGGTAGGTAAAAGGCCAACTTCTGCAACTTCTACAGCATCCAGCGGTTCATTGAAAGATGAAGAGGATTTGGAGGTACTGGAGGAGGATGGTCTTATGAGAAAGACTAAGAAACCAAGGACTGCCTCTTCTAAATTACCCCAGAATCTAACAATGGAGAGTGTGGAGATCCTCGACGTCCGTGATTAGAAGAGCCATCTGAGCCAGAGGAGAAGAGAACATATGCGCTTGGGCATTTGAATAAGGTTTTGGAAGAGAAACCAGCTGAAATCACTCTAGCGGTTCTAAGCATGCTTCCAGACCACTTGGCCAAGGTTGCCATCACCGTCAACTATTTCTAGACAGAAGGCTGGGTGGAGTATTCTGTTCAATCATTTTTTGAGGACAAGCTCTTGTAATTGCTAAGGCATTGGCCGCCAGATCCATAATGCTGATTGAGGAGGCGGAGATCGGTGTCCGGGACTTTGAGCTGAATAAAAAAAGTGCGGACACTGCCTTCCGTAATACGAAAAAGATAATTAAGGACCAGGACCACTTCTAAGAGATGGCCATCTGGCTGCAAGGGTCATTCAATGAGTCAAAGAAAGAAGTGAGGATTTTATGCAATGACAGGGACAAATTGAAGAAGGATGTGTAAAATTGAGTCTAATGTGGCAGTATTTTCCAAGAGATATGATCACGCCACTCAGGCTTAGGAGGTGACCGCCTGGATCTTGGCAGAGGCCAATGAGCAGAAGAAGGGGCTTGTCGACAAGGTAGCAGAGTTGGAAAATACTTTGGATTCTTTCAAGGCAGAGTACTCTGACCTAAAGGAGAAGAACCTTGGGTTGTAGCGGGGCACTGAATAAGTAGTGAAAGCTGGAGTGGAGAACTTTAGAAATTAGTTCGAATTTACTCAAGATTATGAAAATCTCCAAGCTTTCTTTGTCAACTTTAGTGCACTGCAAGTGCTTTCAGAGTTGAAGGAGCTATATCCTACTTTGGATCTATCGCTTGTTGAGGTAGAATACCTAGCTCCAGAGGACATCGGAGAAGAGGTATCCCAACCTCGAGCAGACGGAGCCTAGAAGAAGACTTTATGTATTTAATTATGAAAATATGTAATGTTTCATCTTAAATGAATTTCTAGATTTGTACTATAACAAATTTTTAATGTAAAACTCATGTTATGAGGTTGAAATTCCTTCTTAGTTAAATTCAAATCTTTACTCATGCTTATGCTGAGCTGATATCCTAACCAGCAACAGGTATAAGCTAGACAAAGTGTATCTTTCACACGAGATAATGCTTACATATTAACAAAGTATAGATACTCCGGCAAAGTAGTATGAAGAAACCAATTTAATGGAGCTCACAGATTGATTCATTTTACTAATTTACCATCATATTCGTTATAGAGGGGTGATGTGTTAGGCAGGATAGTAACTCATAAGGTAGTTGATGATATAAATAATGACAGTTGTTATATGTATTTAGCTATGGTGACACGTCAACGATTCGCCCACCTCACCGGCTTGCCCACCTTGGTGGTC
The DNA here is from genome assembly GCA_023638005.1 of Forsythia suspensa. Lineage (NCBI taxonomy): Eukaryota > Viridiplantae > Streptophyta > Magnoliopsida > Lamiales > Oleaceae > Forsythia > Forsythia suspensa. The sequence continues at coordinate 17,006,610 of CM042667.1, forward strand.
TCATGAGCACGTTTTTGACAGATAGAGTGCAATAACCCAACTGTCATCAGATTAACCAGGCAGGCGACCCATAGAATGACAGTTACCACCAATTATCGGGAAGACGAAACATCTCTCAACAATTGAAAAGATGAAACATCCCTCATTAACTCCTAATAATGAGAGAGATAAAGGGACACCCATCATCAATAACTGCATGCCATCCCTATAACTAGAGACCAACCCCCCAAGTAAAAACAGAGGACACAATTCTCATACACTCCATATTGTTATTCTGCATATATGTTTTAATCATATACTAATTATCACAGCACCACGGGGGAAAAAAGCCCCGCCAGCTTTTGCAGGTCTCCACCACTGTCGCAGTTGTGCTCGGAGGAGGAGAAAATTATTTATCATCATTTGGCACCGTATGTGGGAAACGCACAATAAGTCATGGCTCGAACTAGAAGAGCTAAGAATATAACAGCTCCACCAGCCCCCATCGGGGATGCAGACACCTAGTCTAATCGCCGCCACTAATCATCCACAAAAAGAATTTGCCTCTACCGCTCAACTTGCGGCACTGCAAGCTCAGGTGGTGGCCTTAACGGCTCTACTCCAAGATCAAAACGCTGCAGTTTCTCAGCTACCATAGGGTCCTAACCTTCTGTCGGTAGGATCTTTACCACCAGGGGCTCGCCCTAGGGTCCTAGCCCTCTACCGATAGGGCCCTCACCGCCAGGGGCTCCTCTCCAGACTCCTTACTTTCCAACAATAGAAACACCGCTAACGGTAGCTCTACCGCTGGCTCCAATTTCTTTGGCTCCACCTTCCGCATCCCACTTCCATTTATTGACATCTGGTCCAAATCCATACTGGGAGCAACCATCATGGATGCCCACGCCTACGCTGTTTGAGACACTATTGTTAAGCCTGGAACAACGATTAGAAGAAATGATGGGTCGCAAAATAGCTGAGACTATGTCTAACAAAAGTAGTAGGTAACAATCTATGGTGTTGGAAGAAGATCATTTTTCTCTAGAAGTGATGGCAGTCCCCTTGCCACGAGACTTTAAACAGCCAATATGGAGAAATACGATGGATCCTCTAATCCTGTCGATCACCTCAGGGCTTTTGTTGACTTGGTGAGGTTGCAAGCCACCCCTAATGCAATTATGTGTGTGGCTTTTCCTTCTTGATTAGGTGGGAGGCTTTTGACAAAAATTTTTTAAATTTTTTGTAAGAGTTTTACTGCATACTTTGCCAGCAGCAAATGTGTTAAGAAAACTGCTATCAGTCTGATGCAATTGACATAGGACAAGGACGAATTGTTGAAAGATTTTATTGTCTGATTCAATAGAGCCACGCTGGGAATCAAAGATCTACATATGTCTGTTGTAGTCACTACCATGATGAGTGGAACTTGAAGTCATCCTTTCAAGATGTCACTCTCCAAAAACCCGCCAGATACTATGCATGAGTTATTCAAGAGAGGGGATAAGTAAGTGGATTCTGAAGAAGCATATCTCATTACCAAAAGTATGAAAGATTGAAATGAACTTGAGTCTAACAAAAGGAAGACTCGGGACGAGTCCGAACCTCAAAATAATAGAGGCAAGCTCACCCAAGACAAGACAAGGTGACCTCGCCCAAGACAAGGTTTAAAAAAGGTTTAAAAAACCAAAAATAAAATAGGCGAGCTCACCCAAGGCGGGTGAGGGGAGCTCACCCAATCCAAGGCGAGCTCGCCCAATGCAAGGTAAAAAACAAAAAAGGCAGGCAAGGTGAGCTCACCCATGGTAAAAAAAAAATTAGAAAGGAGCACGTCTGATAGATTATTTCTATTTCTCATTGACAGTAGTCTATGAAAGGTAGATAGGCTTACAAGGTAAAAAATAATGAATGCTACTACTGTCTGAAAAACAAGACTAGAAATAATGACAACTGCCATTGTCTGAAAAACAAAGTCAATGCTACTATATAAAAAACAAGGCCATAAATAATGATAGCTGCCATTTCTAAAAACAAGGCAAAAAATAATGACAGCTACTACTGTTTGGAAAACAAGGCCAGCTGCTACTGTTTGAAAAACAAGGTCAACTGCCGCTATTTATAAATCAAGGCGATAGCCACTATTTAAAAATTAAGGCGATAGCCTCTATTTAAAAAACAATGTGATGAGCCCATGTTTAAAAATCAAGGCGATGATCCTCTGTCTGAAAAACAAGGCGAAGGCGATGAGCCTCTGTCCGAAAAACAAGGCGATGAGCCTATATTTAAAAATCAAGGTGATGAGCCTTTAATTAAAAATCAAGGCGATGAACCTATGTTTAAAAATCAAGGCGATGAACCTATGTTTAAAAATCAAGGTGATGAGCTTCTGTCTGAAAAAAGTTAGAGAAGAGCAGGTGCAGTAGATTATTTCTACTTTCCATTGACAACAGTCTATGAAAAGTAGTCTACAGGAAGTAGATGGGCTTATGATGATAGAAATAATAACAATTACTATATGTTATTTAGCTATGGTGGCACGTCTTTGCACGTCCGTCTCAACGATTCGCCCGCCTCATCAGCTTGCCCACCTTGTTGGTCTCATGAGCATGCTTCTGACGGATAGACTGCAATAACCCAAGTATCAACACATTAGCTAGGTAGGTGACCTATGGAATGACAGTTACCACCAGTTATCAGGAAGACGAAACATCTCTCAACAATTGAAAAGATGAAACATCCCTCATTAACTCCTAATAATGAAGGAGATGAAAGGACACCCGTTATCAAATGAGGGAGATGAAGGGACACCCATCATCAATAACTGCAGGCCATCCGTATAAATAGAGGCCAACCCCGGTAAAAATGGAGGACACAATTCTCATACACTTCATATTGTTATTCTGCACATATGTTTTATTATATACTGATTATCATACCGGAGTGGCCATGGGGGAAAAAAGTCCCGCCACCTTTTGCAGTTCTCCACCACTATCGCAGCCGTGCTTGGAGGGGGAGAAAATTATTTATCATCAATAGTTCTTGACCATGTATTAACACAAGTACAATTACTCTGATAACAGATTATTAGGATAGCTAAGTACTTAGACCGGTTAGTTGGCTGGTATATTTGTTTTGTATTGGGAGGTTGGTGTGTCATCACAAGGTTAAATTGTTGGATTATTTATCTCTATAATAGGCTACATATTGTATTGCAATTATATGGGCTATCTAATTAATAGGGCTATTAAGTTATCGGTTGATTGGACCTAGAAACATCTAAACTGAGTATGGACTTTGTAATATGTAGAGACTGGATCCTAGTCCAATTAGGATTGATGGACTTCTAATTGGACTAGGGTATACAGAATATATAAATAAGAGTTATGGTCCCCGGGTCAATCACAACATTTACTCTTCTCTTCTACATCATTATAAACAAAGATTCTATTAAGCATTACTAAGGTGATTAGACTGCAGAAGATCCAACCCTCTCGATTTCAACACCAATAGAGACATGTATTCTTGTGAATTAATTGTACTTGATAATTTAACATGATATATAGATTCTTTAATTATTAATATTTAATTAAAGAATATAGACTTTATTTTTAACAATTGGTATCAGAACCAATATCATGTTGAATTATCAGTATCATAATTATTTTGGTCAATCTATTTAAATGCTCAAACCGTACACATGAAGAAAAAAGTGTATGTCAGATCTAGTTTTATCTTTTTATTTTTTGTCAAAATTGATTTGGAGATAGTATGTTTATATTACTTGTATATATATCAAGGGCTGGAATTATGGTTTTAGAATATATATATTTGGATTTTTTTTTTTTTTTTTTTTTTCCTATTGATTATTTATGAATCGTATATGTATTGCTTTTTTGAGCATAAATCTATCCCCTTTGGTGTTGTTGGATTGGATTAAAAAAATATAGAATTTAAGAAAAAATTTCAGATATATATAAAAAAAAGGATTATTAAGAATACCGCCAAATAATGATGACAAAGCAACGCCCTGCCGACGATGCTTGCAGGAACAAATAGTAGCGCCTTTTACCAACAATACCGGGAGGAGAAATGAATGCTTGCGTACATGACGCTATCGAAAAAAAAGCAAGATGCCAACCCCAGCGGCTGTGCCCATCGATTTAGAGGGACGGCGTAGGTTGGTAGCGCTAGGTTTGAAAACCCTAGCGGCTGCATTTTGTTTTTTTTTTTTTTTTGGAAACGGGACCTCAAATGTAAATTTGATGAATTCAAGGATTAGGGTGCAATTTTAGAGATTTAGGTTATATTGCACATTAAGTCCCTAAAGTTTAAAACTTAATTAATAATCCCTTAGGTTATGATAATTTAAAACTAAGTCCTAAAGTTTTAAATATTAAGTAATCTAACCCTATAGTTATGAGATTTTAATAATTTAGCCCTTAAAGTTGAAATTTTTCATAAGTTAGGCACTAAAATTTTAAATTTTACAATTTTAACTCTGATGTTTTAAAATTTCTTCAAAGAAAGGCCATTAAAGTTTTAAAATTTAGGATTCAATTTCAAAACTTTATAAATTCTAAATTTTAAATCCCTAAAGTATTAAACTTTCAACTCTACGTCCCTCTAAGTTTTAAATCTTAAAGTTTTTCTTCAAAAATTCTGAAATTCTTGATTCAAATGTCTTATATTTCGAAGTGAATAATATTAATACGATATGTCGCCAAAGTAACCTCTATTGTGTTGATTTGTTTATTTTACAATATAAAAATGAGTATATCTTTTACTTATGCAACCAATGACCGGTACAAAGGAAGGTTATTGTTTGGCCAAATAGCAGACATATATGTGGTAGTAAATATGTGATAATTATAAAGATTTCATGTGAACAATAAATCGGTCCAAAGAAAGGCCTGTTGTTTGACAGATTTATTTTCTATATTTGATTACTGTGCGGAGACTACCACTTATAATTGATGTTTCTGTCCAAATACTAAATGTCAATGTTGTACTAGGTATCTTGTGATGGGCCTACCAATAAAATACATACTTTTTTGGATTTTAAGATTTAGTCCTTATGGTTTTGGATTTTAAATCTTAGGTCTTTCAAGGTTTCAGATATTAAAATCTTAGGCACTTAAAGTTTGGAATTTTCAAATTTAATCCCTAAAATATCTTCAGTTCCTTGAATTAATCATCTTATATTTCAAAATAAATCAATTGAAACGATACGTTGCCAAAGTAACCTCTATCGCATAGATTTACTTATTTTGGAATATTAAGATGTATGTGTCTGTTGTTTATGCGAACAATAACTGATCCAAAGGAAAGGTTACTGTTTGGCCAAATGGCAGATATACCTGTGGTAATAAGTATGTGACAATTATAAAGTTTTCATGTCAATAATATGTTGGTCCAAAGAAAGGCTTATTATTTGACAGATTAATTATCAATATTTGATTACTACATAGAGAGTACCACTTACAAGTTGATTTTTCTGTCCAAAGACTAAATATCAATGTTGTGCTAGGTATCTTGTAATGGGCCTACCAATATATAATTATCATACATATGTTTTGACATGATAATTAATTGTGAGCTTGATTTATTCTTTCTTTTTAGTTTCTGCTTCTACTTCTACAATATCTGCCAACATTAATTTTATCCATGTACTTACTGGCACAAATTTCAAGAATTGGAAAGAAAATTTTATGATTATTCTTGGTTACATGGATCTTGACCTTGTGACTTGGATAGAACGGCCTCCAACTCTTACTGATGAAAGTTCCACTAAGGATAAAAGAGACTTGACAAATTGAGATCGTTTTAATTGCATGAGTCTTATGATCATGAAACGTTCTATTCCATAAATATTTAGGAGCGCTATGTTTGATGAGGAAAATGTTAAGATGTTTCTTAAAGAAATTGAAAAGTGTTTTGCCAAAAACGAAAAGGCTAAAACAAGTCCTCTTTTGGATCTCCTTGTTTCAATGAGGTATATAAGAAAAATGAATGTAATGGTGTACATTATGGAAATGTCTAATCTCACTTCCAAACTAAAAGTACTAAAGTTATAGCTGTCTGAGGACTTACTCTTGCATCTGGTTTTGATTTCCTTTCCTGTACAATATGATCAATTTAAAGTGAGTTACAATACCCAAAAGGATAAATGGACTCTTAATGAGCTCATAGTTCACAGTGTGCAAGAGGAGGAAAGACTTAAGCGTGAGAGGGCTGAAAGTACTAACTTATCAACTACTCTTCAAGACAAGACAATAAATTGGCTATACGATATTCCAACAATAATAGAAGCTCTACGATGTCGAAGCACATATACATAGTGTGTTCTTATTGTTAAAGATAGAGTTTAGAGTAGTCAGGTGTCTATAGAGCATATTGGTACAAACTCTATAATTGTGGATCCGCTCACCAAGGGTTTACCACCCAAGGTGTTTCACGAGCTTATAGCTCATACGGGTGTTGTATCGTTTGATGATGTGCTGGTTTAGTAGGAGTTTGTATTTTGATGTTTTTCAGTTGTAGACATACTTTATGATTATTTTTTGCAGAATAATGTATAATGGTTGTTACTAATATCTGAATTTGGTCTTTCAATTTGTGGTTTAACATTAAGATTGCAAAAGCTTTGGTATGATCTCATTAAAGAATAAAGCAGGACTAGTTGGAAATAGACATGTGTTAATATCACATTGCATGTAATTTCTATGCTACACATTCATACTCGATCTATGTCATTGAGTATATTGGTATGATGACCATTGATGGGTTTAGTTACTGATTAATGTGACGAAGGCTGTTTTGATCTCATGCTGATATAGTAGATGGACCATATTGTAATTACGGAGATGTTTCAAGGCAAGATAGCAATTTAAGTATACACATAAAGTTTAATATATAATTGTTTCGGATAACATATGTAGCTCAAGTGGGAGATTGTTGGATTATTTATCTCTATAATGGGCTACATAATGTATTGCAATTATGTGGGCTATCTATTTAATAGGGCTATTAAGTTATTTGTTGATTGGGTCCTAGAAACATCTAAACTGAGTACGAACTTTGTAATGTATAGAGACCGGATCCCAGTCCAATTAGAATTGATGGACTTCTAATTGGATTAGCGTATACAGAATATATAAATAAGGGTTATGGTCCCTTGGTCAATCACAATATTTGTTCTTCTCTTCTACACCATTATAGATAGAGATTCCATTAAGCATTATTGAAGTGATTAGACTGTGGAAGATCCAACCCTCTCAATTTCAACACCAATGGAGACAGGTATTTTTCTGAATTAATTGTACTTGGTAATTTAGCATGATATATGGAATCTTTAATTATTAATATGTAATTAAAGAATATAGACTTTATTTCTAACATAAATGACAATTAACAGGATCCATAATTTTAAACTAATGTAAGGACACCGGAAAGTTGAAATGGTTAACAAACAAGTGAGATTTCATACTCTAAACAGCAGCAGTCTTTTCTTTTGTAAGTTTGTTATTTTAAGTGGAGACAAAAGTACATGTTTCCATTCGCTGCACCATAAATAAAACATCCCAAACATATTCAAACAAAATATCTTAACTTCATATGCAAAGGTGCTTTGACATGTAAGTAGTCTTTATTGATAATATTTGCGGAGATGCTTCACATTCCAAGGCAGCGGTATATGTTTGCCACACAGATCTTCAATTATGTACGTCCCAGGGACCACTTCAGCTGTGATCTTATATGGGCCTTCCAATTTGATCCTAGTATGCCCATACCAGGCTCTTGGAAAGATATGAATACCTTATTTAAGACTAAGTTCCCAACTTGAAATGAGCGATTTTTTACTTTTTTGTTGTAATAACAGGCCATCTTCTATTGGTATTGCTTCAGCATATCTTACGCATTGTTTATCCATTCCAGGAGGAGATCCAAATTAGCTTTTCATAGCCCTTCATTGGAAATTTCTTCAAAATGGATCTACCTATGGGAAGGTAGCCCAATCTCTATAGGACACGTTGCTTGACTCCGTAGGCCATTGAGAATAGAGGTTCTCCACTGGCTATCTAGGAGGTAGTGCATATTGCCCATAACATGTGTGGCAGCTCATCTACCCATGCTCCTTTTGTAGACTTAATCTTCCTCTTCAATGTGTATTTGATTATTTTGTTTACGGCCTCCCATTAGCCTGTGGGTAATGTGGGGATGATAAATGATGCTTTATGCCCAAGTTGTCACACAACTCTTCAATTTTTGCAATTTCTAAACTGTTTTACGTTGTCTAAAACCAAGAAATGAGGTATACCAAACCTACAAATGATGTTCTTCCAAATAAATTTATATGTATTAGCCTCAGTGATTTTCATTACTGGTTCTGCTTTGACCCACTTAATAAACTAGTCGATGGCTACAACCGTGATTACCCTATCCTCATGGCATGGGTCTGATAATATCCATTCTCCACTTATCAAAAGGCCATGGGCAAGTTACAACCTGCAGGTCCCGAGGTGGTTGTTTATGTAGATTACCAAGGCATTGGCATTTATCACGTCTGCGAACAAAATCATTAGCAACTTTCTTAAGATTGGGCCAATAATATCATTGCCTAAGGATTTTATGAACCAGTGATACAGTCTCTAAATAGTTGCCACATACTCCTTCATGAATTTCTCTCAAGATGTAGTCCACTTCATCCGATCCTACGCATCGGAGAAGGGGAGAAGAATAGCCTATTTTGTAGAGCAATCCATCATTTATAACAAAATGGGCTGAAAGCTTTTGCACCTTACGGGCTTCTTCCCTATTTTTAGGAAGAACCTGGCTCTCCAAGTAAGTTAGAATAGGCTTCATCTATGACGCTTCACTTTCAATGGTCGGTCACAGTCATCTTGCTCTGTTGAAGGCTTAGAGGAGAATTCGATGGGAACGCACCCAAGAAGCTCTAAATCCTTACTACTAGCTAGCTTCAACAATGCATTTACATTGTAATTCTTAGCCTTGGGAACTTGAATCAGTTCAAAACTTTCAAAATTTGGAATAAGGTCTTGTACATTCCTCAAATAAGATATCATATTCTTGTCTTTTGCAACAAAGTGATCATTTACTTGGCTAACAATCAATTGGGAGTTACTATTTACCACTATACTTTTCACTTGTAAAGCCTTAGCAAGTCTCAAGCTAGCTAAAAGGGGCTCATACTCAGCAACATTGTTAGTAGCTTTAAACCCAAAGCGTATGAGGCTGTTCAATTTATGCTTTTCCGGATTTATCAACATTATACTATACCTGCTCTGGACTCACATGCAGATCCATCAATGAATAATTTCTAGGGTTGTGCGGATTCATGTTTATCAATCATTTCTAATTCCAGAGCATGGGTAAATTTTGCTATAAAATTTGCCAAGGCCTGACCTTTGATGGCAGTTTGAGACTTATATTGAATATCAAATTGGCCCAGCTCTATAGCCTACTTCATTAGTCTTCGGAGGCATCAGGTTTCTATAACACTTGCCTCATAGGAAAGTTGGTAAACACATGAATGGTGTGTGACTGGAAGTAAGTTCTAAGCTTCTTGGAAGCTACAACCTAAGTTAATGCAAGTTTTTCCATGCCTGGATAACGTGCCTCAGTACTAAGAAAAACTTTACTCACATAGTAATTGGGTTGTTGATGATTATTTTTCTCTTTGATGAGCATATTGCTGATCGTTTCGTCAGAAACTGCTAAGTACACTATTAGAGGTTCTTCTTCAACGGGTTTAGATAGGAGCGGAGCTTGGCCCAAATGTCTCTTTAGGATTTGAAAGGCTTCATCACACACGGTTGTCTATTCGAATCTCTTCTTTCCTTTTAACACCTTGAAGAAGGGTAAACATTTATTAGTAGACCTTGAGATGAAGTGACTCAAGGCCGCAACTCTGTCGGCCAAACTTTGAACTTCTTTAGGAGTCCGAGAAGTTTTCATTTCAAGCACTGTCTTGATCTTCTCAAAGTTTTCTTCAATACCTCTTCGGTTTACCATAAATCCTAAGAATTTTCCTAAAGTAATGCCAAAGGCATTGAGCGGCTTCAACTTCATCTTATACTTTCTCAGTATATCAAATGTTTCTCCCAATTGTTTAATGTGATCTATGTCTACCAGTCTTTTGACAAGCATGTCATCCACATACACTTCCATAGTAACACCTAGTAGTTTAGCAAACATTTTATTTACTAACCTTTGATATGTTGCTCCAGCATTTTTTAAATCGAATGACATAGCTTTGTAGCAGTACAGTTCTCTATGTGTTATGAAGGAATTGTGTTCTTCATTCGATGGATACATAAAGATTTGGTTATATGTGGAGTATGCATCCATAAAGTTGAGCATCTCATGTCCGGTGGTATCATCGACCAATTGATCTATGCGAGGGAGGGGAAAACTATCCTTTGGGCAAGCTTGATTAACATTTGAGCAGTCAATACATATCCTTATCTTCCTATTGGAGTTTGGTACCAAAACAGGGTTAGAGACCCACTATGGGTAACGAGATTTCTTTATAAAGCCATTTTTCAATAACTTGGATACCTCCTTCTTCAAGGCTGCATATTTCTGAGGGCTCATGGGCCGTCGCCTCTATCTATGCCCCAGATGTTTTGCATCTAATTGCAGCTTATGGTAGGAATATCTAGGTAGATTCCTACCATATCCCCATGCTTCCATCCAAATGCATCTAAGTTTTGGGACAAAAACTTCTTCAGTTGATTTTTAAACTCTTTGGAATAGCCACTTCCTATATGCAATTCTTTTACTGGGTCAAATGGGTTTGCAGGAAAGCACTCTAACTTTTCAGCTAAAGATGTCTGTGGTTTTGCCTCCACAATACGTGGGTCTAAATCATTGGAATCCTCAGATTCCATCATGTGCACATCCCCTTCACCATTGTGTGCTTCATCTATCTTTTCAAGATTTGTTGGAACCTTTCCCATCTCAATGTCAATCATATGGACTCCCCGATCCACTAACGTTCTCATAGCATTGGTATAGCATAACCTGGACTCAGATTGGTTTTCCTTTACTGTGGTGATCCCATAATTTGTGGAGAACTTCATGCATAAAAACAAAGTGTGTCAGAAAACCTAAATCAATTAGAGCCGGTCTGCCAAGGACACCGTGATATGAGGAATTTTTTTTTAGCAATCAAGTACTCCATAGGAATTCTTATGGTTGTAGGTTCTTCATCCATCTAAGTCATTAAAATGATAGTTCCTCTGAGGATAATGGAGTCTCCAGTGAAACTATAGATGGGATCTATAATTGGTATTATTGGTAACTCTATCCCCATCTTATCATATGTGGCACCATATATGATATTAATGGAACTTCCATTATCTACCAGCATCCTTCCCAAGCCATTTCTAGCTACAATTGCGCTGACTACTAGGGTCACTGGAATTGAAGATGATAGAGTCCATCCTCCTTGTGCCTAGAGGATAGATGTGAAAATGGTAATAAACATTGGCGGGATCTTTTGCTTCCCGAATATACCTTTTATGTGAATTATTATATCTTCCACCAGGATGGGAGCCTCTTAAAATGGTATCAATCTTACAAATAGGTGGTTGGGCTGGATGCGGAGGTTGATCCCTGTCCTGTCACCTTAGAACATTTTCTCTATCCTGGCTTCGTCCCCGCATTCTCTGACTAGCTTCTCTTTCTTGCCTTTCACTCTTTACATTAGGATGGTGACCGCGGTGCAGCTCATTGGACCGGTAAGGAGAGTAATTTTTACTTCTACTTTCTCTAGCTGGTGAATTAGCATTTATCTGTGCCCTCTGATCTACTAACATGTATATGTCACAGCAACCTTCTGTTTTATGCCCATAAAGCCTATGATAGGTATAGTACAACTCGATAAATGGATTTTTTGACTGTTTACTTGAGCTTATTTTCTAGCAGGTGCACCAAGGGTCTGAGCATTCAATCCAGCATGCAAGTTAGGGATTGCCTCCATGATTTCTACAACATAGCTAGATCCTATTCTAGAGAATGGGCGCATGGAGCTTCTTTGACGATGCCCAGTTTGGTTGCGTACAGCCCCATCAGATGGTTTGACATTTGCTAGCCCCCTGGTTGTAGTGTTGTTGGGTATGGCTATCTCTAGCTCGTGCCATTTCTTTAGATATGATTTCTTCTTTTATCGGATCTACCAAAGCATTGTAATTATGTGGTTTCCTGCTTCGAACATCTCTCCAAAACATGTTACTCATGTCAAGGCCACTTTTGTGTGCAAAAAACATTTTTACTTTGATGATGTTTTCACAATTGTGCATCTCCTCGGTAAAACTGGGCTAAATAGCTTTTCAGCGATTCACCATTTCCTTATCTCATATCTTATAAGCATTGGAGTGGGATTTGGCTGAACCTTAAAGAAACAAACCCATTTCTAAAAGCTTTTTCAAATCTTTCCAATTGTGAATACTTCTACGGAGAAGATTTTTGTACCATCTAAGAGCATTTAAGTGCTGGTGTTGCTCTAGCTATTCCCATCGTGGCATTGTAATTTAAGAGATTATCATTTGGACCCCATCGACCAGAATATTTTCCTATCTCCAGCATCTCAAAATCAAGAGGGACACAGCATTGGCGTATATCTTCAGAAAATGGGCTTACCTCATCATCATCATCTATTTCGAAAGACTGAAGTTGAAGGGGGAAGCCCTTAATGAGAATTGGACATGTTGTGTATGGGGTACTACTCAAGCAAGGACTTGTGCAGGAAATTGCGCAGGTTGAGATATCTCCACATAAGAGGGTTGTTAATTATTATGTGGAGAGAGAGGTATGTTGCGCTCAGCTAGGAGCTGCATCAGCCTTTTTTCCCTCCTATTTCTAAGAGGTCTACTTCCAAATTGTCAAACACACTGGCTACCTAGGAAGGTTCAAGCACCTGTGAATATCCTAGGAGAAAACTTGGTTCTGCATTGTTATCTTCTGCTATATATCCTTGATTTTAAATTCGTGTAGAATCCACCTCATCGTCTATTTAGAAAGAGATATCTAGGTGGGTAAAAGAGGCATAGGAGTATTGGCCTTGCCCTTCAATGTTTACTGGCTAGTTCCCATATACCCCAAGAGGATACTAAGGGTACGCTTGTGGGGTAGGAGGTATAAATCCTCACTATAAGTATGCATTAAGAGCTGCAGTTTGGGCTGCTTGCTGTCGTTGTATTTCTAACATCTAGGCTGCCATGAGATCCATGTTGTGCGCCAAACGTGCTCTTGAGCATCTTGACCACCTTTGGGGTGGTGCTATTTCAGGAGCTTCTTCAGCTTCTTCAATTTGGTGATTATTAGTTTGTCTTGGGTGAGGTTGTGATCACTGTCACTCATTATGTGAGTTTTTCTTCGAATCAAGAATTTAGTTTGAGTTTGCCTTCTTTCTTTTTTCCAAAGGAGATTTTTCCAAAAAATTTAGCTTAAATCTGATTTTTTCCTTTTTGTAAAAGAGAATTTTCTAAAAGATTAGCTTGAATTTGAGTTCTCCTTTTTGCAAAGGAGATTTTTCTTTTTGTGATTAACAAAATCCCTTTTTCATGGGTATTCACTAGAGGTGTCAAGACAGGCCGGCCGGCCGAACCCACTTCGGCCCACCCGCCTCAACCCAGGACGACGGGCCGGCCCGTGAACTGGGTGGGCGGTTCACGCTGTCAAAATGTCGAATCAAGGGCCCCGGTTGGTTCACCTCTAACAGCCCAAGCAATCTGCTTTTTATAATTTAAAAAAAAAGAAGAAAAGAAGGGCAGAAAGCCGTGAACAACTCTCTGCCATGGTGTGATAGTCGCTGCATCAGCCACATTAATTAAAAGAGCAAGAGGGTGCTTTGTGATAAGCGACTCTTCTGCAGACTGATTCATCGATCGCAGCAGAGTAGTCACCGTGAAATATTAAAAAAATGCGTGTAAGTATAGTCAAATCAGTTACTAATTTTTTTTTAGTAATTCAAAAAAATTTAATTTTTTATTCATACGGGCCGAACCGTGTAGAATCGTAGCCCATATGGGTCGATGGGTGGCCGGGCTCGTGTTAAATTTTTATGGGCTGGGTTGACCCGGCCCGCAACCCGTATTGGCACGGGCTTTTTTAAATATGGGCCGTCACCGGGCTTCGTCGGAGGCTTGACCCGGATTGACACCTCTAGTATTCACTAACAGAATCCTTATTTTTTCAAGGGTGGTCTAACCAACACTATCTTGTCCTTATCTTTTTCCAAGGGATTCAAATAGCTTATCGAACACTTGTATCACAAATTGATATCAAAATCCTTCTTTTGCACCTATCAAAGATCTCTTCTATTAAAAATTAAAACTCTCTTGACTTAGCATATTAACTAAAACTTAGTTAGTTTATGGTTTGGTTGAGCTTTTTCACATGTTTTCCAGTGGTTTTGAACATGTCGCTTCACACATACGGCGCCAAAATGTTGACCCTGAGTTCTAGTGGGACCCAAGATCAACAATAGAAGATCATTCTTTGCTTGAAGCTTGCGTACCCTGCATACTCTCACACACAATTGTCAGCAAGCATAGACAGCCAGGATGACCACCGTACGCTCTCCGATGCTCAAATTAGGATCCATGTTTTGTCCAGATTGGTTATACTTAGAAATAATATATGAAATTGTGTAAAAAGCTTACTATGCAAAAAGTGGAGAATTTTGAATATGACATACTTTTTTTATGCAGTGTTATCCTTTATTTATAATAAGATCATGGGTGGATTAAAGATTTTGAGCTCTTCCACGTGTTTAATTGATTTACGTGTCCTCCACGCAATCAATGTACTCATCCCCTTATGTGTCTATCTTTGTCTGTCCAAGTAATCATTTTCTCCTAGTTACACTCTTTGTCCCTGACACGCTAGCAGGATATCAGATGTCACATCAATCAATTATAGTCGGTCTGGACCTCTACTGAAGTTTCTTAACAACAACATTCTGGACCACTAACATAATGGTTCGGATGAGTATCAAGCATCTTCCAAGTGTCATTGTTTAGATGGTCCTAGTTGGAGCTGATTTGACTATTAAAGGTGATCTGGCTTATGAGATTGTGTCCATGTCACTAGAAGGTGTAACACTACTTTTTCGAGAAATATTTAACTTAATGAATCGACTCAAATTCCAATTAACACCAAAAGGTTAAAGGAGCAAAAGCATAAATTACTGAGTAGGACAATTCATACGATATTTTCCAATCTAAAGCATAGCAAAAAACTATTGTACATAAATTTCAATTGATTTTAGTAAAACACTATAGCAATATGAACCTTCAAAATTAAGAAATTCACTCCAACAATGAACCATGAGAAATACAATGAAATAATTACATTTTTGTTAGAATTATATTCTTGTCGTCTTTGTGGCGACATCCATGAATGCAAGATAATTTGAATAATTGAAAATTTAATTTTTATTTTGCCTTACAAAATACTACACCATGTGGTCCTATTTATACATACCAATCGACATAGGAACCAACAATCACTTAAATGTAACAAACCAAAAACCAAGGTGACTCTTTGAACAACTTAGTCAAACAATGTATTCAAAATGACTCCTCAAACTACACATTCAGACTTAGGAATTCTATGAGACTCTTGATTAAATTTAATAGATGAATTTTTCTAGAAAAGTGATGGTCAAATTTTGTTTATTCCAACAACCTAAACCATGTAAATTGAGCTCTTCATTAAAATTGTTGTCTTCTTATGCCCAATATCGAGTATAAAGAGTCAGTCTAGGTGCCTTAGTGCGTTGGATTATTACTCTTGATCAAGATATACTATGAAGATATCTAGAGATATCTGGAATTCGTAATGGGATGATTTAGAAAAGAGTCTATTACATACAAGAAAGTGAAGGTCTCGAACGATATGGTTGAATACTCGAAAATAAATTATCTTTTATGATCTCAAGTTGGTTTGAAATATATTTTTTCTCATAGATAAATGTGATTTTAGAATTAAAAATCTGTGTGTACATTTTAAACAAGGAATTTCTCGGATTTTAAGCAATTTAGTTCTATCATGTTGCTGTTGGATAAAATTCAACATGTGGGGCCAAACATGTATATATATTAAAATGTGTGGTGTTATCTTAAAGTTTTAGTCAATAAAGTGATCCACTAAAGACTATTTTGGACTAATGGGTATTAAGTGTCATGAGATTAAAGTGTAGAGACGGATACAATGTTTTAAATTGATGAGGGGCCAATTTAACAACATTGAAACATAATAACTGCTCTGCAGTTATATATACAGGTCATGGTCCCCAATTGAGCGTGGCTTTTGATAACTCTTTGTATCCCCATCAACAAGAGACACTAAGGAGAAAACCACGGATCAATTGGAAGACCATAACCCAGATCGATCAAACAGAATCATGGATTCAGGTACGCTTCCGCTTCAGTTTTTAATCTTGATAATTACAACATGATGGTTATTATGTCACAGATATGTAATTATCTGTATATGGATTCGGTAAAATTAAATCTAAGCAATTTGATAAATCTAAGCAATTTGATAAAAGCTTTAAACATCTTTTACATTCAGAAGATAAGCAATTAAATAGTATAGTAGATTTAATAGTCAATTTTAAGCGAAAATCTAGAAAGAAATATTTCCGCAAATAATAGAAAAATAGAAGTAGTTTTAGAAAATTTTAATAAAAGCATAAAAATTTTAGAAAATAATATAGAATATATTAAAAATCAAAATAGTGAAATATTAAAGAAGTTCATTATAATAAAGACATAGAAAATATTAACTTAGAAAGTAGAATAACAAACTTTAGAAAAAGTTAAATCAAGAGAAACTCCTAAAGAAGATTTGAATAAATTAATTGGTAAATTAGAAAAGCTAGATCTAGGAAAAACTAAAGAAACAAGTAAATTTAAAAAGACTAAGTGGGTATATACATAATGAATAAAGATAAACAAGTCGTAGCTAGCAAAGAGTAGAATTTTAGGAAATCCTTTAATGAGATCTTCAACTAGAAGAATGGAATCGTAAACCGATTAGAATCCTTAATAGATATAGAAGAACAAATAGAAATGTTTAGATGTAATAAATTAAAATTAATAAAAGCTTTAGACATATATAAAAAGGAAATCTTTTAGTAAATCTTTGATATACCAACATTATGGAGAAAGATATATTTCTTGTACACACGAAGATCGGTTCATATCTTTAGATTTATTAGAAAAGATTCTTATAAAGAAATAACAAATAAAAACCTTCAATGTATACATCTAGGACTCGATAATGGTAGGAGTAAAAGGATTACACAGAGAAAATTTAGGAGCCAAGACATTAATATGTTTATATGATAATAGATTTACGTATATAGAACAGTGGATTATTAGGAAGCATAGAATTAGACATGAATAACAAAGGAGGAATAGTTTATTTCACACCCGATTATTTAGTCGTAACAAAGAATTTTTATAATGATATTAAAATAGGAATAAAGACTAGGGATACCAAATGAAAAGAAATGAAGAAAATCTATTAATATGCATGGATTTGTAGGAAGACTTAGCTAAAATAGCACCACTAAATATAAATTAGAAAATGATCAAATCATCACTTTATTAGGACAAAAGGTATAAAAGCAATCCCAAAGAAAGAAATTTTCTTCAGAAACAAATGCAGGATTAGACTGGAATTTAGCAAACTTTTTAGAAAAGCCAATTTTAATACCAGAAGATAATATTATGTATAAAAATAGCAATGGAACTTTAAGTATTAGATTTGGAAATTACAATTATCAAGCAGAAGAAACAAAGCAAGACGACGAAAATGAAGAAGAAAGTTGTAGATATATCGAAATAGAAGACTATGAAAGTGAAGAAGAAATTAATGCTTTAGATGAAGAAAGTGAAGATGAAAGTGAAGACGATGATAAAGAATTTGGGTATATAGACATGGAATATTACAAAAATCTTAGGAAAACCAGAGAAGGTAAATTAAGACTCTATTAGAAGATAAAGATCAACCAAACATAGAAATTAAAATGGAAGAAAAAGTAGTAAAAAGCCTAAAAGCGTAAATGCATCAAGAATTTGGAAAAGAAAAGACCCCATGAACAAAGAATACGATATTGAGGAAAATACCCTTTCCCCCTCGCCGCTTGTATGATTGGGAAGACAAAAATATAGAAGCACAGGAAAAAGACAAACGGAGGAAGGATGTAGTCTACCAGTAGCAAGTGATAGAGGATTAATATTAGAATTAAATAATTGCAAACCCCAAGATAGACCTAGCACTTTAACTAAATGGGAAAATTCTGTAATTAGAGCATGTAATAGTTTACCTATAGTTATGACAGTAGAAGAAATGTGGGCTTATTTAGAGACATATTTAGGAAAAACAGCTTTAGATATTTATGTTACAGCCAAAAGACTAAAACCAGATGAAATAAGATTAAGAATGGCAGGAGGAGAAAATCCTAGAAACTTCACTAGTTTTATTCGAGAAATAATTATAGGAACTGACCCAAGTAGAGACAATGTTTATGAACAAAATAAAGCCTTAGAAGAACTAGAAAACTAAGTTTAAGTAATATGAAGTATATACAACCGTTTCTATTAGACTTTGAAAGACTAGTTAGTACAAACCGGATTAGCTTTAGATGTAAATGTATTAGATAGACTATATAGAAAGATTCCACCACCATGGAATGATAAAATTAAAATGAGATAGAAAACTGGAATGGAAGAGGAACAACTATTAGCGCTACCATAAAATTTATAACAGATAAATTAAAAGAATATTGTATAGGAAGAAGAAGCTAGAAAGCAATTAAAGAAATTAAATTACTCTTTTGTTCAGATTTATATACACCTCAAAGTTATGATTATAGAAAGAAAAAGAAAAAAGTGTATAGAAAAGATAAAAGATATAAATATAAAAGACAATATCAAAATAGAAAAAGATACAATATTAGACCAAGTAGAACATACTATAAAAATAGGAAGCCTAATTATAATAGATACGTTAAAAGACCAAAAAATAGAAAAGATTGTAAATGCTATATTTGTGGAGATCCTAGACATTTTGCTAATAAATGCCCAAATAAAAATAAAAATAGAGAAACGTTAAATAAATCTATAATAATAGAAGAAATACAAAGGTCATATCACGTAGTTATCGACAATGAATCTTGTAGTTCAAATATATATATATACATGATGACGAGTTAGACAATTTAGAAATTGTAGAAAGTTCGATGAAAGCAATAGTAGTACGTAAGATTTAGATTTCTCAATTCTTGATATAAAAATGATGAACATAGAGCAAGAATGCATTCACGAATGGATTAGAGGACAAGGATCTATGATAGACAAATGCACAATATGTAGAGTATATCCGGGACATAGAAATAGAAATCATGTAAAAATTGTTTAGAAATTCAATGTAATAATTGCTTAGGAATCCAAGATGAGCCTCATAATAAACCCAAAGACTATAGTGAAACCATAAAAAATTAGAAGATAGAGTAACCAACACTAATAATAGAATTGATAAAATACATGAAGCTTTAGGAGAAATACATTATAGACTTATAAATCTAGAAAAGGAAAGCAATCCGTAGAAAGCTATAATCGAGAATAATTATTTAGAAATGTAAAATCAAGAAGAAATAATATGTCAAATATCTAGAATAAAGCCAACCAAAAGTATTAGAATACCTATAGAAGTACAAATTAATAAGATGATTAAATTAAATTTAATAGCTTTAGTCGATACAGATGTACATTTAACATAATTAGAAAAGATTTAGTCCCGTAAGATTGTAGACAAAAATTAGAATATGAAATAAGAGGAAGTCAAATGGATGGCGGTAAAATGGAGTTTGAAGAAAGACTTTTGACGATTGTAAAATTAGATTTCAAGAAAGACAAGATAGCTTAACAACTACTTTAGTAAGTCAATTAATTAAAGATGAATTTGTTATAGGAATAAAATTTTATTAAGTAGAAATGGAAGTTTAACTATTACAAATGATGCGATAATTCTTGGGAAAGATACATCTATTATCTGCACTATAGAAACATCGAGTTATGCGAGCTAAGCGTGGTGGACCTTTACCATCAAAACACAAAATGATGAAGAAGACTTAGAGAATCTAGAATTTTTAGATTATTTATCTTTAGAAACCTTAAAAACAGATTTTGTACCAAGAGCAAAAGACTTAATTGTTTTTAATAAAAACATAGACCATGTACAAAGTATAGATAAGATTTTACAATTAGCAGAACAAACCCAAATAATAGGAGAAGACCCTCTAAAACATTGGGATAGAAATAAAATAGAAGCTAAAATAGAAATCATAAATGAAAATATAAAGATTAGGACCGCAGAGATAAAACATACTAATAAAGATATAGAAGACTTTAAAATTCAGATTAAAGAATTGTTAGAATTAAAAGTAATAAGACCTTCTACTAGTCAGCATAGATCAGCAGCTTTTATGGTTAGAAATCATAGTGAAATCAAACGAGGAAAAGCTAGAATGGTTATAAATTTTAAAAGACTAAATGATAATACTATAGAAGATGGATATAAAATACCAGATAAAGACATGATTTTAAATAAAATACAAAATAGCAAGATCTTTTCAAAATTTGACTGTAAATCAGGATTTTGGCAAATTAAAATGCATAAAGATTCTATTCCATGGACAACTTTTACAACACCGCAAGGTCATTTTGAGTGGATTGTTATGCCATTTGGTTTAAAGAATGCTCCATCTATATTTCAAAGAAAAATGGATTCTATTTTTAATTCTTTACCATTTGTTTGTGTATATATTGATGATATTTTGGTACATAGCAAAAATCAAAAAGAACATATAAAGCATTTAGAAATTGTTTTAAATAAATTTATAGAAAATGGTTTAATAATTAGTAAAAGAAAATAGAAATAAATAAACAAAAATAGAATTTCTAGGAATAATCATAGGAGAAGGAAAAATTCAACTTCAACCCCATATAGTAAAAACTATTTTACAATTTCCAGATAAAATAGAAGAAACTAAAAAATTACAAGCCTTTTTAGGAATATTAAATTATGCTAGAAGTTTTATTAAAGATTTAGGTAAAAAGATTGGACCTTTATACAATAAATTATCAAGCAAGGGTCAAAAGTATTTTAACCAAACAGACATAGAATTAGTAAGACAAATAAAAAATGAAGTCCAACAACTACCACTTTTAGAATTGCCTTTAGATAGTGAATATAAAGTAATAGAAACACAGACGGATGTGAATTAGGATGGGAGGAATTTTATATTCTAAACCAAATAAATATAGTGATAAAAAAGAAGAAAAATTTGTAGATATGCTAGCGGTAAATATAAAATAAAAGGAAAATACTTAACCAGCCTAGATTATGAAATAATGGCTATAATTCATAGTATAGAAAGTTTTAAATTATTTTTAAATACTGAATTTACTATTAGAACAGATTGTGAAGCAATTGTTAAATTTATTAAAAAGACTAATTTTGATAAAATTAGACATAAAAGGTGGTTAAAATTGTATGAAATTTTAAATAGTTATAAGGTAAGTATTGAACACATAGATGGAAAAAATAATGTTTTAGCCGATAATTTAAGTAGACAAGTTATTGACTTTCTGACCAATTTTGTTCATATTGCAGATGGATCAAAGGATGATGAACTTTGGGAACATCACTTTAAGAGTGGTCCCTGAAGGATCTAATCTTCGATTCAGAGGAAATAATTTAGAAAGACTTCCAGAAAAAGAAAGGTGCCTACTAGATAATCTCTGGATGGCAAGAGACTCTAGATAGAAATTAGACAAAGATTAATGCCTTAGCTAATTATTTTAGATGACTCCATAATCAAACACAAAGTAAAAATTTTAGTTTCTTCGTAGTAATCAAAGGAAGACAACCAGAGTTTATAACCATCGCCGTAAGTAATTGAACAGATAGAGATGATTTCCGTAACCTCTTTTTAAAGGATTTTACTCTTGAAGAAGCTTTAAATCATTGTAGATGACTATCGGATTTAATTTTTTTACATATCCGAAAAAGTTAGACAGACAATTCATGCATCTACTTTTCAACCATCACCTTCTTCTTCTCAAACATCATCTTCATCTTTGCAACCTGTAATAGCCGTGAAACTATGACTAGAGTAGTTAGAGATCTTAACTATAAAAAGCATACTTTAGAAGTAAAACTAGAAATTTTAGAAGACCAAGTATCTTCTCATCAACAAGAAATAACTAAATACCAAGATGAAATATTTAAATTACATGAGACCCTAGAAAGATTTAATAATCGATGAAGAGAATTATTCAAAAACATCATTACTTTTTCTAGTAGAAAATATCCGCCTAAAATAGAAAGACTTATTGAACTAACAGATTCTACAACCGCAGGCAAGAAAAACTCTTTTGATCTACAACAAAGTATTGGAGATTGTGCCAACATTGTTCGAAATTCTATAAAAATTCACTTATCCAAGAAATTATTGATTTCTCCCAAACTCTACAATATTATCATAATGAGAATCAATATTTCCTTCAATATGGCCCTCTCTATAAAACAAACTATCCACGACCGCCTTTCTTAGACACAATTACCCCACAATTTCATTTGACTATACAATTTCTCAAGAAGAAGACGATATATTTTATTGATTTTACAATACGGCATGATTGACACAAAGATATATCTTAAGCAGACCTTTTAACTTTTTTCCACCTTCTCTTAAAAAGATTCTTAATCACTTAAACAACACCCTTTAATGATTCAATTTATTTCCGCACCACCAATTGTAAATAATGGTATTATTATCCCAAAGATACCATTTTATTAAAATTTTTGAAGGTTCCAGAAAATCGTGCCTTCTTCAAAGATCGATATCAAGGTTAAAGTTAGATGATTGATTATGAAAGACGAATTTCGTAAACAAATGCTCTCATGGAAATGCAAAGAACCCACTACAGACTTGTGGCGCAATGGAATAATGGAATAATATTTTGTGAAGAATTTCTAGCAAGAAACATCAAGGTAGAAAGATTATATGTTCCAAATACTCATCAAAAAGATTTATATCTGATGACTTTTCAAGAAAATTATTGTATTGAAAGCTATTGTGAAGCATCAGAGAGACATTCAGATACAGAAAATATCTCAGATTTGAGAGCGCAGACAATGAAATGGATAATCGATCTAGAAGAAGCCTATATTGAAATGATGGACTGATAATACAGAGATGTGACAGCACATGGACAATAATTCAGCACAAGGACAATAATTAAGCACATTGACGATAATTCTAAGAGAAATGTCAAAAGGTTACAGGAAATACCAATAATAGAAGGAAATGCATGTCGCATACGTCAAAAAGTGTACATCGCAAGCATTCATTGTAAGTAAAAAGAAAGTTTGCAAGAGAAAGTTTTGGATTTTTCTTCTTTCTTTTCCCATGCTTACACTTGTAAAGATTGTAAGATTATTTTATTATTTCCTTGTC
Organism: Forsythia suspensa; assembly: GCA_023638005.1. NCBI lineage: Eukaryota > Viridiplantae > Streptophyta > Magnoliopsida > Lamiales > Oleaceae > Forsythia > Forsythia suspensa. The sequence goes on from CM042667.1 coordinate 17,030,149, forward strand.
CATAAATACCTATGTTCATAGCATACTGAGACACACTAAAAACACTCGTAAAATAGAACACACATGATTTACATACTCTTGTATTGCTCTCAATTGTAAAGATTTTCTTAGACATCTTCAATAAAAGTAAGTTCTTCATCTCTTCTTATTTAATTATTTGTTACTTTATTATATTTTCGGAAAGGCCTAAAAGAGGAAAAACTTAGTAAGCAATTAATTCCTTCAAAAATATTGTCTTTATATTTCAAGAATTTTATTTTCCAACTTAACTTCTTTTTCGGATTCCATGGCTAAAATGAAAAGTAATCCTCCGAAAGTTAAGAAAGGTTGTTTTTATCCCGAGAATGGGAATTTGTTCAAAACCTATTTAAACATGATGAAATTTCATTTTTAGCTACAGTCTTAAGCCTTTTAGGAAGGTCAAGAAAAAGATTCAAAAAAAAAAAAAAAAAAAAAAAACGAAAATTGAAGGAAATTAATTTTGCCGAACGGTAAAGTACTCGAATTAAGGCCATTACATCAATATTGTTCTAAGCTTTCTTATTTATGCAATTTGGACTTCATATATATGCTTAATTGTTTAATCTGAAAGTTTTCATTATCCATTTATTATTAGATAGAAATAGAGGTGACCTCTTAATGAGATCAAGTTGCAAATTGTTAAGAACTCTATCTCTCAACGTTGGAGCTTCTTGATTAAAGTTCCCAGAGAAAAATAGAATAAGACTAATTTAGATTACATATCACGATTCATAAAAGATCAACATTTATTACTTAATTCATAATCTTTATATAAGGACAAAGACTCAGTATTAAATTGGTAAATAAAATAATAGTATCTAAGAATACATAAGCTTTTCTTTCTTTAGTTTAGTTATTAGACAAAGACTTATCATAACATAATAAATAGGCAAACACTATTCATACATTTATTACAAACTTGTAGCCTATCTATTTTAACTTTACGTATTCTTAGTTTTCCAATTCATTCTAACTTATATGTTATGAGATGTCCAATTTCTTATAAGTATTCTAAATCTATAAAGTTACTTAGACTAAGATCAAGTTTATATGATTTCAAGGTTCTACATGTATATATTTTCTTCGAGAAGTATGGGTTTAGAATTGGGACTTCAATTTTTTTTTTCTATCTATAAATTGTTTTTTCGAATTGGGTTTTTCGAATTTTCGGACTTTGTCGTTTATTGATGAGAAGGATAATTCTTGTCATCGCCGGAGAGGGCGCTGCGTGGGAGATGGCGGTGACGGATGGTAGTAGCCGCATTGCCGACGCGTGAGGAGCACCTGCAGTTTGGAGATGGCGCTGCAGCATGGAATGCGTGGCGATCTCCGCTACTGCAATGCGATCTCCATCTTGTGGTGGCGGCGGCAGCTAGGGTTTGTTGCAATTTTGTGTTTTTTGGCCCAGGGACTTCATGCGGAAATTAGAAGATTTAAGGGGCTGGTTTGCAATTTGCAAAATTTTGGTTTATTTAATCACTAGTCCTCCTAATTATTCCCTCATTTAATTAAACCCTGAAGTTTTAAAATCATTTAAGTTGGCCCTTTTGACTTCTGAATTTATAAAATAAGTCCCTACAGTTTTAGTAATCACTTAAGTTGGCCCTCTGAAGTTCTGAATTTTATGATTCAGTCCCTAAAGTTTAAGATTTTAATTAATTGGCCACTAAAGTTTTGGTAAAATTGTAATTTAGTCCTTCAAGCTTAAAATCTTTCATAATTGGCCAATCAAGTTTAATTAAATTGCAATTTAACCCTCCAACTTAATGATTACTTAATCCTAAAGCTTTGAACTTCAAAAATTCAAATCCTAAAGTTTTAAATATATGCAAAACAGTTAACTCAGGTTCAAATTTTGGTAGAAGAGACTGCTGCGTCCATGCTGCTGTCACACTTTGCAGGCATGCAGGAAATGAATGAAAATAATTAAAAGTAATAAATAAATAAATTTTGTGTAAGTGTGTTGTCCCATCACAGTTATAGACAATTTCAAATTTTGAATTTGTGGGAAGATTGTGTGTAGTGTATCTGTAACGTTTTAATTTTTGTCGTCTATAAATTTGAACAAATATAGGAAATTTAAACTACACAAATATCATCTCCCATCCCCCCCCCCCCCTCCTCTCCTTCTTTGTGATTTGGCTTACATATTATTAGATAACTTTGAAAAATTTTGAAGCTCTTAGTGTTAGACATTTATTATTTCTAATGATGTTTTATCAGCTACAAATTTTCAACTACTACATTTTCACTACTTAATTAATTATTTATATTTTCTAAAGTTTGTACTACTGTGTTATGGATTTCCACGATTTTTCTTCTGGAAATATTAATTTACATGATAGTTGTTCTCCAATAAATTTAGAAGATGATTATGTTGTAGATGTTTGATCATCTATAAATCCAAAAAAAAAAAAAAACAAAAAAATAAACATTATAGGTGTGGCAATTTTTATAGTAAATGAAAAAAATAGTATAGTAGGATGCAATATTTTCATATTTACTTATGTGTGGAGAAGTGGTCAAGACACCGACACACTACAGAGACACAAATACAAACATCTAAATGAAACAAGACAGTTTGATATGAGACAAGTTCAAATTACTCTATTTACTAATGCGAGTGGATCTGTGACTTTTTCTAATTTTACTTATTCGCACGAACGAATGAGAGTTGGGATGTCAGAATTTATTTCAGTAAGCAAGAGTTCATGCAAAAGTATGTTCAACCTTCTTACAGGAGTGTAAGTAGAAATACTTTTCATTCTGATTGTCTGAAATTATTTCATACAAAGGTTGAAAAATTAAAAAATGAACTTACAAATATTGATGGAATTATGTGTTTCACATCTAATTGTTGGTCTAGACGTAATCACAATGTGTACGCTTGTGTTACAGCACAATTTCTTGATAGTAATTGGTTACTGCACAAAATAATAATTGCTTTTTGTTTACTTGAATATCCACATAATGGAGTAAATTTGTGTTAAAATTTATTACAAGTATTTAATAAGTTCGGTGTGTTAAACAAATTATTTAATATTACTTTTGATAATGCAAGTCTGAATACTGCAAGTATTGAGCTTTAAATTAGAACAATTAAACTCTTATTTGATTCTAAATTATTTAATGTGTGGCTTGTACAAGATGGTTTGAAATTAATAACCCCACAAATACGTATAATTAGAGAAACTATTAATTATATTTCTTCTTAAGATTGTAGACAACAAGAATTTGCAAAAATTTAGATTGAGAAGAAGAAATTTTTTTGATCATATTCCAAATAGATGGAACTCAACATTTCTTATGTTAAAATCGTGTGTTGGCTATACCAATGCTATTAATGCATTCATTAATTCAAAGCATAATCAATTTCATATAGATGGTTTGGATTGGGAACATGCATTTAAAGATATGAAAATTTTGAAACATTTCTATAAGGTAACAAAAGTTAATTTGGGAGTGTATTACTCAACTAGTAATCTTGTACTTATACAATTGGTAGAAATTGCTAGCCAATTTTCTAATTTTAGAAACGATCCATTTTTCTTTCAAAATATTTTGTCAATGGAGGAAAAGTTTCAAAAATATTATGAAAACATGCCACTAATGTTTCCAGTTGCAACAATAATGGATCCTCGCATTAAATTATTTGGAGTTCATTGTCCTTTAGAATCACTTTCTGAAAAATTAGCTTTTAACATAAATATCACAAATCGACAATTGGAAGTTTTTATTAATGAAATGTATAACCACTATTTTATTAAATACTGTAACAATAAAAATAATTCTGCATCTACAAACTCTAGTACAACTTCCTAAGGTAAATCTTCTTTTTTCTCCATGATAGCTAAGAAACGTAATGTTGTTAGTACTTCATAAACTGCAGATACGAACACCACACTTGCAGAATTAGAAAGAAATTATCAGTTTTAGCATTATAGTTTATTACCTCAAGATGAGATAGACATTTTAGATATCTTACGAAGGCAAAAATTAAATGAGCGGTCATACCCAGATTATCAAAAATGACACGAGATCTACTAACAGTTCGAGTGGCATCCGATTATGCTTTTAGTGCAGATAACATGTAGTATTGGACAAAAGAAGATTAAGACTTAAAGAAGATATTTTGAAAGCTCTCATATGCATGAAAGATTGCCTATTCGCAGATAAAATGATACAAGATAAAACTCCTGACGATATTGCTGAAGACTTTAAACATCTAGTAGTTGCCGAATATTGATTTGCAAACAATATATAATTTTCAATGATTGAATTATAGTTAGGTAGGTGCTAACCTAGTTGTAGTGTACTTAAACTATAAACAAGCAAATGATTGATAGTTGTGTACGTGTCAACATAGTTGTGATCTACTTTATTTAGGTATTATTTGTTTGCGTTCTATTTAATTTCATTAAGTTAGAAATAATTTCATCTAAAATAAGATATAAATTCCATGTAAATATTTTTTGCTATAAATAATAAATGTGAATTTATCATTATTATTTAGTAATTTAACACATTTTTTGCTATAAATGTGAACATTTTTTTTTAAGTAAAATAAGTTACTAATTTTTTTCAGTAATTTCAAAAAAATTAATTTTTTTTTCATATAGGCCGAATCGCGGCCCACATGGGCTCGACCCATATGGGCCAACAGGTGAGCTGGGTTCGCGTTCAAATTTCGTAGTCTAGGTTGACCTAGCTTGCAACCCACCGCAGTCCGAACTTTTTTTTAATGCGAGCAGTCACCGGGCTTCATTGGAAGCAAGTCGACCGTCCCGGTCGACCCGAATTGACATCTCTAGTCCACTTTACTACTGGTTTAATTGATATCATACACTTGCTTTTTTACACCAACAAGTTTTTGCTGCCATTGCTGGGGACTATTTCTTTATTTGATATTAGTTTAGATTATTTCTAGCTTTTATTTGATTTTTCTGCATTTGATTTTCTTTATTTAAAAAAAAAGGTGTTCATTGTATGCTCCATTTACAAGGCGGTGATCTCAAATCACCTAACCCTGAAATCGAATGTACTTTCAAACGAAGACGCGAAGAACACAACAAAAAATAACAAAATCTGTAACACAACACTATGGCAGATAAACAAGTTAGAATGGCTACTACCCGATTAGTTGTTCAACATATTTGTCATCACAACGAAGTGGAAATTGATGAAGGAGATTTGTCAGTTGCATAGTTTTTTACTCCAGCAGTAGCTCCTAAGTGCTCAAGCATCATACTAACTTTGGGCGAAATGATTTTCAATTGAGGGCAAATGTTATCAATCTAGTTAGCAACAATCTTATGTTTTATGGAAAGGCACATGAAAATCCAAATACTCGTATTTCTAGATTTATAAGGATGTACCAAAATTTTCAATTTCAAAGCATACAGATGATGCTATCAAACTCATATTATTCCCATACATATTAAGAGATGGCTTATTAGAACGGTTGGGTTGTGAACCACATGCTAGTATCACTATCTGGGATGATTTGACAAGAAAGTTCTACAATAAATATTTTTCATCAGCCAAAGTGTCCTAGAGAAGCTAGAAATTTCTATTTTTAGCAATTTGAATGGGAGAGATTTAAGAAGTTACATAGAAAGTGTCTAAATCACAGGATAAACTAAGGTCAATAGATGCAATACTTCTGTGATGGACTCTCACCTCTTTCTAAATCTTGGTGAACTCCTGAGCAAATGGTTCATAATGAATAAATAGCAAATCAAGTATTGGAATTATTTGGATTGATTGCAAAGACACGTTCGATGTTCTCATCAGACCATTTAGTTGAAGAAAGTAGTAGGTATACATAAAATAGACAATACATCAGTCACTAATACACACATTGCGGCACTAGCATAGCAAGAAGAACTCTTGGTAAAAGTACAAGCACATGGGATAAGTGGGGCCCATACGAGGCTAGCCTATGAAAACTATAAGAAGAGTCATTATACTAAAAATTGCATATTATTGGCCATACCAGACGAACAAGTAAATTTTATGCAGAATAATTCATGCCAGCAGTACAATTCATTCTCACAAACATACAATCTATAATAGAAACAATACCCAAATTTCAGGTGGCCTAACAATCTACATAGTGGTAATTCCAATAATCCTCAATAGAAAAATGGCCAAGTTTGGGAGAGATATTTCAGTAATACATGGGGAAAAATGATAAGATGCTTCAGCAAGATGAGACCGATTATCAAAATCAATGGACATCTATAAGGAAGTTAGAGATTCAAATTGGCCAGATTACCTTGCAATTGTCAGAAACACCCTAGGTACTCTACCTAGTAACACAAAGAAAAATCCACAAGAATAGGTTGATGCCATCACCACGCGTCGTGGAGTTCAGTTTCCTAAGTTGCACGTAAAAAATTCAACTCCTAAAGGCGACAGTGTTCCTACCACAAACAAAACAAGTGGAAGTCTGGACAAACACTAAAAGCAAGTCAAGAAAAGAACGTAGACATTGCACAAGTTAAGATAACCATTCATGTCAAAGAATACATGCCTCCAATACCATTTCCTCAAAGATTACAAAAGCACAAATTGGATAAGCAGTTCACAAAATTCTTTGAATCCTTCAAGAATTTGCACATCAACATCTCCTTCACGGAAGTATTGGCTCAGATGCCAATATACTTAAAGTTCGTTAATGAGATATTATCAAAGAAGAAAAAACTTGAAGAGAAGTGGACTTCCTTATTAAATTAAGTTTTGATGTCGAGATGATCGAGTCAATCATTATGTAAATACGTTGTTTTAAGTGTTGGATTTTCAGTATTTAATTATGTAATATGTATGGAAAACATGATATTGGTTTATTTATCGTTTTACGTTTTAAGTGAAAAATTGCCTAGTTAAAATCATAACTCTCTGTACATTGGATTTTTTGAGTTAAATCTATGGCTATGGAATAACAGCAATTGGAATCACTCAAAAAGTCCATCGTGTGAATTTATTATGAACGATTTAGTGGGCTACCTCTTTTTCAAGCAATTTCGGCTAACATTTTCACCTACCAAACAACGTAGCTAATGTTTGAAATTTTAACATGTTATAGTCTGTAGTCCCAAGTATCTACAGTAAACATTTTGGAATTTTTGGAGTTGGTTTGAATGGTCAAATAAATTATGGCGACACCTATCACGGTATAGGCGAAACCATGAAAATTTGAAGTAAAATCCTTTCCTCCTTTCGCGCTTGTTATTTTCTGCAAAAGCTATATTTTTTAAAACCCTTCAAGAGCACGAGAAATATTATTTGAGTCATCAAATATATTTTAGATATTATTTTAGTTATCCTCCGGGTTGAGAAAATCTGGGGCATTGCATATTCCTGCCTGAGATGACCCAAAAATGGTAGTTTTGTACCATACATTTTCCAATTGGTTAAGTCATAAAAAATAAATATCTGATTGCTGCTGATCCCTCTCCTAACATGTGATGTCAATTATTATACAAATGAAAAATTTGCAATTTGTTAAGATTAATTTTTTCAAGGAAAAATCGAGAATTAAATTAAATTAAATCGTCACCATACAAAAGAACAAAAATAAAAAAGTCGCTTACGTGAGTAAGCCAAAATTCAGTATGACTACGAGGGAAGAAGATATAGCATGATCTTTAATAAAATCTGCCGTGAACACGATTTTCTGAAAAATTTAGGCGGAATTTCTACACGCTAATACATATCTTTTTTTTTTGTCAGTTCTCTTGTCGTTATGTTCTACACTACGATAACTTAAAATCTTGCGTCCAAAAGAATCAAGAAATCACTATTATATAACTAGAGTGAAATTATTTAGCAGCATTTGTCTATTACATACTGCCAATGTGCCAGTTGAGAATCAAATACAATATGTTAAGTCACAATAACAAGTTGGCCTGATATTTTCAAGCGAAAAGTGTAGCAATTGTACAAGTTGGTCACACTTAGAGCATCTCCAATGCATTCTATGGATTGCTATCTAGGTGGCGTGAATGTTGGAAGACTTTAATCTACATGGCATTAATGTCGAATGAATAGACATTCAAATTCAAATTTGGCCTCCAATGTATTCTATAAATTACTATCTAGGTGGATTTTTTTATTAAAATAAAAACTTGATTACCTTTAATTACGTATAGAAAATTTAAATATACATGAAATTTAAATTTTCCTGAGTCAACATGTTTAACGGAGCTTCTGAATTTAGACGAACTCTAGACATTGTCAACTTTTTTTTCTGCCACATCAGCTTGACAGTCGTTGACATCTAGCATTGGAGAGGAACTTTTTTATACATCGTCCATTTTACTTATGTGGTAATTTTTTTTTTTAGCAATCTACGGTTGCATTAGAGATGCTCTTATAATATATCATTTTAGTCGTTGTACAAGTAGTCTTTTTCATTTAAAAGTCAAAATCTTAACTCCAAAAGTTTTTTATAATCTTATACACTTTTTTTTAAAGCCATATATATCAACAATATTTCATCAATCCAACTTGTCAAGAACAAAAGGCGCAATACAGTTCGAGATACAATCGACTCAATCATAAGGAACTTGGACCAAAACAACAAAAGAAGTTAGAAGGTGAACTACGTTAACCAGCAAGATCCACACACAACAATGGCCATAAGCATTACAATATAAGACCGACTCAGCTATTGATAGAGTAATTTTATAGTGCATTCTTGAGAGTACGTTGAAATTCCTCCAATCCCCTTTGTATAATTTCGACATCTTGGAATAACATATGCTTGAAAAGTGAGAATGTTTCGTGAAAGTTCAAATGTGAGAATCCTCAAGGGTCTTAAATTCAAATTTTACAAAATTTCTATAATCTCATAGCGAGTTCTAAATCCGATGTAACATGATTAAGATAACATTTTAAAAACTTCTAGTGGAATTTAATGGTGACTCTTGAAGAGAGCATATGCATAAGGCTCCAATAAAGCTAAAATAATAGCAAAATACATAATTCTGTAAGACTTAGGAAACTAGATCTATTTTTCTCTCTACTATATATGTTTCAATTATATTTCTTGAGTTGTTAATATTTTTTATTATTCGAGTAATGTTCACATTCTCACCATGCAGTAGAACGTAAACACAGGGCTGAAATTGGGGAATTGGGATTGGGCCATCACTACAAGAAAAATGAAATTTGAAGCCAATTTTTTAATGACAAAAATAAATTAGTTGTTAAATATGATTTATAATGACAAAATGAAAGAGTTTGTTGTTAATAATTTATTGCAGACCGTAAAAAATCAATTTTGTTGCAAAATGTTTTAACAATACATATTTTGTTGTTAAATATACATATTCTACGACTAAAGATATTGTCGTCGGAGAAATTTTTTATAAAATTGGCGCCATTCCGCCAAAAATATTTTTCAACACAATATGGATGTACCACGACAACATTGTTAATTGTTAAAAAAATTATTCACTTTGGTCGATAACAAAATATGGTTCTTGTATTACATAATCAATGACAATGCATTTCTCGTCGTTAGAAATATTAAATAATTATCTTGTTAAAATCATTTTCAACAACGACATCTTTTTATTGCGGAAAGCATTAGAAAATTGTCACTTAAATTTCCATTCCCTTTAGAAGTTTTGCCGACCAAATTGTACCTTCTACAACTATGATATTCGTTGTCGAAAATCATACTCAACAACGACATCTGTTTTGGTGTTAACAATATTTAAAAATTGACTTGCTAAAGGAGCATAAACAACAACGTAAATTTATTTTTTGTAGGAACTGAAAAGATATTCAACAACGAGATATGCCTCGTCATTGTTGGAATTAGGATAAATGACTTGTTAAAGAAATTTACAACAACAAAATATTTTGTTCATTGAAGATTTTTAAAATCTGGCACCCAATTTGGATTCGTGTAGAAATCTTTCCCTACCAAATATACCATTCACGAATAAATTTTATTTCTTGAAAATTTTATTCAACGATGACAAGTGGTGTGCCATTAAAATCATTCAAAATTTGTTTGCTAAGAAAATTGCCAATCACCAAACTTCTGTTGTCATTGAATATACTAAAAAGTTATTTCTAAATCAATTTTACAATATAAATCATATATTGTATGACCAGCATTTTTGCTGTTAAAAATACATGTACTTACAGAAACTAGCATAATTGTTTTTATTATTACATTGTAACGCTTAAATGTAGCAATCGAATTCATTTTCATCTTTTAGTTTCAAAGAAATAAAATTTTAATTTTCGGCGTCGTTACAAAATTCCGAGTACGATTTAAAATATTTTAGTCGTGTTAATTTGTGCACGTGCTTACCATTTATTTTTATATGACATATATGAAATTTTCTTAATCGCTGAGATTAATTTAATTTTCTTAACCTGAATAATTTTTCTCTAATAAATTTTGTGTTATTGGTGAACTAATTGTTTAAATTAAAAATCAATGGAAATCTAAACTCTTCACAGCCCATGTTCGGTCTTTTTGTTCATCTTAGTTCCGAGCTTTTTTCTCTCAACCGTTTTTCACTTAGAATTACCTCATTAATCATGCCCTTCTTCTACTAGAAAATCACCTCCAAACAATCCCTTATGCCCTACAAAATAACCACCCAAACAACCCCTAATCCCAGCCATAATTTAACTCCCAAACAGCCCCTTAAATCAAAGAAAATAATTGCCCATGATCCCCCCTCCCCAGCCATTTTTCACTCTATTTTCAACACCATTTCACCACCTTTCTAAACTAGTTAGTCATCAGCTTTTTTGTGCCCATGGAACTGGAAAAAAAAAACGTCTACAACCTGCCTGACCACTTGAAGAAAACTGACCCCCAATTTCCCTGAAATCAGCCCCATTTTCTACCATTATTTCTCACATTTTAGCCACCAACCAAACAGCTCCCCCCCCCCACCCCACCCCACCCCCACCCCCACCCCCACCCCAAAATCCTCCTTATTTTGGCCCCTTTAAGTCCTTGATTTCCCTTTAACTTCAACCAGCAAAAAGACTCCAGAAAATCGCCCCCACTTAACTCCAGATTTTAGTCATTTTTTGCCAGCTTTTTCTCATTTTTCTTTCCCTTCTTCGGCCAGCCAAGACACCTAATTTTCCTCACTTCTAGCCACCCATAGGTCTCTTATTTTCCCTCTTTTCAATCCCTAAATTATAGTCCAACCCCTTCCTTGTCTCTCAATTTTCACCCCCAAACAGCAAGCAGAAACACCCATTTTTCCTTCCTAGATTTCGGCTTTTTCCCTCTCTTGTTCCACTCCATTATTCTTCCCTAAATCATACACTTACTTGCAAAATAATACGTAAATAGAAAAAGTGCAAGCGTGCGAGTTGTTTTCTTTGTGAAGTGCAGCAACTACAACCGAAAATCATTTTGAGGTATTTTTATTACTACATATGCTATGTTTTACAAATGATATTTTGGGAAAATTATTACGTGAAATGATTGCCATGCTAAATAATTATGAAGGGACTTTAAGTTGTGATTGAAGATTACTTATGAAAGTTGTGATTGAAGGTAATCACTTATGAAAGTGGTAATTGAAGGTAATCACTTATGAATATATGTGGTGCCGGCCACCAAATTATGATGTTTCTTGTCTATGTTTAAAGAAATGGCATGTCGTATTTATATTTCGTATAATTTTGTCCACATGTTAGTATATTCTCTACCAAGTGTTTCTTATGAAATACTCATCCTAATATAAATAAATTTTTAGATTAAGATAATTGGCATTGGCGCGATGGCGTAAGCTAGCAATCATGAAGTGGTCCACATGATCGAGTCGTTTATGATGTAAATCTTGCAATTAAATGTTATTTTTATTTTCTTTAACCATGTAAGGTACAAGGAAATATGTGGCTATGGATAGTCTTATATGTTTTCTAGTATCAGAAATTAGAATCACTCAAATATTCCATCATATGAATTTATTATGAACGTTTTAGTCTGCTATCTTAAGGCACCCGGAATAGTTTTTCAAGTAAATTTGGCCGTGTCTTTCACCTACCAAAAGATGTAAGTAAATTTGGCCGTGTCTTTCACCTACCAAAAGATGTAGATAAGGGCCTGTAATTTTAACATATTGTAGGCTATAGTCCCAAGTATATATAGTTCAAATCTTGTAATATTTGGAGTATGTGTGGGTGGTCAAATAATTTGTGGTGCTAATAAAAACCTTCAATTTTAGAAGTTAATTTCTTTTCTCTTGTGTGCTTGTTATTTTTCTACAATAGTTACATTTTTAAAACTTTTCAAGGGCATAGGAAAATCTATATGGAGTTGTCAAACACTATTTAAAGATTATTTTAGTGACCTTTCGGGTTGAGAAAATTCGGGACATTACAGTTTGGTTGTGCGGTTTTACTTTTCTGTAGATTCGCGTAAATTTAAAATTTTACCACAGCTTCGATATTTATCAATATATTGTCGGTGGGCTGAAAATGCATTGCTGTATCGCCAAGAAAAGCAATAAGAAATCCAAGCTCTGTCCGGAGAATTTGAATTGAACCCTTGACACAAGCAATGAAATCTGGATCAAAACGTAGGATGACTTCTAGTATTAGGAGGAGAACGTTGATAAAGGCCGCAACAACTTGATTAGGATTGGGAGTAGGACTAATATTGGATATCATTTGCTGATTTGGGACTTTGAAGAATACCTTAACCTCTTTTTCAAATGACACTAATTCTTGCAAAAGTTTTCTGATTCCATCAATTCCAATATCTTTTAAGTTAAAAGAGCCAAGACTGTCTAGCGCATCCATTGAAAGTGTACTGGGGGAGGACACAAAAGATATATAGTCGAACACAATTGGAAGGATTTCAACCAGGAAAATATTTTCCTGCTCTGATGACATAGTGAAAGGATGCACAAATTGCAGGGAAAAAAACGAAAGATAATCAAAAGGAATGGATTTAAAAAAAAAAAAAAATTAACAATTGAGAAGCTTACAGCTTTGAAGCCATGGGAATGGAGCGTAAACCAGAAAAGGGAAGGAAATGTAAACAGAACAAGTAAAGTTGAGAGAGAGAGAGAGAGGGGAGGGGAGAGAGCTATTCACAACTAGTCCTTTCTCTTATATTAAGGTGCACACTTTATTCTTTTTAATTAATAAAAAGTTGGAAATATAATTTATTGCCATCGACTTATTTCAAATTGGACACAAGTTTATTGAGAGTTCATCATGTTAATCTATTGCATCTATTATATGTGCTAAGAATTTAAGCAAAATTGTAGGTTAACTTTGGTCCAAAATTGAATATAATGTATCTCTCTGCTATGATGATATAATGAAAGAATGCACAAATTGTTGGGGGGAAAAGAAAGATAATGACAGGACTTGTTTTGTATATGAATTTTGAAAAGTGTATGTGGAGACATATACTTATTATATGAAGTGCTTGTCGATCAAATAGATAAACATTTGAAAATACAAATATTTTATTATGTTACATATTGCATTTGTACTAGTTGGTCTACAATGTTTAAAATATATGATATTAGTCCTCAAACTTTTACTGTTAATGCTCAAGTAGTCCTTTTCGATCAAAACTCCATCAGAAAGTCATTTTTCAACTAAAAAGTTCATTATATTCTCATATTTAATTAAATTGATAAATAAATAGACTGTCATTATACGACATCAGATGAGAACACAATACAAGATTCGAGAGCAAACCCCTGTGATTTCGAGAAGAATGAGGAAGATAAATATGGATTTGGCACAATTGTCACTATTTTAATTTGATGTTATTTTTTATAGTCTTTTCTTATTACTTTATATTAGGTCATTTTATTATATTAAGGGTTTTGGGACTTGTTTATCAATTTCTAAAGTTAAATTAAGGTTGTAGGATTTTTCGTAAAAGCAAGATGTAGAACTCGTTGTCATTTGCTTGTCGAGAGTTTCTCACTCTTTCTAATCATTAAATTATTGATCTCAAAGTTTACCATATTTGCAGCATCAAGCTGTTGACATTATTTTAATGTATTCGTCTTTTCATGTGATTCTTGGCGGATAAAATTCAAGGGAAAAAATTTAAGGGAAAAAAAAACTCATTCTCAAATAATATTTAGGGGGAAATTTGAGTATAGGTTATTCGATTTTTTAGACTATACATTAATTGAAATAAAGTGCCAAATTATAGCACCATGCAATATTTTTCATATTTTGACTTATATGCTAACACTTTGGCCGAGCTCCAACATGTAATATTTTTAATGGTTAGCAACACAAATAATCTTGTTTCTTAATAAAATGAATTATTTGACAAGTAAGATAATAATCTTTATAAATAGTAGTTGAACAACTACATTAGTATATTATGCGAATTTGGAAAATTGTAATATTACTATATTATGCGAATTTGGAAGATTGTAATGATTGTTTCACTTTAATTTTTGTAGGACAATTTTCAATGAAATAAATATAACTTATATTCATCAATTTTAAAATTTATTATTGACTTTGTCAGCTTCTTGAAAGCGTGTGTGGTGTTACGTCATGGCAATTGAGACACAAAATCGCATTCCATCAACACACTATGTGGTCCAAATTTGCAATTTCAACTAAGTCCAAGTTGTATGATTGTAGATATACTTACATTAAATAAAATTTGCAAAATTTATTTGTATATATAGAATCACTTATAGGTTTATCCGAAACAAATTAAAATCAACGTCAAAATACAATTGCTTTCTTCTATTATTAGAAGGACATATTGGAGTAATTAATATTTTAAATAGCGAGTAAGTCAACAAACTTTTTCTAATGAAATGAATTATTTGACAAGTATTATAATTATTTTGATGAATAGTTGTTAAATAAACTACATTAAATATATTTATGCCAATTTGAAATATTGAAATTAGATATGATTGTTTCGTCTAATTTTTAAAGACAAGTTGCAACAAATTAAATATTCAACTTCAATTTTGAATTCTATTATTTATTTAGTTGGCTTATGAAAGCGTGTGGTGTTAGGTAATGATTCCACAACTATAAATATTTTTATTAGGATTAGTTAAAGTGTGAAATAAATATAGGTTTTTTTTTTTTTCATTTCTTGCTACTAATTATAGAATATAGCTCATATAAGGCAAAAGTCAGAAAATGGTTACAAAGTGTGTTGGTCCACACGACTCACTTTTCTTACCCGCGTTCAAACATTACTAGCTAAGCCTAAATTATAATTTAAATTGATTAAATTAGTTAAATATACTTTTTATTTATACATTTCGTAAAAATCACAACTTACTATTTATTTATTATCTAAATACCTACAACTTGTAAATATTTGATAAATATTTTGAGCACTGTCTAACTTGTTACAATTCACATTTCTTATACAAGTACTACAATAAATAAAACACTATAAAAGAATACTTTCAAGACTAACAGGAAGATTAAGCCACATGTGCTACACCAGCAAACAAGCGAAAAGAGTGTTTAATTTTAAACTAAACTGTAAGTTGAGTAACAAAATTAAAATGTTTTGAAGAAGAGTGATCGAAATAAGATTTCATTGAGTAGTCGAATCATTATAACAATGTTCTTCTCCGATCCAACTAATTAATCAAAACAAAATTAAAAAATTCAGCTAATCTCAATAATTTTTGCTTTATAGATTTGGTAAGACAGGGTCATCATGAAGCATGACCCATGGTAAAAGGTAGAACCAATTCCAAATTTTGATGAAAAAAATTGAGGTAAAAGGTGTTGGAAAAATTAGAATTAATTGTGCCATGTTTGAGCATGATTTTGCGTGGGACTCGTTTTCTATTTGATGAAAACGAAAGTTGATTCGTGTTCTCCTCCGCAAGAACATCGAAATCATGTATTTATTTGCCCAAAATGATGATTGGGTGAATGAAAAATTGAAGCTCAAAGATGGAGTTGCAAATGAAAAGAAGGGAAAGAAATTAGTTTAATCCCACATCGAAAAAATAGAAAACTTTGGACTTGTATATATGTGGCCACACTTATTGAAAGGTGTAATCACGTGAAGCACAGAGGCTCTCTCTTGCGTGCGCCCGCAGATGGACAAATCACGGACCGATTAACACCTCGGGCCATTGAACTCATGTGCGAGCGCGACCTGCGTACACGAAGGTTGGACCAAAATTGGCCATGATATGTGCGTTTTGTGCACTTATTCGAGTCTTTAAACTAAGCTTTTATCACGTCATTTTTTTCAATTCTCTACTTAATCTAGTTTGTTATTGCTTCTATTTCAGTTTTGGACTCGTTTGTAAGAATTTGGAAAAGAATGGAGCAAAAGGCAACAAATTGGAAGATGTATCAGAAGTATGGAGACTCAATTGCATTTAATTGAAAGTTGAATGTCCAAATTGGAGCTATTGGGAAATTAAAGGACAAAATTACAGATTATGAAAAGTTGGAAGACTGAATTGACCAAGACCAAAACTTGGAGGACCAAATTGGAATATGTGGAAATTTGAAGGGCCAAAGTATGAGATTGTAAAAGATTAATGCTGGGCAATTGCCCAGCAACAGAATTTGAAAGCAGAGAAGTGTTTGGCTCGCCTGGGCGATCGCCCAGTGTTAATGTTGTGTGCGTGAATTTTTTCTTTTTAAAGACTTCCACTTCAGTTAGGTAACTTTTGACCCATGATTTTTAGATCTTTTTGGCATATTTTGGAGCACCGTTAGGGTAGTATATATAGGAGTTATTAACTCATAATAGGTTGTTGAGTTTTTGGGAGAAAAACATAGACGAAAACACATCAAACGGAGATCAAGATTGCTCTTTTGAAGAATTCAACGAAGATCAAGAACAATAAATTACTCTTTCAAGTTTTCATCGTCTCCGGGTGATGAATTCCATATTTTCTTCTCCTTTTTATTTTCTTATTATTAGTATGCTAGGCTAGTTTAATTAGTACTAGGATTACGATGAAATTTGTCGTTTAAATTCTTTCGTCTTGAGACTTGGTTTTTGACAATTTATTTCAATATAATTTTGAATAATTAATTTTGATTTAATTGCATCTACAATTATATACGTAGTAATTGTATGATTGTTGTGATTTGTTTTACTATCGAAAGATCGAAAGCATGCTAGACAATATTTTAATTATTTTAAAATCCGATAGGGGATAGAAATATACCGCTATGCTTTAGGTGATCTTTAATTATCCATAGAGATTTAATGTATTTATTTGTATTCGCATTTGTCATAGAAATATAGTCAAGTCATACATATGAATAGGTTTAACTTTATTCGAGAGAAACTGTTGAACAATCTAGGGATATTGATCTTCATAACTGATATAATTTGTCAAAACCAAGAATCAAGATAGAGGAATTAATAATTATAAGTGGATTCGGGATCCTAGTACTCTTCTTTCTTCAAGTTAAAGTAATTTTCATTAATCTAATTTTTAGTTATTTGAATTATAATTATTTCATTGTTTTTAGTTCAAATTCTAATTAGTTCTTAAACACAAAATCTTCCAATTTTCCAAAGTTCATTAGATTCGATTAAGGTTAATATAATTGCAACTGAATTATCTAAATCTTTGTGGGAACGATACTTGGACTCATAATCCATTTTATTACTTGAGCGATCCGTACACTTGCGAAAAATTTTTAAACACATAAAATCACTGACAAGTTTTTGGCGCCGTTGTCGGGGAACCAGACTAGAGCCGATTTGGGAGCCAATTTAGAGAAAAAAACAAGAGAGGATCAAGAAATGAAGATCAAAATTCATCCTTTCAAGATTAAAATGAAGATGAAGTTCAAGATTTCTCCTCTTTCAAGTTTTCTTCATATCCGTGTGATGGCTTCCATATTTTGTTTTTTCTTTTTATTTTCTTCTTCTTAGTATGTTAGGTTAAACATTTTTGTACTAGGATCATGATGAAACTTGTATTATGATCCTTTAATTTTTTGAACCTAGTTTTTTGATATTTAAGCATGTTTTTAATTCTGAATAATTGATATTGATTTCTCTTCATCTACAATTATGTGCACAATAGTTATATGATTCTTGTAGCTTGTTTTACCTTCGAGAGATAGAAATTAGGTTATACATAGTATTAATTATCATAGAGTCCAATAGGGGATAGAGATATACCACTATGCTTTACGTGTCTTTAAGTATTCACAAATTCTAATGCATTTTTGTATGTTCGCATCCGTCATAAAGATATAGCCGGGTCACATATAGGGATAGGTTTAATTCTACTCGAGAGAGATTGTTAAACAAATTAGGAATATTGATCTTCATAATTAAATCATGTTATCAAATTTAACGGTTCCGATTAAAGATAATTGGTATAAGTGGATTCGGGATCCTAGTACACTTTTCTTTTCTTTTCTTTCCCAATTTTAAAGTAATTCTTCTTTAATTTAATCTCCTGTTTGTTTGAATTATAATTAGTTAATTATTCTTAGTTTATATTTTAATTAGTTTAAGAAACAAACTTTCAAAAGTTAACAGATTCGGTTAAGGTTAGTGTAATTGAAATTGAACTATCTAAATCTGTGGGTTCGATACTTAGACTCAAAATCCATTTTATTACTTGTGAGATCCGTGCACTTGTAGAAAATTATTAAACACATAAAATTACTAACAAGTTTTTGGCGCCATTGAAGTATGGGTTATTTTGTTGGCGCTAACACCTGGAATTATCTAGCCCAAAAGTTCTGCACGAAATTCTTCCCACCAGCAAAGATTTTGAAGTTGAAGCATGATATATCCATATTTCAACAATCAGAAATAGAATCTTTTGATGAAGCATAGAACATATTCAAAAATATGCTAAGGAAGTGTCCTCATCATGGTGTTGGCAGGGGGTAACAAATTCAGTATTTCTATGCTAGACTACTCTCTTCATTTAAAAGCATAATTGATTCTTCATCTAACGGTTCTTTATCTACCAAAACAGTGGTTGAAGCTTTGGATTTGTTTGAAAGAGTAGCTACCACCACTACCATGTGGCCATTAGATAGAGTCGTACACAAAAGAACTGCAGGAGTACATGAGATAGATACTTTCACGGCATTATCTGCAAAGATTGGTTCATTGGTACATAAAGTAGAAAGTATGTCACATTCAACCAATGCAGTGCAAATAAAGAAATCAACATGTGAAGAATGCGGAGCCAGTCATAATACATCAGAATGCCATATTCTATCACTATAGCCTGAGCCGGTCGATTATATTCAAGGTGGTCAGCGCCAAAAAATAACCCATACTCCAACACATATAATCCAAGTTGGCGAAACCATCCAAATTTCTCTTGGAGAGATAATCAGAATAATATCATACCACAGTTTCAGCAGCTAGAAAAGAGTACATCATTAAAAGACTTACTCGGTAAATTCATCAAGAAAACTACTCACTACATAGAAACCACTAATCAGTTCATGAGAAAGACAGTGACCTAGCTTCAAAATCAAGGCGCTTCAATAAAGAATCTCGAGACACAGATGGGACAGATGGCAGTTACTCTATCAGACAGAGCACCAGGTACTTTGCCAAGTAATACAGAGGTGAATCCCAAGGAACATGTTAAGGTTATTACTACTAGAAGTGGGATTTAGTTACAAGAAATCCATGTAAAGAGATCAGTTGCAAATAAATAAGTGGTACCTTCCACTGATGAGGAGCACGTGGAACAGACTGAGCATAAAATAGATATAAAATAAAGTTCAGGAAGACCACATGTTAAGGCAACCGTTCCTATCAAACCATATGATCCTCCGATCCCATTTCCACAGAGGTTACACAAGCACAAGTTAGACAAGAAATTCGGAAAATTTCTTGAAATCTTCAAGAAACTACATATCAACATCTCATTTGCAGATGCACTTGCTCAGATGCCCAGCTATGCAAAGTTCTTGAAAGACATTATTTCAAATAAACGCAAGATGGAGGAACATGAGATTGTGATGTTGACAGAAGAATGTAGTGCAATTTTGCAAAATAAACTACCTCTTAAACTAAAAGATCCAGGGAGTTTTACAATACCTTGCACAATAGGAGATTTTTGTTTTGATAAAGCTTTGTGTGATTTAGGAGCTAGTATTAACTTGATGCCACTTTCTATTTTTAGGAAATTAGGTTTGGGGGAAGCTAAAGCAACTACGGTAGCTGATCGATCTATTAAACATCCAAGAGGAGTTGTTGAAGATCTTTTAGTAAAGGTGGACAAATTTATCTTCCCAGCTGATTTCATCATTCTTGATATGGAGGAAGATAAAGATGTTCCACTTCTTCTTGGTCGACCATTTTTAGCCACAGGTAGAGCTCTAATCGATGTACGTAAAGGCCGGTGATTCTCGAGGCTTAGTGAGGAGCAGTCACATTTGATGTCTTCAAGGCAATCAAATATCCAACCGAGTCAGATAGCTGCTTCAAAGTTGATGTGGTTGATAGTACAGTTCATGAAAATTTTGAACTCAATAATCCATCAGATCCTTTGGAGGCTTGTATTGTACATTCTCAATCCACTCAAGCTGGTTCTGTTGAGGTTAAGATGTGCGCAAGGTATCTTGAAGCTAACCCTCCATATATGCGCCGACCACGCTTTGAGGAGTTGGGCACAGGTTCTACAAAACATCTACCTTCTGTTCAACAGCCTCCAAAAATAGAGCTCAAGCAGTTGCCATCTTTTCTCCGCTATGCCTACTTGGGAGAATCCTCTACTTTGCCTGTGATCATCGCAAATTCTTTTAATGAGTTTGAAGAGGAAAAATTACTCCGAGTGCTTTGAGAACACAAGACAGCTATTGGGTGGTCTATTGTTGACATTAAGGGCATCAGTCCTACACTATGCATGCATAAAATCCTCATGGAGGACAATTTTAAATCAAGTATCGACAGTTAGAGGAGGCTGAATCCTAATATAAAAGAAGTGGTCAGAGCAGAAGCCATGAAGCTAATGGATGCCGGGATTATCTACCCAATCTCAGACAGTGCTTGGGTTAGTCCAGTTCAAGTAGTGCCAAATAAGGGAGGTATTATTGTGGTTCAGAACGAAAAAATGAGTTGATTCCAACCTAAATAATCACAGGATAGAGAGTTTGTATTGACTACCGCAAACTCAACACTGCTACTAAAAAAGATCAATTTCTCCTTCCATTTATTGATCAGATGTTGGAAAGACTGGCTGGATATTCTCATTACTTTTTTTTAGATAGATACTCCGGCTATAATCAGATTCCAATTGCACCTGAAGATCAAGAGAAGACTACATTCATGTGTCCCTATGGTACCTTTCTTATCGTAGGATGCCTTTTGGTCTATGCAATACTCCTACCACTTTTTAGCGTTGCATGATGGCCATTTTCTATGATATGGTGGAGAAATTTATTGAAATATTCATGGATGATTTCTCAGTATTTGGCTCATCCTTTGATAAGTGCTTGAAGCACCTACACCTAATTTTGCAGCGGTGTGAAGATACAAACTTAGCTCTTAATAGGAAAAAGTGTCATTTCATAGTTCAAGAGGGTATCGTGTTGGGACATCGAATTTCAGCTAAGGAGATTGAAGTGGATAAAGCAAAAATTCAGGTTATAATTGCCACCACCAATTTCTGTCAAGGGTATTAGAAGCTTTCTTGGGCATGCCAGGTTCTATCGTCGCTTCATCAAAGACTTTTCGTAAATCACAAAGCCTTTGTGTACTCTGCTCATCAAAGATGTGCCCCTATGTCTTCTTTGAAGAGTGTTTATTAGCATTCAACACTCTAAAGGAGAAGCTCATTTCAGCACCTGTGATAATTGCACCTAATTGGAGTCTCCCGTTTGAATTAATGTGTGATGCAAGCGATTATGCAGTTGAAGTAGTGTTGGGGCAGCGAAAAGATAAAATTTTTCATGTGATATACTATGCCAACAAAACATTGAATGATGCACAACTCAACTATGCCACTACCGAGAAGGAGCTCCTGGCTGTGGTTATAGGCCTTTGACAAATTTAGATCATATCTTGTTGGATCAAAGGTGATAGTCTACACTGATCACGCAGCCTTGAAATATTTTTTTGGTAAAGAAAGATGCAAAACCAATGCTGATTAGATGGGTGTTACTTCTACAAGAGTTTGATCTAGTGATAAGAGACAAAAAGAGAAGCGAGAATGTAGTAGATGATCATCTATCCAGACTTGAGTGGGAAGAACAAATCGAGAATATAGATATCACTGAGGTGTTCCAGATGAACAGATTTTTCAATTGGAAAAAACACCATGGTTTGCTGATATAGTAAATTTCTTAGCCAAGTCCATCATCCCGCCTGATTATTCAAGTCATCAAAAGAAGAAATTTTTCTCTAACTTGAAATACTATATTTGGGAAGATCCCATTCTCTATAGATAGGGTCCAAATCAAATAATTAGGTGGTGTATTCCTGAAGAAGAAGTCCATCAGATACTTGAGCATTGCCACTCTTTGGCCTACGCTGGACACTTTGGTGCTTCTAAAACAGCTGCTAAAGTTCTACAATCTGGGTTCTATTGGCCTTCTCTCTTCAAAGATGCATACCTTTTTGTGAAGGGATGTGATCGGTGCCAGCTTACGAAAAATATCTCGAAAAAGAATGAAATGTCTCTCAACAGTATACTTGAGGTCGAACTTTTTGATGTATGGGGTATTGATTTCATGGGGCCATTTCCTTTTCAGTCTCGAATCAATACATTTTGGCTACTATCAACTACGTCTCCAAATGGGTTGAAGCAGTCGCCTTGCCTACCAATGATGTGCGGGTTGTGATGGATTTCCTAAAAAAATGCATTTTCACTAGTTATGGCACACCCCGAGCCATTATTAGTGATGGGGGTAAACACTTTTGCAATCGTCATTTTGAGTCTTTATTGGCTAAATATGGTGTTCGGCATCGTATTCGTACTCCCTATCACCCTCAAACCAGTGGGCAAGTAAAAGACTCCAACCGGGAGTTGAAGCGGATTCTTGAAGTAATGGTGAGTTCATCAAGAAAAGATTGGTCAAAAAAACTAGATGACGCTTTATGGGTCTACCGTACAGCTTTCAAAACTCCTATAGGCATGTCTCCATATCAGCTAGTTTTTGGAAAAGCATGCCATCTACTGCTTGAGTTGGAACATCGAGCATATTGGGCGGTCAAGAAGTTGAACTTTGATTTGAAGGCCGCTGGTGAAAAGAGACTTCTTCAATTAAATGAAATGGATGAGTTTTGGTTAGAAGCCTATGAGAATGCAAAACTATATAAGGAGCGGACCAAAAAGTGGCACGATATGCATATTCAAAGAAGAAATTTTGAGGTTGGACAGCAAGTCTTGTTGTATAATTCTCGCCTCAAGCTTTTTTCAAGCAAGTAGACGTCTAGATGGTCGGGTCTGTATACAATCACAAAGTCTATCTATATGGGGCGCTAGAAATCAATCATGATAGCAAATGAACTTTTAAAGTCAACGGACAGAGGTTGAAAGTCTATTGGAACGATGGATTTTCGGAAAAAAAGTCCACAGTTCATCTTACTCTACCGACATGATCATCCCAAAAAGTCAAGCTCTAGACTATAAATCGAGCGCTTAGTGGGAAGCAACCCATTCATCCTATCCCTTCCTACGTTTTCATCCTAATTATTTGCTTGTTTTAAAATTTTTTAGCATGGTTTAGCCATTATATTCATTTTAGCACAAATTTAAGATTTCATACGATCATTTAGCCTAGATAGACTTAGTCAAAAGCATAAAGTGAATTTTTAGCATGGATTGGTTTTTCTACTTCACAATTTTGAGTTTGGCATGTACTTAAGATTTCACATGTTAACTTATGTCTAAATGAATTTACTTCTTTTTGCATCTAGTTAGTCACATTTACATTTGCATGCCTTCATCGTTTCCATTTTTGCATGTCTTGAATGTTTTAGCACGTCAAGTCCAGAATACTGTCAAAGCTATTATATATATATATATAAGAGTTTTTGGTATACTGGGCGATCACCCGGGTTAAGCCCAGGCGATTGCCCCACCTTGCCTAAACTGGGCAGAATGCCCAACGTAAAGCCCAAGCGATCGCCCAGGTTTTGCCTTGGCGATCGCCCAGGCTTAGTGCTGGGAAGAATGCCCAGCACTTAAGCAACAAACGATCATTTTTCATTTCAAACCCAAAAACATCCTCACGGCCATTTTTCATTTCAAACCCAAACGACACTTGAATCTGTATCTATCTTGGTCATAAATCACTTAATCTATATTCAAACACGGTTTCAAGGCATTCCATTGCACTCCTTTCAACATCAAAACCGAAATCACTCCAAGGTATGATCTTGGAGCCTCTATTCTCATTTTTTGTTTTTTATCTTAAATTTTTCGGATTTTTGTTAATCAATTGAGGAGTATAGGCTTAGGTACTTGTTGGGTTGTTGAAATTGGATTTTGAGGTGGAAATTTTTTTACTTAATTCAAGTCCAAACTCATTCAAAATCCAAGTCCACGGATAATGCCTTGCATATGTTCGATGAATTGACTAAGTGGAGTTTCATGTGAAAATTAAAGCTACCATGAATTGAACATTGTTCACAATCTTGTTTTTTTATGCATCTTTACATAGGATTTTCTTTAGGAAATTGTCCACACCACTTCATCCCAAAGTAGGCAGTCATGGCATGCCATGACTAGGCATCGGCCTGCATTACGACCCCACTTTCGTCCCCCTCCCGTCCAACTCATACGACCTTCATTCTACCTAAATTTTGAAAATGATAAAGACCAATCTATGTAGAAACATATGTCCGGAGATGGCTTGGAAAAATTTCAATATTTTCTCAGTTTTTTTGGTGGTGAAAAGTAGTGATCGGACTAAGTTTAAAATAAGGAAATTCTCTATTTTTCTTTTCTTTTGGTATGTTTTATATATTCTTTCATTTAATATGGCGCTTAATGATAATTTTTCTTTTTCTTAGGTACCATGGCACCAAAACGAAAAGATCCACCAACAAAAAAAGGAAAAGAGAAGGTCGGTTCATCATCTCACCGACACCGATAAGTGGACGCCAATGTTGATGATGGGGGTATCTCAAGATTTCAGGGTCTTTAATAAGATGATATTTACAATAAGTGGTTAATGAAGAAACATTTATGGGCCGAAAGTGAGGCAATTCTGACAAACTTCCCCTACTCCGAAATGGCGAATCTCATTCATTCTTGTGGTTGGCAAAGGGTCGCAGGTAAACCTCATTTGGCCTACCCACTCTTGGTCAAAGAACTTCTTGCCAACTTCAATCACGCCATTGAAGAACTTGAGGCAGACCATAGGTACACAACTTGGGTCCATGGAAAATGGATTAAGTTCAGCCCAGCCGTAATTGAAAATTATTATGGACTAACTGCCAACGATATTGAGCACGTCCCGACCGATCTTGACATGACACAAGTGACTCAGTTTTTTTATGGACGAGCAGACGCTTGGCCTCTTGTTGGACCCAAATTTCTACACAACCAGCTGACAGAGATCCTACGTATCTTCCATATTTGTGTGTGTCATAACATCGATCCTACCTCCTACTGCACGGACTTCAATGACTCTCGGGCCCAATTCTTATATCATCTTGCAAATGGGTACAAAATTGACTTGGAGAATCACATATTCCGATTCATTGTTGATCTTGCATCACAGTGTGCATATGGCCGATCCCCCATGTTTCCTTGTCTCATTAGTGCACTTTGCCTAGCAGAATGAGTACCATTACTTCCTCATTAGGAACCCGAGACTACGAACCACCTATTAACAAACGGACGTTGGGAAATCCTATGGCCAGACGAGCAGCGGACAATCCAGCTCCAATACCAGCTGCCGAGACTGATCATCTCTTGTGTCAAATTTTCACCCAGTTATCCGAGTAGGATCTGATTTTGAGTTCCATTCAGCGCATACAGCTGACCATGCAGCGCATGGTTGACCATATGAGGATTGAAATGGACTCCTTCAACGCATCAAACACTACGCTTAGAGGGGAGCAACGGACTATAAACTACACATACGACGATGTCAACCACCGTATGCTCCATTTTGCGCAGCGCATGGATGATATTTATACCATCATCTCTCAGCCCTCAGCCCCGAGCGCTCATCACCATGGTCCACTCCTGATGAACCATCTGATCTACCAAGACCTTCTTCTCTACATTTACTCTCGGGAAGTACCTGATCTTTTCCTCCTTTAATTTTGTTATAATTTGCTTACATTGGGGACAATGTAATGTTTTCATTTGGGGGTGGGTTAAGTATCAGGATACTTTACTTTTGAATTCGCTTATTATTCGTGTCTGTATAACTGAAATTCATTTAAAAAAAATTTCATGTCGAGTTGTTGTTGAATATCTTACTGCCAATGATGATATTTGTTTGAATTTGAGTACGCTTTTAGTTAGAATATTCGACAACACTTTAACTCGTTCTTTTACCTGAATACTTATCCATGTTAGACTAGATTAATGAAGAACGTAGCCACTATTGACTTATCACTGATATGAAAACATGACTTGAGTGTTTATGTTGATATTATTGGCGTTAGAATTATTGTGAAAATCTCATTTTTAAATCCTTAAGCTAGTAACCAAACTGTTTTGAGAACAGTTTGGGAATGTAAAGTTACTTCTTGTGTTTTACGAATTTTGATGGTTTGAGTTTTCTGTGTCTCATCTTTGGTTGAATAGGTTATAGTCAAGAAATCTAAATTGATCACTACTCACTGCTGATAAAATAAAATAAAATATCTGACTCGAACAATTAAGCCTGTTAGGGTATCTTAAAACTTAGTGCCTTATAGTCATCTGACTTGAGAGTCATTGACCCAAAGCTCGCTACATGGGTCATTAAAAATAATTTACATCTTCACTTTTCTATTAGCCTGTGGGACTCAAGCAATTAAGCATGTTATGGTATCTTAAAACCTGGTGCCCTATGGTCATCTGACTTGGGAGTCATCGGCCTAAAACTCGCTACAAAAGTCACATAGAAAGCTAGTGAGAGAGAAGTATTGCACAGGATGTAAGATCATCTATATTGGTTAAATAAAATAAAAAGAGTTAAAGTGATCGGTAATGATTGCTAGGTTAGATCTTTAAAGACTGAAGATGAGAATTTAGAAATCACTCACCATCCTAATTCTGAGAATACATATTCTAATTTTTACCACCTTATATAAAAAAAAAAAGGAGTATTGTGTTAATCAATAGGAACCAAATTTGCTAAAACACCTCGAGATTGGAGAGAAAAGCTTTAGAAGTGTGATAATTTATGAGAGGTGTAAGGAATAAATGACTACAAAGGATTCGGGACTGTAAAAATATCAACAACACAATATTGGTTGTGGTCTAATACAGACTCGCTAAAGGCCGAGCATCGGATAAGTGAAAAAACTTTTGTGTTGTTGTTTAATATCTTTCTAAAAGTGTTGCTTTATTTTCGATCCTGAGGCATATGGTAAGAAATTTAACATAAACGCAATTCCTGTTAATTTGTTTAACTTAGTTTAAATGTATGGTTTATTTTTTTATTTTTGTTCGATGACGAACAAAAGTTTAGTTTGGGGGTGTTTGATAAGTACATTTTGCACACTTATTTGGGTCTTTAAACTAATCTTTTATCGCTTCATTTTTTCGATTTACTACTTAATCTAGTTTGTTATTGCTTCTATTTCAGTTTTGGACCCGTTTGTAAGAAATTAGAAAAGAATGGATGAAAAAGTAATAAATTGGAAGATGTATCGGAAGTATGGGGACTCAATTGCATTCAATTGAAAGTTGAAGGTCCAAATTGGAGCTATTGGCAAATTGAAGGACCAAATTACAGATTATGGAAAGTTGGAAGACTGAATTGACCAAGACCAAAACATGGAGGACCAAATTGGAATATGTGGAAATTTGAAGGGACAAAGTATGAGATTGTAAAAGAAACAACCTGGGCGATCGTCCAGATTAATGCTGCAACAGAATTTGAAAGCAGAGAAGTGTTTGGCTCGCCTGGGCGATCTCCTAGGAAATCACTGGGCGATCACCCAGTGTTAATGTTGCTTGCGTGAATTTTTTCCTTTTATAGACTTCTACTTCACTTAGGTAACTTTTGGCCTACGATTTTTAGATCTTTTTTGCATATTTTGGAGCACCATTAGGGTAGTATATATAGGAGTTATTAACTCATAATAAGTTGTTGAGTTTTTGGAATAAAAAAATAGACCAAAACACATCAAACAGAGATCAGGATTGTCCTTTTGAAGAATTCAACAAAGATCAAGATCAAAAAATTACTCTTTCAAGTTTTCATCGTCTCCGGGTGATGAATTCCATATTTTCTTCTCTTTTTTATTTTCTTATTATTAGTATGCTAGGCAAGTTTAATTAGTGCCAGGATTACGATGAAGCAGAGAAGTGTTTGGCTCACCTAGGCGATCTCCTAGGAAATCACTGGGCGATCACCCAGTGTTAATGTTGCTGCGTGAATTTTTTCCTTTTATAGACTTCTACTTGATTAGGTAACTTTTGGCCTACGATTTTTAGATCTTTTTGCATATTTTGGAGCACCATTAGGGTAGTATATATAGGAGTTATTAACTCATAATAAGTTGTTGAGTTTTGGAATAAAAAATAGACCAAAACACATCAAGCAGAGATCGAGGATTGTCCTTTTGAAGAATTCAACAAAGATCAAGATCAAAAAATTACTCTTTCAAGTTTTCATCGTCTCCGGGTGATGAATTCCATAATTTCTTCTCTTTTTTATTTTCTTATTATTAGTATGCTAGGCTAGTTTAATTAGTGCCAGGATTACGATGAAGCTTGTCGTTTAAATTCTTTCGTCTTGAGACTTGGTTTTTGACGATTTATTTCAATATAATTTTGAATAATTAATTTTGATTTAATTGCATCTACAATTATATACGTAGTAATTGTATGATTGTTGTGATTTATTTTACTATTGAAAGATCGAAAGCATACTAGACAATATTTTAATTATATTAAAGTCCGATAGGGGATAGAAATATGCCGCTATGCTTTAGGTGATCTTTAATTATCCATAGAGATATAATGCATTTGTTTGTATTCGCATTCGTCATAGAAATATAGTCGAGTCATACATATGAATAGGTTTAACTTTATTCGAGAAAAAATGTCGAACAATTTAGGAATATTGATCTTCATAACTGATGTAATTTGTCAAAACTAAGAATCAAGATAGAGGAATTAACAATTATAAATAAATTCGAGATCCTAGTACTGTTTTTTCTTCAAGTTAAAGTAATTTTCATTAATCTAATTTTTAGTTATTTGAATTATAATTATTTTATTGTTTTTAGTTTAGATTCTAATCAGTTCTTAAACACAAAATCTCCAATTTTCCAAAGTTCATTAGATTCGGTTAAGGTTAATATAATTGCAACTGAATTATCTAAATCCTTGTGAGAACGATACTTGGACTCATAATCCATTTTATTATTTGAGCGATCCATACAATTGCGGAAAATTATTAAACACATAAAATCCCTGACAGGCCACATAGTCAAGCCTACGTTTTACCATTTTTTTTTTTATTTAATTACAGAATTAAATTCTGTCTTTTCAGCTACCTTAAACTCCCGAGTTCTTAAAGACAGCAGTTGAATGTTTGTTGTTACTAAAGGCTGGTGTTAATGGAGGAAGATGTCAAGGGTCATCTGGGAGCCTATAAAATGGTCTGCATTTTTCACAATCCAACACACGAATTCATACTTTTACTCTTTCATTTCTGTTCCAAAATATTCAAGTGTCCTTCTGGTGATACTGTTCCTACAGTAGCCCAGTTCGCTCGTTTAGTAGCTTCATGCTACTAGTTCTTTCGTTGTATCATGGAAGCAGGCGTTCATTACCCTCAATAAGCTACGGTAGGGGAGCGAATCTGTTTTAAAGAAACTGTGTTCGCACAGGCCTTGGTTTGTAGTTTTCTATATTCTGTTTCTTTTATTACTTCATTCTATAGTTACAGTTTTTGACTACGTAGTTAAACACGTTCTACATAAATTTACTAACAAAAGGAACCAAGATAAAAAGAAATAGAAAGGATTGATTTTTGAGTACTCTTTTGTATACCATTATGACTTTTAACTGTTTCTTAAGCCTCACTCGTCAAAAATATAAAACACAACCTTAGAAATTGCTGAGGCAACTTCTAACTTTGTGCGCACAAAGTTATTGATAGTTTAAAGCTAACAAGTTATCCACGGTCAATTATTAATGTACGTTGAGCTTTTCTAACAATAATGTTGACCATATAACAACCCAATCCAATTTAGTGATAGTATTAAAGATTCACTCGTTGAATCAATAAGTAGCTTTCTAACATTCTTTATGAATAAACGAGTTAGACGCTAATTTGGAAAAAGAAAGCACTATACAAGTCTTTGCCCAGTTTTATTTCATCTTTACACAAAGGCCATGTAAACCCAAAATTGGAGAAATGAGAAACAACAATGAACTTTACCGAAAGGAAAAGAAAAAAGGAATAGAAATGACCAATGAAATAAAAAAAAAAAAAAAAAAGAAGAAGAAGAAGAAGAAGAAGAAGAAGAAGAAGAAGCACTTTTCATATGAAATAGTGGTAGGGTCCACTACATATATTAACAATTTAAGCATGTTACGGTCCAGATGTCTGCAAAATGTGAACACAAACACACAGTGCTAGGATTAGAAGGTTTGGAATTTGATGGTATTTTTTTTTAGCGAAAAAATGTAAAAAAAAAAAATAAAAGTTTCATAATTATTTGTACTTTTGAAAAGATTAGAAACCTCAAATGCAATTTTTCCATTTTATTTTCCATTTTTTCTATTTTAATTTATTTAAGTTATGGGCAAAATTGTTAAATTAGACAATCTGTTTGAATTACTGAAAGGTTGAGAATGATACATAGGATTAAAATTAATTATACAAAATATTAACGTAATCAAAGGCAATAACAACAAGATTTACCTTGAAAAAAATTACGAACATGTGACGTGCAAATCTTCTCATTAAAAGGTTGGGGATCTCTACTGAAATTGATTATGAAGACATATGACTATCAATTTTGTTCCTTCTAATATACCAAATATTAACATAGTTCCCATGTTCATGTTACAATGTATGGACAAAGTTAAGAAATATTTTAAATGGCTGTAAAGCAAGGAATGCTTTTTTTCCATAATCAAATGAATTATTTGACAAGTACTATGATTATTTTGATGAATAATTGTTGAATAAATTATATTAATACTTTTATGTGAATTAATTTTTGGTAAAAAAGAAGTAATAAATTAAATATAACTTATATTTAGCGCTTTTATTAATTCAAATCGTCACAAATACATGGCAAAATGAAAAGAGGACTAAATTAAATATAACTTATATTTAGCACTTTTTATGTTTTAGATTATAATGACACGAATCACATATCACATTCTCTAATTACGGTTAAAATATCATAAAATAACAAACTAGATGCCTAAATTTATTTGATTATTGAATCACGTTCAAGTTACAATATTTTATGGTACAAGTTGAAGTAATATTTTAAGGGAAAATTGCAGAAATTTTCCATAACATACGGTCAATTTCATATTTCCACAATCAAATTTAATACAAAGCCTATCTCAATTAGATCCACGAATTCAGCTGCTAAAACTTTATTTGCACATAGAATAAGAAGACAAGTTAGAACTAAAGTATTCAACTCAAATTAAAAAATACAATATGTTAAATTACGGGTAAATTTAATAAATAGTCACCTAACTAATTTGAGTTTATTACTTATTCATTCAATTTGAAAAGGCTTTCAATTGCTCACCTAACTTTCCAAATAGTTTATTATTCATCACTCATTGGAAAAATGTTAGGCTGATCCAGCAGACGAAAATTGCCACATGGCAAACAGAAAGCTGATGTGGGATAATTCAATCTTTAAAATCGTCCACATAACAAAATCGCAATAGCCAAACATGCATTTATGTTGCTTTAAAAAACATTTCTCCAAGCAAAAGACATTTTTTCAAAGTTGGAGATTTGTTTTTTAAAACAAGCTAAATGCATGTTTGGTTATTACAATTTAGTTACGTAGATAATTTTAACGATTTAATTATGCCACGTCATCTTTTCATTCACCATGTGGTAATTTCCGTTTATTCAGTCTAACATTTTCCGAACTAGTGATGGATA
Source organism: Forsythia suspensa (assembly GCA_023638005.1). Lineage (NCBI taxonomy): Eukaryota > Viridiplantae > Streptophyta > Magnoliopsida > Lamiales > Oleaceae > Forsythia > Forsythia suspensa. The sequence goes on from CM042667.1 coordinate 17,062,384, forward strand.
CTAAACTATTTACGAAGTTAGGTGAGCGATTGGAATACCTTTTCAAGTTGAGTGAATAAGTAGTAACCTCAAATAAGTTTGGTGGCCAATTATTAAATTTACCCGTTGAATTACAATGACAAGTTGGACTGAAATTTTAATGGGAACATTGCAGCAATTGTACCAACTGATCACGCTAATGACATATCAATTTAGTCTTCAATCTTTTACAAGTATTTACAAGTAGTCATTTCCATTCAAAAGTCATTTTTTTAACTTAAAAGTCAGTTATAATCTTATATTTATTCTTTGAAATTCTTACCAACCATATTTCATCAATGAAAATCACCAAAAACAAAAGGCACAATACAATTTGGAATACAATAGACTCAGTCAGAACGAATTTGGGCCAAAACAACAAAAGAAGCTAGATGGTGGACTACATTATTTCCCTCACGGGGAATGAACCAGCAAGATCCACATCCAACCTTGATCATGAACGTTACAATACCTTGAAAGATTAAACTAGATGGTGCAAAAGAGAAATCAAATTGAACATCATGAACTAAGTACTGTTTGACATTATATTCAGCAACCCTCTACGTGTAGGCCACGTCTTTTAGCAAACAGCAAACCCACACTTATTTAAATTAATAAACAGACTCAATACAACATCGATTTTCCTGATAATTAGATTGACATTATACTACGTACATTGGATTAGAGCACGATACAAGATTCATAGGGCAAATCTTCATCAATCCAAGAAGAATAATGAAGATAAATTTGGATTTGACATGGCTGGGAAACTTTTTTCTCTAATCAAATGAATCATTTTGATGAATAGTTGTTGAATAAACTACTCTAAATATTTTAATGTGAATTTGAAGCATTGAAATTAGATATAATTGTTTCGTCTAATTTTTGCATTAAATTAAATATTTAATTTATGAACATCAATTTTGAATTTTAATAATTATTTAGCTAGTTTGTCGTGAACATGTGATGTTAGCTCATGATTCCATAACTACAGTTATTTTTAACATGAATAGTAAGTAAAATATATGGGGTATAACTCATACAAGCCAAAATGATTCACTTTTCTCTACGACTATAGTAAAACTCTATAAAATATAATATTTTCCCTACTAAAATGAAGATTAAGCCATGTGTGCTACACCAACAAATAAGTTAAATGAGTGGTTGATTTTAAATTAAAATGTTTTGAAAAAGAGTAATCGAAATAAGCACAAATCCAATAACATTATAGCAATGTTTCTTATCCGATCTAACTGGGATGTCACAAAAGACCAAATATAGGAAAATAGAAAATATTGATTTTTTAGTACTCTTTCATAGACCATTATTTTTTTAAACTATTTTTTAAGTTTCACTGGTCAAAAGTACAAAACACATCCTTCAAAATTGCTTAGGCAACTTCTAACTTTGTGCGCACAAATTTAGTGAGAGTATTAATTAAGGATTCACGTCTTTCATAGAGCTATCATAGATTTGTATGTAAAAATTAGTTAAATTATACTCGAAAGAGATTATTAAACATATTAGTAATATTAATTACGAGAATTGAGGTTAAAATGGAAAAATAGAGGTGGATCTCGAATTTTAGTATCTTCATCCCAAATCGTTGTATATGTTATTCAAAAAAAAAAAAAAAAAAAAAAAAAAGGATATGATACAAACCACAAATATTATAAATAGCTAGATTTTATTAATTATTTAATGCAATATTACAATATGCATGATTTTCTTATTTGATTATGAAAAAGGGCAACGATCCACCCCTTTGTTTACCAACCATATTATTTAACCAAGGCTTGAGGAGGAGGAGGAATTCGATCGCCAAAATAGATCCCATCTGCCTTGGCATGCCATATATTAAGCTGTGGAGCCTAATTTATTGCGTTACGCGAAGATGAGCGCAGATCGATCTTCGCGGGAAGGACGCCGTGGGAGAATTTTCATTGGGTTACCTAAGAATTTCATTATAATTAGGAAACTTTCATTGGGTTGTTATATGAAGGACTGGTCTCTTGTAAACAATTAATCACCGTTCATTATAGTGAAAATACTAGAGCAGCTGAAGACACCATAGAAAAGATGTGGAGAAGTCTCGGCGTCCAATTTTGCCCTAATTTCGAAAATAGGGACAGAGGTTATGAGAAGAATTTCAACAAAGGTAGCGGTAGAGAAAAGTCGAGAAATGGCATAAGCAAGTCCAGAAATGGACGGGGATGCTGAATGCTGGAATTGTGGTAAGTTTCGTCACCTGAAGAGGAATTGCAAAGCACCTGAGAACAATGAGGAAAATAACAATAATGCTCCGAATGCTGCTACTAAAGAGGAAGATGATTTACTCTTATCTGTTGATAGTTCTATCGATTCTTGGGTGATGGACTCTGGGGCTTCCTTTCACACAACTGCACACACAACTTATACAGTAAGAACATGGATAACTATGTTGCTAGAAATCACAGAAAGTTATATCTCGCTGATAAAAAATCTTTGGACATCATTGGTATTGGTGATGTAGATTGATGATGCCAAACGACGAGTCGTTGTGGAAAATTAACAAGGTAAGTCACATACCAAAATTGATGCGAAATCTGATCTTGATGATGAAGGACACGATGTGAATTTTGGTGGTGCCCATTGGAAAGTAACGAAAAAGGCCATGATTGTTACACGAAGAACTAAAAGAGTAATTCTTCACATGACTACCAATCCCGAAGATGCAGTTGTTGTTGCTCAATCTGCTGCTAATTCTAATATGTAGCACTAAGGTTTCCACGGAGCGATGCATCGATCCCCAACAACTGGAGGTAATCGCCAGGATACTAAGGAATCTTAAAAAGCGAGGTATAGGACATTCCTTTATTGAGTTCGCTACAGGCTCTCTTTTGACCACGAGTGGCATACTATGTTATGATGTTTGAGTTGTTTGGTCAATCCAGTCCTATATCATTTTCGTCTAGAGGTGGAGATGTCCGCCAGTAGATTCTTCCGATCGAGTCCCAGTGGAAAAGTCTTGAGGCACGAATCCAACAGCAACGGAATCAAGAAAATATATCCCAAAAGGAAATCAGAGCACTCATGTGACTGGGTTCAGGAGATCTAACAAAACAATTAGACGTCCACAGAGATACTCTCCAGTGTTGCATTAAATTCTACTAACTAATATAGGTGAACCAGAGAGCTATAGTGAATCCGTACAGGATGATGTATCAGTCAAGTGAGAGTCAGCCATTAGAGATGAGATTGACTCATTATTGACCAATCAGACAAGGCAACTGATAGAGTTACCAAAATGAAAGAAGGCTTTACAAAATAAATAAGTTTATCGGATAAAAGAAAAACATAAAGGCAACAAGCGATATAAAGCAAGATTAGTCGTAAAAGGATTCAACAGAAAGAAGACATCGACTACACTGAGATTTTCTCTCATGTGGTGAAATTAACTATAATCAGAACTGTTGACCCCAAAATCTCTAAAAATTAAGTGGCAAAAAAGAATAGAAAATGGGAAGGATACAATCAGTGGATTTTGTGTGAATCAAGTATATCTAGCCAATATCATCATCTCCACTCACTAGATTTATTTTGGAAGAGTTTTTGACTCTTTTTTGAAGAGTATTTAAGCCTGGGTGTATTTTTTGGAGAAGAATGAATCAGTTTTCCCTTTTGGCCTAAAGAGAGCGATGGAGAGTTTTTGTGGAGTGTTATTATAGATCCTCACTTGAGAAATGATAGTGGGTTTTCATATCTTTTTATAAGTGAGAAATAAATTTAATCCCCCTTTCAAATGTGTTAGTATAAGCTATTTACAGACAAAACCTGTTTAATGTGGCCAATCTAAATTACACCACGTGTTGGCTGGTCCATGTGGGCTTCATGCAAGTTGTTAGATCACCTTCTTATGTTTATCTCCCTACATCACTTTATACACTACCTCACGCTTTGTGTTTGATACGCTATCAAAACATCATTATAAATGTTGTATCAATCAATCAAATAAGAAACCAGACTCATTATTAAACACCAGTCCAGACTTCTTGTCTGAACTCTTTATTGGACATCCATTCGGATGGATACATGGTCCATATAATAAAGGGCCCTGGCCCACGCACTCAAAAAATATATAAAAATAGAAAGTTATAAGTGGGTCCCATCAGGAGTTAGCTTGGCTATAAAGTCAGTCCGAATAAATAAGTACTCCGAACAGGACCCGATATGTGCACTCGGATAATGTTAACTAGTTCAGACATGAGTACTCCAGTAAATAGAGAGTAGCCCTGGCTCGTGATTTTCTTGCCACCTACGTGGTAGGTTCACGTCATTATTGGTTGAGATGGGCCTAAATGTGAAGAGTCCAAACACAATAAGAACAATTTGGTTTAATTGGGCCCAATCTATTTAATGAAGTCGAGTCTAGTCATCAATCGTGGGGCACTCGCCTACCACGTGTGCGTTATATAATTTGTGGGCGTAAAAATAGTCCCCCAAGCATGAGTTGTACATTTATGTGTAGGTCAAACTTGAAAAAGTAAGTTATCAACTAAGCGAGGGCAAACTATTGGCCTCGGTCAGCACAATAAGGTCTACCAAAACTTTGGCAGCATCTCTCCTTGATAATAATGGCTAATATGCCGAAAAGGAAGTACTTTACTGCAAAGCGCTTGTTGTCGGAGCTCAGTCCTAGATGGTCATCTTTCGTGGAAAGATATTCCCGGGGTGAAAAAATATAGGAACACTTCTCGCGCAGAAGCGGAAAAATGGGAACACATCTCGCATTGTGAGGCATTGCAGAACAGAAAAATAGGAATGCTTTTCGTGCTTATCGAGTTGCTTTGTTATTGTTTCTTCTGCTTTACACATATTGTGTGGTGTAAATTTGTTCAAGTATGACCACTCCGGACTTCTGTATAATGTAGGGCACTATGGGCCTATGTTTCAATATAGTTGGACACTTGGGTCCTTGTTCGTTTGGACACTTGGGTCCGTATTTTATTTGGATGAACACTTGGGTCCTTGTTTGAATGGGTGATAACCCTTTCAAGTAGATGTACTTGATTGTATCTCCGGGAGAGTGTCAGAGTGCGTGTCACTCAGGAGAGCATCAGAGTGCGTTCTTCAAAATTTGTAGGCTGTTCTATGCATTTAATAATATATTCAACTAAATGGTCTTGGTGTGTAGGCTAAATGGTTATGCCATGCTTTAGGTAATTAGAGGGTCCATGGAGCAAGAGAAAGAAAATAAATATCCAAGCCCAATTCAACATAACCCAAAAGAATGGCCCAAGAGTGATGTCTCCACTATTAAAATCAACTCGGCCGAAATTGATGAGTTTGGGCAACTTAATGAGCTGGCCTGGCCCATCAATTGAGTCAAACAAGGACATGTAAATCTGCTACTGAAGAAAAATATCCCCCCTCTCCATGTCAAAAAAGAAGCTTGCAGAAGGAGAAAAACACGCCTTCTTCACATCTTGTCCCATCAAATTCAGGCGTTAACATAGTAGACACGCAGCGACCGACCCAACTTCCTCGCTGGCAGTATTCTTCGGACCATAAATCTTCCAAATGAGTGGTGTACAATTGAAAAATCTGATTCATTTTCTTAACAAACTGATCCTCATTACACTTAGTGTAGAAAGTATTGCAATGAAATAGTTTTGCAAAGTTTATTAAAGAGAAATGGTGAAGGAAGTATACTGAATGTGGGGCAACCTATTTATAGTATAACAAAGTATATAAATTTGGATGGACATTCTTGAAGGAGAGGGATTTTTGGAGCATGGAATTGTTCATATAGGTAGCATAACATAGGTGGGGAAAAGGAAATTTTGTCGTGAAGCTTTATTTTGTGTATTTGAATTGTTGTAGCTATACTTACAAACGTTTTACAACAGCTACAATGGAGAAATTTTGGCCTCTCCAGAAAATCATGCTTTCAGATGTACTTTCCTCGTCACCATTTTTCAGGCCTATTTTCTCGTATATTTTCCAGATTTGTTTCTAGCAACAATTTTCATGGCGAATTTAACTTTTTGCTGGTTAATCTTTTTTCGATATAGATATTTCAATGCTATTTTCATGATTGGGTTTCTTCAACCCATTCTGTCCAGAAAATTTCCATTTTCATATCTGCTCTCCTATCACCATTTTTCTAGTTTATTTTCACACAATTTTTTAGTGGAAATAAGATTATTTTCAAATCATGAACAACCATTTTCAAGCTTATTTTTCACACTTTTCCATTGGATAAAAGATCATTTTAAGATCTTGTTTGGTAGCAAAATTACTCTTTCAAATCTGCTTTTCGGTAGCCATTTTTCAAGCTCTGTTTGCACTTTTTCTGTGTTTTGATTACTCCTTTTCTGAACGAGAAGTGGGATAGAAATATTATTTAGATCTTGTTTTTGCTAGCCATTTTCATGGACTTTTCCTTCAACTTCTCTTGCCGAAAATCTATTGATGCTTCCCTTTTTGAGTAGTAAAAGCACACGACTTTTTAAGAGGTGAATTTACATGGTTAATTTATGGTTTTCCACAGAAGACGCCAAATGTTGACCCCAAAATCTATAGAGATTAAGTGGCAACAAAGAATAGAAAATGGGAAGGATATAATCAGTAGATTTTGTGTGGATCAGGTTTATCTAGCCAATATCATCATCTCCAATCACTAGATTTATTTTGGAAGAGTTATGTACTCTTTTTTGAAGAGTATTTAAGCCTGAGTGTATTTTTTTGGAGAAGGAGGAGTCCATTTTCTTTTTTGGGCAAGAGAGAATGATGGAAAGTTTTTGTGGAGTGTTTTTATAGATGCTCTCTTGAGAAAGGGGAGTTGGTTTTCATATCTTTTTATAAGTGATAAAGAATTTAATCCTTCCCTTCAAATGTGTTAGTATAATCTATTTATATACAAAACCTATTTAAAGTGGGCAGTCTAAATTACTCCACTTGTTGGCCGGTCCACATGGGCTTCATGCAAGCTGTTAGATCATCTTCTTACGTTTATGCCTACATCACATTATACACTTTCTCACACTTTGTGTCTGATACACTATCAAAACATCATTATAAATGTCGTATCAATCAATCAAATAAGAAACCAGACTCATTATTAAACATCGGTCCAGACTTCTTGTCCGAACTCTTTATTAGACATCGATTCGGATGGCTACATGCTCCAGATAATAAAGGGCCCCAGTCCCACGTACTCCAGATATATATACAAACAAAAACTTATAAGTTGGTCCCAGCAAGAGTTAGCTTGGCTATAAAGGCAGTCCGAATAAATAAGTACTCTGGACAGGACACTTCAGATATGTGAACTCTAGATAATGTTAACTAGTTCAGATATGAGTACTCCGGTAAATGGAGAGTAGCCCTGGCTCATGATTTTCTTGCCACCTACGTGGTAGGTCTAGAAAAATGAAGAAATGGTGCGCAGACTTCAAAAGAGATTGTATGACCTTAAACAAGCTCCGAAACAGTGGTATAAGAAGTTTGATAGCTTTATGAGTAGTAATGGCTTCTTGAGGTGTCAGGTGGATCATTGTTGCTATATGAAGAATCTTAGTGACTCACATATTATCTTACTCTTGTATGTTAATTGCATGTTGTTCGCAGCAAGAGCTTGCAAACAAGAAATTGACAATGTAAAAGATGGGTTGTCCAAAGAGTTTGCAATGAAAGATTTGGGTGCTACAAAACAAATCCTTGGGATGAGAATTACTAGGGACATGGATGTCTTGAAACTATCACAGGAAGAGTATGTGAAGAAGGTGCTGAGCAGATTCAAGATGGATGAATCTAATTGGCTAGTCACTTCAAGCTATCTAATGAACAATCAACTTCTACAAAGCAGGAGCAAGCCTAAATAGACAAGGTGCCTTATGCTTATTCTATTGGAAGTCTTATGTATGCTATGGTGTGTACGAGACCGGACATAACACATGCAGTGGGAGTTGTGAGTAGATATATGAGTAATCCTGGAAAAAACATTGGGAGGCAGTAAATTGGACTCTCAGGTACTTGAGAAGTGCTACAGATTCAACACTGTGTTTCAAAAAATCAGGCTTGGGATTACAGGACTTTGTAGATGCTTACATGGTCGGGGGACATTGATGGAATGAATAGTACTACTGGATATGTATACACATTGGGTGGTACAACAGTTAGTTGGGTGTCTAAGTTGTAGAAGATAGTTGCTCTTTCCACTACCGAGGCAGAGTATATTACCGTGACCGAAGCTAGGAAAGAGATGATATGGTTGCAGCCTTTCTTGGAAAAATTAGGTCACAAGCATGAGAAAATTGTGTTGCATTGTAATTGTCAAAGTGCTATTCACTTAGCAAAAAATCATGTCTATCATGCAAGGACGAAGCATATATAGGTTTGTTATCACTTTATCAAATCAGTTTTGGAGGATGGAATCTTAGCGCTTGAGAAGATCTAGGGGCAGTCAAAATCCTGCTGATATGTTAACAAAGACTGTTACCATTGAGAAACTGAAGTTGTCAGATGGTCTTCTCCATTAAAGATTGGATGAAGTGTACCGACCGATGCAGATGAAGGAGTTGATGATGGATTAATCTCCAAGTGAAAATTTTTTAAATTGTGGAGCCTAATTTGTTGCGCTACATGGAGCTGAGCGTGTATTAACCTTCATTGGGTTGTTATATAACTAGGGAACATTCACTGGTTTACCTAGAATTTCATCATAACTAGAGAACCTTCATTGAGTTGTTATATATAGGGTTGATCTCTTGTAAATGATTAATCATCATTCATTATAATGAAAATACTGCAGCGGCTGAAGACAACGTAGCCTCACATTGAGGCGAACCTGTATAAATCATTGTTTTCTTTATTCTTCGCTCTTTATTTATTGCTCTAATCCTAACACCATAAGCATATATTGCCATCTTTTTTTGCTTTATCAAATTTGGTGCAATATTGATATTAAAAACATCAAAAGCTTTATCCTTCGAACCCTACCTAAAATGACAAAAGAAAAGAGTAGTTTGAAAAACATTAAGTCGAAATTGCCAATGAAAATCATTATTCACATAAAGTGTGTGATATCAAAGATTACCGTCTTTGGAGGCACAATGGATTAATAATGGAGGTGTGTTTTTTGGAAGGAGATTAACAACATGAAGCTCGAATCCTAGGGTTCTCACGTCTACGTCGGGAGTCCAGATCTCTTGTTCAAAATACATGTCCCTTTAGCTGTCCCCCCAATAGAAACTTTACACATCATCAAATAAATAGATGAGAAATCATTATAGACTACATCTAATACATTCACACTCTATAATGTTCTTTGTAATTAAAGTCATTTTGAAATATTTGAAATATAATTGATGTTTTCTGTAGTTAAATTTGATATTTTAAAGTGCACTCTTGTAGTACAGCTGCAAGGTATCACTATAATATGATTACCGATTGGCGAAATTTGGGACAGATTAGAAATTATAACTAATAATTTCATGTACCAATATTACTTTATATATGTAAATTCATCAATCCATTTACAATTATTTTATAGTAAGTTGTAGGTTTATTACGTGTTGCTATTACTGTAATTTGACTTTTGATTCAAAAAACTAAGGGGAATGTACTCAACTAAGAATTTAATGGATTTATCAAGATTTATGGATTCTCATTATTTGAATAGGATTGCACATAATTCATAAGAATTTAATAGAATTCTATTTTATAGATTTTAATAGATTTCTTACTATTACGAAAAAATGATATAACTTCTTAAATATCAACAAATTAAAAATAGGTTCAATTGGAAAATAAAATCATTAGCACAAAATATGCATTAAATTATTTTATGATTAAAGACATGTTTAGTTGGTGAATAGAGTTTCGAAAGCAGGATAATTTAAATTTATTTTTCATTATCAGTTGTTCATAATAGAAATTTGATTCCAAATTCCAATATATATCTTAACTATACTAAAAGTATGTATGGATCTTTTACTATTCACAGCATCGTCCAAAACACACTGTTTTGTCATGTAATTTTTTTTTAAATTATTAAATACGCCGCTGTTTTGGACTTCTATTTTTTTTCCCCAATGTGTCGATCGAGATTCTCGACAAAATTGGAAACCACAATTTGGTTCCCATTTCTTGGCCCATTTGCCATTTTACAAGCTTTTTTTTCCTCCCATATTATATTATAGCTCATTTATTCAATTTTTTCACTAATTTTTTTTTTTGTCTCTGAGGAATTTTTGTAAATGATTTTTTCGTTTTCTTTTCACTGTATAATTGTTCGATTTTGTCCAATTTTAAAATGTCAACAATATCGACACAATTGGAAACCAAAAATTTTGTCGAGATTCTCAATAATTGGAAAACAAAAATTGGTCCCAATTCACATACCAGCAAATGGGCCTTTCCATTTGCCAATTTTCCAAGTTTTTTTTTCCTATGAACAGATTATTCCTTTATTCCATTTTTTGACCAATTTTTTTTTTTTATTTGATCTTGTAACAAGCAAATTCTCTACACAATTCATTAATATTTAGTTTTTACTGTATAATTGTTTTCTATTTTAAAATGTCGACAATGTCGACAAAATGTAATTGTCGACATTGTCGACAAATAAGACGATAAATGGGAACCAAATTTGGTTCTCATTATCATTTTGCAAGCTTTTTTTTTTTCCTCCCATATTATATTATAGCTCATTCATTCAATTTTTTCACTAATATTTTTTTTTTACATATGAGGAATTTTTGTAAATGATTTTTTTGTTTTTTTTTTACTATATAATTGATCAATTTTGTCCCGTTTAAAAAAGTCGACACAAATTGGTTCCAAATTTTATCAAGATTCTCGACAATTGAGAACCAATTTTTGTATAAACACACACACACACACACCATTATACTATTCATAATATCGTTAAAAATGACACTATTTTTGTAGGGGGATTCATTTAAATGGCATGGTCAAACAACATCATCATTTAAATAGCCTCCATTTAAAGAAATTTGTGTGAAAAGCCTATACATTAAAAAAATGCAAATATCAAATATCAAATGACTAATATGTCCTTGTAGATAAAAAGACATCAATGCCCAAAATTATTTTACTATTTACACAAATGATTGCTGGGATCCATTCACGTATGAGAAAGAAAGGTGGTTCAATGAAAAAATTCAATGCAATGCTTCTCTTCAATGCACTTTTTCTCTTCCATTATCAAATGTTCTAAATTAAAATCCTTACATCATATCTTTACTCATTATCATCATCTTTCCTTCATATGAAACGTAGTATTTTTTATGAAAAAACCTTAAAATATACATTGTTATTCGTTGAGCAATAATTTGGTTGAAGTGAGAAATCAAAGTTTACAACATTGTTGTTGGGCATTTGGAGAAGAAGACAATGTACGGTCAAATTTCATTATATGACTATTTTATTTCTCCTTCTTTTTAATAATTTATTAATGTTGTGATTTTGTTAATGGGTCTATTTGTCAAAAACGATTTTAAAGTCTTTTTTTTTTGTATTGATATCGTTAGAAAGTGAAATATAAGTTGGCAAATACATGTTTGATTATTGTATTTGTTATTCCACTATAAATTTATATATAACGATATCAATATCGTTTTTTGAGTTTCATAACGACATTAATATCGTTACCCTTATTTGTATTATAAATACATGTTGTTAGCCTTATTCCACGATGATGATATTTAAAAAATTTATGTTGAATTGTAGCTATGGACAACGTGGATATGGTATGGATATTAGTTTGTTATCTAATTGAATTTGAGCAGAATATTGAAGACACGTGGACTTGGAAATATGTAGGGAAAGAGAAAGGAAAAACAACGCATATTCATGTTTCAAGATCAATTAATTATGCGGAGTTGTATAATAAAGTTAAAGAGGAATTGAAGATTGATTCAAGTCTATATGAAATAGAGATGGCTTGTCTTCTCCTTCTAATGTCCAATGCTCCAGCTGCACCGACTGTAATTGATTGCGACAACAATGTGAAGTGGTTCGTTTCTGTCTGCAAAGAAGCTTATCTTTGTGTTACTCGTTCGAAGAAAGATATTGAAAACTACGGAGATGTTGAAGAGAGTGGAGATGGAGAATAGTTTGGAAATACGAACATTGAGGAAGAAATTGTTCGAACTGACGATGGTGAAAATATGCTTCTAGATTGGAATGATATTCACATAATCTGAGGTAGTCCTGAAAGACTTGATGCTCATATGGCAAACGACAACGATGGTGATTTGCACACAGATGAACCCACTAGTCAGCCATATTATAGTCCGACTATGGCCGATGACAATGATTTTAATGTTCACATAGATGAACACAGTAATCAAATGGTAATTGCAAGTGCTAGTTCACTCCATTGTGGGTCATCGGTTAGAATTCCAGAAAACGAAGATATGCAAGTCAAACAGTTGTTTCCAAATAAAAAAAACCTAATATCAACATTGCAGTTGTTGGCTGTGAAGTGTTATTTTGAATTCAAAGTTAAGAAGTCAAATAAGAGCATTTATACAGTTGTTTGTATTGAAAAATATTGCAAGTGGCGGTTGCGGGCAAACAAGATCAAAGAAAGTCCTATTTTCGAAGTTCGAAAATACAATAGTCATCATTCTTGCTCCATGAGTGTTCATCGTAGAGACCATAGGCATGCATCTTATTTGGTTATTGGAAAGCACATCGCCCCTAAGTATCAAGATGCCAACCGAATTTACAGACCAAGGGACATTATTAGCGACATTCGTCGAGAGTTTGGCATAACCATAAGCTATACTAAGGCATATATGGCTAAAGCTTTTGCATCTGGATTGATCCGTGGTAAACCTCATGAGAGTTATGCGAAATTGCCATCATATTGTCATGTTTTGGAGGTGCAAAATCCTGGTACACTGACATTCATTCATACTACAAATGATGATAGATTCAAATACTTTTTTATGGTCTTGGGACCAAGCATACGTGGATTCCTCACCTCAATGCGACGGGTAATTTCTGTGGACGGAACATTCTTGAAATCAAGATGCAAAGGTACTCTACTAGTTGCAACCAGTCAGGATGTAAATTTTCAATTATTTTTGCTCGCTTGGGGAGTTGTTGATTTGGAGAATGATGAATCTTGGACTTGGTTCTTTCAGAAGTTGCGGTTAATAACAAGTGATACAGACGAGCTTGTCATTATTTCTGATCGCGCAACATGCATAAAAAATGGAGTTAGCAATGTGTTTCAGTTTGCTCATCATGGCAATTGTATATATCACTTGCAAAAAACTTGAAAACTAATTTTCCACGGTGTGATCTTTCAACTTTGTTCACGGTAACGGCAGAGGCCTATACTGTTATAGATTTTGAGTCCAACATGGCTGCACTGTGCAGTAAGAAGGAGGGCATTAAAGAGTACTTATTAGAAGAAGATTTCCACTATTGGGCAAGAGCACATTTTTATGGGATACGGTACAATATAATGACCACGAACAATGCAGAGTCGCTTAATAGTTTGTTCAAGAGTGCTAGAGAATTTCCAATAATTGGTTTGATTGAGTATATCCGAGAGACACTGCAAAGGTGGTTTTATGAAAGACATGTTGAAGCAGAAAAATGTGTAACCCATCTCACCCCACCTTTAGAGAAGAAGATGTGCACTAAGTATAATGAGTCAAATGGGTTGGAGGTTAATCAAGTCTCCCCGGACATGTATCAGGTTGGTGACAACCTAGAACACCATTTTGTGAACTTGGATGAAAGGACATGTACCTATAGGAAATTTGATTTGGATAGGTTTCCTTGCATGCTTGCAATTGCTACCATAAGGTTTATAGGAGATGACGGTTACAAGCTATGCAGCCCCTATTATACTAGTTCTTGTTGGAAGCAAGTCTATTCTGAATTTGTATACCCTTTGCCAAATGAGATGGAATGGCAAATTTTTGAACATGTGATGTCTAGAAAAGTATTGTTACCGTTGATAAAAAGACAAGGAGGATGATTGTCCAAAAAGAGGAAACGATCTGCTGGAGAGACACGCAAATCTCGTAAGTGCAGTAAGTGTAAGAGAACTGGTCATAACCGCTCCATTTGCACGTTTGAAGCAGCTCCTAGTCGTCCATAATGTTATTGTGAATTTTGATTTTATGCCTTTGTTATTTTGGATATATCTTTCTCCCTTATGGTTGTAATTGGTCATATGTTGCTCCATTTTGGATATAATGGTCATATCTTGCTCCATTTTGTAATTGGATATATGTTGCTCCATTTTGTTGTAAATTCGCTTGTAAATTGTTGTTGTACAATAATGCTCCATTTTTGTTGTAAATTTTGTGTCGATGCATAACGACTTTCATATCGTTATAGTTGTAATGGAGCGATATGTATATCGTTATATCACTAACATGGTTTTTTCAATTTTTTGTATTGAACGACTTCAATATCGTTATAACGATATTAATATCATTTTGTCAATTAATTAAATGCACAAGTTATCTCAGATATGAATGATTTCAATATCGTTATGTGAGCGGATAACGAGTTAAATATCGTTATAACACAGTTGAAAAAAATTTGTTATAATCATATTTTGTGTATTGTAACGACTTAAATATCGTTATAACGATGTCAATATCGTTTTGTCAAACAATTAAATGCACAAGGTATCTATACTGGAAAGACTTAAATATCGTTATGTGAATGGATAACGACTTAAATATCGTTATAACAAGGTCAATATCGTTATGTCAAATAATTATACGCACAAGATATCTGTACTGGAAAGACTTAAATATCGTTATGTAACTGGATAACGACTTTAATATCGTTATAACAATGTCAATATCGTTTTGTCAAATAATTAAATCTACAATGTATCTGTACTAGAACGACTTAAATATCGTTATGTGAATAGATAACGACTTAAATATCGTTATAGTTACATTTACTATAGTAACGATTTACATATCGTTTTCTATCAACTGTAACGACGCAAATATCGTTACTATACAAATTGTAACTGTAACGACTACAAAATAGTTATAGTTAGATTTAATATAGTAGAAACATTACTTTTAACTAAGAACTGAATAATATTTTCCAATGAAATGCCTATATAGACTACCATACAAGATTCTGGTGTTGTCAACAACGTTTGAAGTAATTCGGTAGGAATAATGTAACTCCATTTGTGTTTCATTCATTGTTCGTATGGTCTTTTGTGACTAGATACCATATTTCAGACCTCCCGCGTGTGTTCTAAGCATGTCCATCGTACATGGACGATCGATCCGACAAATTTGAGCGAAACGATATCGATATCGTTATATGACAACTGAAACGACTTTTATGTCGTTATAGTTATAATTTATATAATAACGACTTTAATATCGTTTTCAACAAACTATAACGACTACAAAATCGTTATGGTGGATATATCATTGTTCAAGTTTTATGTAATATAACGATATCGATATCGTTATATGACAACTGAAACGACTTGGATATCGTTATAGTTACAATGTCTATAGTAACGAATTTAATATCGTTTTCAAGAAACTATAACGACTACAAAATCGTTATTTTGGATGTATCATTGTTCATGTTATATGTAATGGAACGATATAAATATCATTATTTTACAACTGAAACGACATTAATATCGTTATAGTTATATTTATTATAGTAACGACTTTAATATCGTTTTCTTTCAACTATAACGACTACATTGTCGTTATTTTGGATCTATCATTGTTCAAGTTATATGTAACGGAACATATAGATATCGTTATCATTAAACATGAAACGATTTTCATATCGTTATACTTACAATTTGTATGGTCACGACTTTCACATCGTTTTCTATCAACTAAAATAAAAATAATGTCGTTATCTTATCATCGAGACGATATTTTAGTCATTATAGCTAATTATTGTATGATACCGATATAAATATCGTTTACATTGAACTAGAACGAATTGATTGTTGATCTTTAGGATCCCTAAATGAGTAAGTTGTGTATATGAATGATATTAATATCGTTACGTTCCAATGGAAACGATATTATAGTTGTTATAGTCAATGAAAGTTTACTATTTACAATTTGTAAATTATAATTTACCATTTTTTTCCACTTTTAACCATACATTTTATATAATCCACCACCTTTACAAATTTTGAAGAAATTTTATTTTACATTGAAATCCCACAAGCATATGGGTTCGTTAAAAAGTAAGTAAAATATTTTGAAATACTAGTATTCCCACGAGTCCTATGATTTGTAATAATTATGTAAAATAGAAATAAATTCTTTCTAATTTTATTAGATACAATGGACTAACTTAGCTAACTACATTAAATTTGCTTCATGATTTCGAGCAAAAACAGAATTAGACAAAATATGGTAGGAATCCGACTCTACCGTTTATATTAGACAAGGGATGATTTGAAAGTTTGTGTTCTTTTTTTTTGAACTTAAAGCATTGAAGAAGAAATAGTTCGAACATTACTACCCAATTTACATGTAATTATTAGCTACTGAAGATCCACCCACCCAAAAAAAAAACAACAAAAACGTCCCAATCATTGGGGGAGGCGGTGGGTAGAGATCGAAATAGCCAAGCAAGTGCGTCGGTGTGTTGATAACGCCGTGCTCCGATCGGTGGGATTACGCCTCTTGGACTTGGGCATCCCGAATCTCCTGAATCTGTGCTTCGAGATGCGCCTGCGAGTTACGCCATTGAAGAAGCTCATGAGAAATAGATGCCAATGTTGGTTCAGTGACTGTTTCATGGAGGTCCTCGGCCATTGGATCATCCTGAGCAGGCTCGGTTTCACCACGTAAATTACCCTGGCCGCCAATGGGATCCTTGTGATTCGCTCCAGGTTGCGAGTCATGTGTACTTCAGAACTATATATCCCAATTCTGTCTATTTGTATTGTACGCTTCACTGGGTGATTTCATGGGAGAGGTCAATGCCGTACATTTCACAAAGTCCTGTAATTAGCTATGGGAAAGTCAAACATCTCCGGTTGTTTCAAATATGCAAGACATTGTAGAATATATAGTTACCGATATTGAGGGTCTTAGTCTGGAGCCAGTAAAGTAGGCGTGTTCGCTCCATAGTTATCATAGAAGTATGTGTCGTAGGGAGAAGATTGGCGCTCACCATTTTGTCTAATGTGCGTACTTGAGGTATAAGACATTTATAGTCTACGGTGCTGCTTCCATCAGGCCAATGATCAATTTCTTCACAAATGGAGACGACTACTTCATCAAGATTACAAGTATCGGCTTCAAAAATGTCGATCTCCATGTTGTCAAGTTCGTAGTAGCGGAGAATGGCTAAGGGAGAGAATGGAATATATTGCCCTCATATGTATACTTGCCAATACTTAGGATGTTCGGGGTTGTCGATGTTATCATGGATATTGGCGTAGAATTCTTTGACGATTTCTACATAGGCAACCTGCGGAGTGGCTACAAATGTTTCCCAATGATTCCTCGCAATAACTTGATCGAGCAATTCATTTGCAAAATCCGATGTTAACACCCTTTGCTCCAGTATAATATTTCGTTGGCTTGTGTCGTTCTTGTAGACCATCCAAGCCGCCTCTGTCTCAAATTTATTGTCATCATAAGTGACCGGTTGTTTTGAAGTCTTCTTTGATGAAGGCTTTCTCTTTTCCGAGCTCGATCCCGCATCTTGCGTTGGTTTCTTTGATCTAGGCATTGTATCTATCCATTTTAGAGAAATAAATTTATGGTTACAATCAACATGAATTCACTAATCAAATTAGGCGTGCAAAGTGGACTGGGGTGGATGTGGTGTATTTAGCATGCGATGCTCTGTGTTAAGGAAAATCATGTCGACCAAGTAAGCATTTGTATTAAACAACAAAATGTTAAACATGTGGTTGAATCAATTTATCAAACACTTGGTGGGCATATGCTATTACAAGTTCAGGCAAATAACTTGGACAATGCATTAAACCCAAAATTGTTTTGAATTAATCATCAAACCACCAACACAGCATCCACTCAAACCAAAAATAATTAATTGCCCAACCTCCTCAATCAAAGAAAACACCAATAGCATAGCACATATATTGGAGCAAGGTTAAAGAAAAGTTAGCCAAGTTACCTTGATTTGTAATGAGGAAGGAGGAAAGTCACGTAGAACAACGGATGAGAATGAAAGTAATCCTTCAATTGATTATGTATTGAAGTCCAACTAATTTCTTGTCCATGTGCGAGGAGAAGTGAAGAAAGTGGAAAATGAGGAGGGGCAAATGAAATGAGGGAAATGGGCACAATTACTACTAACCGTGGGGTTTTAAACCCCACGGTTGACTCCGCTCGAGCGGAGTCACTGTCTGCTCAGCCCCAAAGGGGCTGCTTCGCTTGAGCGAACAGAATGCCCCATTGGGGCTGTTTCTATCCGCTCGAGCGGACAGAAAGCCCCAAATGAGGCTTCCACCGTCACCGAAAGGACAGAGATAATCTCACGTGCAAAAAATTTTCGTGAGTCATCGGATCCTTTATCCACACAAGGAAGAACTAATTCAATAAAAGCTCTTCATCGAACGTTTGCTTCTAGAAATTCATCGAACGTTTAAAGTCAATCCCTTCATCAACTACCTCTCCTTCTTCAAGGGAAGTAACTTCAGATTTCTGTTTGTCACTTTTTGTCTGTGGATTGGTACTTGGAATGACAAAATCGTTATGGCTTCCAAAATTGGGTTTTTGTAGACAGGCCTTTGCTCTCAGTTGCCGAATTGTATCATTGTCAATTGGCTCATGTGTAAAGATCATTCATCTAGGCAACATGGCTACTTTATGAATTGTGGTATGTTTAAGAAATATATAGACGACAATGGAATATTCATGGACACAATTACTACTGTTGTAAATAATAACTGAAGAACAATGAAAATTAACAAAAAAATAAAGATTAAAGAGGAGCATGTCATTACAAAATTTGAACAAAAAACAAACCACATTTCGAACCAAGACTAAAAAAAAATGAGTTGGAAGTTCAGCTCCTTCTAACTACAACCAATGTACACATTTCAAAGTGCCATGCTAACATCTAGGGTTGAAGTGCAGGCTAATGACTCATGACCAACTTCTTTCTCCACATCGGTATACATTCTGGACGAATTGCACTGACATCCATATTTGCTTGTAGAAATTCAATGTACTTAACGGTGAATATCCGACAATCAGATCTACAATGAAGTTGTGTAGTTATATTAAATCCACTAAAAATAATGCAATATCAAACATGTGCAAAATAAACCATACCCATTATGTTGTTGAGGAACCTCTTTCATCTTGATAAATCTGAATCGCTCTCTTTCAGAATTGTCATCACATTTAACATGCAATTTCATCAGCAAAGGAATTACCACCTGAAGAGGCTTCATAAACGCTTCCAACTCTGCTTTGCGACATGACTCTTTAAGCTGTCGAAGATAAATATTGTTCGGTCCTCTAAATCAATCTTCACTATGAACCAATAACAACCAATTGCACAACAAGGAGCATACAAATATCTACAGTCCTTCCAAGATTTACCAAGCTCTAGTGTAGACCCGACTACATACTTCAGCAAAGACTTACTAAACTTGAACTCTTCCTTCCTAGGCAATTGTGCATGTATTTGCCACTCTCCATGTGCTGACTGGACAAATTGGCAGAAATAGCAATCCAAGATGCTACAAATTTTGCTGAATCAGATTTGGAAACTTTAGAGACCTATCTCGAATGTGGTACAAGGCCTCGTTCACAATCTGTGCAATGAATCGTAATTAACACAAATACTAATTGTGCATGAAAATTATTATAACTGTATCGAAGTTTGAGTACTTACCTCTCCAGTAAGCCAACCATCCTTATTCAAAAGGTCAAGCAAACATTTTGTTTCAACATCACAGCGATGCAAAGATACCAAGTCACTGTGTACACAACATATGCAATACACAGTCAGGTCTATTTGAAACTATATTTATTATCATCACGTACGCGCAACTATATGTTTTGAGTTACCTCGTGGATGCTACTTCCATCCATTTATTAAGATCATCAACCTTCGAAGGATCCACTTCTCGATATGGATCGTATACATCAATGTCCGACAACTTTCTCCTCTTTGTCGGGTCTATGAAGGGGGAACACAAAAGACGTGCTTTTCTCTTTGTACGATGTCCCCGTCCTTTTGGTAGTTCAGACCCCGTGTCCTCGATTTGTACAATGTCACCTACAGCTTTTATTTTAAAAATCTCACTTAGTAATCTACATTTAGTTGAATTTGGAGTTAAGTTTATGACTTCAATATATTTGGAGTTAAGTTATGTACATACCTTTAGTAGATTTGTTCGCATCCTCCTCAAGTTTCCCCGGTGTCAAAAAATCAGCAGACATTCCTTTCTCCACAATTTCAGTTTCATTGCTAACATTTTCATCCTTTCCAGCTTTTTCCCCTTCCACTAACTCTTCTCCAGTCTCATTTTCTATTATTCTTTCTTTTTCAAGCTCGTCCATTACATCATCAAGCCCAACCTCCTCCTTTCTCTCTACTTCTAGTTGAGCCACATGTACATTGGTTGTATTACAAATGGGATTGTCACAGGCACTTATTGTTGAATGAAACCTACCCACTACAACCAATTCAACCAAACTATCAATCTTATACTCCATTTGATCAAGTCGTTTTGATATGACCCCTAGCAACCTTCCCTCAAGTTTTTCCATTTCCATCCTCACTACATCTGCAATGTTATGGTCATGATAGACCGATGGTGGTTAAGATACCCGAGGAGAATGTTGGTGAAAGGAATGAGATGGCTCACCATCATGATCAGTCTCATTTTCTTTTGAATCCTGGGAATCCGTGTCTTCTTCTTCCACACACGGGGTCAACTCTTTTCAATAAACCTCCTCAAGTTCAGCTTCTGTGGGAATCAATATAGATTTCACTTCTAGCTGCAAATTACAAATATAAAAAAATTATCCTTTTGCTAAGCAAAGTTCACAATTTGGCCATACATATGTTTATAAAAATAAGGGAAGTCACCTCTTTCTCTTCCAAAACATTAACAAGTTCAGACGACATCAACCTCTTAGACAGTTCCCATGCCAGTATTCTTGGAATTCCATCAGCATATTTCTTAGCAAACTTCTTTCCCAGATTTGGAATCGCTTCGAATGCCCAAATCTGTAGTCAAAGAAATATTATTATCTCCAAAAAATTTACACAATAAATAATATAAAATAAAATATGTTGTTTCTTCGTACCATTATGGCAAGGGCAAAGCCGTGTAACGAATACTTACAAAGTGATTCTCCTTCTTTCAATGAATTTCTCAATTTATCTCCCATGTCACGTTTGAGTATCCCAATTGTGTAGTCATATGACATTTTCCCCCATGGATACTTGTCAAATAGGTCTAGAACATCAACCAATTCAAACCACCACAAATCAATCAAAGTTTTCTCTTCCGTGGCCAATAAAACATACGCCAAGATAATTATAAGACCCAACTTGTACTTGTCGGTCTTATTTCTTTTGCATCTTTTAAAGGCTTCGTAAACATCTCTCTTCATAATCTTTCCCCCACTTTTTCTAAAATGATCTTTTACTATTCGACAATCTGCCCCTCCACTCTTATCTACATTTTCACAACCACCTACATTTAAGCCGGTCACAAGTACAAACTCCTGCAACCCAAACCTTGCACGTTTATTTTCAATTTTAAACCATGCTTCTTCTTTTTTGGTCTTCGTCCACCTCAAGAGTAATTGATGCACAAGCTGAGACGCCAACTTTATTTTTCTCAATTTCAGAAGTGGTCCAAAACAGCTTGTCTCAAACATATTTTTGTGTGTTGCATCTAACTTGTCAAATACTTCATCCACCATTCCAATTTTGCATCTATTCGTTATTGTTGCTTCAAGTCTTTCTTCATTTTCAATAACATCCATATTTTCTATTGAACTGCAAAATACAACTAGGTCAAGTTCATTTCAATTTTCACAATATCAACAAATCTGCTACACAACACCAATAGTTACCTCTCCTCAACGAAAAAAACAAAGCAAACATAAGAAGAAATACGAGCTTCAAAGTTAAAACCCGCAAGAATCAATTTTTGAATTAAATTAAGCCCCAATATAAAGCCCACCCAGATGGTAAAAATGCACCAGATAAATTGAAAGTACAACCAAAATGAGAAGCTTAGCGATCTCCAATTGTTGACATAAATCTTAAAAACACACTCACTATCAAAACTCTCATTATTTTTTTAATTGCACATCTACTTGACTGTTTGGAAAAGGCCCTTAAAATTGTAGGTTCTCCTCAACACCTCAAACCCAAAGGAAAATCCTTGCACAAAAAAAATAAGAGATAAATCGAAGATCATATTTCCGACTTATACATTCTCAAGGAACCAATAATGAGTTGATCGGGCACAATGAAGTATTAGCAACAACTTATAGAAGCGTATATCGTTGCTTACTTTTGGCGTAAAATATCTTTCACATATGACATTGTCAAAAGTTTATTCTAAAAATTATGCCAAAAGCTAGAGGAGTTTCCAAAATCTATTTGGAGTTCAATCAAAACACTGTAAGTTGTAGACTAAGAGCAAGGCTTGTGTCTTACACTTGGTTGTTCTTGTGTCTTTAGAAATTCTGAAAATGTTGATTGCATTTTTAATCAAATTGCTACATTTTGTGATATTTTTAATGTGAATTTCCACCCTTTTAACTAATTACATCAAATTCAAACCTTCAACTCATAATCAATATGAAACATTGACAAAAAAATCAAAACCCTAAAACCCAATCAATAAAATTTGATTACAAAATACGTATCAATGAAATCATGAAATGATGCAAAACATATAAAATGAAGAATACTTTCATTGATTTACCTTATTGATCTTTGATTTTTACACAACAAAATGTTGAGTTTATCGTTAGAGAAGAGAGAATAGAAAGATAAAATTATAGTTAGGCAACAGTGAAACTAGCAGCACTTACGAGCTAAGGTAACAAGGAAATGAAGAAGAAGATGATTACAAGAAGATAGAATGGAGAAATGATGGATTCAATTTTGAATTTCTTAAATTGAGAAGTGAGGAATGGAGATGATGAAATCATACATACCGTGTTTTTTATCATTTGGATTTGGGTTTAGAGGTAAGGGTATAAGTGTCTTTTTAATATTCTTACAATTTTAATTTTTTTTTTTTTTTTTCCGGTCAAAGGCCTTTGAAGGAGGTTATTTGAACTCATTCCCCATTTTTGTAATTGCTTTTCCCTATCATTATTCACCCGACTTTTTGCATTTAGACTCCTCATTTCCTTTGGAAGTCAGAGCTATGTTTGTTGGGATCTTGTGTTGTTGTATGTAGTTTAGAAAATGAAAAATTTCTCCGAGATCGTTTCAATACCTTCCAATTTCTCGCTCGTTTCGTCCAATCGATGGTATTTCTCGACTTCTATCTTTTATTTTGTTATATTCGGTCCTTCTTTTGCACTGTTCTAGTTGTCTCCTCGATTTGCAGGTCTGTTGCTTTAATTTCCATCTTATTTCGTCAAATCTATGGTGTTTCTAGATTGTGTGTTTTGAAATTGTTTTATTTGGTAAGTTGTATTGTATAGCTTAGTTTTTTGGCTTGGTTTGCAGGCGTGTTGTGGTCAAATGTGTTGAAAATTTATGAAATTGTTAGTTTTAGATATTGATATGTTTGATTTTAGTTGTAGCCACCATTGTAGACCAGGCTTCCATCGGCCCAGCCTTTGCTCTTCTCTCCGCCTGGCACCCCTGCCCCCTCCTACATGTTACAATAAAATGCCTTCTCTTTATTTTGCTTTAATGTTTTAGATTGAATTGATTTTTAATTTTTTTATATTTATTTGCTTGCTTTTGTAGATTTTTGTTGTAAATGTAGGGAAAAAATTCTATAAAAAATGATTAAAGATGTGAAAATTACTGTAAATTTTATTTGCTTGATTTCACTTTTTCTTGAAAGTATGTGGGTCTATCTTGGATTTTAGTTCCGACGTCTTCTCTGCCTTGGTTTTCTTGATTAAGGGTCAGAAATAGGATTCTTTATCAATAAAGAGAGGATAAATTTTGTGGGTTTACTTTTGGTTTGATGTTATAGGGTTGAAATTCACATTTCTTGAGAATATACTTTTTGTTCTTTCTTGGATTTTAGTTTCTCATTCTCCTCTGCCTTGGTTATCTTGATTAAGTGTTAGAAATAGGGTTATTGATGTACAAAGAAAGAATAAGTTTTGTGGATTTCTTATTTGATGCTATAGGGCTGAATATTTTCAAGAAAAATGCCAAAACACGTGTTTAAGGGAAATATTTGACTTCACTAGAGCGTAGTCTCACCTAAATGCGAAGATTTACCGATATTGAAAAGGGTTGTGACTACATTTTCTCTTTCATTTGTACAGACTCAAATAAAGAATCAAACTTCAAAGTCAAAGCAGGTATGTTTTTCGATTTGGTAATTTCTTCCATAAATTTTGACAATTTTTTTTTGAAATCGTTGACTTTTTATGTGTTTTTTGTATAAATTTTGGCATGAAATTTCAATCGGTTTTTGGAAAGCATGTATGTGTATTTTAATTTGTTTTCTTTCGTACATTTGTACATGTTTAGTTGAAAGCTTGAATGCTTGTGTATTAATTAACTTATCACATTAATGTAAAGTTACTCGTTATAAATTGTAAGCCATCTTCATTGCTAAAAAAAATTAAGAATTTGAAAAGTCATTTTAAAATAATTATTCTTGTTTAGTATGTACTTTCACCAAGTTTTACACAAAAGCTTGAAAATAGTGCAGGCATGGAGTGATTGATAGCACTTTGGCTTGTTTTGATTATTTGTTTTCTAGTTTATTTTGTAGGAAATTAGAAATTCAAAATTCTTTTCTTTTTTTTTATTCTGAATTTCTATATTTTTATCTGTTTTTTTTATTTTCAGCGAAGATTTATTTTTTTATGTTCAATGTTATGATTTCATGAGTTTAATTCCTGACATGTGTTTCTTTTCATTTTAGATTATATGTTTTCTATATGCCTAAGAGTTGTTTCTTGATATTACAAAATCCTCGTTATCTACTTTGGCAAGGCTTCCATGGGATTAAGATCGCAGTTTGATAGTTTAGGCAGCCAACAGAAAGTAGATCCTCCATTGCGTTTGCAATTCTTTGAATTTGGCGACTTCTTGGTTTCGTAACTAAGATAATATTCTTCCCTTACTTCCTTGTTTTGTGAGAATATCTTATACTTGCTAAATAAGTAGATATCCTATTGCTGAGAATATTGAATGAATTCATCAATTCAATATTCTAATAGACTTAGATAACACAATAAATGGAAAAGATAAATTGTCACATGGAATGCTGGAATAAAATCAAATATTTATGCCATTATTGCTTTGATCTTTGGGTCAAAGATTGTAGGGATTGTCAACCAAGGCATGCCTATTTTGCATGAGGGTTTGAGAAGCCAAAATTGAGTTTGATCTTTCTGTAGAGGTGCGTTAACATCTGTGTTGGCATAATATATTTTCTTATTTATTATAAACAATGATTTATAGACGTGAAGCTTTTAGATAAGAGATACAATGATTTGTGGAATTATTGTTCATACTTTGATTTTACTTTTATTAAAGTCACTTTTTTATTTTCTTCATTGCTAGAGAACAATACATGTTCTTTTGCAGGTTTCTTTTACTTGTTGACACCAACCCTGGAATTTCTATGTATCAAAACATTAAGTAAGAAGATGTCTTCCCTTGCAAGACTTTTTGCATCCAACTTGTTCACAAAAGACTGAGCTTTATGGAATTAAATAAATAATTCCAAATTTAAATTTTTCCTGAGGATTTAGTTTCTCACACATCACAACACATTTCTATTGTTTGGTCTCTCACAGAATTATTCTTGAGATTTCTTCAATTTGATTATATAAAACCCTCCTTCCTACTATTGTCTTGTTTGTTTAACAATATGATTTTTTTTTTCCTTTTCTAGGTGGTATTGTAAAATACGTATTTCAACAATACGGTGAAGAAAGGAATCCCCATTTTTGCCTGTTGGAAAGGTATTGTACTTCTAAGCTCGTTTAGTTTTTCAAGGTATGAGAATTTTGTTTCGATTTGTGAATTCTTGATAAACTATTGTTTTTATGTAGGTTTAAATTCTGATTTATGAAAATTTGATTGTGTATTTAAATAGGAAAATTCTATTTATCCATTTTGATTATTTTAGAAACTACCCACATGCTGAATATAATTAATTTCAATTTTATAGAGAATTTATGTTTTATTTAGGTTGTTCTTTGTAGTTTCTTGTTTTGAATTAGAACCCATAGAGACCTACATCAAGTGTAACTGAGTGTCGAGCTTATTTTTGTGTTAGTTGTGTGCCTTTATATTCCTTTTGGAATTTTGCATCAATTACGTGGCCCACTGACACTAATTCGTCAAATAACGAACTTCTTTCTTTGTTTGAGTTTTGGGATTAAATATATGGAACACTGAAAACAGAAACGACAATAATGCATTGGTCTAGATGTCCAATTTCGATGTTGAGACAGAGAGTTGTAAATTTAGTGACGCAACTCCATCTGCGTCAAGGTAAAAGAAATATTATTCACGACATGTGATAATGTCACTTATTTTTTTGTTTAAACAATTTGTTGAGAGTGTATGCCTATATTAGGTATGTATTTTGGAAACAAACATGGATTATGTGGAAAATAATATTTTTTTTTTTTTTTAATTTTAGAATCACATATAATTTCAAACCATCTAAAATTAATTTTTTTTTTTCTTTAAGATATGGCACATTGCAATGTGGTCAATATTAAGAATGCAATTATACAGTCTGATGATTTGTTCAGTACATGTTATTAAACTTAATATGGATGTGGCCTACTTTAACTCATTACAGATACATCACGTGATATATATATATATTAGTTGTCCTTTAATTTGTTGCTTGAGTAGAAAACTAAAAGGTATTGGCAAACTTCAGGATATTCACGAAAATTATTGGTGGAGCCTCTGCTGGTCAATAGTACATGCTCAAATTCACGAAATCATACTTGAGTGCAAATTTCAAACTAAGAGTTATAATATAATCTATCCTAGGAGTGTGTTTGGATAAGGTCAAAAAATAATTTTAAACATGTTATTTCGATAATATCAACCATCTTAGAGCATCTCCAATGTACTTCGTCTATTGCAGTCTACGTGACAAGTAAAATAGACGGATTTTCAATCTATGTGGCACTACATCTATAGAATAGACGGTCAAATTAAAATCCATCTTCAATGCACTCCGTCTAAAATTAAATTTGCTGACTCACTCTATCTAGAAGTCCGTCTAAATATAGACGGACTTCTAAACGGAGTCTATAATTTAATATGCCATATCAGATAGACGGAGTCTTTGTCAGCATGCATTGGAGATGATTTTTTATAACTCCGTCTATATATGCTTATGTGGCACGTCTAAAAAGTTATAGACGGAGTGCATTGGAAATGCTCTTACTGTCAAATTAAGATACTTAAAAATGTCTTTTTAGCTTAGCCAACCATGCTCTAAAATACGTGGATATAGTTTCTGAACATTTAAAACAAGTCATTTGATATATGACATAACAAATTTTCATGTACAAAATGTATTTCTGCCTCTACCCTACATATTAATTCTAAGAGCATGTTTGGCTAGATTTTTTTTAAACTTTTTTATTTTATTTTAATTAAACTCATTTTCAAACACATATTTAATGGAACCCACAACTTTTATCAAATTTTCAACTACACATTTCACCAACTTTTTTTAAAATTTGTAGAGTCACTTTGTCTAGAATTTCGTATAAATTTTGTCGGAATCTATTTTTGGTGTGTCACATCCGCTAGACGGAGTCCTAGTCAACATGCATTAAAGAGTGTTTTTTTACAACTTTATTTATCTGTGCTTATGTGGCAAGCAATAGACAGAGTGCAAAAGCACTCTGTCTATTTAAGTCTACGTGACATGTAAAATAAAGACTTCTAGTCTATTTGATACTAATAGACTGTCAAATTAAAAATTTACCTCTAATGGGTTTCGTGTGAAACTAATATTATCGCTTATGTGATATTAAATTTTTTTAAAAAAAATTGGTGGGTCTTCAATTTTTATTTTCCTTGTCCGATTTTTTTTCTTAATAAAATGTTGCGTTGAATTTAAATTTGATGAGTCACTCCGCGTAAAAGTCTGTCTAAATTTAGACGGACATCTAGATGAAATCTATTTTTTAGTGTGCCACATTAGCTAGGCGGAGTCCTCGTCAGCATATATTGGAGAGTATTTTTTTTTGTAACTCCGTCTATATGTGCTTATGTGGCACATCTAAAAAGCAATAGACGGATTGCATTGGAGATGCTCTAAGCACATCTCCAATTCGTTCCGTCTATTGTAATCTACGTGGCAGGTAAATTAAACGGATCTTTCAGTCCATGTGGCACTACGTCATGAATAGAGGTCAAATTATAAATTCATTTCCAATGAGTTGTGTCTAAAACGAATATTATTGCTTATGTGGTATTATTATTTTCTTAAAAAAGATTGACTAGTCTTTAATTTTTATTTTCCTTGTATGAATTTTTTTTTAAATAAAATGCTGAGTTGGATTTAAATTTGTTGAGTCACTTCGTCTAGAAGTTCATCTATTTTTTAGTGTGCCAAATCAGTTAGATGGAGTCTTCATCAACGTGCATTGGAGATGATTTTTTTATAACACCGTCTACCTATACTTATGTGATACGTCTAAAAAACAATAGTTGAAATACATTGGAGATGCTCTAAGTTTAGCACATTTTATTATTTCAGTTTAATCACAAAACTTAGAGGAAGAGTTTCCCTAATTGACTCATCACTCATGCTTTCACCAACTCCAGGAAATACAGGCTTGAACAATCTGTTCTAGGAAATGAATAACAATTAATCATGGCCAGGTTATCAATTGATATGATCATGCCAAGACTGAACTTAGTATGCACGATCAAGATCCTGCATATATGTAATTAGTCGTTTAGATGAAAAAGAAGTTGTTCGTGGCATTATCCATATATACAGGAAGAGTAAAAATAGATTTGAAATGACAAAAATCGTAACTACATCAGGGGAACTTATGAAAAGATAATATGGGAACCCACTTCGGGATCCACAGAGACAAAATTAAAAGGTATAGTCATTTTAAGTTTTTATTTATTTATTTTTCTTTTTAAGAACATGTTTGGACAATTTACTCTCTTCTTACTTTTAAGTCAAAAAAGTTACTTTTTTAAGTAACTCTTACATTTTTTGTCAAATAAGGAACTCATTATTTCTAAATTTGACTAATAGAAATATTTACTTATTTACTTATAATTAAACTTTTTGAACTTATGCACACGTAAAACACTTTCGGCAATCTTGCATTTTGTAATATTCATTTTGTAAAGGGGTATAAGGAATATTTTATGCCTCTTTATTCCATATTGATTACAAAAAGGGTAATTATATTCACGCCACACTATTTGTTAACCTCACCACATTTTAATTGTAATGAAAATTTTCAACTATTGTTAATTTTTGTATTTATTTTCTCAACTTTTTTTATCATATTTCTATCACCAGCCTATTAATTTGCAAGTCTTATCTTTATCTTTGATGATCATTTATGTTCAAGAAGTTAATTATAAGAGCGTAAAAAAATTTGTATGCCTCTCATATTTTCAAATAAACAAAATAAATAACAAATATAAAAGCTTAACAAATATTTTGTCCTCATTTCAATGTACATTGGCAAAATATTTGGACAAAAATTGTCATCATAGATGAGATTTGAAAATTAATTGAAAGTTAATGAAAAAATTACAACAAAAAAAGTGAGAGACATAAAATGAAAAATTTCAAAGGTTGGAGGACATTTATTGTAATTAAAACGTGGTGTAGGTAATACAAACTGTAGTGTAAATATAATTACCCTTACAAAAATCATCAAAGGCTTTATTATAAAATTCAAGACCACTATTCTCAAAATTTCAATGTTTTACTAGTTTGATTTTCAATGACAGTTTTCCAATTTTTAAACTTATCAAAAGTTCCAGATTTATTTTCTAACAAAAATATTCAGACTTTTCTTGAAAATCATCAATGATTGACAGAAAATACTTGTTCCTTCCATGTGTAGGTGTGCTAGAAGGACCCTACAAATCAGAGTGCACATATTCAAGAATGAAGGAAGATTTATGTAAGCCATCTGATAATTGAACTCTAAAAGTTGTTTCCCATGAAACAAGTTTCACAAAAAGGAAGATTTGAAATTTATCTTTTCTAAAACATTATTGATTTTGTAAGATACTAAACCCCCTATTACTTAAGTGAGCAAGTCTATTATGCCAAAAATCAGTACAACCCCGTTTAATAGAATTAGCCATAGCATGATATGCAAGCATTTTTCTTGTTTTGGTGAAGTACAAACCATTTCTCTTATACCCTTTGATTGGAAAGAGTGCTCCTTTTGTAATTTTAAAACAGCCATCTCCAAATTTGTCATCAAAGTTAGAATCTTCAAGAGATCCAATAGAGATAAGAGTTTTATATAAATCAGGTATGTGTCTAACATTTTCAAAAAGGTAAACAAAAACAGTATCAAACTTAACTCTAGTATTGCCTACCCCATGGATTTTGTAGGCAACATTGTTTCCTATGACAATCATACCATTATTCACTTCAGTATAGGGCAAAACATATCAAAATTAGGAGTCATATGAAAAGTGCACTCAGAATCAAGTAACCATTCACCAGACTGGCAAATGAAAGATACAGAGTTTACTAAGGCCTGAGTTACTTCTTTTCTAATGGCTACATAAAATTCACCTAGAGTGTTAGTATTGGTGACAGCAACGTTTCTTTGCTCAGGAAGTCTGCCTATTATTCAAATTGTAACAATCTTTAATATAATGCTCTAACATACCACAATTATAACATTTTCTACCCTTGACTTTAGATTTTGATTTAGACTTACCCTTACCTTCTTTTTTTTTATTGTGACTTTGACTACCAGAATTACAACTTGATTGTTTGATGTCTAAGCTGGCATCTACCTCTTACAAACAGACCTTCACCATTACTTTTGGTTTCTTTTTCATTTTTAAGCTCATGGCTCTTACTTCTAAGGACATTAATAACCACATCTACAGTAAGGTCATCCTTACCATATTTAATTGTACTTTTAACATCTTTATAGGCTTTAGCAATTGAGTTCAATAATATAATAGTTTTATATTCATCATTACCTTTGTCACTACAGTTTCTTATGTCTTGAATCAACTTATTGAAAACATCAAAGCTTTCATCAAGTTCTTTTGAAGGATCAATTTTAGAACTGAAGAATTTTTCCAATAAAAACAGTTTATTAGGAAGTGATTTTTTCAAATAAGTTGATTCAAGAGTTTCTCATAAAGATTAAGCATCATCAAGAGTATCAATTTTTCTCAACACAGAATCAAACAAATGAAGTATAATAGAGGTATAGGCTAATTTATCAGCATCTAATATTTGATCATTAGTCATAGTATCAGAAAAGGATTTGTTGGTGTCCTTGGAAACTTTTTTGTGGAACTAAAATACATTTCTGTTTTTGTTGTCAAATGGCAAAATCACCTTTTCCATTAAACTGATCTAAATGAAAATTTGAGGTTGCCATTTTAAACAAGTTTAAAATAGTTATCAACAAAGATCATAATGAAAAAGTACTTTATACAGACAAAATAGTCAAGATCACAAATAGACAAGTTCACACAAGTGCAAGAAAACACACAAGATTATTGGAGAGACCTATAATCAAGAAAACCCCAAAATTCCGTGATAATCAAGTTCTCTGGTCAAGGGCTGGTTCAAAAAAGTCTTAAGGAAAGGATTTTCAGAGATAACACGTTTAAAAGTATAACTAAAATGTAGTTATTCACAAAGAATAAGTATCACATTTGTATTATCAAAATTTATCAGGCTCTAAAAAATTTCTTGAAGATGTTTCACAGCAAATAATATAAATGACAAATCATAAAGTATGTATTTCAACAAAATTTTCTTTAACTTGTAAAACACAAAGTTAAAACACAAGAAAATTAACAATACAGAATTTTGCCCAAACAAGGATAAGCAAAATACTTACAGTCCTGAGATTTGTCTCAGTAACAGAGACGAAAAGAAACATTATTCACTCTTTGATACCACATGTTATGGCGATTAACATGAAATCAAAATATTTTTTCAAACAAATATTAGAAACAGATCAAGAAAAATTGCAAAAACATAAAAAAATAACACCAAAATTTTCCTTTTGGGGATAGGCAGTTCTATACGTACAATGCCTACTTCTGCCTTTGAAGCTCTATAAACGTAGATTCGACCTCTAATGCATTATTAAAACTGCAATATGGTCAAGAATAAAGTTTAGAGTAGGTAATCCACTCAGAATCATCCAAGACTCTCTCATACAGACTCAGATTCGAGATTTTCAGATATCGTCCCTCACACTACAAATTTGAGGGATAAAAATCACAAATCTACAGTAATCGAAAGAGGATTACTGTAGCATCACCTTTCCCACATACCATTGGAGAACCAACGGTTCACCTAGAAACGAAAAGAAGAAGAAGAAGAAGAAGAAGAGAGAAAGAGAGAGAGAATCAAAAAGCTCCGCACCACTAACACCCACTAACCCTAAAATGAATAGAGGCGCCTTTTTATACTCCTAACCAATGGCCAGGATCAAGTGTAGCAATCCAACGAATGGAGACATTGCTGACCCGTGAGAATCAAAGGCGCATTTCCAACATCAAATAAAACGCATTCTTCATTTTGGGCCAACGTGGATAGGGCACAACAACCATTGGACCATCAATCTTCACAATGGACTTTATCATTTGGGCTCACATTATTAATAAGTGTGATGGTATACAATTCATCATTTAGAGCATCTGAATATGATTGCATGAAAGTATCCCCCTTTGTCTTGATTATCCTCAGAAATCTCATTCTCATCATCTGACTCATCTGCATAATTGCGTTATACACAGGAGTCTAATGTGAAGTTGGTGAGTTAGGAAAAGGGGAAAAATGAAGATGTAGGTTATTGTAAGAGCTATGATACATTTTGTGCGTAAAACTTGACATATTCTGAGGAGGAAAAATTTTGTTTTGAAAAGTCCCAAAAAAAAAAAAAAAGGATATAGTTTAGGAAAGAGATACACACTTCAAATTAATATAAATAGATCATAGATAAATAATGAATGATCACTATAACAGCGGTACAAACCTAGATGACAAGCAACAATTTAAAATTAGAGAAACAACATGAAACCAAGAATTATATAAAAGATTTCTTGTCGCTATTTTAACAATAACCAAATTCTTTTAAGCTCAAATTTGAAAAGAGAATAAAAATTCACCCCAGTCACAACTTACTAGCATTATCATGCACTTGACTATTCCTTCCATATATGCACAACTTCATAAACCAAGTTCACTTTTTTTAATTATTTATACATCACATTAATAGAAATTAAACATTATATTTAAAATTGACATTATTTCAACACCTAAAACCTCATCATTTGTCATGCTTAGTTTGGTTTCGACGCTCAAAAAATCCAAGAAACCAGAAGATTGACAAAAATAGCACCACACTTCGATAATATTGAACCTGGCACCAATTCAAGAATATTGAATATAGCATTTTCGGGGCGGAGTTGCAAACGGAACACCACTGCAGATTTTTACTCGAAAATGGCTTAAATAAAGGAAAAATCAAACATCAAATTCTTAACTCACACTAATACATTCTAAGAGGGGTGTCATCAACTCAAATTTTAATTTTTTTTTAACATTCATGCATTTGAATAGATATCGACAGAATTGTATATTATAGATTTCAATAGATTCTTATATATGTTTATGAATTCTCATGGATTTGTGTTGGGAAAGGCAAATATTGGAAGACATCTTTTTCTATTAGGATATTGGATTGCTGATATTGGAAGACATCTTTTCCTTTTAGGAGATATTGGAAGACTTATTTTCCTATTCTATATATAAGATGTTGTAGCCTCAAATGTAATATTAATAAGATTTCGTCTCTCTTGCCTTCTCCCATGCGCTTGGACTATTGCTGAAGCGCGTAAATCTTTGTTTTCTTATTTCTTAACTCTTGTACTATTAAAAACTTCATGGTATCAGAGCAAATTCGATCAATTGTTTGAAGACGAGTTTACAATTTTTTTTGCTGTCCAGAAAATTTTCAGCTTTGTGCCATTACACAGAAACGGTAGTATCTTTTTAACCGTAACTCAGAATTGAGCATGGTCGGCGCCATTGTAATCGAATTCAAAGTCACACGATTAACTTTCCTCAAAGAAGGGTTAAAATCAACTTCAAAGTCAGACGATCAACGTTCGGCAAAGAAAATTCGTTTTTTGTCCCTTTCATTATTTACTTTATAGATTCATACTTGCTTTGAATGTCTTTAATCAAGTGATTCATGGCTGAGATTGACGTTTATCCTGGATGGAGGTTATCAAATGTTCTCGATCGATTCTCGACATTCCATTGTTATCAAGGAGCTTCAATGCTTTGTTCTTCCCATTGTACGCACTTCTTGCTATACATGACATGATTATCTTGCTGCCATCTAAAGGACACATTTCCCAGACTCCAACTTTACAGCAACTCTGAGCCAATCTCAGCAATTTGATGCATCGGTACATTTAAAGAGACCACGATTATAATATGCAGCTATTTGAAAAGCCTGCTGCAAATGTAGAGCAATATACAATATACAAGTACTTAGAAAAAAATGGTGCAAATTTTGCTGATTAAGACAGAGACAGAAAAGGTACGTATTGCAGAAATCACCTCAGCTATTATTGCTGGAGTATCAAAATCTGGTTCTTCAGCTGCTAATCGAATAACAGGCACACCAGCTTGTGCAAGTGCAGTTGCCTGATCAGTTATAGCCACTGTTTTTGAAGGCTTCACCGAATTTACTCTAGGGCTCAGAGAGACATCAACCTCCGCTGTGTCTGAACTGCTCTCTGTTCTCAAAGCTGCGCATATTCTATGGGACTGTAGTAGTCTTGTTGACAATGAAGATCTATCCATTTCCGAACCACCTCATATAGGAGTCTAAGCTCTTAGAGAGTGACACATTTATTTATTTAAATTTAGTCTTTAACACAACCCCTTACTTGCAAAGCAGATTTAATGTTATCAAAGACTTCACTTGCAGAATTTTCATAAACAGGAAGTGGCTAGAGTTGAACCCAAGAACTCTGCCTCATTTTATACCAGAATCATCTGTCTAAAAGTTTACTTAATTATATTTAGTCTTCGAAATGATTAATTCACCGACTGGAATCCATAAAACATTAAAACAACCATAATTTAATAACAGCGGGGATACTAAAACCACAGTCAACCCAAAAAATTCTTCAAAAAAAGCAAGATATTCAATTAATTAAAAACAGAAAGAAAAATGAGCCAAAAAAGAACCTTACTTGAGCGAGAAACTGCGTAATTGAGAAGTGAAGGAAATAGAATTAGAAATTTGTGAATCTGAACTGGGTTTAAGCTGAGGGTGTGCAGAAGCAATTCTTGATGAGGCCTGAAAAGAATGAGAAGCAGTAGCTGGCAATTTAGGAGAGTTTGGTGGATCAGTTTAAATCTAGGATCTTTGAATCTTGCAAACGGATTCCAACAGGAAAAAAAGCAACAAAATATTATACTGAAATGGATGGATTGGTGGGAAGAAGAGTTGGGGTTGTTGGAATTGGAGGCTAAGGGTAGGGAGGATGGAAGGTAAATGAATCCCACATAACGGAACGAGTTGGTGGATTTTCTATACAATTATTGCGAGTTACAAATAAAGTGTCCAATTCACGAAGATTTTTAGTAAATTTTAATAAAAGTTAATGTATTGTGTAATTGAAAAATTGATAAAAATTTTGAGTTGAATAATGTGTGGTTGAAATTGAAGTTTGACCCGTTAAAATTAAGCTGATTTTTATCTTCTCCAAACAGGCACAAAATTTATAATTATGTCGAAATAATTGTGTTCAATATAGGTGTGTTGTTAGAAATGTAGAGAGAAAATTGAACAACCAAATTTGAAACTACTAAGAAAAAATTCCGAATACAAAAGAATGGTTGATAAACGTTATTTAAAACAATATTCGTCGTCTCTCTGATTAGAGATTGTTTGTGAAAAACACCGACAAGTAATTTAAAGGATTAATCAAACCTCATTGAGTTTACACCAACAAACAATAAAATCATTTTATAAATTACTGAAAAATAGGAATTATGACAGAAACTTGAACATAATGAGTTTGTTTGAGAAAGCTTTTTACCAAATTTCAATAAAAAATTGTTAAAATATGTGGTTGAGAAATTATTAAAAATTGTAGGTTCCGTAAAATATATAATTAAAATTAATTGTTAATTTTGACAACAATTTTTTAACAAAATTTTAACCTCCACCAAACAAGTGCAATATAGCATTGTTTTAAAGAATTTAAACCAAGCAAATATGAAAACTCCACTAACAACGAGAAGCTTACTTGCTCTTGCTCGAGCGGGGATTAGCCTCCCTTGAGTGAGGCACCTGGGAGTTCCAACTTGCAGCTACAAGTTTCACACCGCTCGAGCAAGGAGTCTAATTACAGGTTTTAAGCCCCACTGCCAACATAACACACATGACACCTCTAGCTTGTGCTCATAGCACTTCAAATCCTATACCACAGTATCAATTGGGTCTTCAATCATCAATTTTAGCATCAACACAACTTGGTTACTTTGCATTCTCCTATCTAGCTCCAACATTTTGTGGTAAAAGGCCAACTCACCTTGTTTTGATTAATTTGTTCATATTTTGGGGATTCTTGATCTTTCATTGATGTTTGAGGAGTTACATTTTGGATTGATGTGGTGTTTGAAGTTGTGAAATTATTTTTTGGCACAATGTTCACATGAACTCATATATCTTTGTATTTTGTAGTACTCATCATGTGTTTGATAAAATGTCAAAACAATGATTTTCATTCATGTGTTTGGTAAAATGTCAAAACCATGGTTTACATTTCTCTTGCATTAAACAAACATTAAGCATATGGTTGAACTTTCTTACGGACTATGAACAAGGATTTGGTAGCATTGTCGATGCATTATTGATGTTTATTATTAAGTTTATTTTGGTGAATTTATACATTGCTAAATTCTTTAGTTCCTTCGACTTTCAACACAAATGAGAAGCATAGACGATGGTTTGGTGCCGTGAGGTGATAAGTGTGCATCATCGGCTTGCATCATCTCACAAATAGATGCATATGAAGAATTGTGATGCTCGTTATTGCACCAAAAATTTTGATTTGAATTATATGCCAAAACTTATACTTCTCTTGTGCTTTTGTAGAGTGTGAGAAAAAATTTGTGATGGAATGTCTAAGGCACTAAAGACACCCAAAGGAGATGGCCAAGGCACTCAACCGGATAGTGCACTCCCGTACTTCTCATTAACAAATCAACAAGGGTGCCCTTGCACGAGTTTGGAGGTGGACACACGGATTTACAAGCCTTTTATCAACTACAACAAGTCATCGTCGGGCATCAAATTTGGGGAGTTTTGTCTACCCTCCACTTTGCTTTATCTTCATGTTTTTCAATGAATATATTGGGGCAATGTAGCTTTAAATTTGGGGATGGAGTTAACTCCACTTTTCTCTCATATATAAAATATGAGATAAAATATGTGTGAAGAAATAATTCTCTGTATTGATTCAATTGAATTAAGAAGAAGGTTACAAGATATATATACTAATAGGAAAGAAATTCTACCTAAAATAGAAATATTAGATACATGGTATCCTACTACAAATACATTCCTACCAATAAGGTAAAGAATAAATAAAATAAAGAATAAGATAAGTAAATATTTGTTAATATCAACTTTTTGCAATTTATTTGAAGTCCTTACAGATAGTCGTTAAGTGTTTTAAGGAGTATAAAATGTTTTTAAAAAAACCCTAAAAAATAGAAAAATGCTCCAAAAAAATTCAAATCTTGAAAAAAGTCAAAAAGATTTTGATTGTATAACTTAGTTGGATAGCTTGTCGGCTAATGATGATTTATGTTCTTGATGAATTAATGAGTATTGCTACAATGTACTTATTTTTGTTAAAACTCTTACCCATGTATGACTTAGAACTAGTTTTGAGCACATAGCTATTATTTTTGTTGCTTGGGCTTGGAGACGAGTTATGTGATGTGAATGGAGACTTGGATTTAAATGACTTTAGGCTTTGGTTTCGTATAGAATTTTAATTACCCAGTGAGAAAGCACTTGATCAACGATGAGAATAAGTTCCTGGGAGGTTGGGGTCGTGAAATTTTAGAGAATTGATGGTTCGGAATTGTTTTAAAATTTTTATCGAAGTGGTTTTAGTTGATGAGTTTAAGCTAAACATTGATTATTCACTAGAATTTTGATCCCAATTCTCTGCCCCAATAAAAGACTCTGCACTAGTCTAGACATATCCAAAAGGAAAAGGCCATCTATATTGGTGAGTGAACGCTAGCCTCGAGTAATGTGGTCCTATGTATCTACCATGAAAGAAGGAAACCATCAGTGCTAGAGTTAAGGGTACCTATTGTGATGAAAAAAGAAGAAGAGAAAAAAAATTAAAAAGAAAATCAATAGCAAGAAATGAAATAAAAGTGATGGAATTTCTTGGCTTGGCTAAGTTTTTGACACAAAATTGGAGATCTAGATACGTAGTTGGTTTGACTTGCTTAGTAGGATCGCGGAGAATCATTACCCATTTGAACGATCACCTTAATAAGTTAGACCCTACCAACTTGAGAGTGATAATGTAGTAAAGAGTTGAGTGAATGAGCCTTAATCATAGTTAAACACCTTCGAGAAAGAGTTGATAGATATTTGAGTGAGGTGTGATGTACACGAGTGTGAAAGGAAAATTTGACCATCGAGGGCCGAGATTGAAGAAGACTTAAGAATTCATTAATTTGCATAAATTTATCCAGGCTAGATTGATGATTGAAAATAACTATTCATACACATGAGTCGAGCATGGAATAAGTGTCAAAAAATTTTATGTAACAATAATTGGACATTTTTCTTGAATTAATTGCTTAGATATAAACTTGAGTCGAATGTGGTAAGAAATCCAATGGTGTTGCACAATCTTGTTTTGTGTGTTTTGGAGACTAAGAAAACTTTAAGTTTGGGGGTATTTGGTAAGTTTAATTTTTATGATTATATCAATTTCTTGACGAGGACTTTTCGTTATCATTTTGAGTGTTTTTGGCTTCTTCTTTTTTTTGTAGGATAAAATCCCCATGTGGAGTTACATTGGAGATGAAAAGAGCAAACAACGATAATTTATTAGCAAGGCATCGAGCCCCGAAGATTGGATTTAACATGGAGAATGAATAGACAGAGAATTGGCTAAGTACTAAAATTTGGAGCAAGCGAGTAAAAGATATAGAGACATCAGAGTTTTAAAACCATCCTCGCTCGAGCAGGACATATTCTTCGATCAAGCGAGGGACGTGGAGAGGCTGTAGGTCTAGAATTTTGTAACTTATTTATGGGATTTTTTTGTGGTAACTTTAGGTGTGAGTTTTAGGACTTCTATTCAAGTTTATGTATATGACAACCCTTATACCTCATTGATAGAGTAGTTTGGAGACAAAACACAATAATTTCCTTAATCAAATAAGATATCAAACGGGTTTCTTGGAATTCAAGCAAGCGGAAGAAGAAGACGATTGAAGATTTTTCGAAGTGACGCCCGAAGACTCTAATTTAGTCACATCCTTTCTTCACTTTATTGAACCCAATGTGATGTATTCTTATTCAATTATGTGTTTTTGTAACTCAAGAATACACAGCTAATTTTTTATGGACTAGTATAACGATGAAACTTTGTTTTTGAAGCTTTAATCCTAATTTCTTTTTTCGTTTTATCATGAAATACATGTTTAAATTGAATGGTTGCTATTGTTTTAATGTCTTCAATTGCTTGATCATGACTAGTTGAATTGAAATTGTGACTCATTTTATTTTTGAGAATTTGAAAATAGGTTTAGCACATCGTAGTAATCATCATAAAGTTTGATAGGGGATATAGATAACACATATGCTTTATGTGATCCTTATTTAAATATTCTAGTTTTTCACATGTTTTCGTATATTCTCGTCTGTCATAGAGATATCGTTGGATCATATGTAAAAATTGGTTTAATTATACTAGCAAGAGAGTATTAAACATATTAATTAGAAGTATTTATCATCAACCTTATTTTAGTAGTATTAATTACGAGAATTGAAGTTAAAATGGAAAAGTAGAGGTGGATCTCGAATTCTAGTATATTTGTCCCAAGTCATTGTGTAACACCGCATGTTCACTTACATGATTTTTTTTTAATAGATTTTGACGATACTTGTCCTAATATTATATTTAATTTTTAATTAATAAATTATCATTTTTGTGACTAACCATTGTCTTGCAGTGGAATGTTCCGTGGACGCCCTAGACGATCGACGTGCCTATTAATTTAAATTACAAGACACTTATAAGTTTATTTAAACTTAAATTAAAGTATATAATATTTTTAATTATGAGGTGCCTATTTCAATATTGTATAGATTAATGAATCTAGACATGCCTCTTGAACATATTCATTTTCTTTTATATGATGTAAAATATATTTAAATTAATTTACCATATAAAGCATGCATTTTGGGCCTAAAGAACCGTGAATGGCACCAATATAGTGAAGTTTTATTCCCACAAATTGTATAATTGATTTTTAAATGGGTGTCTACTATTGAAAATAGGGAAATCTCCTATTTGTGCACTATTCTTCATAAAAGCTAAGGATATTACCGTGTCCATTTCTCTCCAAGCCAATAATCATTCTACTTCAAAATATTTTCATCATCTTAGCATCTTTTGGAATTTCAACCACTTTCTGGACACTTTGAAAAGGTATTAACAACTACTTGTTTATTTTATTGTATTTTTTTGTCAATTAATTTGGTGATTGAATTTATATGTTAATGATTCCATTATTTTGTTGTATAATTTAGTGAATAAATTATCAAACAAGTTCATCTATTTTCTTATAGCTTGAATAGTTTCTGCATTCTAATATGATTTTAATAACATGATTTTATTTTTCAAATCAATGGGTTCAAGTTAAAATAAGATTAAAATTAAATTAAATTAAAATTAATTATTTAAGGAATCATTTTTTTATACCCTAGGATAACCTATGATTGATTGCCTCTGTTCTTTATATATATATACATATATGTTCTTTATATATATATACATATACCCATGAGATACATATATACCCTATGCATCCATGTGAATATTAAAGAAATTTGGTGAGTTTTCTCACTTGCTTAACCGTGTATGCATATGCTTAAAATTGTATGTATATAAATATATAATTATGTATCCCTATGTATCCATTTAGATTTTAAAGTATAATGGTGGATTTCTTCATTTGCATATCCGTGAGTGCTTATACTTATATTGTGTGTGTGTGTGTGTGTGTGTACTTATTTACCGAAAGAAATTAATTACTTGATGCTAGTACTCTTTTAATTTATAATATTAAAGTAGTACTTACGATAAGACAATATATAGTAAGCTTTTATAACAATAGTAAAAATAAATGATATATATAGATTTTATTTTAATGACTTAGGACTCTTGGCACGTTGAGTTCGTGGGCAGCTCGGGACATCTCCATTTGCTACTTCAAACGTGAATAAAGATCAAAAGTAAGTAAACCTCTACTAGAATTCATTTGTAGAGTGCAATGTTAAATGTCTAGATGCGTTACATAAATTGTTATTATGTGAACATGATATACTTTGATATAATTTTATATGTTTTTATATGCTATTAATGTTTCACGCGATGTTGCATGTCATTCATGTTAAGACATCCACAAGCATGCATGAAGTAAAGATTTAAAAGATAATGTTAAAATGTATATTTTACTCAAGAAAGATATGTATCCCAATTTTATAAAAGAAGTGGTGTACGCCTATGTCATGAAAGGTGTGAGTGGGAAATGGGGTGTGGGGGACCGGCGCACCCAACGAATGACAATGTTGAATGTTAATGTTTAATGGTTAATGTTTAACCGTTTTGTAGTACTACCGGTAGATGGAATGGGTTCCAAATAATAATAGCCCACTGCATTCTGATTAGATAAGCGATACACAAAAGTGAGCTCACAATGTTAAAATTTTTAAATGATAAGAAAAGATGGGATACATGTTCTAGAGAACTACTTGAAACCAATGCATATCATAAGCATGCATCATGTGCATGAGGTTTACTTACTGGGCGTTAGCTCATCCCATATTCTCCACATTTCAGATGATGAAAGTTAAATGATTCGAGACGACTGCTTAGAGCGAGACAGACTCAGTACTGTTTAAATTAAAGTTTTATTTTTGTTATTATTTCAGAAATAAGATGCTTTAGGCCGATTAATGTTTTTGGAATACTATTCTATTACTTATTTTAATTTAGTCGAACTATGAAATGTTCCGCAATTATTGTGTTTATTCAATAATGGATTTGGGCATAAAATTTATTATGCAAATTATTGTTTTTAATTAATACTATTTAAAGCTATTGACAATTAGTTCGTATTTTCAAATAAAATAAAATAGAATGAATGTTCTATCCATTTTTCCGCATTTATATCTTGTTAATTAATAGTAATTAAATGATAACATTTCTAAATCTAGAATTTCTAGACTTGGGGTGTTACACATTGTATGCAGTTATTCACAAACACAAAGAAAGTAGGGAAGGATACAAACCACCACAACTATTATAAATATCAACATTTTATTAATTATTTAATGCAATGTTACAATATGCACATGAATTTTCTTGTTTGATTATGGAAAAGGGAATCGCGACACCGTTTTGTGATCGCATATATTAATCTTGTCCTACATTTACCAACTATATTTTTTAACCAAGCCTTGAGGGGAAGAATTTGATTGTCAAAATATACCCCATCTATCTTGGGTGTAATTTGATTCTTAACAGTATTGCAAAATTAAGAAAAATTAATTAATTAGCTATAGTGTTGGATAAAATTTAATACATGAAATTGATTAAAATACATTAAATATTGACCAAAACTATGTTTAAAATACTTGATAATAGCTACATTGCCAACACTAAGTTTAATTTGAAGAACAAATAAAATTTACACAATCAAAGTACAAAAAAAAAAAAAAACAGCCAACACCAATAATTCAGCCAATAGAAAGAACAATCTGAAATTCAAGAGTCCATGATTCTTGGGAGAGATCTACATCTTCTAATTTGCATTCCTTCATTTGCATAGAGATGTTGAGGGACCTGTAGAGATCTATAAGAGCTTGGATTGCAAAATGTAAGTTAGATGATTATTTTTTCTTGAAACTGAATTAAACAATGAGTCAACACTTTTCATAGTAATGACAAACAAACATCCTACAAATCATGCAATATCTATGCATGAAAACTATGTACTTCTATGCTGAAGGCACCTTAAATTTTATACTTCCTATGATTTTTGATAAGTGTATTTTATACGCTTATTTATACTTGTAAACTTATTATATATTCACTATATGAGTAGATTTCTATTTAAATGAGTTCAATTATTGTATACGTATGTACAAAACCCAATTTAGATGAGTTTGGAACGAAAAAGAAGAGTTTGAAGCTTAATTGACGCTTATTGTGGTGAATTCAAAAGTTCGAGAGCAAAAATTAGATTTCTATAAGTTCAAGGACTAATTTGCACAATTTTGAATAGTTTGAAGGCCACTTTGGAAGATTTTAGAGGTTTGAGGGCCAATTAGAATGCATTTGGAAGTTTTTGGATTGAATTGAGAAGATTTAAAGAAGAAAAGACCAAAACCGTACATTAAAAGCCAAATCGGGGACCAAAAAGTATGTTTTCAAAACAAATGTCACACCTATGTAGTGCGACCTAGGTGCGGTAGTGAAAACTTACT
This sequence comes from Forsythia suspensa, assembly GCA_023638005.1. Classification (NCBI taxonomy): domain Eukaryota; kingdom Viridiplantae; phylum Streptophyta; class Magnoliopsida; order Lamiales; family Oleaceae; genus Forsythia; species Forsythia suspensa. The sequence continues at coordinate 17,106,609 of CM042667.1, forward strand.
GGAGGTTGCACCTAGATTGTAGAATGCTTTGTGCGACCTAGGCGCGATCTAAGTGCGACCTACGCTGAAGGAAAGTCATAAATGCGATTTTCTAAAGTTAAGAGGGATTATGACTCTTTTAAGACACAATTTAGAAGACTTTCCAAGGACAATAAAGAGACCTCTTCCAAGTCTTTTGAAATGATTACGCAATTGAAAAGAGATAGAGAACAAGAACAAGAAAATGACACTACAAAAAATACCCACTTTGCGACAAAAAAATACTGTGGCCTAAATAGAGATTTTGTTGCAAACTTAATTTAGCGACAACAAACTGTTTGTTGCGGGCATTGTCACGCTATAAGTGCTATAGAATGTATTCTGCGACAACTATCAGTCACTTGTCACATAAACAAACTTGCAACATTTTTTGTTTGCCACAAAAAGCATGAAATAGCAACAACATATTTGTCACCATAATGTCGTTGCAATACATAAATGTCTTGAAAAATTGAAAGGGCAACAAGTCAATTTGTCGCAACGTTTATTCCAAAAAAAAATTCCGAGGAGAAATGTTTGTTGTGAAAACTATTTTAAAAGTATAACGTTTGTCACCTATTCTATTTTGCAACAAAACATGCTTGTAGTAATATACATTTCGTAATAGGTCATATTTGTCGCGTAATTTATTTTACAATGAGATTGATTCGTTGCATAATATATTTTAAGATATTCAATATTTGTAGTATAATTTATTATATAACAAGTTGTGTGTGTAGTTAAATTCATTCAGCAACATAGAGAGTTTGTTGCATCATCATTTGTACAACAAAACATAGTTGTTGCCTAATTTATTTTGTGACTACTTATATATTTCGTGTATTATATTTTACAACATATAAAATTGTTATAAATATTATTTTGTGACAATGGATATTCATTTATATGACTTGTTGTGTTTGAAGTTGAATATATTCTGCAACACAGAGAGTTTGTCGCGTATCGATGTATAGTTGTTGCGCAATTTATTTTATCTTTATTTATATATGTCGTGTATTCTATTTTATAAAAAATAAAATTTTTTCAAATATTATATTGTGACAATTTGTATTTGTATTTGTATTTGTAGTTAAATTTATTTTACAACACAGAATTTGTCGCATCAACATTTGTGCAACGCTCTATAATTGTTGCACAATTTATTTTGTAATTCTTTATATATATTGCGTATTCTATTTCACAACATGTAAATATTATTTTGTAACAATATGAATTTTCATTGCATAATACTTTCAACAACAATAAATTTTCAATTTCTTGCATCGCAGTAGAATTGTTACAAAGATACACATTTATTTGAAAAACGTAACTTACAGCATTAAAGTTTGTACAATTAATCAAATATAAATAATATTATTGTCTTAAAATTATAATACTAAAGCTTGTAAAGATAGTGCTAAAATAATCCTCAATCTCTTATCGGCTCTTAATAGATGCATCATTTGTGCTAAAATCTACATGGAAAAGAGAAAATATGTAAATAATCATTAAAAGACAAAATAGAAAGACATTTCGTAATAGAAAATATATAAACAAAAAAATATAAAAATATATTTTACTTACCAATGTCACTATATCTTTACTATTACGAAGTCGCATCCAACTCCTATCCATCGTATATATTAGTGTATTCACTTAAATAAAATAAGCTAATGAAAAGGATATTATTAGGTTAGATTATTTACAACACATTTGGTTTAGTGCCATTAGTTAACTACCACATTCTCTTCACGAATGTATAAAACTCATGAAACAAATTATAATAGTCAACCTAAATACAACAAAAATTTAACTTATGAGCAGAAAAGGCAAGGAATATGGATTGAACGATATAAAAATGATGTAATGATATTAGAGATTAATATATGTAAACTGTGTTTTTGCCAAAGTTTTCTCAACACAAATACTTTAGGATGGATTGTGCTTGAAGTTAAAATTTCACAAAGTCTGTTTGATTTGCCACAAAACTACACATAATCAATAGGTGAATTATTTTTAGAATTATTTCCAATCACCAGTTTCCTTATCAACAATGATTACAGAAGAATGTTCAAAAGTTGCAGCATATAAAGCCACCTGAAGGTAGTCCAAAAGCAAAGTCACTAGTGAAATTAGGAGGGGAGCCAGAAATTTTATCCAATGCAGTCGGAAATTAATAAAGGTAACAATGTAAAACAATGTAATAACACAACAATAAAAAAATGACATACATTACAATTGTTCCTTGCGAGTTTTATACTTTGATATCGTTGTACAATGACTTCATTATCAATTTTCAAAAATATGTCTTTTTCTAGATAAACAATGATGCTATAAGAGCACAATTGAGGGAAATTAGTTCAATAAGAGCACAATTGAAGATTGAGCAATAACATATTAATCCAGTAGACTAATATATCTAACTATCTAAGAAGTAACAAAACCAGCATTTGTGATAATTGCTTTACTCATTCGCGAATGCTTGACAACATTACGCTGTCGTACTCCACTATTTTGTCCATCAAAACTAGATTACAAACCATCAATTGGCTCAACATTTTGATAAAAAGACGAAAAATCAACAAACTAAGAAACAAGTGAAACTCTAAATGCATCAGTTGCAAATGCATCACACAAGTGATGCATCATTTCTATAAAGGATTCCTTAAAACTAATGTTCTGTAGACTTCATCCCTAAAATTAATTTTCTCTAGAATGATCTGCTAATTAAGAATTAGAATTAAACCATATAGAGCAAACAGTAGCAATGATTCTAGATTGATACTTCAAAGTTCAACCTAGTATCTAACCCTATTTTTGATACATTACTACTAGAGTACTCATAACCTAAGATCGCAAAATCACATTCATTAGTATCGAAAAAAAATATTTAATACTCTCTGTAATCAAAATTGAAAGTAGCTTCACAATAAATTAAAAAACAGCATATTAACAAGTGCAATCCCAAGGCAATAAACTGTAGCAGTGAACCACTTTAATCAATAAAGGCCATTTCACAAAGTTCAAACAAGATGATTACAGTCACTCAACTAGGATTTGAAACATATCCCTCATGGTAAGATATCTGGAGGTTGACTTAATAAAAAAACATCACTAGTATTAGTTACATCATAGCCTCACAATCAATTAATAAAGGAATTCTAGAACACTCTGACCTTTTGGCCGAAATTAAAATAAGTGGATTTCACATTTAATTAAAACTATGTTGAGCAACATTTTACCTTTTCAAGATGGTTGCCTTCACCAACTTTAGTTACATGAAAACTAAGAAGCTCTTATTTCTGTAATATGTTTGCAAAATGAATAAAACAATATATAAGAGAGACAGAGAAAACAATTTAGTCATTACTATCGAACTACTGTTTGGCTTATGATTTAACTAAGAACCTCCTCTTTTTTTATTTAACTTTTTGGCCCTTTAGGGTTGTCTTCATTGGATTTGATACATACAAGTCTTGGCCTGAAGGAGATTGTTCAACATGCAATTTCTTCTGCCCACTTCAGTTTAAGAAAACATCCGTCGATGGTCTTATATTTTTAAACAATTACTCGTAGTTACTATGATTTTCCTACATTTTCTGTTTGAATCAACATTAATAAAGTAACTGTTGCATTAACTACATTTTCCTACATTTTCTGTTCGGCTAAATATAGGACTAGGAATTCTTGAACAACATTCATCGCGGTGCAATTTGTGAGTTTGGATTAATTCAAGATTAATGGTTGTATCTATTCTTCTTCTTTTTTCTTCTAGTTCATGAATTATTTTATCAATATTGCTATATTCATAGGAATCATGTCCAGCTAAATCTTTTATATCTAGGATAAACGATGAAACTTCATGTTTTTTATTAATTGGAAGTTATTTGTTTTCGTTAATTTATTGATTCCGGGTTGATTATTTATTATTCATTATTTTCATTTTAATGTTTGATCACCATTAAAACATTTTTGTGGTCTAGATTGCTTTCGAGAGATTCAATTTAAATGAGCATATGGTAATAAATAACATAGAGTCCAATAATAGATAAAGATTACTATTATGCCTTATGAAATCTTTCTAGATAATCGTTGTGAATAAATGCATACATTTGTGTTCGAAATTTAACTAGATATGATTAGGTTCATATAGATGTGTAGAATTAATTGACAGTCGAGAGAGGCTTTTGATTATATTATGATCATCGACAATAATTTGCGAAGACGAGTTATTGATAATTAATTGTTGAAATGATGGTGGATTCGTGAATCCTAGTGTTAGTAAAACTTGAATTTGATAATTATTCTATTTTCGTTTACGTGATAATTTAGACTTAGTTGAACTATAATAGAATACTCGTAGGAATTAAAATCATAAAGAATCTGTGTTTTAATTTTGTTAAAACTTTAATTATATAATTAATTGGTTAATTGATAGCTAGTCATCATGGGTTCGGCACTTTTCACATCACTTTATTACTTGGGACCGATCCGTCCACTTGTGGGATTAAAATCAACAACAATTTTCAATCATGTGGCTCTTTTCTTGTAAAGCTTAATCACATTTTGCATCCACTCCAAATTTCTGATTATCAATAATAGCCACCCTTCAACCAAAAACAATAGTGTTCAATTTTTGCAAACCGTGGTCAACTCGCAGCAAACAGTCCTTGTATGTTGCGGGTTTGGCTGTGGTTTGCAAATTGCGATCGACCTACGATCTGTCTGAAAGTTTTTTTAAGTTTTTTCAGTTGTGAATGTGGGGGTATTTTCTTCCTTTTTATGTACACAAGTTTCAAGTTGAAGTGCAGACTATATAAAGACCTATTGTAGGTCAAATTGGATGTGGACAATGAGAATAGAGTAAAAGGACAGATGTTTGACGATTTTGACTTGAAGTAGGTAGATTATTGGGGCAAGAAATTTATCTTTTTCTTGTTTTTCGTTTGACCCGATGATGAATTCTAATACTTTATTGGGCTTTTTTTACTTTACGATAGCTAAATCATAAGTTGGGACGAACAATGTAACCTATGTTTGAACTTTTAATTTCAATTATCAAGTTTTGCTCAATGGATTGATTCATATAGTGATTTTACTTCTTTCCTTAATGTTTGGATTACTTGATCACTATTCATTATTTGTAGATTGTAACAAACCGGGAAGTTAGTTACAAATTTAGACCATGTAATAAATTCGATAATTGGGTAAAAGGTATAAATACTCTTTTATTATTGTTGCGGACCTTAATTGAATTTCTAGGTGATTAAATGTGTTTAGTTAGTGCTTATTGAAATTCAAAAAGATATATAGTGAGTTACTTAACTAAATAAGATTAATTTGAACTCGAGAGAGTTAAATTGATTTAATTAGTGAATTTGACCGAATACATCTTTAGAAATTGAACTTGAGAGGCGAGATTAAAGGTGATAACCTCTATGAAATTGTGAGTTCTGATATTTTTACCATCATATTTGACCATTTAATTGTTTTTTTATTTTCTTAGTTAATTGTATTGTAATCGAACTTTGTCATAAATTTTGTCTTCGTAGACTAAGACGTAGGTTGTTTAAATCGATATTCGAATAGAATAGTCTTCGTGTGACGATAATCCGTAGTCCTTAGGTCAACTTTATGACTTGTTTAATTGATATCGTACACTTACAAAAAGCATATGCATTTGGTATATAAACTTTTTCCGACTTTTCTAAGTTAATTGGAATAAGTAGAAAATTATCTGTTAATAATTAGACAAATCATAATTATTTTATTTTTATAATTGGTTAAGAAAAATTCAACAGTTTAAAATATTAAGTGGGAGAAGACACATCCGTGGTTAACAAAATAATTTGGTAACTTCCCTGTTGGTGAAGTCTCTTTATTTCGGATGTTTCAAAATTATTAACGGGAGTTTATACAATTAAGTCGAGTGCTTCGAAGGGACTTCTTATAAAATGTATCCCGACGGAATCATTGATGACCAAACACAAATCAATTCTCAATTTATTGTGACATCAAATGTCTAGATCAATTAATTGAGTAGGACGGTCCCTACCTAGCCAGAAACTACAGTGATTCTCCTATAGAGGACGTGTTAAAAGTTGCAACGGTTTTATATTTTTTTATTATAAATGTCGTAATGGGTCTACATTTTGCATACATAGATACATGAATCATACATAGCTCAATCACTAATACACGAATATTTATTTTTCAAAATATATCGATAAATCCACTATTGGTTATTCTAAAAAAAGCCAACTCGTTGTAGAAAACTACATAGACTAGAAAAGGAACTTTATTCTCGTTATCACCACTTAAAAACACAAATATGTGCTAAGTACTGAGGCATCCAATAATGATCATAAGACTGCATATGAAAAGTGGTTTCATTCTAATGAGATTGCCAGTTGCTATATTTTGGCATCTATGTCAAATGTTTAGTAACAGAAACATCAGAATAAAGAAACTGCTTTTGACATTATGGAGAGTCTTCATGAGATATTTGGACACCAAATATGTCAGGCTGGACAATATGCTATTTACGCCGTAATGAATCTCCGTATGAAATCGGGCACGTATGTAAGAGACCATATGTTAACCATGATTGGCCACTTTAACTTGGTGGGCGGTTTTAGGAGCTAACATTGATTCTGAGACCCATATTGACATGGTGCTAAAGATTCTCCATGAGATGTTCTCACAGTTGAAAGTGAACTACAACCTTCACAAGATGAACATTTCTCTGACGGAATTAATAAAGGAACTCCAAAGAATTGTTCTTAAGCATGAAAAAATTGGATATGTCATGGAACAACCAATGCTAGAAGCTCCTATTGAGGATGTTGCATCAGGAAACATGCATGCTTACAACAAACACAGTAGTGATGATAATACTGCAACATGTGTGATGTTTGCAGCTATATCACCTGAGTTAAAAAAAAAAAAAAAAAGAGTGTATGGATGCTTATACTATTTTATATCATCTCAAGGATTTGTACGATGAACAGTCACGCATTGAACGATATGAGACACATTCAAAAAACTATTCAGATATATGATAGTACAAGGATCTTGAGTTAGTACTCATGTGTTGAAGATGATTGACTATATTGAAAAATTAAACCAGTTGGATTTTAACATGAACCACGAGATGAGTGTTGATTTAGTTCTATAGTCTATGCCTGATAGCATTTTGCAATTCATAATGAATTTCAACATGAATACAATTCAGTGTACCCTGCCTGAGCAGCTAAACATGTTGAAAACTGAGCAAATTTTGGCCATTGACACATTTAATGGCACTAAGAGAAATTCTAAAAATGACATCTCAGAAAAGATCCAATAAGGTCAAATTTGCCGGAAAAATAGTTAAAGCAGACACGGACAAATCCAAGTCTGATGGATTATGTTTCCACTGTGGAGGCAAAGGGCATTGAAAGAGGATCTGCAAAGCATACCTCGACACCTTGAAGGGAAACAAAGTATATTGAGGCTTCTTCTTCAGGTAGCTTTTTCATTGAAGTAATTATGTCTACTCTTTAAGCTTTCTAGGTATTAGATTCCGAATGTGAATCTCATAAAGAACAGTAGATTATTGCAGTAAGGAAATGTGGACCTACGCTTTGGGAATGGAGCAAGAGTTGTTAGCTGTAGGGACATATTTTTTACCGTTGCCTTCAGGCTTTGTTTTAGAATTAAAATACTGATATTATCAAAAATATTATTTATGTTTCATGTTTGGACATGAATGAGTTTTTCATTAAAATTAAAAATAAATGGTGTTCTTTTTATCTTGACGATATGTTTTATGGCTTTGGAAATTTGTTTAATGGCATCTATTTTCTAGGCCTGGAATGTTCTATAATGAATATAGACAACAAAATACATAAAAGCTAAAATTAACAACTCATATCTTTGGCATTGCAGACTCGGTCATATAATTGAAATTGCATCACCAAGGTGTATAAATATGGATACTTTGATTCAAATTATTATGAATCATTTGATAAATGTGAGTCGTGCCTAATGGGTAAAATGACCAAGATCCCTTTACTAGAAAGGGAGTCAAAGCTATAGATATTTTGAGTTTTGTACATATTGACGTATGTGGACCGATGTCTGCAGATGCTAGAGGTAGTTTTTCCTACTTCATCACATTAACAGATAATCATTCAAGATGTGATTTTATCTTCATGATGAAATTCAAGAAAGAAGTAGAGAGGCAAACAAGAAAAATATGCAGAAAATTAGATTTGATAGGGGTGGACAATATTTGAAGGGTGAGTTTTTAGACTATCAAAAGAGAATGGGGATTTACTCGCAGTGGACTCTGTAGTATACACCACAACACAATGGTGTATATGAACGGAGAAAATGCACCTTACTTGATATGCTGGAATCAATGATGAGCCGCACAGTTCATCCAAAATTAGTTTGGAGATTCACACACTAAAATGTTTCCCATCCAAATCGGTTGATAAAACTACATACGAGTTATGGAAACAAAAAAGACCCAATATTTTATATGTGAAGATTTGGGACTGTGACGTTTATGTAAAGTGCTTGAGTCGGACAAACTGGAGCTAAATCCGATAACTATTTCTTTGTGGGATATCCAAAGGAAACTGCTGGATACTATTTCTACAATCTTGTTAAGATGAAGGTCATCGTATAGAAACATGATGTATTATTAAAAAAAGAGTTATTCATTCTAAGAGAGAACAGTGGGAGCAAAGTGGATCTTGAAGAGATTCAAGTGACCAAAAATGAAATTGACCAATTATATGAGTGAGTGCCTAAGCCTCCATTGGATGAGGCATTTATGACACTGGAGAACTACCAGTCCCCAAGGACATGCCATCTCCATACAAGTCAAGCAATGTCATTCATCATGCTCGGAGATACAATCCTGATTACCAATGATGCATTGCTAATCGAGCAAGATGAACCCACTTCTTACGTATAATCGAGGTCAAGTATTGACTCAAAAAGATGGCAGGAAGCCATGGAATCTATAAACTGCATGTATGGAAACAAGATTTGGATCTTGGTTGACCCGCCAAAAGGGATAAAAATCATGTGGAAATTACATCCGCTACTTACCAATCTAAAAATAATTCCAATTCTAACCACTAAACTAATTTATTTTAAAAATACTACATTGTTAATAATACATTAATTAATTTAATAATGAATTAAAATCAAATTTTAAACTTTAATTATAATTAACCGCATGTAAATATCCTAGATTATCGCGTCTATATAACCCCCAACGGAAGAAACTTCCCATTTACAAACCAGTACAAAATCTTTCAAAAATCTAAGCAAATCTTCTTCCAATCCCCCTTTTTAGGTATTCAGAAACTTTCCCATTTACAAACTGGAAAAAAGTCTTTCAAATTCTTCGCAAATCTTCTCCCAAAATTCCTAAATTGTAGTGCATTCGTCACAATTTTTTATCTCGGTTGAAGTTTGGAGACTCCAAATCACAGAATTACAAGGTCGAATACAGCGTCGCCTGGAGGAGAAACCATATCGGAGTTACACACTTCCAGTCACCGGAGAATAATGAAAGAGACAACGAACTTGTTGAAATTTAGAGTTGGTTTGATATTTGTAACAGTTTCTATTTAGTATTAATGTCTGATACAGATGTTACAAATGATATTGCGTATCAATGTCTGATACAGATGTTACAAATGATATTTTGTATCACTCAATATGTTACTGAATATGTTACATATTATATTATGTTATTTTACACAGCACATGTTATGGTATTATGTATCAGTGATGTTACATACGTTACAAATGATGAAATCAATAGTTTTATTTGTTAAATTTGGCATTTTGTTACATAGCTATATAATATTGATGTTGCATAGTATCAATAGGTTTTTAGAGTCCAATATATATTAATACGAACTTTGAAGTTTAGAGTTGGTTTTGCAGTTGTAATAATTTCTGTTTAGTATCACGGTCTGATACAGATGTTACAAATGATATTTTTTTTATCACTGAATATGTTACAGATTATATTATGTTATTTTACATAGCACATGTTACATAAATTGATATTCTGTTTTACATATTAATTTGTAACACAGATTGTTATAAATGTTGAAATTGAAAATATCATGAGTTTTGTTTGTGTTTATTATAGATATTTCTGATACAAATGATATATATTTGACAGTTATAACAATAAAAATTTTTGTCATATATATATATATATATAAATTCCCATCAAATCTAATATTAATGATTCAATTACTATATGTAATATATAATATAATAAATAATAGTTTTTAAAAAACGGTATTTTAAGAATAAATGAAACAATAATGACTTTTTGGAATTATTTTCAAAAAGTTGCTTATTTATGGAAAAAAAAAAACCAAACATCATAGGCTGTAAATGGATTTATAAGAAGAATGTCGAAATAGATGGTAATGTTCATACTTACAAGACAAGATCGACAGCAAAAGGTTACAAGCAAAGACAATGAGTTGACTTTGACGAAACCTTTTCACCAGTAGCATGTTTAAGTCAATTCAGATTCTGCTTGTGATAGCAGCATACTATGACTATGAAATTGGACAAATGGATGTGAAAATCATATTCCTTAACAGGAATCATAGCAAGGATGTGTACATGACATAACTCAAAATTTTTCAATCTACAGAGCTAAACAAAATATGCAAACCACAAAGAACTATATATGGATTAAAGTAATTTTTCGTAATCTCACAGTTTGCAGTGGTGTGAAAAGAAGTTCCTAAGTCTAACAACCAAGAATTAATAAGACTATCAACCGACAAGAGCAAAACATCTTATACTCTTCAGTCACCAGATTTACACTAATGTTACTCTTTTCTTCCTTCCTCTTCTTCAGTGCTCTGCAATTCTTCTTTATTGGTTAGTCTTGCCACAATTTCAGCATTCCACATTCTTTCCAGACCTGGACTTGTTTCTGCCATCACTTCAGTATTTTCCACTGTTGCCTTTATTGTAATTCTTCTCAAAACTCCTACCCCTACTCTCAACATTTAGGAAAAATTTTGATGTTGAGATTTCTCCAAAATCTTTTATACGGACTTCTTCAGCAAGAATAGTGTCCCAAATATCATTGAATTTCAATTTCGCATTGCCTATGGAGTTACTGACTGCAGATCTCATACTCTCAACTATTAGGTAGTGAGGCCTATAGGATTAAGGCACGTACTTCATCATCAAATATAATCTCAACAGAGACCAACTGATTGACAATTGTATTGAAATTCTTTAGATGATCTGCTACTGGAGCACATTCTGCCATATTTAAATTAAATAATTTTTTCATCAGATGTACCTTGTTACACATAGAGGGCAATACCTTCATCAAATCCGCAATGGTTTTCTCTATCGCCATGCTGTGACCAATATTTTTTCACAGTGTCAAACGATAATCCCCAACACCTGTCGATCAAAGAGTTTCCAATCATCATCCTTCACTCCTTCGAAATCTTGCAGTTTTTTTACAGATAATCTTCGATCTACATCCTTCAAAACTCAAAATCTATACCATTAAACTTGCTAATCCCTAGTGTTGTTCCTTCGTTGTTAGTTATTACTCTCAATCAAAACCAAAAGCATTGATACCAATTGTTGAGAATTAGTTACCTTAATTGTATATCACCGAGAGTAAAATATTGCAAAAAAATATTAAATTAGGGCAACCAAAATTACAAGTGTGAAATTCCTAAATTGTCCTCTATGAAATTTGGTCTGGGTTCCAACCAACGTACGCATCTACAAAATAAAATAATTAAGCTCCACAACTTAATAGTTGGGTCAAATCACCTGTCTAAGATCTAGATCAAGTCGCGTCACCATTTATTTATGAAAACTTGTGTACGCATCAGGCTTTTGATCAAAACATTTAATTTCGTCTATAGATGAAGAGATGTGTTGAAGACAATTTATATAAACATGTTACCGCTTTCTAAAAGTTTAAATTTTTAAATAAAATGATTAACAATGTCGACTATAATATTAAGTCTTTTCTAAATTAATTTTTTTATTAATATCGAAGCATGAAGCAAAGTTTTGTAGGGTACAACCAGACGAAAGAAAGTTTAGAACATGGAAGAATTTAGACAGATAAAATAACTAAATTTGGATACGTTATACTCAACAAAATGAGACATAATTAAAGAACAAAAGAATATAACAAAAAATATTAATTGTTTAATATTCCAAACACGTAAATAGAGTTCCAAGTCTATTCAAAATGAATATTTGGTTTAAATCCGTTCTAGCCAATTAGGATTAGAAATTTGCCAACATTATAGTTCGTTTGACACAATTGTTGTGAGTAGAGTATTTAGAAATAGAGTTTTTAGAAATAAAGCTTTTGGTAGTAGAATTTTTGTTAAAAAGTTGTTGACCGATATGAATTTAAAAAGTACTGTGAATATTAAATTGAGTGTTTGGTTGAATAACTATAAAAGTACTTTTGTATTAATTTTATATTTATTTGACAAAACAGTAATTAATTATTGTATATCTCATATTATTATTTTTAAAATAAATAAATTTTTTTATATCTTATAATAACTATTAAAATTAATATATTAATTTAATTATAATAACACGATTATTTTAGTATATTTGACTAAATATTAATTAATTATTATATATCTCATATTATTTTTAAAATAAATATATTTTTATATCCTATAATAACTATTAAAATTAATATAATAATATAATTATAATAACACGATTATTTTAGTATATTTGACTAAACATTAAATAATTATTATCTATCTCATATTATTTTTTAAAATAAATAATATATTTTTATATCATATAATAACTATTAAAATTAATATATTAATTTAATTATAATAACACGATTATTTTAGTATATTTGACTAAACATTAATTAATTATTATCTATCTCATATTATTTTTAAAAATAAAAACATATTTTTATATCCTATAATAACTATTTAAATTATATATTAATTTAATTATAATAACACGATTATTTTAGTAAATTTGACTAAACATTAATTAATTATTATATATCTCATTTTTAAATAAATAATATATTTTATATCTTAAAATAACTATTAAAATTAGTATATTAATTTGATTATAATAACATGATTATTTTAGTATATTTGACTAAACATTAATTAATTATTTAAATCAAACATATTATGTGCAATTTATATTATATTATTTAACACGTCAATATATAATTTTTCACATCATATAAATATATGAAGTGACATGTGGATATAAGTAATTAATGTGATAAATAAATTAATATTTTTTTTGATGTATTAATAGTAATTTTGTTAAATTTTGAGTTTATTAAATGTTAATTACAACTTCTCGTAAAAGTTCAATTAGAGCTTTTTAAAAAAGTTCAAAGTTTGGATTTCTCTAAATCAATTTTTTAAACTATTTCTTTGGTTAAAAAGTGCTTGTTGACTTAACTAAACAACTATAAATATAATAAAAAATACATTTGCTCTTTAAAAAGTACAATCTTAGACTTTAAAAAGTCCTTCCACTGTTACAATGTCATGGTAAAGACACTGACAAATGTCATTTTCTAGTAATACAAAGGCCTAATTTTAGCATATCATTGAATGGACTATAATGAGTATGCACGACTCATCATCGTTCGAAACAAATCCCCTATGCAACTGTAAGAATTCATATCCAAGGTTCGATTAGTTAGATCGAACTTAATTACTTATTGAACCAAATTACTTAATTAGATTAATTAATTAGGTTCGTTAGTAAGACTAGAACACATAATTCTAGTAGGACTAGAATTAGGATTAGCGCCGCTTATAAATATTAGGTCAGAACAGTTTATAGAATTAAGACAATTACGAGAGTCAAGTGAATTTGTCTTCATTACTTGCTAAAACAAGCAAGAGACAACACAATACAATTACTCTCAAAGTTTTGCTTTCATCTGTTCTTAATCGTGGAAGTCCAGATTTGTTCTTGTTGTGTAGATAACCATTGGAGACTGGACAATTGGACAACTGTGGTATTGAAGATCGTAAGATTCCATGGTGTTCATCGAGGTAAACTTCTATCACAAATTCTATCTAAGTACAAGGTTGATCCAACTTATAGAAATTGTAGATTTAATTTCCACTAATGGTATCAGATCCTGCCTTGTTACTTGTTAGAGTTCGTTATACTCCTTTGATGAATTGAATAATAATAGTTATTGAAATATTAATTAGATTTTAGAGTTGGACAGTTAAAGATAAAATTGTGAATTTTTGAAAAAGAAAAATCTGAATTGGATTTGGATTAAATTGGAACGAGATAATTCGGTTGGAAAAGGAAGATGACTGGAATTGGTCGTTCGCAAAAAGGAGGCGTTGGAATGCGAAAACCATCTCGACAGAGAGAGCGGTCGGCTACCTTCCACGACGCTTCAAAATCAGTGATGACGCTGCTAACTTCACGGCGGCTACCGTCCTCACGCTGCTACTATTTGTAGCGTTGCTAGCTTGCCATCAAACAGTAGCAAAAGCTGCTGTTCAACGCAAAATGGCAGTGGCTGCCGATGTTAGACACACTTGTTGTTCTGTTGTGCCGGCACCACCTTACAGAAAATGGGGACTGGGGCTTCTCATTCAATTTTCCCTAATATCAAAAAGGATTTTAATGGGGTAAAATTAATGAATGGCCACCGAACTTTCTTAAGATTACCACTTACTCATCGTACTTTAAAAGGTTACCCAATGCTCACCCAACTTGTCTCACGATTTCACATTCATCACTCTGCAGCTATACGTTTGTAATACCAGACGGAATTTTCCACGTGGTGAACGGAATGTACAAGTGGCAAGATAACGACATTAAAAAATTACACATCATGAAAACGTTCTTCCCAAACATGACTTCTAACTTCTTAATTCAAAGATTTTGCTGAAATCTGAACGTAAACAGCAAAATCCCCAAAAAATAAAAAATCCCCAAAATGAATACCCTAATTTATCCCTCTCTTCAACCATAACTGTCTGTGATTCGTACCAGATTGCTCAAACTAGATTCATACAGTTTGTTCACAATCATATCAGATTGCTCACTATCCTCTTAGATTGCTCCAATCGAATTGATACCAGATTCAAAATTGATTGCTCAAACCAGAATCATACCATATTGCTCACAAGCATACCATATTGGTCAAACCATATAACAAATTGATTGCTCAAACCACTAACAAATGAACACATTCTCATCAACCAACAAATCACCAAACATACTATGAACATAAACAAAATAAAATCACCATCTACATTAACATGAAGGTCAAATTACAGATTGCACTTTCAAGCATTTTCAAAAAAAAAAAAAGAAGCAAAAACTTCAATTCAGAATACTTGTGAATAATAGCATCAATCACAAACACCTCAATTACAATTTGATGCAATAACACACTAGCTATTTTCCCACAATAACATACTCCTCTGATTTGGGTAATGGATGATGGATTTTCCATTGCAATTCGTTTCACCATAGTATTGAACTGATATGAGTAAAGAGATTCGCTTCGATTGTGTTGTTTCTTGGTTCTGATTTGGAGGAAATCGGTTAGAGTACAAGAGAGAGAGAGAGAGAAGAAAGGGTTCTTCAATTCAGATTTAGGAATGAGCAATGTTTTTTGGCTGAGGATGTTAGAAGTCGTGTTTGGAAAGAACGTTTTCATGAGGTTACTTTTTTAACATCGTTATCTTGCCACTTGTACATTCCGCTCGCCACGTGGAAAATTCTGTCTGGTATTACAAACGTATAGCTGCAGAGTGATGGATGTGAAATCGTTAGACAAGTTGGGTGAGTATTGGGTAACTTTTTAAAGTACAGTGAGTAAGTGGTAGCCTTAAGAAAGTTCAGTGGCCATTCATTAATTTTACCCGATTTTAATGGACCTTCTTATAATTTCGTTAATTGCAAAGAAAGGACTCACTGATTTAAAATCTTAAAGGACTCTCTGTGCAATTTCACATTAAGTCTTCAAACTTTAAAAAGAAAAATTGGGTCTCAAATGTAATTTTAAATTGTTTGGAAAATTGTAATTATTTAATTTTTAATGTTGGTCAAATATTCATTATTGACTAAAATTCTTTTTAAACCGCATTTTAAATTTTTGACTGGATTAAAATTTGACTTTACTTTATAAAATTACAATTTTGACCATATACAAATTTTATCTTCAAGTTAAGGTATGACTTTAAATTGGGAGATAAAATAAATTTTGAAAATATCTTTTATTAATAAAATTAATTGATTAATTTGATTAATTATTTAATTTTATTGTTGGAAATTAATTAATTATTTAGATTAATTATTTAATTGAGTCTAGTTCGTTCTGAAATGTCTAAAATGTTTAGATTTATACTGTCAACACACAAATTTAGAAATTAATATATTTTAAGTATTAGATATTAAAATGAATATTTAGTGAATGATTATGGACTCAACCTATGTGATTGGTTGTATGGTTAATTATTTCTCTTGATTGTTGGTTAGGCTTGCGAGCCTATTATTTTATTAGATGGGCGTGTGAGCCTATTATTTATTTAATTGGATTTTTGAGCTCTTTATTTAATATAGGCCTGCATGTTCATTTATTTGGACCTACGTGCCAACTAGTATATATACAGGTCACAGTTAGGCTACAAGGAAACAACTAGTTTATGATACACGTTGCAGCAAGAGATGGAGATGATTGCATTTAACATTCGATGATAAACGCAACATCCCTAAGAATTGACTGACTAGTCTTTATTTTGGCTTAGGAAGACTAGATAGACAAAGTGCATAATCATCTACATTTATTATTATGTATGATTGATTGTATGTTGGATGCTAGTTAATATACATAAATATAATGAGACAAACTCCTTTTTATCAAAATATTAAATACGTATTAAATGATTAATACAACGTGCCTTCCATTGTTATAGTCAAAAACCATAGTCTATTATCGACGTCAGTTTGTTGAGTCACTCAAAGCTGCTCGCTCATAGATATGTTTATCACTATGAAACATTTGATGTTTTTAAACAATTGGTCGAATTTAACTAGAATTTTTTTTTTTGTTGAGTTGCTCAAGGAAATAAAATTTTAGAGGAACAATCAAGTAAACACATAAGATGTGTGCGACAATAAGTTGTCTACTTGATGATCTAGGAGTCACATAGATATGTGATTGATAACAGTAGGTTCTAAAAAATAAAAGGGATCATAGCCCACTGGGAATCCAACTGGTTCTATTGGTTAATATTTGAGGGTCATTAAATTAATTTAAACAGTGGGAGTATAATTAATTTAATATAAGTCCATGTTAAATTAATTTTCTGCATTTAATTAATTGTTCTATTGTGTTATTTAATCTTTTGAATCATGAGTAATCATATGAGTTTGAGAGGTATATTGGATACCAACAAATATACCGAACCAAATTTTCTGGACTGGTACCGCAATATGAGAATTGTTCTCAACCATAAAAAAGAATGGATATGTTAATAAGCAGCTAATATTGGAAGCTCCTACTGAAGAAGCTATGCCGGAAAACGTGCAGGCTTACATTGAACGCAGTGATGACAATAACACTGCAACATGTGATGCTTGCAGCTATGTCACCTGAGTTACAAAAGCAGCATGAGGGTATGGATACATATACCATTATATATTATCTCAGGGAGTTGAATGAGGAACAGTCAAGGACTGAATGGTACAAGATATCTAAAAAGTTATTCATAGGTATGGTAGTAAAAGGATCTTAGATCAGTGCTCATGTATTGAAGATGATTGGTTATATTGAAAAATTAAATTAGTTGAGTTTTACCATAGACTACGGTCTGAGTATTGACTTAGTTCTGCAATCCCTGCATAATAGCTTTTTCTTAGGTTCATTATGAACTTCACCATGAATAAGATTCAATTTATCCTACCTGAGCTGCTGAAATATGCTGAAAATTGTTGAGCCCAAGATAAACAAATGAAATGGGAAATTTTTGGCCATTGAAACCTCTAAGGGAACTAAGATGAAATCTAAAAGGACTTTTCAGAAAGTATCCAAGAAGGCCAAATATACTGAAAAATGATTAAAGTAGACAAAGACAAATATAAGTCTGATTATCTATTTATTCAATGTGGAAACAAATGGCACTAGAAGAGAACTGCAAGTCATAAAAGAGATAAAACTAACAACTCATATCTTTGATAATACATACTCAGTAAAATAAATGAAAATGCATCACCAAGTTACCCAAAGATGGATACTTAGATTCAAATGATTATGAATGCTCGTTGGGAAAAATGACCAAGACCCACTTTTTTGGAAAGGGAGTCAGAGTTACAGATATTTTAGGTCTTGTACATGCTGATATATATGGACAAATGTCTATAGATGCTAGAGATGGATTTTCCTACTTCATCACATTTACAGATGACCATTCTAGATATGGTTTCATCTACTTGATGAAATTCAAGCGTGAAGCTCTTTAAAAGTGTAATGAATTCAAGCAAGAAGTAGAAATACAAACTAAGAAAAATATTCTGACACTTAGATCTGATCAAGGTGATGAACATTTAAGGGGTGAGTTTTTAGACTATCTAAAAGAGAATGTGATTTTCTCATAGTGGACTCTACCG
The DNA here is from genome assembly GCA_023638005.1 of Forsythia suspensa. Classification (NCBI taxonomy): domain Eukaryota; kingdom Viridiplantae; phylum Streptophyta; class Magnoliopsida; order Lamiales; family Oleaceae; genus Forsythia; species Forsythia suspensa. The sequence goes on from CM042667.1 coordinate 17,125,317, forward strand.
TATACACCACAACAAAATAGTGTATCTAAAAGGAGAAACAGTACCTTACTTGATATGGTGCGATCAATGATAAGCTGCGCAGTTCTTCCAAAATCGTTTTGGAAATATGCACTTAACATTGCATGTCGCACACTAAACTTTGTCCTATCTAAATCGGTCAATAAAACTCCATACGAGTTGTGGAAAGGGAAAAAGACCCGATCTTTCATACATGAAGGCTTGGGGCTACGACGCTTATGTGAAGTATGTTGAATCAGATAAGCTAGGAGCTAAATCTGATAAATTTTTATTTGTGCAGTATCTATAGGAAACTGCAGGATACTATTTCTACAATCCCTTCAAGATGAAGGTCATCATATCAAAACGTGCTATATTCTTAGAGAAGACAGTGGGAGCAAAGTAGAACTTGAAGAGGTACAAGAAACTACAAATGAAATTGACCAATTAGATGAACCATTGGTTGAGCTTGCATCTATGAGGCATAGATTGGAAAAGGGGAACCGCCAGTTCCCAATGACATGCCAGCTCAGCGTTAGTCCAGCAGTGTCATTTGTTCTCTTCGGAGATACGATCTCCTGATTACTAGTAATGTATTCTAATCTAGGAAGAAGAACCTAATACTTACGAGAATCAAAGTCAAGTATTGACTCAAAGAGATGACAGGAAACTATGAAATTCGAGATGAACTCCATGTACGAAAACAAGGTTTGGACCTTGGTTGACCAGCCTGATGGGATAAAACTTATAGGCTGTAAATTGGTTTACAAAAAGGTCGACATTGATGGTAATGTTCATGCTTACAAGGTAAGATTGGTTGTGAAGGGTTACAAGCAAAGGCAAGGAATTGACTTTGACAAAACCTTCTCACCAATAGCCATGTCAAAGTCAATTCAAATTCTACTTGTGATAGTTGCATACCATGACTATGAGATCTGGAAAATGGATATCAAAACTACATTCCTTAACAGGAATCTAAGCGAGAATGTGTACATGACACAACTTGAAGGTTTTTGAACCCACAAAACCAAACAAAGTATGCAAACTACAGATATCTATATATGGATTCAAGCAAGCCTCTCGGAGCTAGAATTTCGTTTTAATGAGACAATCAAAGTGTTTGATTTTATCAAAAATAAAGATAAACCATGTGTGTATAAGAAGGTTAGTAGGAATAAATTCGTGTTTCTAATTCTGTATGCGGATGACATACTATTATGAAGAAACGATGTCTCCATACTTAAATCAGTAAAATTGTAGTTATCCAAAAATTTCTCCATAAATGATATGGATGAGGCAACATACAATCTCAGTATATAGATCTATAGAGATAGATGTAAAAGAATGCTTGGCCTATTCCAATCTATGTGCATAGACAAAATTTAAAGAAGATTAAGTATGGAAGAGTCCAAGAGGGGACTCTGTCCTATTGGACATGGGATCTATCTCTCAAAAGAGTGTCCGTGGATAGGATTCCTTATGTGTCAGCAATAGGATCTATCATGTATGACATGTTATGTACTCGATCGGATGTTTCATATACTTTGAGTGTCACAAGCAGATTTCAAGCGAACCCTGGCAAGAAACATTGTATCACAGTCAAGAACATTCTTAAGTACTTAAGAATGACTAAGGACATGTTCTTAGTGTATGGAGAAAATGAACTCAGAGTTCAAACATATGTCGATGCCAGCTTTTAGTTTGATAAAGATGATAGCAAGTCCCAATCCAGATATGTATTTACTCTAAATGGTGATGTGGTCAATTGGAAACGTTCAAAACAAGATACAACCATTGATTCAACTAAAAAAATTGAATATATAGTTGCTTCAGAAGTAGCAAAGGAAGCAGTCTGGATTAAAAAGTTCAATACTGAATTTGAATAGTTCCTAGCATTGTTGATCCAATACATTGTATTGTGATAACAATGAAACCATCGCACAAGCAAAGGAATGTTACCCAGGTCTCATCAACGATCTATATATATATATTAAGGCAATATCATCTCATCAGAGAGATAATTTTGAGAAATGACATAAAGATATAATGAGTCCTAACATACGATAATATAGCAGATCTCCCGACAAAGTCGTTATCTCAACACAAGCATGATGGTCATACTATTGGTATTAGATATCTGAGTGATTGGATCTAGTTTGTATGTGACATTTTGTAATATACTCTTTGTTAGATATTAGTGTGTATGAACTAATTGATTAATTAAATATTTGTCTACATTTTAATGGCAGATGTTTTATTCTTAAATTTTATTATTTAAAATAATAGAGTTCGAAGAAAAGTTCATGTAACTTGTTAATCTCAAGGTGTTGTGATTGTGAGATACAAGTTATAAATAACTTATTTTTAAAATATCCCTAGTCATAGTAAAATGAGATACGGATATCATTATCGCGGATAGACTAGCATGTGTTGCATTTCTTTTGAAGAAAGTAGCTGATCTCACGAGCTAAGATGTAGAGAGACACCTTAGTGAACACATGAATGCATTGTTATGAGAACATGACATTGGATGACCCTCCTAGAGATTCCACATAAATAACTATGCAAGCGTTAATGGTAAATCTCTAATGTGCGGTAGTGGATTTAGTCTTTTGACTTGAGGACATCATAGAATCTTATGTGAGGACCGCTATACTTTGACGAATATTTGATGGGGCCCTAAGATTATAAGTCACCAGGAAGACGTCGTACAGGTATAGTGAGAATCATATGAAAGTTGTGAATGTCCAATATGAGAATTCACCACTCTTGGAAAGTAGGAGATTATGACTGAATTTTGTCTACTTAAGTTGATATAAATTTCATCGGCTCGGGTAGAGTTATGAGTTGAATATATTTCAATCATAACTAGATTAGATCAACAAAGAGTTGAGGTGAATAATATAATTGGTTGAAATGAGATTGACGCTTATCCATATCTCTTAACCAATTGGGCTATATCGATAAAGAGATTATATTTCCATGGCAACCACATATATATTAGTTCTATCATACCACATGACATTTTCCTTCACATGGATTGCCTTGACACATTGTAAGATGTCAATCTTGGATAACGATGTGAATTTATCGATCTAGGTAAATCGATGAGAATATCTATGCGCGTTTTCCATCGTGAATGAGAACTTAATGGGTTACACACAAAAGACGAGAATTGAGCATCTGGAGTTGGACCTTGTCCAAGTGGAAGATTGTAAGAATTAATATTCAAGATCTAATTAGTTGGGTCGAACTTAATTACTTGTTGAACCAAATTACTTAATTAGATTAATTAATTAGGTTCATTAGTAGTGGACTAACAAAGTTCTAGTAAAACTAGAACACACAATTCTAGTAGGACTAGAATTAGGGTTAGCGCCGCCTATAAATACTAGGGCCACAACAGTTTATGGAATTAAAAATATTACGAGAATCAAGTGAATCTGTCTTCATTAGTTGCTAGCACAAGCAAGAGAAAGAATTCAATACAATTACTCTTAAAGTTTTACTTTTATCTGTTATTGATCGTGGAAGTCCATATCTATTATTGATTTGTAGATTACCATTGGAGAGTGGACAATTGGACAGATGTGGTATTGAAGATCATATCTCCAGCTAATCAGATAATAAGATTTCACGGTGTTTATCGAGGTAATCTTCTATCACGAATTCTATCTAAGTACAATATTGATCCGACTTATAAAAATTGTATATTTAATTTTCATTGTACATGTATACATCAATTTCTTACAACAACATTTTAGAAAATTAAAAAAAAAAATGCTAAAGAAAGAGTTGACCAATTACATTATAGCTTTGAGGGTTTTTTTTTTAGCATTTAGAAACCTTTCAACGTTTCGTATGGTCACTTAGCTCGATTAATGACGGGTAAATTTAATAAATAGCCACCGAACTAATTTAATGTTACTACTTACTCACTCAACTTAAAAAGGTTTCAATTGCTCACTTAACTTCTCAAATAGTTTACCATCCATCACTCATTATGAAAACGTTAGGTTGAACGGACGAAAATTGCCACACAGTAAATGAAAAACTGAAGTGACATAATTAAATAGTCAAAATCATCCACGTAACTAAATTACAATAGTCAAACACGCATTTAATTTGTTTTAAAAGATGTTTCTCCAAGCTAAAGACTTTTTTTCAAAGTTAGAAAAATATTTTTTAAAGCAATCTAAAGACGTGTTTGGCTATTACGATTTTGTTACGTTGACGATTTTAATAATTTAATTATGCCACATCAATTCTTCATTCACCATGTGGTAATTTCTATCCACTCAGTTTAACGTTTTCTCAATGAGTGATGGATAGTAACTATTTGAAAAATTGGGTGAGCGATTGGAAATCTTTTCAAGTTGAATGAGCAAGTAGTAACCTCTAATTAGTTTGGTGACTATTTATTAAATTTACCCGATTAATGACACAAATGTTATTCAATTAAAAGGATGGTCAATGAAGCGAACCAAATTGGAATATTAAAAAGTTTGACTTTTGACTATGAGTTTTTTGAACAATGGAAAATTGCTTTCATTAATCTAACATCGGCCCCTCGAATTGTGAAGAGGCTAGAATAGGAAACGAAATAAATAAAAGCATCAATCAATAGTTAATACTATCCAAAATTGATAGGTGTAGTTGAAAACTCTATTTTGTTTGTGTTATTTGACAAAAAAATTGATAAAATGTATGGTTGAAAAATTGATAAGAATTGTAGATCTATGAAATTTGCGATTAAAATTAATTATTAACTTTAATATTTTAACAATTTTTTTTTTATCTTTTCCAATCAAGGGCTTATTGTGATCTTTGGGTGAAATTAATGGACGTTACTTGAATATAATATATACTAAAAACATATTTAGTATATAGTTAGAATCGAATAGTTGATACAACAGGAAACTTGGTGCATGCATACTACGCCCAAATTGATCACTAACGGATTTTTAGCATAAATTTCATCTTTTTCAAGCTTTACTTTGACACATCAACAATTGTACAATTGCTCACTAAGAATAGGAAATCACCCCTCATTGTATAATGAATAATTTTTTATACTTTACTATTGTTTATTACTATATAATTAGCTCTTTTATTCTAGTGATAATATTGTTACGGAGAACATCAAGATTTCAATAGATTAGGACTAAACTAGACTGAAAACCAATATTTTATTGTTTTTGTAATAATAAATAGCCAACAAATTTATGTCCCATGCAAAATGTAAACATGTTTCCATTAATTTTTTTTTTCTTTTGTATTTAAATGTTTCTTTGTACATGATTGATATATTTGTTATTTGTTACCACTCAAGTGTGGTGAAGCCCCCACATCAGCAAAAGAGCTCAGCGAGAACCACCCTGGCACTTGCCGGGTCCACACAAACTACTTATACCTATATTTTGCATTGAAGGTCCTCGGCCTTCAACATTCTTACTAGGCAAGTCCCAAAAAATGATTCGCCACTTCATTAAGCCCTAGCCCCTCGTCAAGGATCTCCGCACCCCACAAGGCCCCATCGTCAATCCCGTATACTGGATTGGAAGGGAGATAATTAACAAATTGGATTGTGTTTGATTGAGAGAATTACACTCACAAGAAAACCCCATCTCAATCTAATAAAATCAGCAATACAATCTTGAAGATTGAGAAAAATTAGGACATAATCTTTGAAGATCATGGTGAGGTTGAATTCTACATTATCCTCATAAGTAAGGAGGATCCAATCTAATAACGAATTAATTGCTTCCCTAAATCAATTAAAACATCTCCCTATAAAGACGAGATCTCCTATCATTCTAAGAGACACATTATTTTCTACCTTAAATTCTGTTCAAATCTTTGTCTGCTTGTCTCCCACACCCATATTCTCCCATATATTTTATATCGGCAGTTGACTTGAGCGTTGGAGTACCAACGGTCGCCGACCACTTTTTTTTTTTTGGTGATCTTGGTGCCTAACAATTATCCAAGTGTGCATGTAACATACAAGATGGTAGTGGAATTGATTGTAGACTATTGACGCATAGATAGGACATATTTAATTCGTGCAACTCAATTATAAGTTCGTGCATATTTAAAAGTCAAGTGTTTATATAATTTATTTTCTGATCTCTTTCATTTCGAATTCGTGCAATTCAATTATCAGCTCTTTTGTAACTAATTTAATCTACGATTTAAAATCTTAAATCGTAAGAGGATAACACTATATAGTAATTAGTTAATTAATTTTGATATGTGATTCACAAAAAAGGCTGAAAATTAAATCAGTGAAAGAGGAAACTTGACAAGAATCCTACATTTTGTAAAAAAATTAAAAAAATACTCTTTTTTTATTTTTCAAAAAATAACTCAATTTCATGATTTGCATTTAAAAAATACATTATTTTCATTAAAATCAATATTTTATAATTTATCTATTTTTATAATTTAATAAAAAGTATATTATTTTCATTTAAAATCTATATTTCAGTTTTTCATTATCTAAAATTTTATTCTTTTCTTTTAAATTCAATTTTTCAATTTTTCATTATCTAAAAATACCATATTTGTATACTATATAAAATATAATAGTAATTATAATAATATTTTATAATTTATTTCTTTTGATAATTTTTTTTAAAATACATTATTTTCATTTATATTCAATATTTTCATTTTTCATCTGGAAAACAAAAATTTTACACGGGTAACACTTCATCATTTTTATTAGAATCAATATTTTACGATTTATCTTCTTTTATAATTTTTTTAAAAAATACATTATTTTCATTTAAAATTAATATTTTTCTATAGAACTAAGATAACAAGATAGAGAAATAGAAGAGAATTGAGAGAGCAAGTATGTAAATTTATTATAACAACTACCCTTATGTCGTAATTTTGTTCAAATATTAGAAATTGATAAGGAAAGAAATTCGAAAAGTAAAAAATGTGAAATTGGCCTTGGCGTTCGCCCACTTGGGCAGAACCAAAATCTGCTCCATTGGGCGATCGCTCAGACTTATTTAACGGCTAGTGCATTTTTTCAAATCTGGTGCCTTGTCATGATAATTTGTGTCTTTTCTTGATGGTTTAAACATCATTTCGCGATATGGTGATAGAAATCTATAAATAGATGATAGATTTCATATATTAACATAAAACAAATATCAAATCAAAGAAATTATTCCCATATTCTCGCAAAATTTAGATTTTATAAAAGCTTCTTTGTTCATTTTTTTCTGGATTTCACATGTACTTGTGCAATCCGGTTTGAAACTTGTAAATCTGTCAAAGCTATTTGCTTGAAGGCCCTTTAGCATCTCATTCACTCATTGTTTCATTTGTAGATTTTCTTCTAAAAGTTCGTAAAGTGTTTGTGTCACATCGAAGAATTTTTCCAATAATCTAAAAGTGTTAGTTTGATATGGAAATTGAGAGCGAAACTACAATGGCAACAGTCAAGTTGATGAACCAAGATTTGGTTTGTTTGGACAGGTTTGATGGAACCAACTTCATCCGGTGGCAAGACAAGTTGAAGTTCTTGTTGACTATGTTAAAGATCTTCTACATTCTTAATCCCGACTTGCCTGCAATCTCTGAACCGACAGAAGATGATACTAATGAAGTGAGGGCTGAAAGAAAGAAACGCCAAGAATATGAACTCATTTGTAGGGGTCACATTCTAAATGCACTTTCCGACGGATTATATGATATTTACACTAACACAACATCAACAAGGCAGATTTGGGTAGAAATGGAATACAAATATAAAACAGAAGAAGAAGATACTAAGAAATTTCTAATCTCAAAGTATTTTGATTTTAAATTTTTTTATAACATTTCATTGTTGTCTCAAGTACATGAATTACAAGTTATCGTCAACAAATTGAGAACGATGAAGATTGAACTTCCCGAACTTTTTTAAGTGGGTGCAATTGTTGCTAAATTGCCCCCAACTTGGAGAAGTTATAGGAAGAAAATACTTTTAAACTCCGAAAACTTTTCATTGGATAAAATTCAAAAACATCTCCAAATTGAGGAAGAGTCTATGACAAGAGATGGGAATAAAATTTCTGATAATGGTACTTCAAAGGCCAATGTCGTGAAAGAAAACAACAAGTCCAATAAATTCAACAAGTCCAAGAAGAGAAAGTCCTTGAAGGACGACAACAAATTCAAAAAGAAGTTCAAGGGAGAATGATATGTTTGTGGTAAATCTGGACATCAAGCAAATGATTGTTGGAACCGAAAAAAGGTAAAATTGAGGGCAACGTGAATTCTCTTGAAAATAACAACATTGTTGCCACCGTGAGTGAAATAAATGCTATTAAGGGAAAGGCTCCGGAATGGTGGTATGATACTTGCGCCACCATTTATGTTTTCTATGACAAATCATTCTTCAAAACATATTAAGAGGTTGATGATGGTCAACAAATTCAAATAGAAAATGAAGGATGCTCCAAAATCATAGACAAATGGAGTGTGGAACTTTAATTCACATCCGGGAAGAAAGTTATATTAACTAATGTACTTCACGTGCGGATATGCATAGAACCCTTTTTAGTGGAGACTTGTTGGGAAAATCTGGCATTAAAACGATTTTTGAATCGGAAAAATTTGTACTATCCCACAATGGGATTTTTGTGGGAAAAGGCTATTCTACTGAAGGAATTGTCAAGCTGTGTACAATTGATAACAATGATAATAAAGTGAATTCTTTTTACTTGTTGTGTTCTATTAATTTATGGCATGAAAGATTATGACATATAGGATATTCGTCTTTACATAAAATGTTGAAATATGTTATGATATCTTGTAAAATTGAAAAACAATAAATGTGAAATTTGTGTTAAATAAAAAATAATTAAAAAATATTTTCATAGTGTAGAGAGATCAACTCAGTTACTTGACCTTATTCATTCTGACATATGCGAATTAAATGGTATGCTAACTAGGGAAAGAAATAGACACTTTATAACATTTATAGATGATTACTCTATGTTTTGTTATGTGTACTTAATGAAACATAAAGATGAGGCATTTAAATGTTTAAAGTATACAAAATCAAAATTGAGAATCAACTTGCAAAAAAGATAAAAATTCTTAGAAGCAATAGAGGCAGAGAGTACTTCTCTAACGAATTTAATAATTTTTGTGAAGAACATAGCATAATACATCAATATAGTGTTTCTAGAACACCCGAACAAAATGGTTTAGTGGAAAGAAAAATAGGACGTAAGTCAAAATGATTAATGCTATGTTATTGCATGCTAAATTACCAAATAATTTGTGGGGTGAAGTGTTGTTGACTGCTTGTCATATTAGTAATCAAATTTCTTCTAAAAAGCTTAAAGTTTCTCCTTATAAATTATGAAAAGGAAGAAAACCAAACATTGGATACTTTAAAGTGTGGGTGTGCCTTGCTTATTACAAGAACACTAACCCTAAAAGAAATAAGTTAGGACCTAGAGACATTAAAAGTATTTTTGTTGGATATGCTTCAAATAGTAAAGCATATAGGTTACTTGACTTAGAATCCAATGTGATTATAGAATTCCGGGACATAGAGTATTTTGAGAATTTGTTAACTGTTGATTAAATTCATCAAACTACATTGGAAACTCAAGAGGAGCTTCCAAATTCTAGAGAGTCACTAGAAACATTTTCAAAAAATGTTATTGAGTCTAGTGAACCTTGAATAAGTAAAAGAGTCCGAAAAGAAAAGGTATTAGGACCAGATGAAATAGATTCTCAACGAATTAACTTACACTTAATAGAAGCTAATAGGGAGGATGTTGTAAGAACAATTCCTTATGTTCTTCAAGTTGAAAGTGATCTTAAAATCTACGAAGAGGATATGGCTTCTAGAGATAGCATATTTTGGAAAGATGATATAAATGATGAAATGGATTCTACAATGTCCAACAATACTTGGGAGATTGTTGATTTACTTGAAGGATCAAAGCCAATTGGTTGCAAGTGGGTATTTCGAAAGAAATATAATACCGATGGTTCGATCCAAACTTTTAAAGCTAGATTGGTAGCTAAAGACTATAGACAAAAAGAATGATTATATTATATTAACATCTATGCACCCGTAGCTAGAATCACTTCTATAAGAATTTTTTTTGCATTAGCTTCTATTTATGATTTGTGTGTTCATCAAATGGATGTTAAAACATTATTTTTAAGTGGAGATTTAGATGAAAAAGTTTACATGGAACAACCGAAAGGTTTCAATTACCCGGTAATGAAAATACAGTATGTAAACTAGTTAAATCTCTATATGGATTAAAACAAGCACCTAAAAAATGGCATTAGAAATTTGACAATGCTATCATATCTTTTTGTTTTATGCACAACACGGTAGATAAATGTTTGTATACAAAAATTTATGATAGATATGTTGCTTTTGTTTGCTTGTATGTAGACGACATGTTGATTATAAGTAATCACATGATTGGTGTTATAGAAACGAAGAGGTTTCTATTTTCCACATTCAAAATGAAAGATCTTGGTCAAGTAGATACCATTTTAGGTATCAAAGTGATTAAACATAGTGGGAGTTATACATTAACACAATCACATTATATTGAGAATGTGATAAATAAGTTCAAACATTTGAACATAAAAGAGGCAAATACCCCATTTGATCCGAGTATCAAACTTGTGAAGAATGGTGGAAGGGCTATTGTACAACTTGAACAGCAAGTGCAATTGGTAGTCTAATGTACACGGTACAATGTACAAGACCGGACATTGCATTTGCAATAAGTAAACTAAGTAGGTTTATAAGTAACCCAAATGCCGAATATTGGAAAGCTATTGGTAGGGTTCTTGGTTATTTAAAGAGAACCATAAACCTTGGACTCCAATATTCTAAGTTTTCGGCTATCTTAGAAGGATATACCAGTGCTAGTTGGATATCAAGTGTCAGTGAAAATAAATCTACTTTAGGTTGGGTATTTACTCTTGGACGTGGTGCCATTTCTTGGAGTTCAAAGAAACAAACATGCATTACTCACTCAACCATGGAATTCGAGTCTGTAGCATTAAAAGAAACGGGAAAAGAAGCGGAATGGCTTAGGGATCTTCTATATGAAGTTCCATTGGATATGAAGAAAGAATCTTCAATATCTATACTATGTGATAGTAGAGCTACTCTAGCTAGAGCCTACAGTAAAGTCTATAATGAGAAGTCTAGACATATAAGTCTAAGACATGACTATATAAGAAGTATAATCAAAAGAAGAATAATTTCTTTTACATACAAGAGATCAAGCGAAAGTTTGGCTGATCTATTTACTAAACTACTTACTAAAGAGTTAGTAAGATTAATGTCGAGTAGGATGGTGTTAAAACTCCTAAATTAAAATCCGTCAATGACGGCAACCCTACCTGTTATTACGAAATGAGTAATCCACGAGTTCAAAGGGTAATAACAAGTCATTTAATATGTGGATTGTTTTCACCACTTTAACTTAATTAAAGTCCTATCCTTATAACACAAGTGTTGGGTGTTACAGATGAGAGGGTTGAGTTTATTATACTCTTAATGAAATTCAGTACGTAGTAAAAGTGTTTTCAAACGTAATCAAGACACTGTAAGAATTTCACCTATATGAATCTAGAGGTGGTGCCAGTTCAAAAAAAGTTGGAGTTACTTTCTGAAAGGGTCATGAATTCGGATTGGCGCAAAGCCTTTAACACGCTAAAGTAAATCTATGTGGAACATATTGAGCTAGAATGTTTTACGTGTGTGATGTTGCCGGTATTGTCACAAGGAATAACGAGTTCAAAGCCAAGGTTACTCGGGATTTCGATAACACTTTGCAATATTTACACTAAAATAAGGTTCAAATCGAAAGATACATTATTTTATGTGTAGCACCGTCTTTAAAATCTGAGTTGTTTGAATATTTGAACAAGTGGGGGGTTTTTGTAATTTTATTCAAATATTAGAAATTGATAAGTAAAGAAATTCGAAAAGAAAAAAAATAAATAAATGTGAAATTGGCATGGGAGATCATTGAGCGATCGCCCACTTGGGTTTGGGTTCTGTAGAAGCAGAACCAAAATCTGCTCTACTTGGTGATTGCCCAGAATAAGGCTGGGTGATCGCCCAGGCTTATTTGCACTAGCCGTTAAGCTAGTGCAGTTTTTCGAATCTGGTGCATTTTCATGATAATTTGTGTCATTTCTTGATGGTTTAAATATCATTTCATTATATGTTGATAGAAATCTATAAATAGATGATAGATTTCATATATTAACATAAGAAAAATATCAAATTAAAGAAATTATTCCAATATTATCCCAAAATTCAGATTTTATAAAAGCTTATTTGTTCCATTTTTTCCGAATTTCATTTGTGCTTGTGCAATAGAAATTATTCCCATATTCTCCCAAAATTCATATTTTATTCCATTTTTTCCGGATTTCACTTGTGCTTGTGTAATTCGATTTGAGACTTGTAAATCTGTCAAAGCTATTGCTTGAAAGCCCTTTACCATATCATTCACTTAGAGGGCGCAAATAACGCTTTTAGGATAGTATTCTGTGCAATACAAGTTCGGGTGTTCATTGTTTCATTTGAAGATTTTCTTCTAAAAATTTGTAAAGTGTTCATGTCATATCGAAGAATTTTTCTAACACCTTATTTATAGGGTTCCAATGGGAGTTACAATTTAACTAGAATACACTCTTCTGGAATATGTACATAACTACATAGACGTCTAGATCAAATCAAATAGTTATTCATCATTATCTATAATTTTACAATATATTTCAATTTTTCATTTAAAAACAACATTTTTACACGATAACATACGTGTACTTCCTCTTTTTCATTAAAATCAATATTTTAAAATGTGTCTCCTTTTATAATTTTTTATTAAAATACATTAATTTTATTTAATATTAATTTTTTAATTTTTCAATTGAAAACAATTTTTTTACACGGGTAACATATATATTATCATACGTTGCTTCCTCATTTTCATTACAATTAATATTTTACAATTTATCTTATTTATAATTTTTTTAAATACATTATTTATATTTAAAATCAATTTTTAGATTTTTTTTATTTGAAAACAATATTTTTACACGGGTAACATATATACTTCATCATTCTCATTAAATCAATATTTGACAATTTATCTCATTTTATAATTTTTTTAAATACATTATTTTCATTTTAAATCAATATTTCAGTTTTACATTTGAAAATTGTGTTACCATATGTTACATCATCATTTTTATTAAAATCAATATTTTATAATCTATCTCCTCTTATAAATTTTTAAAGAACACATTATTTTCATTTAGAATCAATATTTCAATTTTTTTATTTGAAAACAACATTTTTACACATGTAACATATGTGTTTACTATATTTTATTTTTTCGTCTTTATTAAAATCAATATTTAACAATTTATCTCATTTTATATGGTTTTAAGAAAATACATTATTTAATTTAAAATCATCTTTTCATTTGAAAACAATATTTTTACACGAGTAACATATGTGTTATCATATGTTATTTCATCATTTGCATTAAAATAAATATTTTACAATTTATCTCATTTTTATAAATTTTTAAAAATAAATTATTTTCATTTAAATCAATATTTCAATTTTTCATTTGAAAACAATATTTTACACGGTAATATACGTGTTACTATGTTATTTCATCGTTTTCATTAAAATATATATTTTACAAATTATCTCCGTTTTTATATTTTTTAAGAAAATACCTTATTTTCCTTAAAATCGATGTTTTAATATTTCATTTGAAAATGACATTTTTATACGAGTAACATATGTGTTACTATATATGTTATCACATGTTACTTCATCATTTCATTAAAATCAATATTTTATAATTTATCTTTTTTTATAAATTTAAAAAAGAATACATTATTTTCATTTGAAATCAATATTTTAATTTTTTTTCATTTGAAAACAATATTTTACACTTTTACCATATGTGTTACTATATATTATTTCTTCATTTTTATTAAAATCAATATTTTTTCACATCAACATTTTTACCTAGGTAACATATGTGTTATCATATGCGTTACTATATGTTATTTTCTAGTTTTCATTAAAATTAATATTTTATAATTTCTCGTCTTTTATAATTTTTTAAATATATATTATTTTAATTTAAAATTAATATTTTTATTTGAAAACAATAGTTTTGCACAAGTAAAAGTCACTATGCCTAAAAAGCTCAAATCATGTAGAAATTGACAATTAAAGGATCAGTCCAAATACATGTGGTATTGTTTTCTACTAATCTTCTAATTTATTTTCATTATGTGAAAATTGATAATTAATATATCATAAAACTATCAATTGGACCAAGCAGACCTAAAGTATTCTCTATTAGTCTATTATCTTGGGCACTAGAGTTAAATTCATTAGATTTATATCAAAATGGGTTAAATATTAATATTTTAAAAATAGAAATACATTTCAATAAGAAAAAGGGCATTGAAGTTAATTTTCTCTTTAATTTATTATAATCTTGTACGCCTGCTAATCGTTGAGATTTTATAGTTTAAATGGTAACGTTTTACTATCATTGTTTTTTCATATTATTAGTTGGATTAATTGCAAGTACGATAGTTTGAATATTATCATAGAAAATATAACAAGTGATTCGTATTAATGTGTACTAATAAAAGTGTACCATGAATCACATTTCTCAATTTTTTCTTCTATTTCTCTCATTTAGTTCGTACTAAAATATGTAGCAATTACAGATATATAACTAATTATGGTGTCTATTGTTTAGTCACTTTTTAACAATTTTTAAAAAGTGATCAATGTAGTGATGTCACGTGGAGAGTGAGTACTATAATTAGTGTCTACCGTGAGTATGATATCACGAATCGACATTGAAGATGAGAAAAGAAATATTTATTAACATAGGAATCACATTACAATGTCTCGTGTGTCATATTGATATTTCATAAGTGAAAATATAGCAAAGCATACATCATAAAAATGTGTCGCTAATAGATTTAGTCGAGTACTTTGACTTAAATAATTAAGTTAAGCTATCCACATAAAATTTAAACATAAATTCATAAAATAACCATAATTAATAGTCATCTCAATTGTGCAAATTACACTTAACATACACTTAATAGTCAAATAGGATACATTGTCTACATATATATATTATTTAAAATAGCAAGTGATTGGAAAATTAAGATTATCATGTCTTACAATAAAATTATCCTAATTAAAAATTAAGGTGAATAATGTCTGCTAATGGTGGGGAAGAATCCACGTGGCAGAAATGTCAACGGATCCTAGCCGTCAAAATTGGTTAGGCCACCAATCGGATTGACCATAAACCAAAAACAAAGAACCGGCCAAAATTAAATTAGAATTGGGAAAATGGATTGGGACAAAGTGACCTCTCACTTTCCATTATTTTTGTATTGATCGATGTATAACCCCGTGTCATTTTCATTTTATAATAAAATGTTATGGGGGCATTTTTCTAAAGAAATTCTTGTCCTAGTCGAAGAATATGTACATCTAAAAGATATTTAATATTGTGTTTAAAGCATATAATTTATGCTTTCATAAGCATAATTGAATAATATAAAAAAATATAATAAATAAAACTTTATTATTTACCTATTTAATAATGTCTAATACAAATCATGCCAATGAAATCGTAAACCAAACAATAGGTATTTCAGACCTAATAATAGTGTCGTTTTATGAAATAAATTTTCTATGTTTTTATAACATTGAAATATGTTGAGAGATAAAAATAAAAATAATAAGGATGTGGAAAGTATCTAGCATTATATTTAATTTCTTTTAGTGCTAAAACCTACCTTAATTTTTCTTAAACATTTGATCTATGTTCCTTCAAAAAAGAACAACAATAGCCGTCTCATGGCTAGTTGGGTTAGAAATACTAAAGCGGGTCGAGTTGATTCTTGGTTGAACAAGCTCTAATAACATAGTGTCAAAAACGTATGAATTTAACAAATTGTGTGATTCGTATTTAACAATTCTCATGTAGTATAAAATCGAACAATTTGATTATTTAGACCCTAATTGAGTTATATATGTACATGTCATTACTACTAAAATTTCTTAAAGAGACAAATAAATATGTTTACTATTCGACTTTGACAATCAAAAACTTGATAACCATGCCAATATGTCTCTTAATTTATGCATGATATTTCTTCCAACCATATTGATATTTTACATAAATTAATGTGAATTTAAAATTTTATAACAGTATATGTATTCAAATTAATAATATTTTTTGAGAAGAAGTTGATTATTTGAATTGATGCTTAAAAATTTGTTAAAAAGTTGAAATCAATAGTAAAAATTAATTTTAATAATATATTTCATGGGACCCACAACTTTTATTAATTTTTTAATTATATATTTCATCAATTTATATCAAAATTTGCTAAAATTTTGATTTTTTTTTTTTTATCAAAATCAAAAAGTGACTAAGAGCTTTTTCTCTATTGGATTGACTACCTCCAGCCCTAGCTAATTAATGACCCTCATCTAACTGTCAACAAGCAATCACATAGAAAATGGCTGTACATTAGAGACAAACAGCAATATTAAGGTTGGATCCAATGTTGGACTTGTTCGTATCAATTGTATAGTCTAAAGCTTTAATAATAAAATTGCTCATATATGAGGTACAAATCAAAGCAATAAAAGGTTGAATCTTATGATTGTGACATTAATCTATCTTGTCGCTTATTTAAGTTGTGTTCAAATAATCTCATTACATTTTGAGAAGAATACTTCTTCGAAACTATTAAGGTCATATTCGATAGAGTTTTTTTCTTACAATTTTTGACTTTTCAACATTTTTTACACTATAAAAAAATTTGAAAAGTAAAAAAGTAACAAAAAAAAAAAAAAACTCATTCTTTCTCAAAAAAATTTTGTCGAACAAGCCCTAAATTACAGCTACTTTATTTCGAGGCTTAATCAATATATATCTTAACCATAAGAGCTTTAAAGGGTTTGAAGAGAAAATGTCTTTTAAAAGTAACTCTACTTTTTTTTATCTTTTGTCAAACATGATTTTAGATAAATTTGTGAGTCGGGAAATAAAACTTTGAAAATCTCAAATTGTAACTTTGATGTTTCCAATCGTGCACCAAACCATCTAAACTTGTGGACCATTGCCAAAAAAGTTTCACTTGTTGTTTACGTTAAAAAAAAGAGTATACTTTTTGGGATGGTTGCAATCAAAGATCATTATCATCAAGGCTTTGCACGTGTATTTGTTATAATGCATTGCCGGACCATGTAATAATCTCACTTAAATATAATTTTAAAAATGTTTCGTATTTGTATATATATACATAGAAAGACATGAACTCCACCATAACACCACAAACCTTTATTGGCCCTCTAAATCCATTTTGTCCCTCTCTTTCACACACATATTCTGTGTACCCCCATGTATTACTAGAAATTAAGCACGGTAAGAGCGACGAAGAAGATCTCTTTCATTCACTAAGACGAGCAAGATCTGTCTCGTGCACACGCGTAGGCATATCGATCCTAAGCAATCATTATATATTGAATTTCTTGATTAGAGCGTTTCTTTATGTTCAACATGGGATATGAACAAATAGTTCCAAATACTCTTCCAAGGACCAGCAGTTGCAAAAGCGACTATAAAATCATCCCAGCAAACTTACTAAGATCATCGTCTCTAAATCCCGAATCCTCGGACGAATTTCACCCAAAGGCTCTTGTCCGGAGAGGTTCTCCGGTTGCGTTACACCGCCTAAACAAAGCCACCCGCAGTGGATTCTCATCCCTTCTCAGTTCACTCATCCACTTTATTTCCTTCCCCATCATACTTCCCGTTTGCAGATGGCTAGCAATTCCAACCCAACTAAGTATAACGCCCTCCCTCGGCAGGAAAGTCACCGGAACGCTCTTCGGCTACCGGAGAGGCTACGTGAGCTTTGCCGTTCAAGTTGATCCAACTTCAGTACCCGTATTAATAATCGAATTTTCTGTTTCAACATCAATGCTAGTGAAGGAGATGTCATCAGCCCTAGTACGGATTGCCCTGGAGTGTGAAAAGCCGCTGCGGCCGTCTAGTGGCGGCCGCAGGTCACAGGTAAGGCTGTTCAATGAGCCAGTGTGGACAATGTACTGTAACGGAAGGAAATGTGGCCAAGCACAGTCACGGTCGTGCACCGAGTCGGACTGGCACGTACTCAGCACCGTTCAGAGCGTGTCAGTTGGCGCCGGCGTGATTCCGGTGGTTGAGGACGGCAAGAAAAACGGCCCCTCAGAAGGTGAGTTGCTTTATATGAGAGCTAGGTTTGAGCGAGTCGTGGGGAGTCGTGACTCGGAAGCTTTTTATATGATGAACCCGGATGGCAATGGAGGGCCCGAGCTCAGTATTTTCTTGCTTAGGATGTGATTTCATATTATTGTTAAGTATAAGTAATTAATTAATGATAATTGCAAGTTTGAAAATTTAATGAGTGTGTTTACTGTTTAGGAACCTTGTATTCTGTATTTTATTTCCTAATAAAGCATGACAAAAAGTCTATTTTGTCTCTATTCATCATGTACCATGCATCATGCATCATGCATCTTTAGGATTTGCATGCAAAGATGATTTTTTTTATTTATATTTCAAATTATAGTTGCATGGGTGTATTAAATTTTTCATACCCTTATTTAATTTCATTGTTATCAATACAAAACACGCATTTAAATTTATTAGATTGACTAATATTAAATATGAGTATAATGTGTGAAAAAAACTTCAATTACATTAAATGAGAATTAAATTCTGGGCGCTAGTTGCATGCCAGATAATATTGGTGAAAATCGCTTCACAAATTAAAGAGGATGGTGCGAAGAGGAGTTGTGTTGGCATAGCCAATTTCATGAATTTTCGAAAGAAAAAAGTTGACGTGAAAATTTAAGTCGGACATACACAAAATAGATCGAGAAAAAAAATTCAATAACAGAGGGTCAATTTCCCCCAAAATTGGTGGGTGTGGTTAATTAAATGGAAAGATGATTATAGATGTCTTTGATTTTGATTAATTTTTTTTCTTTAAATTTAATGAAATATGTGATTGTAATGTTGTAAAAGATTGTGAGTCTTATCGTCTCTAGGACATAGTTCAATGGTTGAAAGGGCGGGGGTGAGGTAGTCTCAGTTTCGCTGGCAGCTGCAGTGTAGAGATTCGAGTCTTGGGTATGGATTTGGCCATTTGTAAACGCAGTTCAAAAGTAGCTCTCAACCATGCTTTACTGAGGTACATCCTACGATTTACATCTTCTACCAAGACTCTAGAATAGAGATGGTGGAAGCTTCAAGGTTGGGATTCAATCTTTAAGATTGTGAGTCTTATTAAATTTGTGGTTAAAATTAATTATTATCTTTAAATTCAACTTTCTAACAAAATCAAAATTGATTTGAAAGCCTACCTAATTAAAACTTTAATTCCACCCACAAATTAAAAGCCTCCTAGAAATTAGGAGTCCAAAGTAGAAGACAAAAAGATTGACAAGACTTTAGACACGTTTTATTACACTATACTTATAAAATACACCATTTTTCCAAAAGTATATCCTATAAAACCCGGAAAGGGCTAGCAGCAATTTAATCCACTCAGTTACTTAGTTGCAATTTATTTAAATTCGACTTGGTGTAGTTTAAAAAGTTTGATGTTAAAATCAATAAATAATTATAATCACATAATTTATAGGATTCACAATATTTATTAATTTTTAACTATATATTTTATCAATTTTCATTGTACATTTTGCTTTTTATACCTTTGTTGTATTCATCCATAGGAGGGCTCATGTTCGACTTAAGAAATACTCTTGGTTGGTTATACATTGAAAAATTATTAGTGTGTGTTGGTTGTATTAGAAGTAAGTCAAATAAGTGTTTCTTAAGTCAACATTATACGTCATGGTTGATTATATTTCATGTTGTTTTACTAAAAAAAAAAAATAATGATAATTAACTCTAGTTAGTAGGTTGTTCAAAAGTTACAAGATTTGTGTTTGATTTAGTATTAAATTGAATTGGATAGTGTGAAAAACAAAATTTTAACTTATTTTCTTCTTTAATACAATTCAATCTCGTTTGTTGCACTCTATCAAACATGCCAAGAGAACAAAAAATACGGAACTGCAAATTAACAGTTTTTCTCTTTTAACTAAAGACCTATGTTGGATAACAACAAATGGAAGCCTAGAAATAATTCAAGAAAATACTAAGAGTGTGTTTGATAAGATTCCATGAAAAAAAAAAAAAAATTCATATAAGAAGGGAAAAAAAAATCACCAAATTGATGAGAAAACATTTTCCAATATTTTGGCCAAATGCATGCTTTTAAGTGATTTTACCTTAGAATTCATTTTCATTTTCCACTTTCAATCAAACAGTCAAAGATGGAAAAAAAATTCCTCTGATGTGAAATTTTACTTTCAATTCGATCAAAGATGGAAAAAAAATTATACGATATGACATTATTTTTCCATGAATGTGACATTTTTCATGAAAAATTGGCCAATCAAACACACCCTAAGTACGGAGATGACTAGATGTTTTCAACGATAGAGACTTGTAGTCACAGTTTAAGCGTATGTTTGATAATGTTGAAATTAAGTGTTTATAAGTCGTGGGTCTTATAAAATGTGTGAGTAATAAGTTAGTAGTAAGTTATGAGTCCTACGAAACATGTAGATAAAAAATATATTTGACCAATTTAATCAACTTAAATTATAATTTAAACAAAGACAAACAAGCATCAATCATTGAGAGGAAAAAGAAAGTTGATATTTTGTATGTTTCAATCCTGAGTATGTTTGACAGTGTTGATAAGCACTTATAAATTAGTCAAACATCATTTGATCTATACATTTCGTAGGATCCACAATTTTGACCTATTTTTTATCTACACATTTTGCAAAATCTATTGGTTATAATTTACAAAAATCTTTACCAAAGATACTCTAAATAATAAGAGTATCCTAACAGGAGTCCCGTTTTCCTACCCCCAAGGGGCAGGAGAAAATTTACCCACCCCTGACGTGGCAAGTGGCCATTTTGAAACACAAAATGGACCATTTGCTACTCCCATTTCGAGAGGAAGAAAGCGTGCCAAGGAGAAGAAGCTATGAAGAAGAAGAAGCTCCCAAAGAACCCAAGCTACTCTCATTCCACGGCCCATTTCTGTGAAAAAGTTGTAACCTACGAAGAAGAAAAAAAAAAAGAGTTGATGGATGCACTGAGGCGGCAGTGACGCGCAGATCTCTGGATTTGTGCGTCGGATCGCGCAGGTTCGGTGGGATCTCCGCGCCGAGGTGCGCAGATCTAGATGATTTGCGTGTGGTCACACATATCCCAGAGATCGCGTGACCGACGGCGTGGATCCACCAGAACTGCTGCGGTGGACAATCGCGCAAATCCGGTGGTTTTCTCCAGCAGATTTTTTTTAGTTCTGTGCCATTGTGGATTCCGGTGGTTAATGATAGAATGGAAAATGTTGATGGTTGGCGGTGATTTTCCGGTGAGAGCGATGCCGAATGAAAAGAAGCAAAGCCAGGGTGATGCTTGTCCATTTTGTGTTTCAAAATGGCCGCTGACATGGAGCTTGCCACGTCAGCTGTGGATAAATTTTCTCTTGCCCGTTGGAGCAGGAGAACGGGACTCATCCTAACAATACTGCTTTCTAACTACTAAAATGGAAAACAAGAATCATATCTGCTATTAGTCCATAGGAGTCATTCTTTATGTTAATATCATGTCTTTACGTTTTTGTGTCACAATGCATATGAACACGGACTGATACTATCATAAATACCATGTAAGATACTTACCGCGATATCTAAGTGACCTGAATGACCTTTGAGGCTTTTTTCCATGAGGTGTCGGTCAATGCCATGCAAGGTGTTCGAAAAATTATGTTGCTAATATGAATATGTTTCGATTACTCAGGGATGAATTTTATATAAAGCTTAAGAAGCGTTGATTAGGGCTCAAAATATTTGGGGGACTCATAGATCTAAAAAAAAAAAAAAAATTATTTGAAAGGATTAATCCAGGACAGTCCAAACTTACATCCAATTAAAAAAATCTACCAAATCAAAATCTCGTCTTCTCCCTAATTTGAAAGTTGAAACTTATAATCTCGAGTCGATTTCAAAGTTTAGAACATCCATCTTCTTTTCCAATCCAGCAGAAACCTACTCCCACAGGCCGTGTTGAGTCGTCATAGTTGTTTACTGTATTTACTAAGTGATTTGTTAATGATATTTCTTTTTACCCAATTCTATTTCATTTTAGATAAATTTATATTTTACGAGTTAACCTTTTGCATTTTATGTAGTAACAAACCAATTGTATTGATTAAAGTAAACATGCTGTAATTTTTTTCTTCATATATACATATACTGATAAACTTCTTGCAAAATGGGTTGTGATATAAAAATTATAAAAAATCAGGAGTTTTCTTTGTTGTTGGATATTACATTTTGTTTGTTGTTTTATTGTTGGATTTTGAGTTTATAGATTTAGTATTGGAAATTTCTTATGAAAAAAATAATTGAATGCAAACTACCATTTTGTAAAGTTATGGAGCCTAATGTATTGCACTACGCAGAGTTGAGCGTGGTTGACCTTTGTGGTAAGGTTGCCGTGAGGATTGGAAGGGGCAGGCAACCCCCATCCCGAGGGTTCGGTGGCAGTGCCTCAAAAGGTCCACGATATTTGTATTTGCTTAAGTAAGGGTATTTTCAGAGTTTGCCTTTGTAACTAGATTGCTCTAGAATTTTATTATAACTAGAGAACTTTCATTGGGTTACCTTAAAATTTCATTATAAATAGAGAACTTTTATTGGGTTGTTATTTTATATAGGACTGATATCTTGTAAACAAATATTATCATTCATTATAGTGAAAATACCGCAGCGACTAAAGACATGATGTAGTCTCACATTAAGGCGAACCTGTATAAATTCTTGAGTTTATTTTTTTCATCATTTATTTATTGCTCTAATCCTAATACATTTAAATGTCCAATTTTTAAAGTTCAACTTAGACCTGAAAAATGTAAAGTCCGACCTTGAATATTTATTTAACTAGATTTCTTTTGAGCAACAGTAGCCTATGGGGTAAAATCAATCATTGCCCACCGAACTTTAACTAGGTTACTACTTAATCACCCAACTTTGAAAAATATCTCTGATGCGAACCACGAACCGACTAGAAAGGACTCGTTATATATTCTGGTGGGGCCAATAACGAGATCAAGAGCCAAGAAAATCAAGGACACCACAAGATCTTGTCCAAGCTACGTGGGCCGAAACCGACACCCAAAGTGAAACAAGCAAGATACGAACCTTCAAAATGAGTATGACAAAGGAAGAGCCAACTTTAGTACATTTGATTCAAATTAAGAGCCATATTAAAGGCAAAATGTGGGGCAATCCCCCCACACTATAAAATAGACCAGTGGCTAAATCCTTAGTCTGGGCGATCGCCCGGAATTGTACTAGATGATCGCCCAGACCAAATTATAGAAATCCGAGGATTTTCAGAATTTTGTTTCCTTTTCCATTTAGAACTCTAATTTTGTTATGTTTCTAGTTATTTTTCAAATTAAATTAGATTTTCATATATTGTTGTATATATAAACAATTCTCATTGTAAACAAATGACAATTGATTATTGAGAGTTTACATTAAAGTAAGATTCATTTTTCTTCTTTGTTCTTAATTGAACTAACTGAATTTATTAAAGACTTTGCAAATCTTTGTGGCGTTCATTCTAACTTGGTTATTTGATTCAAGAAATCCTCGGGTCAAGGTTTTGCGGCTTGATTTTAGCTTTCTTAGGGTTCATTTATCAATCTTCGTTGTAGGTTCCGAGATTCAATCTTCGTGGGTTCGCATAAATCTCAATGCCCACTCATCTTTCCACTATATTACTCATCCATCACCTGACGTCTAACACTCTGCAATTCTTAGCAAGATGTCCCACATGACAAGTGAAAATTCTGACGTGGGATGTTGACAATGTTAAATCTCACGCAATCATAAAAAACTCATCACCCAAACACTCTATTTGGGGGAATAAGATTGGGTTGTGCTTCAATTTTGGAAGAGGAAAGGTGCGTTTGATATGTGCTATTTTGTTGAGTTGGCCGGAGTTCACACCGTCAGTCCGCCACGTCGAAAAATCATATGCTAGATCAGAGTTTCCTTTACTAGCTGGCACGCGTTGGCTAATGGGTGGTTGATGTATAACATTTTGGAAATAAGAGTGTGCATTGAAATACTTTTTAAAATTGATTGGTTATTAAGTAGTAACCTGATTAACGTACGGTGACCAATAGTTAATTTTATCCAGCATGTACGCCTCTTCGTTGAAAAATGACCTAAAAGGTTTGATTTCAATCTTATCTCTTATTCCAACTTTGACTCTTGTCTATCATCCAACATATCATATGTGACATTTAAGTTCATCCCCTTTATGCCTTTTGGACTGAACAAACATTAAAGAATTCATGAAATATAAAATAAAATGTATCAATTACAATGTTCAATTCTATTTGATCTAATCGTATCATTTACGATATTTTATTTTATCTCTTTCAAATATTAAATGTATATAAAAACATGAGAAAGACGTAGGTCCTAATTATTATATGATATTTTATTTCACTTTTACAGTGAAGCACAAAACATTACAGAGAGATGGTATTTAAAAGTGGGTTAAGATTTGGATTTATTGTTAAATATCTGATGAGATTCTTTTGCCAACTAGAGATATTTTTAGATATTTTTAGCCATGCAGATACTTTAAGATATTTTGGACCAGATCTTGGACAACTAAACTGATTCAAATACAGATCAAATTAACAGAAGTTGCCTGAACACATTACCTCTTTTAACTATATTTTTCAAGCTTCTAATCACATAATATTGCATATTTAGGTCAGATAGTCCGTAGTATAGTCACCAGTACAAGTTACCGACACTAGGGATGCCACGTGGCAGGCCGGGTCGAGTCGGAGTTGTCTCTCAATCCCCATCCCGTCAAGAATATTCAAGAAGCAAAATAGGATAGAGTTTAAAATATTCATACCGACACTAGGGATGCCAAGTCCCGTTTCGATTCCTGGCGATAGAGGGCGATGCGAGGTAGGTCGGGACATTTTGCCATTCTTAATTAACTAACGGAGACAAATATCTATCAAAATTTGAACGGTTGGTGATGATCACATGTATTCATGCCTGCGAATTGCATATTTACAAGTGTAGTGTGATCCCAAAATTTGACTTAATAAAAATGAAAAAGAAATAAAAAATAAGGTATTGTAATTAAATTAAATTCCCCATAACCATATAAACAAAAATACTTGCAAGAATTTGGAAGTGGTGACAAGACATAGGGCACATGGGCTTCACGTCATAATAAAAATCTTGGATACTTTTTCGGGTAATATATAGATAACAAATTTGGATCTTGGGGTTATTAAATTACACAATGTAAAATTCGAGGAAGATAGTTTTTTATGCAGAAACTGCATGACATTGATAATAAATTATTCTTAAAAGGATAAAAATGCACGTCATATTATTTAAATATTTGTTTAATTATTTGATTTTGTCTTCAACAAATAGGCATATATATGTGCTAGCCAACTATTTTGCTAGTCAGATTTTAGACTTCGTTATTGAACAATAACTTGATCAAATTAGATAACCCTATTGTCTATCGTTTCTTATGCTAATAGCAACGTCCGATTGCTAATTAAGTATGTATGAAAACATTTAAATAGCGAACTAAATAGTCCGGTCCTGCCCTCCTACCTCCACCTTTGTTTTCGAGAGAAGTTAACAACTTATCCATCTTTTATCTCTCTTTTAGGGTTTCTTTAACTTCTTGCCTTTAATTCATATAGCGGTGAGAAAGATGGTGTTTTTTGGCTTCTTATTGAGCATTTATTATAGCTAGCTCGCTGTTTGTATTCAAGCTTCTTTGTGAGATTTGTGGTATTAAATTGGTGAGGATTGAGGATTTAGCATGCGACTCTTGTAATTTGTTCTTTGAACTTGAATTTAGTTCACAATGAGCGACATGGGGTGGAGCTTAAGCGGGGATGTAAGTCTTTGTGACTGAATTTCGATAAATACGTAATTTTGAGTGTGTTTCTTGTTAATTTTAGGTAAATCAAAGAAATTAAGTAAGATCTAACAGAGGTTGACACTTAAAATGACAATTAAAAGAATCATTGCAGACATATTCAAGCAATGCCAGTCATCATACATGGTCTTGTTAAGATATGGAAATTTGTATGACACTTAATTAGAACTACTAGATCTAGATATTTTGTTTATTTGTTATATGGAGGACCACAGCATATAATTAAGAAATCTAAAAAATTTATGCATAATTTTTAATATGAAATCTGGAAACGAACAAACAATAATCAATAAAACTGACAAAATGGGCATTGACAGAATTTTAACAATTAATTTAAGGTTAATTAGCAATAATTTATTTTAGACTTGCACTTTATCTGACATGACCCAGTTTTAATTATTTACAAGTCCTCTCGACCAATTATAAAAATAAAAATATTATCTTTTACTACTAAAAACCCATAAAAATTTATAAAGACAATTGAAAACAATGCACCCTAGTTATTTGGAGGATACACGTCGTAACCAATAATTTTTGGATTGTCGTGAAATTTGACACGAGTCTTTCATTTTATAAAAAATTTGAAAAATTGCCTTGTTTTTAAATTTTCAAAAGATACCCCATTTTCATGATTTGTATTTAAAAAATACTTCATTTTATTAAAATCAATATTTGATAATTAATAAAAAACGCATTATTTTTATTTAAAATCCAATTTCAGTTTTTCATTATTTAAAATTGTATTTTTTTAAAAAAATCAATATTTCAGTTTTTCATTATTATCATATTTGTATACTATTTCAAATATAATAGTAATTATAATAATATTTTATAATTTATTTCATTTGATAATTTTTTTAAATACATTATTTTCATTTAAAATAATATTTCAATTTTTTTTTTCAAAAACAACATTTTTACACGGCTAACTTACGGGCAACATATATCTTTATTTTCATTAAAATAAATATTTTAAAATTTATCTCATTTTATAATTTTTTTAAAATACATTAATTTTACTTAAAATCAATATTTTAATCTTTTAATTGAAAACAATATTTTTACACAAGTAATGTATGTGTTATTATATGTTACTTTTTTATTTTCGTTAAAATCAATATTTTACAAAATATCCCTTTTTATAATTTTTTTAAAATACATTATTTTTATTTAAAATTAATATTTTAATATTTCATTTGAAAACAATATTTTTCCACGAGTGACATATGTATTTCATCCTTTTCATTAAATTAATATTTTACAATTTATCTAATTTTTTAATTTTTTTAAAAATATATTATTTTCAATTAAAATCAATATTTCAATTTTACATTTTAAAACAATATTTTTTCCATGAGTAACATGTGCGTTACCATATGTTACTTTATCATTTTCATTTTCATTAAAATTAAATTTATACCCTTTTATAAATATTTTAAGAAATAAATTATTTTCATTTAAATCAATGTTTCAATTGTTTCAATTGAAAACAAGATTTTTACATTTGTTATCATATGTGTTATTATATTTTATTTACTCGTCTTCATTAAAATCAATATTTAAAAATTACATTAATATCATTTAAATTTCAAATTTTCATTTGAAAACAACATTTTTAGACGAGTAACATATTTTACTTCCATATTCTCATTAAAATAAATATTTTAAAACTTATCTCCTTTTATAATATTTCTTTAAAGATATATTAATTTCATTTAAAATCAACATTTCAATTTTTTTATTTGAACAACATTTTTACACGATAATATGTGTTACCATATATTACTTTCACATTTTCATTAAAATGACATATTTTAAAATTTATCTCCTTTTATAATTTTTTTAAAATATATTAATTTCATGTATATCAATATATAAATTTTTTCATTTGAAAACAATATTTTTACACAGGTAATTTGTTTACCATATGTGTTAATATATATTATATTTTCGTCTTCATTAAAATTAATATTTTACAATTTATCTTATTTTTATAGTTTTTAAGAAAATGAATTATTCTCATTTAAATAAATATTTCATTTGAAAACAACATTTTTACATTGAGTAACTTATGTGTTACCTATGTTGCTTCCTCATTTTAATTAAAATCAAATTATGGGGTTGACTTCGGTATTGTTGCTTGGCAAGGTACCTTGCGGTCTACTCAACATAGCAACTGTCATCTGACCCATATGTGTTTTCAAATTTTATATTGACGTGCCTTGATTATGAAGAGTTGTCTCTGTCTTGTTCATGTAATGTTCGGTTTTCTCTATGAATTTACTAAAGATGTACTCTTGTGAAACTCTCTTTTCTGGCTGCTGAAACTGAGAAACTTGTGGTTTGTTGTTATTCTGATTATCCCTTCAGGAAAAATTTAGATGATTACACCAACCTAGATCAAATGTGTTGGAGAATGGATTATTTACTGGTATTGACCACCTTGAACATATTCGACTTGCTCGGATTACTATGATAGAATAGGGCATTCTGATGTGCTGCGATTTGCCTCATACTCTTTACAAGTTGATTTCTTCGTTTGTATAGCATTGACTGAATGCGACATGCTCTCCACTTTGCGTGCCAAATAATCTATTTTTGTAGATAACACGGTGAAAGTGTCTACTTCATGTACTACTGTAGTTCTCTTGTGTAGAACTCTTTCTAATGCCATATTGCAGTAGTGGTAGCCATTCTCTCAAACAACTCTAAAGCTTCAGCAATAGTTTTAGTAGATAACAAACTGTTGGATAAAGAATCTGCCATACTTTTAAAAGAGGGAGCATGGACAAAACTATTGAATTTGAAGCCCTTTATTGATGCCATGATGAAGGCACCTCCTTAGCATGTTTTTGAATTTGTTCCTCACTTCATCAAAAGATTCGGATTCTGACGGTTGAAATATAGATATTTCATGCTTCAATTTTGCAATCTTGACAAGTGGAAAGAATTTTGTGTAAATTTTTGGGCTAAGTCATTCCAAGTGGTGATGTTGGCAATCGGTTGTGAGTCCAACCACTCAAGAATTACGTCATAGAAAGTATGTGGGAACAACCGTAACTGGATGACGTCGTTTGAGATTCCTTAATATTTGAAACATTGGAACATTTCCAACAATCGAGAAATATGTGTACGTGGATTCTCGTCGACTTTTGCAATAAAATTGATGCCCATTCTAAAAAATATGAATAACATTGGTCTTCAACTGAAAGTTCGGCTGCCCAAAAAGTGGGTAGACGATGCTAGATTAGCTATGGATGATCTGTGAAGTCATAAAGTCTACAACTAGCATATTGTCTTCATTAATAGCTTTCTCTCTATTCTCCAGTCCCACCGGAGCAATCTCATTATTATTCATGGTGTCTTGCTATTTTTTGTCTTTTTGGTGTGTCTTTCTTGCCTCTCTTTGCCTGACAAGAAACAATTCAAATACTGAAATAAACTGAAAATTAAATAATAAATAAATAAATAAAGTTCGAATTAGTGCTAAATTAATTGAAAAAGAACTAAAACAAAATCTCTGGCAACGGAGCAAAAAACTTGTTAGCAAATTTATGTTTATTACCGCAAGTGTACGGATCGCACAAGTAATATAATAGATTTTGAGTCTAAGTATCGTATTCACATGGATTTAGATAGTTCAATTGTAATTATAATAACCTTAACCGAATCAAATTACTTTTAAAATTTGGTGTTTTAAACTAACTAAAATATGAACTAAGAATAATTAAATAATTATAACTCAAATAATTAAAAGATTAAATTTATGAAGAATTACTTTAAATTTGGGAAAGAAAAGCGTACTAGGATACCGAATCTATTTATATCAATCCCCTTTAATTCTAACCGTTGAATTTAATAACATAAATTAATTATGAAAATCAGTATTCCTAATTTGTTTAACAATCTCTCTCGAGTAGAATTAAACATATCTTATGTGACTCGACTATATCTCTATAACGGATGCGAACATACAATAATGCATTAAAAATTGTGAATACTTAAAAGATCATGTAAAGTATAGCGGTATATCTCTATCTCGTATTGGGATTCTATGACAATTGATATTATGTTTAATCTATTTTCAATATCTCGATAGTAAAATAAGCCACAAAACTCATACAACTATTGTGCATATTGTTATAGAGAAGAAGAAATCAATATCAATTATTCAAAATTAAAAACATTATTGAATATAAAAAACTCGGCTCAAAGATTTAAAGATTTATGATACAAGTTTCATCATAACCCTAGCACTAAAAGAATTTAGACTAACATACTAAGAAGAAGAAAATATACAAGCAAGATCTGATTTTTATCAACCAAAGGTTTACATCAACTATCTTCTATTTGATTTAATAGTTGTTCAATGTTTCATAGAGTCTTCAATAAATACTTTCTACATTTTTGAGCTTCCAAATAGTGCTATGCTAATAATGTGGGATAATTTTGTAGAAAAAGAATGTCAATTTATTTCATAAAATCTAACTAACAAACCAGTGACATTTGAAGATCTAGTCTTTCAATGGTAAAGATGCGTGTATTTTATAAACATATAAATATATAAAAATTTCTTAAAGCTATAAACTTGCATTCAAATAACATAAATAGTTGTTGTCTTATGTTTGACAGATGTTTTGGTATCTACAAAGACTAATAGCTCCTTTTTTTTTTTTTCATTGATGCTCCCTTCGAACAAGTTGTTCATTTAAAATGTTGATTAAGTATTTTGGACAATATTTATGTTTTCATCTCTAATTGTAATATAACATATTTCTGATCTTGCTTATTTTTAATTCTTTAGTAATTAAAGTTATTTGGCCTTGGCAAAAACTTAAATCACCTTCAATTTATAGTTGTTTATCATATCTAAAATTTTAGTCGTATACAACATTTCCTCTTTCAATTAATGTATGCATGATATAACCAAGTCCTTAGCCAATGTAGTAGTACTTCAATAATAGTATACTTTTCCTCAATGAGTACTATTTCTATCTTCTTCTATTTTACCTACTCTTTGGCTGCAAACATATAATAGCAAGGTGAATACAAAAATCAAAAACCTGAATCAAATCATAGAGAAAAAGTCATATCTTGCATTGCTAGTTTCAAAGTTATCCTTTTCATCTCACAACAAAATAATAGAATCAAATGCATACATGGGCTGTTAGTTGTGGTACTTTACTTATCTTTCTTATTTAAGATAATCAACATTTCCACTTTTGTATGCCATATTTTAGTTTTTATACAAATGTTGGATTGTTAACTCACACAAGAAGTTATTATCACAGAAAAAAAAAAAATTGGGTGAAGGCGACAGTCCATATCGAGCACCGAAGCATGCAGTCTGGTATGTCTTGCGATAATTGTAACAAGATTTCATATGCTAAACATGATGAGATATATGAATGTGTATACTGAAGAAAAAGCAATAGCAAGGTATTAACTATAGATACTTGCTTCAAATTTAACAAGTTTTACAAACATGTTTTTCAGACTACAATTACTTGGACATTTCACAAACATTTTGTACAACTTGTTTCAATTCTTATCATTGTTATAAGGTGAAGGCATATGTAGAATTGCAAGATTCTACAGGAAGTATTA
This sequence comes from Forsythia suspensa, assembly GCA_023638005.1. Lineage (NCBI taxonomy): Eukaryota > Viridiplantae > Streptophyta > Magnoliopsida > Lamiales > Oleaceae > Forsythia > Forsythia suspensa. The sequence continues at coordinate 17,157,158 of CM042667.1, forward strand.
ATGCTATAGTAATTGGAGAACCCGCTGAATTGTTTATGCAATGTTCTGCATAGAAATTGATGGAACTCACAAATTCAGTACACACACACAATAACTTTTAAGTTGTTATGCTATTATGATAAAAAATTATTTATATTATTGATGCTAATGTTGTTATTGTAACAGAGTACATATTTAAACATTCTTGAGAGAATTTGCTTGTCAACAGATGTGTATGTCAAAGCCACGATAAAATATATCAAAACAGATGAATACAATTTTGACATTATCTTCATTCTAGATCCAACTCCTGCTGCACCAACACATAAAGATAGTGAAAGCAAGGAAAGCAAAGGTGTACACTGCATTAATAATCATTGGACATGACACAGCATCATCGTTTTGCATCAACATTGTGAGAATGTGGGTCACTAAATCCACTTGGTCCAATTCTATTGGGCAATATAGTATGTCTTGTGTGGACCGTTAGATGTAATGGATGGTTGAGATCATTCTAGGGTTTTATATAAATATTATTATTGTCTTTCATTTAGGTCAGAATAGAGAGTGAAGAAAAGTGAGGAGCCGTCTTTCATTCTGTTCTCAAAAGTGAGATTGGACTGAGTGTTTAAAATTCTTGGTCATCTCCGGTTTGTTGGTTGGTGAACAAATCTGATTGCCGTTCTCTTGGTTGCATTGCAGTGTTCTTTGTGGCAAGAATCTGAGCCCACAAGTTTAACCAAGAACGAAGGAACAACAAAGGAGTATTTTTCTTGTATTTTTCATGTTCAATCAAGATTGTAATACTTTGTAATTGTTTTCAATCTCAACAAATGGTATCAGAGCCTAGAACATTCATCTAGAGGTGTGAAAAATCAAGAAAAGTTGGTGGGTCGAAAAGTGGAACCGGATCCGTGAAGATTCAAAATTACCCGAGACTTCAAATCATGATTCCAACCAAACCACTCATCGTTCGGAAAATTTGAGACCATATCTGGGTTCACGGCGAAGAGACGAACAAAGCCCACCGGCGCGTGCGGCACGTGGATAATCCGACGACGGGGCGTGTGGGAAATGAAAAAGGTGACCGGAACTGCTTCGTTAGGCGCATGGAGGCGCGTCCCAGCTCCTTTCTACACGTGGTTTGCAGCAGAAGACTCCCATGGCTGAGACGCACAACCTGGTGGTCTAGTGGTTGCGCGTGGACTTCGGCGGAGGCGCATACAGAGACTTCAGGAGGCGCGTAAGCGCGCGTTCAGCATTTTTTGGTGACAGTGTTCTGGAGCAGATTGTTTATTGGCCTATTTTCGACCTTCTGGTGGTATTACTTTGTTGGTGGAGCAACGGTGCAGCAGATTGGTTGTTCAAGCGGTGCCTTGGAACGCAAAGAAATTCGTTCCGTCTCTCCTATAAATACGGACAATAGATTTGTCCGCTGAGTTTGAATTTCTTGAACCCCCTCATTTAATTTTATACTTTGTTAATTTTAATTGAGGTAAAAACAAACTAGGTGGCTAGAGCCTACAACTCCTTAGTATAATTTGTTGATTATTGTCTTGTGTGTTGATAAACTGTGTTTGCATGTCATCTTAGTTAGTAATTTGAAAAAAGGTTGTATTCTGTGTTTGCATCTGTGTGAGTAAGTTTTTTATAAAACTTTTTCAAAAATTCTCATTCATGGATGATTTTCTAACTATGGGTTCTAGGGTTGAATTATCACAATTCGATAGAAAGGGTGATTATTCAATTTGGAAACAAAAAGTGAGAGCTATTCTGGTTCAACAAAGGGTTTCTAAAGCTCTTGATGATCTAGAAATTTTTTCTGATGCATTAAAAGCTAAACCTGATCAAATTGAGAAGATGAATGAAATTGCATAAAGTTCTATAATATTGTACTTATCTCATAATATTGTTAGACAAGTTGATGATGCTAAGACTGCTAGAGAATTGTGGGAAGCTCTTGACGAGTTATTTTTGACAAAAATTTGCCAAATAGGATTTATTTGCTAGAAAACTTTTAGTTTTAAAATGGACTCGGGAAGGATCTTGAATCAACTGAGTGATTTTAGCAAAATTGTCAAAAGCTTGGCCCACAATGATAAGAAATTTGACGATGGAGATCTAGGTTGTTATACTTTTGAATTCTCTTCATCGATTCTTATAGAGATGTTAGGAATGCGATTAAGTATGCTAGAGATGTTTTGACTCAAGCTATTGTGATAGATGCTTTGAGATCAAAGGACTTAGAAGTCAAAAAGGAGTCTAAGGAAAGCACTAGGGGGGAGAGTTTGTTTATTAGAGGGAGAAATGAAATGAGAGAAGAGAACAACTACCAAGGTAAGAAGGGAAGTAGAGGAAAATCTAAGGGTAGGTCTAAGTTTAGGGATAAAGGCAATAAGAAATGTTACCATTGTGGGAAGTTAGGACATTTCAAAAAAGATTGCTATGAGCTTAAGAGAAAATTGAAGCAACAGCAGAATGAAGATCAAAATGTTGCTGCTGTTGGGGATGCCCTAGATGGTTTACATGTTATGAGTGTGTCTGATGGTGAGATTGACCATGAGTAGATATTAGACTCAGGTGCCACCTTTCATTTGTGTCCCGTGAGGTCTTGGTTTTATAACTATAGAGAAATTGAACCTAGAAAAGTATACATGGGGGACAACAATTCTCAAACAGTTGAAGGAATAGGTAACATTGCTATTAGGATGCATGATGGCATTGTCCGACCACTTCTTGGTGTTAGGTATGTCCCAAACCTTAAGAGAAATCTAGTTTCCTTAGGTGTTCTTGAAGATGAGGGCTGTATGTTCAAATATGATTTTGGTACTTTAAAGATTCTTAAAGGTTCTCTAGTAGTTATGAAAGGTCCCAAGAGGAATGGGTTGTATTACCTTCAAGGTGAAGCTTTACATGCCAAAGATTCAAGATTGGTTTCAATCAATGATGATAGATCAGATCTATGGCATAGGAGGATGGGACACATTGAGAACAAGGGGCTAAAATATCTTAGTGACCAGGATTTACTAGGTAAAGACATTGTTGCACCTTTAAGCTTTTGCGAGACGTGTGTTCTAAGAAAGTCACACAGAGTCAGCTTTGAGATAAGTCAACACAGCACTAAGAGACCATTAGATTACATTCATGCAAATTTATGGGGTCGAGGAAAAACACCCTACTCATGGTGGGAACAGGTTTTTCCTATCCATTGTTGATGACTACTCTAGAAAGGTTTGGGTTTTTCCACTTAAGTTAAAATCTGAAACTTTTAGCAAGTTTAAGTCCTAGCATACCTTAGTCAAAAACCAAGTGGAAAAGGTGTAAAAACTCTTAGAACAGACAATGGTTTAGAGTTTTGCAACTTTGAATTTGATGAGTTTTGCAAAGAGAGAGGTATCACTAGGCATAGGACTGTGAAAAATACTCTCCAACAAAATGAGGTAGCTGAGAGGATGAATCGGACTTTAATGAATAAAGTCAGATGTATGTTGATTAGTTCAGGGTTGGCCAAAGGTTTTTGGGCTGAAGCCTTATGTACTGCGGCTTATTTGATAAATAGGTCACCTTCTAGTTCTGTTAACTTCAAAACGCCCCAGGAGTTGTGGTCTGGAAAATCTCCAGATTTGTCACACATTAGAGTGTTTGGGTGTGCTGCTTATGCACATCAGGTTGAGGGTAAGTTAGACCCTAGGGCTACTAAGTGTGTCATGTTAGGATACCCAGAGGGTGTCAAGGGGTATAGATTGTGGGTTTTAGGTGTTAAGGGTATTAAGATAATTAACAGTAGAGATGTGAAGTTTAATGAGCTTGATATGCCTTGCCTAAAAACTCCAGACAATCAGGTTAAACAAAGTGGAGAAGGAGAATCTTCTACTGGGAAGAAGATTCAGACTGAGGTGAAGAGATTAGATGTTAATCTGGAGGTTAGAGAACCTGAACAAATTGATCCTCAAGTTGAGGACCGAACAAGAAGAAGTCTTAGAACAACTGAACTAGAAATTCTCTGGCTGTGATCCCTAACCAAGAACAACTTGAAGATACTAATTTGAGAGATTATCAATTAGTGAGAGATAGGGAGAGAAGAGGTAAGACCAAATTTGAAGTACACTTCTTCAAATTTGATGGAGTTTGTCCTAGTTTCGTGTGAAGTTTTAGAGTCGATTGAACTGTTTCTTATGAAGAAGCGGTTAATCGTAAAAATTCGAAAATTGGAAGAAGGCTATGAGAGGAGATTTATTCCTTAGGCAAGAATGATACTTGGAAGTTGGTTGAGAGACCAAAGAATCAAAAGGTAGTCCATTGTAAATGGATCTACAAGTTGAAGGAAGAGTAGAACCAAATGATCCTTTAAGATACAAAGCTAGGTTGGTAGCTAAGGGATTTACTCGAGAGAGAGGGATTGATTATAATGAAGTGTTTTCCCCGGTGATTAAGTATAAGACTATCAGGTTAGTATTGGCCTTAGTTGTCCAATTCAATTGGGAATTAGAGCAACTGGATGTTAAGACTACTTTTCTTCATGGAGAGTTGGATGAGGTCATTTACATGTCTCAACCTCAAGGCTTTGAGGTGAAAGGGAAATTTGAGCTTGTGTGCTTGCTTAACAAGTCCTTATATGGTCTTAAGTAGAGTCCTAGGCAATGGTATAAACGTTTTGATGCTTATGTGCTTAAAATTGGTTTCAAAAGGAGTGAATTTGATGCATGCTTATATTATAATAACACTAAGATAGTTGTAAAATTTATTTATTATTATATGTTGATGACATGTTGCTTGCTAGTAGTAGTAAAGCTGATATCATAAAAATGAAAAACCTTTTGAAATCTGAATTTGACATGAAAGACTTAGGATGTGCAAGAAAAATTCTTGGTATGGTTATTAAAAGGAATAGGGCTGAAAATAGGTTGACTATTAATCAAGAGTCTTATTTGGAAAAGGTAATAACTAAATTTGGTATGAAATTTGCTAAGTTTGTCAATGTACCATTAGATGCACACATGATTTTATCATCTGCTCAATGCCCTAAAATTGAAGAAGAAAAACAGGAAATGAGTAGTGTCCCATATGCTAATGCCATTGGTTCTGTAATATATTCGATGATTACCACTAGACCTGACCTAGCTTATGCAATTAGTTTCTTGAGTAGGTTTATGTCTAACCCAGGTAAACATCATTGGATTGCTCTTAAATGGCTGTTGAGATACCTAGCTGGGACAGTTAAAAGAGGGTTAGTGTTTGAAAGAAGGAGTGATAAGCTTGAGCTTAAGGGTTATGTAGATTCGACTTTTTGGGGATAAAGATCGAGAGGAAAACTACCACTTTTTACTTCTTCACGTTAGGTGATAACTATATCACTTGGAAATCACAGTTGCAACCTTTAGTTACACTCTCCAGTACTGAAGCTGAATATGTTGCACTAACTGAAGCTTTTAAAGAATGCATGTGGATGAAAGGCCTTTTATGTGAATTGAACTTCTTGAATGAAAATGCCATGATCTTTACTGATAGTCAAAGTGCTTTAATGCTATGTAAAAATCCTGTGTATCATGAAAGATCTAAGCATATTGAGGTGAAATACCATTTCATTAGGGAGAAGTTAGCTTCTGGTGAATTTAAATTGCTTAAAATTGCAATTGATGATAACCCTGCAGATGTTGGAACCAAAGTACTTGATCTGTTGGTAAGTTTAATAAGTGCATATCAATGTTGAATATTGATACGGGTTAACTTATGTGTGATGTACTTGCTGTAGTGGAGGATTGGTGAAAGCGGTGTCTTTGGGTGGGTGGGTGATGATGATGAAATAAGACCACAAAAGGGATAGCACTTGTAGCTAGGGAACTTGGTAGTAGATTTGTGAACCAATGTAAAGTTTGTGAGAATGTGGGTCACTAAATCCACTTGGCCCAATTCTATTGGACAATATGGTGTGTCTTGTGTGGACCGTTAGATGTAATGGATAGTTGAGATCATTCTAGGGTTTTATATAAATATTATTATTGTCTTTCATCTAGGTCAGAACAGAGAGTGAAGAAAAGTGAGGAGCCGTCTTTCATTCTGTTCTTAAAAGTGAGATTGGACTGAGTGTTTAAAATTCTTGGTCATCTCCGGTTGGTTAGTTGGTTGGTTGGTGAACAAATCTGATTGTCGTTCCCTTGGTTGCATTGCAGTGTTCTTTGTGGCAAGAATCTGAGCCCACAAGTTTAACCAAGAACGAAAGAGCAACAAATGAGTATTTTTCTTGTATTTTTCATGTTCAATCGAGATTGTAATACTTTGTAATTGTTTTCAATCTCAACAAACATCAACAGTAGAAAGAGTCATTTTCCCTGCCTCAGACTAGTGTGGTTCGAACAAGAAAAAAAAGATAAAGATCAAAACAGAGTTTGGGAAATTGGCGCAAATCGTCTCTCATTTTTGCCCTTAGTGCAAAAATGGTCCACAACCTTTATTTTTTGGCACATCAATATTTAACATATGTGTTTTGGTGCATAATTGGTTCTATTTGATGAAAATGACAAAAATATCCTTAGTTTTAATTTTAAAAAAATTGTAATTAGATTTCTAACCTTTGTAAAATGTGCAAATATGTCTGATACATTGATTAAATAATATTTAATTTAGCATATTAAATATATCACTATAATCGTGTCGATTAAATTTTTAATAAAAAAAATTATAAAATTATTGTGCTTTAGGTATATGTAATTGCTATGTGATGTGAAAAACTTAAATAAAAATTAGATAAATAAATAAATAACAAAATGGCGTATATAATTTTATGACATTGAATCAATCTTATTATGTTTTTTTAACCATAAAAATACTAACAAAAATTAATTTACACATTATGTGTTCTTTATTTTTGAACGATAAATTAAAATATGAAGAATACAATTTGAACTCTAATACTTGTATTTAATAAACGAATAGCTCAATTAAATAAAAATATTTGAGCATCAAGATTTGTGACGAAGTTATTTTTCTTTTTATGTTGTAACGATAAAATTAAAGTTTAAATTTTAAATAATATGATTACTTAATAGTAATAAAATAATTTTAATTAACACGTTTGTTAATAATTATGAGCTTAAATTTTAGTTATTTTATAATAGTTCGTAAAATATACAAAATAATTTAGTATATTATCAATTCGTTAGCTTCTTTTAATTTTTATAAAAGATAAAAGTATCGGACCCATTTACACTTTTTGTAAAGGTTAAGAATTCAATTGAAAATTTTTATAATTAAAAATAAGGGCATATTTGTCTTTTTCATCAAAGAAGAACCAATTCCGCACTAAAAAACATAGGTTAGGGACTTATGTGCCAGAAAATAAAGGTTAGGGACCATTTCTGCACTGATGGCAAAGGTTAGGGACCGTTTGCACCAATTTCCCAAATGAGTTTTGATAAATGTGTTTTACACTCTTATCCTAGCTTATAAACTTGACATATATTTTCAAATTTAGTGAATTTTTATTTAATTTAGTGTAATTATTGTCATCACACGTAAAAATCCAAAATTGGAGGAAATTGGATCAAAAAGGAAAATTTTGAGCTTAATTAGAATTGGTCGAATGCAATTGACAACTATCCCAATTCTTTACGGGTCTGATATGATGAGCATGGTAGATGGCGCAACATCTGCCTCCAGTGAAACCGTAATGGTTGATTCAAAAATTGTCCTCAATCCAGTCTATTTTGAATAGAAGAAGAAGGATTAGATCTTTCTCAGTTGGTTACATACCACAATGAGACCTATTGTCTTTGCCCAAGTTATTGGATACAAGTAGGTAAAGCTTAAGTCCCCGAACGAATGAGATGTAGTTCTTTAATCATTCCAGTCAGAAATGTCAGTCCGAAATATTTTATTTGATTCAGAGCTGGAAAGGAGGAAGACTGCACGCCGCTCCTTTACTGGATTGGCTAACCCAAAAGATCTTTTTTTAAGATAGGGAGCCTGCTGAGCAAACCGGCCATCTTATATAGTATAAGCCGGGAAATGGGTTCTGAGCCTCTCCTCTACTACCAGCGGCCTGAGTTCTCCACGTTCCGATCACCAGCACTTAGTTCCTCTTGACTATGCAATTAACTCAGTGCTCTTAACTGTAAATGGAATAACAATCATTCGGCCGATTGCTCTAATTATTCCTTATCAGAGAAGGCCCCCTTAGGGAGCGGGACTTATTTATTATTTATTGAAAAAGGTACCTAATAAAGAGGGGCCCCTTAGGGAGTGAGGCTTATTCATTATTTATTGAAAAAGGTACCTGATGGAACGAGAGTGATAGAAAGCATTAAGATAGTCATTGAAGGAAAGTCACAAGTTTCGACAGTGAAAATTAACTTATAAAAAGTTTAAAGACTGATTTACACACTTCTGGTAGTTGGTGAGGACCAAATTTACATGATTATAGAGATTCGAGAACTAATGTGGAAGCTATTGGAAGCTAGTGGGAGGCACGAGAAGACGACGTTATTGCTGAAGTTTTAATCATGTTTAATTCTGACTAATTTGGGTTGTAAAAATTATGGAATCAATTGAAATTTATTCAAATTAGTTACTTAATGACAATTTAAAAAAATATTGAAACCTAATTTACGAAAAAATCACCTATTGGTGACTTAACGGGATTTCCCCCAAAATAAAAAACAAGAAACTTTTGCAAAATAGTAAATTGTAAATGCTCGTAGGCTCTGCATGGTGCAAGTCGGGCCTTGCCAATCAAAGTGGCTTACTCCACAGTGACCTGGTTTACACCTCTAATACACCCACTTCTACTTATTGGGAGATCTCTCATGTACAAAACGAAGAAAAACAGTGGAAAGATCACAAAAATACACATTTGGAATGATTCAATACCTTTCCTAATTCAATTATTCAGTCTCATAAGACATTAATAGCATGTTTGGTGACATGGATGGCCAGTATTAAAGAAAACAAACACATTAAAATTTTATTCATCATGTTTTCGAGTACAGCAAAAAATTCCAGTATCTCGAGATTGGTGTCTTTTTGCATTTATATTAGATGTACAGAACGTCCTTGCATTCTCATATACAAGAGTTGGACCACGAAACTGAAAAACTCGATTCAACTTCAGTGTTCTTGTACTTCAAAACAGATGAACAGTCAGATCCAGCTCCATTTCCAGGGGCAACAAACAGAGATCCAGCTCATAATCACATCGCTCATCTAGAGATCAATTCAGACTTTTGAGACAACCCAAGGCTTTCACCATTTTGTGTCATCATATCATCTTGCCATATAATCAAATTACGAAGAAAAGATTTTTCACCTTGAATTGCTTCCTGGAATATTAATCTCTTCCTGTTGTGTCATCATGTCATCTTGGCTTGTCGAAATTGGATAATTGAATTTCCTTTTTAAAGATGCTGACGAGTTCAAAGAAAACCAAGATATTAAGTTGTGAAAGGAATACATACAAGAGTACAAACATTTAAGAACACTGGTATCTGATTGTGAAATTGACATTGATCGTTATGCACAACTGATGCATAGCACAAATTTAATGAGGAATGAAATGAACAAATAATAAGTCCATATCAATTGTGAGATCATCCTATTTGCCACATAAACACTCTTCTAGTCAGAAAAAAGTGCGCTTTTCAATAAAAGATTTTAACATTCTAGTTTCTCTATTATTTACTAACCCGTAAATAATAAGCAGAGGATTTTAAAATAGTCAGGAATAAGAGTGTCCATATTCAAAAACAACTGAACCCTTCAACAACATTTCCAAAAGACAACGTACACAAAAAGTGATAAGCATACCTATTCGTTCTTTTATGACAGCACCATGTTCAGTTCCACTACGTGTTTGAGCAAACAAAAGGACACTCTGGTACAATTGAGTCGACGGTCGAACACCTGCCTCCTCCATCCATTGCATCACCTGCGCCAAAATTTGGTTCAATCATTCCTTGCACATTTGGCAAAGCTTAAAAAGTTTACTTATAAATAAAATTTACTAGTAAGTAAATAAGTTATAAAGTAAATAGTTTCTTTATTGGTGAAAGTTCGAAATAAGTATGTTACTTATTTTGGCAGTTATGGTAGAGTTACTTTCAAAAGAAAGTTATCCAAATATGTTTTGAGATAGAAAGTTACTTAAAAGTACTTTACTTTTATTAAGCATAGACAATCATGCTCTTGAGAAAGCTAATCTTTGTCATCAAGCGGCATGAAGAACTTGTATTAAGGAATAGAAAACTTTGGTCCTTTTTCTTGAGGACCATGGTAACTTGCAAGCTACGAAACCAGAGATGCAGACAGGCAACACCATGTGCCTCAATAATTACAGCGCAAGTTGCAAGAACTGCCGCATCGCAGGTTCGAAAAACTCGGAGGTGTTCGTAATATTTTCGTATGCCTTGTTAAATCCAGACCAGAAACGAAGGTTATTGAGTTTCTGTAAGTTGAATTCCATTGGTTTCTTTAAGCATATTTCCCCATAAATAGCTTCCATGAAGAAAAAAGAAGTTTGACTTGTATTTCAATGATGTCATATCATTTCTTTTTTTGACTTCTAACACGTGATCTCTAGGCAAACACGTCACAATATTTTTGTCAAGTATGGTGATGAGATAACTTGCACATGATTGTGTGATGCATTGGTTTAACTTCTGAATTCTTTCGAACCAAAATTTAGAATTGCCAAAAGTACCAATGCAGTAACGAGTGTGATTCAACTGCACAAATGTATCATGATTTCAAAGATGAACAACATCCAAATAGTTAAACACCAATTGAAATCCACAAGATGTCTTCTGAAGAAATTTGATGAGTTTACCTCAATGTATTTCCTCCAGTTCCCAGCAGCTAAAAGATTCTTCAATAATACTGAGTAGGTAGTTAAGTTAATGTCAGCACCTGATGCTACTATCTTTAGAAACAACTGCACAAGTGATGGAAAGGAGAAAAGTTGTTGCTTGCCATCTTGAATCTAATGCCATTTAGAATATTTTATATCTAAAAGATAAAATGTGCTGAATGTAATAAAACTGTCCGATAATCAATATATGAGGCATACATTGTGGTGAATTTTTAACAGGGAAAAGAACAGAAAACACTCCAATTACCTTCATCATGGTCTCAATCTTCCCAGCTTTTCCAACAGAATGAAGAAGGTGGTTCAGAGTTCCCACAGATATGGTGGGAATTGAAGTCTCCATCATTTCAATAATATCAGATGTCATCTTCCAATCTCGCAATCTTCAAAAACATAACTTTTAAGTTTCTTGGCAAAATAATGATGTGGCATCATTACAAAAATAACCATAATCAAAACCGTGATAACCAAATTAAGCAAGAATAAGTTTCAAAAAAAAAAAAAAAAGAGGTCCAGAGAGAGGGGGGACTAGGGTAATGGCTTAATCTTCATTCTAATTTCTACACAGGCAACATTTAAACATGCAAAACTTACATGCTGCAGGCTGAAACCAATTCAAAGAAAATCGAATCAGTAAATGGGATCTTCTTCTCTCTCATAAACTGCATGACAAGCAATACTTTGCCAGGTTGGGATCCTTTGTTGAAAGCTCTCATAAGAGTAGAACAAGCTACTGAATCTGGCTGGACATTGTTGAGTTCCATTTCTTGAAATACTGCAAAAGCTTTCTCCCAATTCTCTGCAAAGTATGGTTCCTTTCAGCAAGCTCTGGATATTATCTTGAGCTAGGATTTCAAAGTTAATATTCAAGATATGAACTCACCACCAATACTATATGCATGTAACATTGTCGTATATGCAACAACATCAGGGTGAAAACCAGCCATCTTCATCATGTGGAAGGTAGATTCTGCTTCAGATAGTTGACCCTGAAATCAGGAAGATAAGGATAGAGGTTTAGGATTTACTCATGATGTCGCAGCATTCATAAAGGCGAACTTATATACTTGCCTGTTTGCTGTAGGCACAGATTGCAGAAGAATATACCTCCTTTGACAAAGGAATCTTGAGATCCATCATCTCAGCAAGCAATTCAAGTGCCTCATTGTACTTTGACATCTTACAACATCCACTTATTAAAACATTAAAAGTAACAGAATCGGGTTTAACTTTCTTGTTCATCATGCACCTATATAACGTTAAAGCTCTCTCATATTCGCCAATGTTCATATAACTTCCAATTGCAGAATTGTATGCAATCGTATTTAATTCTATGCCTCGCATCTTAGCAGCTTTAAGTATGGAGTCAATCTTCACCTTTTGACAGCATCGACCACATGCAGCCAGCAGAGTACTAATTGAGACAACATTTGGTTGCACACCATTTTGCTCCATTTCTCGCAGCAATTCTACAGCTTCAGCTAAAAAACCATTTGATCCATACGCATCGATCAGAGCATTGTAACTCACCAAATTCGGTTTGCAATTGTTTCTTTTCATCAAATCAAATATTTCCTGGGCTTTCCCCAGTTGCTGTGATCTTCCATAGGCATTCAGTAAAGACGTATAAGATACAACATCTGGACGGATTCTACTATGTTTCATTTCTTCAAAAATTGATGATGCCTGTTTACACATACCAAGCGAAGCATAGGCTCCCAGTAATGCATTGTACGAGACAATGTTAGGTATCAAACCCTCGGCAACCAATGTGTTAAAAACAGCTTGACAATTTTCAATCTGCCCACAAACAGAATACATATGCATGATGCTAGTATAGGTCACAATATCAGGGCTACATCCTGCTCTTTTCTCTCTCATTGAATTAAAAATTTCAACAGCTTCCTCATATTTCCCAAGCTTTACAAGACAATATATGACAATATTCAGGGTAGTAGTGTCTGGACGGACATTTGTACCCTTCATTAGCTCAAAATAAGACAGTGCTTTTGAATACTGCACACCAGTTTTGTATGCAGATAGCATGATATTGTGAGTCACTAGATCAGGCCCAACTCCATTGTCTGTCATTTTCTTACAAACTTTAAGAGCCTCTCTCCAATTTCCACTTGATCCACATGCATTGATCAAGTTATTATATGTTGACCTACTTGGTGGAATCTGCAAACAGATACAAATGTCAGATACATCTCTTTTGGTTTTTGAACAATCCGTACTTGTATGATGGAAATATCAATGTGCATGCAACCAATAGAAAAGAGAATTCTCTCAACTAAATAATCCATCTCCACAGGGAACCGGACATCATAGATTTTATAATCTATCCTTCCAATTTCTATCTCCATTGATTAATCATTTTGTTACAAGCAGTAGATTTTTCTCTACATTGAAAAAGATAGTGGACGGTCAGATGATAAAAAACTATCACACGTCCGGCTCCTTGTGTGATGGATGTATAAGAATTCACTTATCCCAAATAACAAAATACCCTAATACTCGAGCAACCAAATCAACAATAACAATTACGGGAAATCCTTGTCTCTCTTTCAAAGCTCCATGAAACCCAAATAACACGACATCTTGTGATGCAATTGGTACAGCTGACGAACAACAATCGAAGACAATTTGATGAACAGCTAAAAATCAAGATACATATTTGTTTTTAATAATTCCCCAAGGAGTGGCGTGGTTGAGGAATAAACCTATATCCTAATGGTTTTCAGATCCTGGATATGAAAAGGTGTTCAAAAGTGTGATGTTGTCAAAAGTTAGGCTGGTGCAACTTTAAGGTCAGAAGTACTCAAAACAATAACAAATAGATACCAACAAATTTTTGAAGAAAAAACATTTGAACATTGAAAGATATTAAAAAGAAGGAAGCTCACATCAGACCCACAAAGATTGATTAGGAAGGAAAAATGTAAATACACACAGCTGCTTGGAGCATGTCTTCCATGATATTCATTGCCCAGCGCCATTGACCAGCTCGCCCATGTGCGTTGATGAGAGCATTGTAGGTTTCAACATCGGGCTTGCACCTGGCAAAAACAATAAACTAATATACCATAAGAGTGGAGAACCAATTTCATGGAAAGAGTTTCTCTAACCCAATGAGGTTTACAAAAAGTAGTACAATTAACATCTTGGTGCTTTGTTATGCTTAATGAAAATATCCATCTCTACTCGTCTTCGTTTGAACAGTTGAAGAAAAGAAAGTCAAATATATCTACAGATGTAACATAAGAAAACCCAGGTGTATCACCAGTTAAAAAAATTATGAAGTCTGTAACCTCACATACATAATCTTATAAATAACTCAATTACGTGGATTTGAAAAACTATCTACTAACTACAACTAGCAGTTGCCACTAGAACTCAATCAAACCTAAGAATAACAAGGTGCCAAATGAAATGACCAATATAACATTAAACTTCTATCATTTAGTTGATGAAGAAAACTACTCCTTTAAGTATCCAAGAGACAGGAAACCAACAGGAGACATTTTTTTCTTACAAGAGGCATTTTATGAAAAACTGCAATGATCAATTCGGTTTAATGAAACAGCCATACCTCCACTTTTGCATCTCAAAAAACAAGCCACGTGCCTGATCAATACGACTATGTCTAGCATGCAACCTGATCATCATATTGTAAATATCATTCCGTGCACAATAATTTTTCTGGTTCTTCATCCAATTGAAAACTTGAATGCTATGTTCAATAGAACCCATTTGAGTTATTTCCTGCACCAGCAAAACATAAGTTGATTTACGCATGCCTTATATAAATAACAAGTATAACTACCCTATAACTACATATGTTACATTGCCGTATAAGCAACTATTGGGCAACCTAAAAATGAAGATGATATAATACATGGACTGGCTAATAAAGAAATGTGAAGAAAAGATCCTCGTATGTTGAACCAATAACCTCTTGAAATAAAAAACGGTGGCCCAATTTTCTTATACTGGAAAATTGCAACAGCCTAATAACAAAAAATCCGATATCACTTCCAAAGAAATACAGATATTTCAACAATCTGGCAAAAAATGGACAAATGGTAAACTTAACTACGCGAGACTTTTAGAATTCAGATGAAGAATTCATCTACCACAGCATTCTTAGATGGGACATGACAAATGGCTGACAAGTTTCCTCATTGCGAAAACAAACTCCAAAAGACTGTGGTCCAAAGTCCAATATTATCATCGGTTTGGGCTTCAAAGTGTTGGAAACTGGCACGAGAATTATCCAAACAAAATTTATATATATATATATATATATATATATATATATATATATATATATATATATATTAATTCAATAAACCAAGATCTTTGATAGGCGTTCACGTGTTTATTATAATTAAATACTAAGGGTCTAGTATTATAGATAATCGATTACTAGATTTGAATCTGATTCACGAAATTCCTACTTTTTAATTCACGAACTTGACGCTCCAACAATCAAATCTTTTATGAGATTCTCTGAAGTACATACTACAATGGTGTGTGAGCACTTTCTAATTAAATCTAAAAGCTAATTTATGGATTGAGCAGATTAAGAAACCAAAAAGAGAAAAGTTAAGCCAAACAAGACTTTGTGAATTTTCTCTCTCCTCTTTTCTAGTTACCTCTCATGTCAAATGCAATATAGGACAAAAGTCCTATTTGCACATAAGGACAAGAGTCCTAATTTGCATCCAAAGACAAGAGACCTAATTAAATCAATCCAAAGCCATTTAGACTTGTACGCAAATTAAAACTCTTGACATTATATGAAAATTAGGTATATATATATATATATATATATATATATATATATAGAGAGAGAGAGAGAGAGAGACCTAATTAAATCAATCTTAAACCATTTGGACTTGGGCGCAAATTAAAACTCTTGTCCTTATATGCAAATTAGGTGTGTATATATATATATATATATATATATATATATATATATATATATATATATATTCTTCGATTCACTCAGTATATATTTTTCATCCCCGTCCGAGATTCGATAATTTAGTACGAGCATAAATAACTATTTTGCCTCTTTAATTATTTTCACTAACCTAAGTTATATTTTCTTTAACAGTCCATATGAACTAATTTACAGATGTCAAAGTTTAGCCGTCGCTAAACAATGATTTCAAATATATAACCGTTCAACAGAAAATACTTAAATAGTCACTCGACCATTTTTCAGGTCAACAATTCCCGACACGAATTCGTGTTCTCTGTTTCGCTCATTTTCAAGCTCCTAAATCACCGAGATATTTGATCAATCAAATCGATCTCACTTATTGATAAATCAAAAAACAATCAAAGTCGAATAGATATACACAGCCCTGTCAAACAATTTAGATAAAATACCCGATGATCAAGTATACGTGGTCCATTCAATACACTACAAATATACTAGTGTCACCAATAAAATGCGATAAGGACAAATCACGTACCCAAATGATGAAATAGTCAACACTATAATCTTCTGATACGAAGTATCAATCTAAGAATGGCAAAAAAATCTGCCGCCTTGAACCCGCCCGGCCCGCCTGCCCGCTCCGCTTATTCGGGTAATAGGGGACGGGTCAATCTAAATTTTCCACTTACGGTTTTTTTTTTTTTTTTTTGTAAAATCATAAAATAGAATACAAATTAAAATTTTTCTAAAAATGGATTAAAAAAGAATCGAACACGGGTTGAAGTTATATACTACAAATCTCAACCACTACACCACAATCCCAATCTTGAATTTTTTTTTTTTTTTTGTAAAATTTTAAAATAAATTATTTCTTTTTTCAATTATTTTTTTTTCAAAAAATAAAAAAAAAAAAAATTAGAAGACGGGTTGAAGTTATATACTACAAATTCACGGGTCAACCGTCCCTTGCATCCCAATATCAACCCTCATATTAGTTGTAAATTATTTTATTTATGATAAAATATAGGTTATGTCAATTATTTTTAAAAAGTAATTTTTATATTTTCAGTGATTACTTTTTTTTAATATTAAACAAATGCAATAATAGTAAATAAATAAAAACTAAAGTTTTATTTAGGGGTTTTGAGTTAAAAAGACTTGTCAAACAATAAGTTTAGTAAAATAAGTCTACTTCCACAATGTTTTGGTAAATAGCCTCCCCCATTAAATAAAGTATAAAAAATATTACACAATATCCAAAATACCCCCAAGTGCTTAAAACAAAAATATACTAATTTTTTCATTTTCATCTTTCGTTCTCCTCTCTCTCTCTAGGAAAATTATTGCAGCCATGTCTCTCTCTCATCACCATCTTCATTACACTTGTTCTACCTAGAAACTCAAAAAATCTTTATGTTTGTCCTCTTTCTTTGTCCATTGTAATTTTGAGTGGTGTATAAACTTGTTAAATTATCTACATTTTAGATTTATAGTTAAAAAAGATAAAATATATATACTAATATCAATTGCTGCAATTTTTGGCTCAATTTTCGTTTCTAGTTTACAGACATTGTTGTTGATATATGCATTTGAAAAAGAATCGCCATAACGTCGTATATGCCGTTATTCATGATCTATAACGGCATCCATGCCGTTATCTTATTTTTTTCCACCGTCACCACCATATAACTTTGGACCTTTACAATATTGTTGGCGATATATGCATTTGTCTAAGAATCGCCATAACGCCATATATGCCGTTATACGTGATCTATCTTGGCATCCATGCCGTTATCTTATTTTTCCAATCGTCACCATGTATATAACTTGGACCTTTACAACATTGTCACGATATATGCACTAAGACCGCCATAACGTCATATATGCCGATTATCATGATCTATAGCGCATTGCCGTTATCTTATTTTTCAATTAGCATGTACTATAACAATATATGCATGCATTGCTTAAGAAGGTTACGCCATATATAGCGTTGTATGATTTATAACGACACCCATACTTATTATCTTATTTTCCATGAGTGTTTATAACTTTTAATGTGATAACTTTCGTTAAATATATGTTTGTTTTAGTGAGTTAATATGTGAGGGCATTAAAAATTTAAAATAAAGACAAGTATGTCGTTATTCACATGATATATAATGAACCCGATGGCATTATCTAATTCTTGACTATCACCATCTACCCAGCATTGGGTTTGATATTTGGCTTTGAACATATTTGCCGTTATGGTCCTAAAAGTTCTTATCTATTGTTTTACTCGATATTGAACATCTTATTTTGATAAAATGACTATAACAAGTCGGTGTATTAGTTTCAAAGTCATTTGAGCAGGTTTAAAAATATATGACAAACAATGCCGTTATGGGTACACTAAAGCGCACGCGCTTGCCGTTATGGTCCTACAATACTAATTTCTCGCTTAATTCGGCCATAAAGATGTTATTTTTTAACAAATAAGCTAATATGTGTCATATTTGTTATAATAACATTAATGATATTTAATTTAGTTGATTTGTTAGCAAAGAACTTTAGTATGTGAAAAGAATTCATGCATATTGTGTTCATAATGGAGAAGATGTCATAGAATAGTTTTAGAGGTAGAGATTGCTTATGAATCGAAGATAATAACTATTCTAACATTGAATAAGCATATAAAACGCTTCAAAAATATTTGCGAAAGAGATTTGAAGCATAATGTGACATGTGCCGTTACGGTATATCACTAGAACGCAAGCACGCCGTTATAGAAACTACTTAAGTATTTCGTATTAGGAACTCTCAAACATCATATTCTTTGTTCAAATGTACCTAAATTTACTATTTTAAGAAGTTAGAACCGTTCGAGTTCATTTATAGGCATAACGTCATGCATGTCGTTACGCTTATCACTAGAAACGGCATGTATGTCTCGTTATGAAAACTACTTAAATATTTCTCTATTCGAAACTCTCAAAGATCATATTCTTTGTTCAAATGTACCTAAACTTACTACTTTAAGAAGTTAGAACACTGTTCGGGTTCATTTATAGGCATAACGCCATGCATGTCGTTCTTAGTATCACTAGAACAACATATCTACCGTTATGAAAACTATTTAAGTATCTCTTTATTTCGGGACTCTCAAACATCATATTGTTGTTCAAATGTACCTAAATTTACTACTTTAAAAAGTTAGAATCCGTTTGAGTTTATTTATAGGCATAACGTCATGCATGTCGTTACGGTATCACTAGAACGACATGTCTGCCGTTATGAAAACTACTTAAGTATTTCTATATTATGGAACTCTCAAATATCATATTACTGTTGAAATATACCAAAATTTACTACTTTAAGAAGTTAGAACTTGTTCGAGTTCATTTATAGGCATAACGCTGATAAGTGCGAATTTTGCATTTATTTTAGCTACTACAATGGATATTTGTGAGTTCTTTGAAGTATTTTACTATTTATCTATAAATTTTAGAGACTAAAGTATAAAGAAGCAAAAAGATGGAGGACGTGTGCTACAATTTATGGAGGACTTATCCGAAATAAATAAAAAAATTCAAGAACTGAAGTCAGTATTCCACAAAATTTAAGGATTGTAATTGTTATTAGTCGAGATCAAAACCTCAATCGCATGAAAATTTGGTATGTTGCGATCTTACCCATTTTTTTAGCAGAAAAGTTTTGAGTTATTCCATGTGATCGCAAGACATAAAATCATGCGATCGCATGGCAATTTGGTAAGTTGCGATTGCATCGGCCAAATACCATGCGAACTCAACATATCTATTTTTGAGCGAGGAAAAGTTTTGGGTTATTCCATGCGATCGCATGGCACAAATTTTCGCGCTCCGCATTTCGGCGTTTTAGAACTTGTTGCGGTTCATTTATAGGCATAACGTCATGCATGCCGTTACAATATCACTAAAGCGGCATGCGTGCCGTTATGAAAACTACTTATGTATTTTTTCTATTACGGGCTTCCCAAACATCATATTCTTTGTTCAAATGTAGCGAAATTTACTACTTTAAGAAGTTAGAACCTATTGGGTTCATTTATAGACATAACGTCATGCATGCCATTACGGTATCACGAAAACGGCATGTCTGTCGTTATGAAAACTACTTAAGTATTTCTCTATTTCGAGCATCCCAAACATCATATTCTTTGTTCAAATATAGCGAAATTTACTACTTTAAGAAGTTAGAACACATTCGGGTTCATTTCGGATTCATTTATAGGCATAATGGCCATGCATGCCGTTACGGTTTCACTAAAGCGGCATGACTACCGTTATGAAAATTACTTAAGTATTAGTGGTCAACAAATAGTAAATTGTAAATCTTACAAAACGAGCTTAAATTATAATATAAACCAACGAAACTCGACTTAATTTAGAGAGAATTTGTTTTTTTTCCCGATAATTTCATAAGACAATTAAGGTAGTCCAAGCCTTCAACATTAACAATAGATTATAAAAAACAAGGAGTCCAAATTTTCTACCATTGATTAAAGAACTACAAAAGATGAAAGCTATTCCAATGAGCAACAAAATGAAATGAAAATTAACCTAAATTAAGACAATAAACCATAGCACCAAATTGAGCCATCTATCAATCTCTATGACGATTCAATTTTGGGCTTTTGCAGAGAATCATATGAATAGATGTCGACGAAGGCGGTGAACTTTCTCGGCGATCTCGATTTCTTTGGGAGGCGAAAAAATATTGGACTTTTTTTTGGCGACGGAATTTGGATGGATTTGGACAACATGTTTGCCTTTTTGTTCGGTAGAGAGAGCCAAGAACGCAAACAAACCCGATGACTTTTATTTAACATAAATCGTGATTTCTTCACAACAAAATTATAATATTTGGACACACAACCCAACAAAAAGATTGTAGTTTCCCTGTCATTAACCTCTTACCATCCCTAGCTTACTAAAAAATCCTAAGCCTACGGTTCACATCTAAAATTGTAAGTAATTTACCATATAATCAGCCGCTGAAATCAACCTACAGTGATGGAAAATGGTAAAAGAATAATCTTCAAAGCCCGTGCCTTGATTTCCCAATCACATTTCCCTACCCTTCCTCTCCCCAAAATCAAAATCCATAGCTCAAAATTCTTTGCACACAATCAATTAACATGGCCAAAGTACAAACTTCAAATCAAATTAAATTAGCATAGAAACACTAGAAGCATAAAAACGAGATACTACTGTAATTGCAAAATTACCTTCATGAGAACCGGGAAGTTTTTCCGGGCGAACCGTCCGGCCCAGCGGTTGAGGACACCCTCGACGTCATCCCAGTGGTTGAGCTCAAGTATTTTCTCTACCACTTCGGATATGGTCCAGTCCTTTTGAAACCGGTCCCCTTCGACCCGCAAACGGTCCCGTTTCGGTAAGTCGGACTTCCGGAGCCCAGAGATTCGTGTCGAAGCCTCACGGATGCCATTATCGTAGTCCACCTCGGCCTGCTTCCTCTCCTTGAATGCGTCCGGGTTGTTGGGCTTCTTGCAGTGGATTGTTAAGATTCTGGTGAATTGGGCCTTGTTGCACCTGGGTTTAGGCCGGGGTGTGATGAAGTGTGAGTGGTGGTGGTGGTGGTGGTGGTGGTGGTGGTGGTGGACGGCGGTGGCCATAATTGAGCTGAGACAGGAATGGAGCAGAAGAAGATAAACCTCCCCTCAGGGGAATTACGTCAAATGGCCGGGTAACTTTGACCAAAAGCCTTTGACCAGGTAATTAAAAAAAATAGAAAATGGAATAAATGAAAAAATCTCATTTACCCAAAATACCCTCGTCTCTTAAACCATTTCAAACACCCAAAACCAAAACCAGTAACTTCAAAATTCTTCTGCAAATAGAAACTCCGAAATTTTTCTGCTGCCTTGAGTTCCATCCCCGACCAAAACATTTATTTTCACCAAAACATTTATTTTCACCGTGCATAGAACTCTAATAGAAAAATCGATTTATGTTCTTTACCTGACCTTGACAGTGTCCCATCTTTCCGTGTCTCTAATGTGAAAGAAGATCAAATATCAGATGAAGAAGCCAATAAAATTGCAAGTATTTTTATTGATTAGTACCGTTTCAACTTGTTTATTTTTAATTATTTTTGAAAACAAGAAGGTTACAACAGTAAAGACTTTTGGGGAAACAAGTGGACATCGAGTTTTTTTTTCCTTGGGAGTGTGTGGATTTTGAAATTAAAATACACGTTATTTGTGAACGTCTGTGATGTAAAAAAATTTAGAATATCAAAGAATTTTATTAATCTTTGTAATTGGGTGATGCGGTGATGATGTAGAAACTGAGCACAAACCAGAACATTGCATTTGGGTTGGATGGTATTTGATAGAAAATCATAAATTTTAATCATATTTTACGAGATATTGTTGTGAACTTTGAGTTCTCGAATAAATTTTCTTTTATAGAAGATAACAATTCTAAACAAATTGTTTATGAATTTTAATGATAAATTAAAAAATAAAAGAAGATTCAAAATATATAAGTGAAAGGGTAAATAGCACTGGTCCTGAATATTTTAACCCCGTGACGATGGGGTTTTGATTTTTGATTTCTAGCACTTGGGATCCCAAATCTTCATAAGGTCCTTTTGTGATGAAACGTACGTTTAACCATTAAATGGTCATATTTTTATTGAAATGGCGGTTTTATCTTTAAATTTTGTGACAATGAGGTCCACTACATATAACTTGTCACGCATGTATTGATTTGACATAACGACATTGAAGTAGTTCTAGTACATATAATTTGGAGCGCATGTATCAATTTGATATAACGACATTGGAAATAAGGACCAAAGCATCAAGGCCAAAAAGTTCGAGGACCTACTCTGCAAATACATAATGGACTGACAACTTGGGAGTGATGCTTGCACCTAGTAACGATGCTTCGAATCGATCGGAGTACAAAACGATAATCGAACCCACATAACGACATTGGGTTCGTTCCAGTTCTAAAGAGACAACATTGATGTCATTCCAGTACAGAATACAACTATAACTACATTGAAATCGTTTCATTCAAAATGTAACGATATTGATATTGTTCTGGCTAAAAATATCAAATCGACCGTCCACGGCCACTTCCGAAAAAGGTTATTAAGTGGGTTGATCCCATTCGGACGGAGAAAGAAAGGCGGACGGAATGACCTTGTTTTCATCAGAGAACTTCGAATGTGGTTGACAGCACTGAAACTTCGAAGTGGTCAATACGAGAATGTCCCTCGAGTAGATTCAACAATTCTTACTTGGGAGTTATGCTTGCATCTAGTAACGATGCTTCAAGTCGACCGGAGTGCAAAACGACAGTTGAACTCACATAGCGACGTTGGGTTCGTTCCAATTCTATTGGAAGACGACATTGATGTTGTTCCAGTACAAAATACAGCTATAAACTACATTGAAGTCGTTTTCATTCGAAAGATAACGAGATTGATATTGTTCCAAGTAAAAACAATGAATCGACCGACCACGACCACCTAGCATGCTTTTGACATACCTAGGAGGTTCAAAAAAAGTTATCAAGTGAGTTGATCCCATTTGGATGATGAAGAAAAGGCGAATGAAATGAACTTCTTTCCATCAGAGAACTTCGAAGGTGGTTGACAATATTGAAACTTCGAAGGTGGCCTGTACAAAAATGTCCCTCAAGTCGATTCGATAGTTCTCACTTGAGAGTTATGCTCGCACCTAGTAAAGATGCTTCGAGTTGACCAGAGTGAGAAACAATAGTGAAACTCACATAACAACATTGGGTTCATTCCAATTCTAGAAAAATGACATTGATGTCGTTCCAGTACAAAAATATAGCTATAATTACATTGAAGTAGTTTCATTAAGAAGGTAACGAGATTGATATCGTTCTAGCTAAAAATGTCGAATCGATTGTCCATGGCCACTGGTATACCCGAAATACCTAGGAGGTCCGAAAAAGGTTATCAAGTGGGTTGATCCCATTCAAACGGCGAAGGAAAGGTGAACGGAATGACCTTCTTTCCATTAGAGAACTTCGAAAGTGGTTAACAACATTGAAAACTTCGAAGGTGGTCGAAACGAGAATGTCCCTCGAGCCGATTTGATAGTTCTCACTTGGGAGTGATGCTTGCACCCAGTAACGATGCTTCAAATTGACTGGAGTGTGAAACGATAGTCGAACTCACATTACGACATTGGGTTCGTTCCAGTTCTAGAGAGACAACATTGATGTCATTCTAGTAAAAAATATTGTTATAAATATATTGAAGTCGTTTCATTAAGAAGATAACGAGATTGATATCGTTCTAATTAAAAACAACTATAACGATGTTGATATCGTTTCAGTTCACATATAACGACATTGAACTCGTTCCATTACAAACATAACTATAATGATGCTATAATGACGTTATAATAACGATATTGAAGTCGTTTTAGTTTATTTGTAACGACGTTTATGTCTTTTCAGTTCAAAATGACATTTTAGTCATTTAATATTTTTTTTTTCATTTTGTTGTACTTCTAGGCCTTTTAGCCCAATTACATTGAAGAGAGGTTTTTTAAATGAAAAAATTGGTTGACTAGGCTTATCTTATTAAATGAATCCCCCAACCTCTTACCTCTTTTCTATGGATAGTGGAGGGTGGGGTTTTGCTGGAATGAATTAGGAAAATATGCATATGCAGTCCTCAAACTTTACTACTTGAAGCATCTTGGATCCCCATTCAATTGTTTTTTTATTTTAAAATCCTCAAACTTGCAATTTAAATTCACATCAGTTCTTGAGACAAGAAACATCAAACTTTAGGTAAGGGTATTTTCGTCCACCTTCATATTTCTCTAAAAAATTAAGGAGCGATTGTCTTGTCATATATATATATATATATATATATATATATATATATATATATATATATATATATATATATATATATAACACTTTTAATTGTATTAAAATTCCCAATCTTCATTAGACGTGGTGGAAAAAAATGTGATGGAAGAGTGGGGCAGAGGTGAGGGGGTCCGAGTTTTGGAGATTTTTAATTTATTAACATGTAATTTAATAGTAGAAAACTTTGGCCCAATATTAATTTAATAAAAGACAATTGGACTCATTCTTTAATAAAATTAAAAATACAAAATTACAAATAGTTGGTACATTCCTCAATTACAGTTCACGTTTACCTATCTAAATTTTAAATCTCACATTTTTCATCTCCGTTTTCTATACTAAATAAAGCAAAAATTACATTATGACATTCCAATATCTAAAAATCTCCCTCAAATCACTCAACAAATCACCCTATATTAATTTTCTCCAAATTTTTAAACTCAATCCATAAAACAAATTACCCTATATTAATTTTCTCCTAATTTTTAAACTCAATTCTTAAATTTTACCATAAAATCTTCAATTGCTAGACCACCGAAAAAATCAAGAATCTGAAACATGGACAAATTTTATGCTCGTCACTCCACTGGCAAATTCTTTAAGGTAAAGGGAATACTGAAAACAAGTCATTTAATTTTTTGATAAATAAAAATTAATAAATGCACTTTGTTTGTAAATGCATATCGTGTTTAATTGATTTTTTTTCTTTTGAGTTTGGCTTATATTTAATTTTATTTGTGTACTGAGTCTTCCCTTTTTTAGGATAATTTTATAGAAGTCAACGTGAACAAGAAGAGTTTGATATTTGTTTATTTTGTGGGCTTATTTTAAACATTGAACATTAGTAGTCAAAGTCGTGTATTTAGAAAAAAACTCACATATTGATACGAAATCAGAGTCAAACAATGATACGAGTAAGTTTGTTTATCTGTTTATATACAGTACAATGTATAAATAAGGGTAAATAGCACAAAATGTCCCTACCTATTGAAGTTATTGTGGAAAACGTCCCTACCTTCTAAATTTTGGCATTTTCACCCTTACCTACTGGATTTCCTGCGCAAAACGTCCTTCAGTCTAAAAAACTCAAGTAAAGAGCACGATTCGTATTGCTTAGTAAGGGCAAAATAGTCCACCCACTTTTATTATCTTCTCTTCCCGTCTTATTGTTCTAAGTCCATACTTGATTGTGGATATTCATGTATAAGATAGAAGAAAGAGACAATTTTCATCAAACATAATGGCAAATCGATGGTGCAGATGTGGAATCGAATTGAGCTTAAGACTTCGTGGGACGCAAGCAAATCTCGGAAGACGCTTCTTTACATGTCAACGTCATCGGGTAATTTTGCTTCACTCAAGAATCTGCAATTATATGTTGCAGTTGTTTTTTTTTGTTCTGAAATGGGTGTTTCTTGCAGCAAAATGGAGGTTGTGGCTATTTCTCCTGGTGTGACCCACCCATGTGTCCAAGATCTGTAGATATAATACCTGGACTGCTTAGATCCAGAAATGAATGTGAACAACAATTGCACCATTTGCAGAAAGAAAAGAGGATGTGCTATGTTTGGAGCTGGATTTTCGATTTTCTTTCTGGGCTTGTAGTGATGTGGGTACTGATGTAGGAATGATGTTGTAATATTGTAGTGATGTGGGTAAACATCAGTGTAGAACCAATTGTGGGATTGATGTACTGATGTGAATCGTTCATTTTGATATGTAATTGACGTTGCGGAAAACGTCCCTACCTTTGTATACATTTGTGCGTAACGTCCCTACCTTTTGGATAAACCTGTATAAAGTGTCCCTATTTTTAATTTATTATTGTGAAAAACGTCCCTACCTATTTTATTAATTGTGGTGAACATCCTTATCTAATTGTGTAACGATTGTCAACGTCCTTTATGATAACATTATACCAGGAAACCAACAGCAATCCTAACTATTACGAACACCAATCCATGATCATCAAATCTCGTTCTTTAGCGAGCATAAAATATGATTCATTGTCAAAGTAATGTGATTGTCAACATACATCATTGTCGACACAAACAACAAAAATCTGTCCCATAAAATATTCAAAAGCAACAAATGTGCAAAAGGTTTAGGCTGACAAGAAAATAAATTCCAGATTTGTCCTATGCTAATTTGGCGCTGGTGGTTGAGCCCCTTTGCATCTCCTCTTGTTGTGACCCCGTTCACCGCACTTTGTGCATGTCATCACCAGTCCGGTTCGTCTTCCTGGAACTTTTTTCCCGCCTGTATTGCTCTCTGCAGATGCAATAGGTCTTCCACTCTTTGCTTGGCTTGATGATCCCTCTTCGTTGGCCTCTTTTCTTACGGACTTTTTAGCCCTGCCTGTGACCTTTTTTGTATCTGGGTGGAGGAGAGAGAGTTGAGACCGGGATTAGGCTACGACTTGGGCCCGTTATGGGAGAAATAGATGGCGATCACGTCCTCATGTATGCCTCCTTCTTGTAGATGTCATCCACGTAATCTATGACAGTCAGGCCCCTCGAAACAACAGATGCAATGACATGGCAACAAGGAATCCCAGTTAACTGCTAAGAACGACATGTACAAGTCTTTGCTCTCAGGTCAACAGCATGGAGGACATCTCCTGCATTATGTCTGACTTGGAATTTTTGATTACCTGAATAATCTGCCCACTCCATTCTCGCCAGATCTCATCGTTCTTCTCAAGAATCTTTTGGATTCGAGGACCAACTTCGCCTTCCACTTCTCACATGCCTCCTTCCTTACAACAATTCTTTTCATCAAATACACCCGATATCCTCTAGCATTGTCGGTATAGGTTTTCTCTTGCATTGATAATGGTGTTTGTTGAATGACTCACATAGGTTGTTAAGGAGCATATCGTAGTTGGTTCACTCTACGAAATGAGATTTTGTCCAATGAGAAGCGGTGTTTAGATTCTAGCCATCCATACGCCTTGCATTTGGATCTATGTCCAACATCCTTTGCATTTGTTCAAGCCAGCGTGTGTCACCGTCGTAGCTCTTGCGGCATCCCAAAGACAGTTCTTCAACGCTATTCCCTTATGTGTTGAAGAGAAATTGTTGTAAAGATGTCTCACACAAGTTCTATGCTCTGAATGCTCGATTAATGACTCCAGAGCACTGACCAATCCTTTTTGTTTGTCAGAAATGAAGGTCCAACCGTGGCTGTTGTTCATGTTCAAATCATCCTTCAACATTGACAAAAACAACCTCCAATTCTCCCATTTTCAACCTCAACAACTACATATACAAATGGGTATATCCCATTGTTCCCATCTACCCCAACAAAGATTATCACTACCCACATACTGCTTTTAAGAAAACACCCATCTAGACCAATAACCTGCGACAACCTCGAAGGAAACCATCTTCGATGGTCAAGGAATATGTAAATCCTCTTGAACTCCCCAAAGATGCCCCTCAACCGAAAGCAAATAGTCCCAACATTTGTTCTCTTTAATTCTTCACGGTAATCCCACAATATTTTGTAATGATCTACAACACTCCCTCTAATCTTTTCTAGGGCCTTCTCTTTGCTCTGTACACTTGCCAACTTGAGATGTCACCCAAGCCATCCTTTTTACCTTTTCCATGAATGTCTTGTTGCCATGTTTGGTTCGAGATCTCCAATCGGATAAATACTTCTCACCAAAAATGTAGAGTTAACTCTGAAGTTCTTGTACACCATAGCACAAGTATGATCTTTGGTGTAAGTTTTGATAACAAAACTTGTCTTCTTGTGTTCTTTAGTCGCATACAAAACCCATGGACGGTCTCTCTTGCATATTGCTACGACTCTATCGTCATCCTTCTTATACTTAATCTCCCTATTGTTTTTTCACCGAGTGTGCGGTTATAGCGATTTAAGCACGACTTTGGACTCAAATGTCATACCTACACAATTTAAAGAGGACACAATCGGTTTAGTAGAGGGACGTGCACATAAAAGTAATAATTAAGTTAGGGATGCTTGTCGCAAAATTATGTCAATGATCAGGTTGTCTATCGCAGACATATGGAAAACGTAGGGATGACTTATGTAGACATATGGAAAATGTAGGGATGATGTGCGCAGACACATGGAAAAGGTAGGGATGATTTTCACAGACATTTTGAAAAGGTAGGGATGTTTTACGCAACTTACCTATTCTGAATCCTGGGTCTTCCAAATCTGTCTGTGGGTATAAGCATCCACTCTAGATCTCTTCCTTGAACTTGTGTCTGCACCATCATCACTTTCAACACTTTTTAACTCATCGGAGTCTCCATATTCGGTATCTGAATCCCTCATTTGTAACCCATCTGTTGTACCAAACTCGAAATCAAAATTTATTGGTTGCTGAGTGCCTTCATTCTCTTCTTCCATTTCATAGTCTGACTCTGCCAACATACCCCCCTCTTCAACTGCTATTTCTTCTTCAACACCAGCCTCCACCCCTACACCCTCTTCAACTGCTATTTCTTCTTCAACACCAGCCTCCATCCCTACACCCTCTTCAACTGCTATTTCTTCTTCAACATCAGCATCCACCCCTACACCCTCTTCATCACCAGCATCCACCCTTACTTTATCATCATCCTGGACATCATTTGTTGCAGGTTGTAATCCTATAGACTCCTCATACTGGGACCACAAATCTTCAATAGTCTCATTCAATAATTGGTCAACCCAACCAGATTCAGGGTCACCCTCATTGTGTTCTTCTATAACGAGTGCATAACATCCTTTAAATGCTTCAGATGCACATGTTGCTTGTTCATCAACTGCGGCATGAACACCCTCATTTGGAACTAGTGGTAGTGCATGAGATTGTACTGCACTTACAATATAAACCTCAACCACCCTACTCCCACCCCTGTCTCTAAGCATCTTCCTAACATCATCTTCACTCTCCAATCTCCTCAACCCTTGCCCCAAACTCATTCTCGACATTCTATAATAAAAATCCAACAACACGTCCCTACCCAGTGACCGTAAGAACAACGTTAAGTTGTCTCTTGTGAACCATGCAGGATGGATGAAATCCAAAAATAGCACTACTCCTCCTTCGTATACCACATTGTTTGTCTTATCATAAAATGTGCCTCCATGATGCACTTCAACTGTGAAATATTCTGTATTGTCGCATGTATACACACAGATTTGGCAAATGAAAAACCCAATCAGTTATCTGTGCAAAAAACACATTTTCAACTCCGTCTACACACTCATAAACACAAATCATTGTACACAACAACACATCAGTTTACACAAATCACGGTATTAAAATAAAAATAAAAACTTACGATAAGTGGGTGGATCATCTTCGGGTTGTCTGCAAATTAGAGGTAACATTTCTTTTGGTGGTCTCTGTAATGTCACCCCATACATGAAAAAAATTCCATTATCACAACCGCAATGCAAACCCGCGAAGCCCCAAACACCACCACACACAAGAAAGCCCAAAATTGAAAATGTAATAAACCAAATATAGGAGATTTGAACTCACCACAATAATGTTGTTGACGGTTCATGAGAATGCACTGCGGTAGGAAATTATACGATTAAATCGGAAAAAAAATGATGAGCGATGGCGAAAGTTCCGGACTTCCTGCGCCTTTTCATATACTCGGTTTTAAACGGAAGAGAAGATAATAAAAGTGGGTGGACTATTTTGCCCTTACTAAGCAATACGAATTGTGCTCTTTACTTGAGTTTTTTGGATTTGAAGGACGTTTTTGCAGAAATCCGGTGAGGTAAGGGTGAAAGTGCCAAAACTTCAATAGGTAAGGACGTTTTGTGCTATTTACCCTATAAATAAAATAAAATTTGAGTACTCGTAAGAAACGCTTGTAGTAAGGTATAAAAAAATATGGGAACCCCAATTCAAATGTTTTGCCCCATCAATGTAGAAAGGTGTTCACACCAGAGGTGGAGTATTGGTAGGGATAATTTTTTATTCTTTTTTTTTTCAAATTAATTTTTTTGAATAATCTTAAAGCATTTCCAATACAACCATGAATTGCACTAAAAAATATTTCACATCATCATAAAATACTTATATGGTTAAAAAAAAAGTTGAAGATGTCTAGTCACCGTCTACATTTGAACGGTGTGTTAGACATTCTCTATATATTTTCTTATTATTTGTGTATTAAATGTGTATTATTTTATTTTTTTTATAATTTTTTTTTATCGGAATATGTATTAATCATTATTTATTTACTTTTTTATAATATATCTACATTCTCTTTTGTACAATTAGATCATAATTTTTTCAATCTACGACCCATTAGAGATGATTTTCTCTTTTTTTCTATTTTATTTGTCACACAATAATTCACACAGTTACATTCAAGATGCTCTTATGTGAACTAATGACATGTTGTTAGCAGAATATTGTAGCCACATAAGCATTGCAGTTAGACTTCTTTGGTCACATAGGTAGTTTTTGGATGGATTCCTGATCAAGTGATGTAACTGAAATTTTATTCAAACTTGATTGTGAAAATGAAATTTTGCAATATTATAATGGCAAGACGTGTAAATCGAAAAAGTTAGCTAGTAATTGATGATCTGTTTGACAAAGTTTTTAATTAATATTTTAATAAATTTTAATAAAATTTGATAAATATATAATTAAAAAATTTATAAAAATTGTAAATCCCATAAAATGTGTAGTTAAAATTAATTGTTGATTTTAATCTTAATTTTTTAACAATTTTTTAGTTTTTCCAAGCAAGGATTGAATTTAGCTTGGATAAACAAACTCACGTAACGTTAAATCTTCTTTTTTTTCAATAATTTATCCAAACATTATATTTCGACATTTTACAATTTACACTTGTATTTTAATATATTTTTTCAACCGGAGAAACAACTTTAATAAGATGTAATTAGGGGCGGAGCCAGGATATGTCAAAGGGGTGGGCCGGAGGAGGGGAACCATACGGGGGCTGACCCCAAAATTTTTGAACCCATTATAATGAGAATATAATCGATGAACTGATGAATTAATCGATGAACTGATGAACAACAACATTCTAAAATTTCCAACATAACAGCAACATTCCGACAATTTCAACAACAAAAGTCAAATTTGATTCGGTGGCATCACCAAAGATCCAAAGAAATGAAATTTTTAAACAGGAAGAAATAATCACTAAATAGAACCAAAATTAACCGATGAACAGCAGTATTCCCAAAATTAAAATGTCCACAGAATTCCAAAATTTTCAACAACACATGTAAAATTTCAATTATCAGCAAAATAACAAATTTCAACATCAAGAAATAATCAATTAATAGCACCAACAGCACCATTTCTAGAAATTAAAAAATGATAAGCAAAATTTCAATAGCTAATAAACTTACTGTCATGCGAAATTAGCTCATGCGATTTGCAAAATTAGGGCTCTTGGCTTGTTGTGATTTGCGAAATTAGGGCTGCTTGCCTACTGCGATTTGCGAAATTAGAGAGCGTTGATGATTTCATGAAAATGGATGATTTTGAATGTGAAAGGGCGATGGTTATGGTTTAATCAGGAAGAAATGGTCATTGCTTTTGTGAAAATGTTTCGTGGCCGTTTGAAAATGAATTTCAACGTCAAAGGTCGATGGTTTGAGAAATGGTCGATGGTTTTGTGGTCTCAAACAATTATTGGGTTTGGGTTTGGGGTGGCGGGCTTGGGCCAGGGGTGGGCCTTCAACAATTTTTTTTTTTTTTTAAAGTACATATTACATGTGGTCCAAGTGTAGTCACATTTCACTCTACCTCAACTCCATACTAACATACTAGTAAGACTTCTTCTATTACATCCAGGGCGGATTTCACATTTGGCCGGGCCCGATTAGGCCCGACCCTAAATCCGCCCCGGATGTAATAGAAGAAGTCTTACTAGTACGTTAGTATGGAGTTGAGGTAGAGTGAAATGTGACTACAATAAATAACCATTGTCTTACTAATTAGTCATTATATACACAATACCTCTTTAATACAATTTATTAGAGTAATTGCACACATTTAAGCAATTAAGCAATTATTCAATTATATGGAATACGTTCAAGTTTATTAAGTGCACATTTGGATAATTTATATTATTCATTGTCCTGTCTAAACATGGATGAAAGGTTCTGTGATAGAGTACACAATGCAAAACATGCATATAAGTTGCAAAGAGAATAAATGTACCCATGGCTTGAGAAAAGAAAATAAAAGACTTACAGCCTAGATTTGGCCAGGATGCCACATGGGCTTGCAGGCCCAACAAGGAGTGTCGTGTCATTTGCTCATGTTAAAAGTGGTAGTTTCAGCCCCACATGGCACTAGAGGTCATCGCTTATCCTCGACTACGTTATACCAATCGAATTTCTGGGGTGGCCTTCGGAACCACAGTGAATCCCATCTAGGACAATCCTTTGTCAAAGTCCATTGGGTAGTCCGACATCTTAGACGAAATTCCAGTCCCAATTGGAGAGATAATTTGATAAAAGATTATTTCTGATCAACAAGAAAACCTCCATATGTCAATTCCTAAAAAATCAGCAGCATAAACTTGGAGATTGACGAGGATAAGGGGAGAGATATTGGGGATCACAATCAATTCGGGATAAAACTTAAATCCACAATGAAAGAGAATCCAATCAGGTAACTAATTGATTGCTATCATTACCCGACTAGGGTTCTCACTCTATAAATACTTGACTCCTTTCTCGTCCAAAGGTACGCATTATTCTCTACTCAAAACTTTGGTCAAACTTTTGCTTGTTTGTTTCTTCCACACCCAAAACATCTAATATTATCTTGTACCGGTAGTTGACTTGACTGTTGGAGCCTCGATGGTCGTCAACCCATCTTTTTCTCTAGCAATCTTGGTGCCTAAC
Organism: Forsythia suspensa; assembly: GCA_023638005.1. NCBI lineage: Eukaryota > Viridiplantae > Streptophyta > Magnoliopsida > Lamiales > Oleaceae > Forsythia > Forsythia suspensa. Next base: position 17,190,741 of record CM042667.1, read on the forward strand.
GGTGTCCAAGTGTGCACCTAACATATAAATTGGCAGATGAGTGACTGGAGATCTGTTGATACGTGGTAGTTCATTTTTGGAGGTCAATAGATTGGCGTCGTCTATGGAAAATTGAATACGTCATTCTGCTATAAAGACATTTTTCAGTGGTAAATTTGTGTGTTCTTGATTCCCTACCGGAAGGCTATGGCGCCCAAAGAAAGGCGATGATCGAGCGGTTTGGACACTAGCAAGTTTCCATCAGAGAGTAAATGTAACCACAACCAATGAAGCCCTTCGAGATCTGGCTTTGTGGAAAGCAATTGATCTAAGGATGTTTTGTCAAGGCCTAGTGGAGGCAACCCTCAAAACTAGTACGCGAGGCCCTCAAATGACCAGCACCATGGGAGAAATCCTTTCGCGCGAGAAAGGAGACTCACGGGGTCCATAAGCGTCTTCGACATGCCCGGTGTTCGACATGCCCGGTGCAGAATTCTCTAGGATCTTTCCTTGCAACCCCAGCAACCATCACAGTGGACACAACGAGATCTGGCAACAAAAGAAGAAAAGAGCCTCGTGCTACGAATGTTAAGTCTGAGGACGAAAGATCAGTATATTCCTGCGACTAACCTCATGTTTTCCAAAGAAATGAAAGATAATGAGCTATCCATATGTTTTAAAATGCCTCCCATGGACAAATACAATGGACAAGGTGATCCTAAGGACCACATCAATGTCTACAAAATGAATTTCCAAAGCTACAATCCCACGATAAAATGTAGGAATTTTGATACCATGCTTGTCTCTAATGAAAAGTGTTGGTACAATAAACTAAAATCGAAAAGCATGAGAAGATGGCCTCAATTGAAACATGAGTTCATTAATACTTTCATAAGCAACTGCACAACTGTAGCGAACATGGCTCAGCTAAGTGATATTAGACTAAAAGAGGATAAATCCATGAAGAGTTAATTCTAGAGATTTAGTAAAGTGATTAACAAAATTGAAAACATCTAGGATGAAAACGCACTAGATGCATTGATGACCAGGCAGCATACGCGAACCCTTTTTTGGAGAGATGTTTAAAATAGAGAACCAAAGACATATACGCAGCTTGTCGATCTCATCTAGAGACAGATCTTCTCAGAGAAAATGATAGAGAATCGAGAAAAGGTTGAGAAAGAAAAAAAGAATTGTTATCGTTGTGAGGGTCACCACTCTCTGGGGCCCACCATGACTACTATAGAAGGATTAATTGGATAGAAACCAGCCCAAGCTAGGTGTCCATGGCGATGGCCGACTCCTCCGTCACCCGTCCTATGCTCCAAAATTTATAGGATCCACCGAACTGGGGACCACGACATTGAAGATTATCCCAATGTGAGAGAGTTAATTCATCGCATAGGCCAACCTCAAGGGACAAGACAAAGGGCGCCTAGAGACAGGTGGGGACCTCCCAAAGATAGTGGAGGCCCCTAGCCCCGATGCAAAGAAGACCACCCTTGCAACAGCAACAGGGACAACAAAAATAGTGCAAACCAACATCGGCAAGATCGTCTTGCAGATGTGGCCCATGTTCACGAGATCAGCACAATCATTGGAGGACCTCATGGTGGAGACCATACACTGAATGCGCGAAGAAATTATGCAAAAGCAATAGAAAAGAAACCATTAAAGAGTTGGCCGATTCATGGACGCCGACCTAGGGCTCTACCAATCACTTTCATAGAAGATAATGAGGTCAGATCGCATTGCAACGCACTTATGATTCACACCATCATCGTCTGCAATGGGCTTGGTAGGATACTAGTCGATGATGGTAGCACTGTGAATATAATGCGCCTTTAATCATATGGTGGTAGACCACAAACTGACCTCAATCCCAAAGCAGCTGTTTGGATTCACTAGCAAAAGCGTCATTCTGTGAGGATGGATAATCCTTGTCGTAGAAATGGAAGAGTCATCGCGCACCCTCAGAAATTTTATGAAATTTTTGGTGGTAGACACTTGATCAGCCTATCATAGAGTTTTCAGCAGACTCACATTGAAAGACTTGCAGGCCGTCACATCAATTCATCACATGGAAATGAAACTTTTAACCCCAAGTGGCGTTTCAGTAGTTTGAGAAAACCAAAAAGAGGCTAGGTCCTATTACACGAACGTCCTCTGAAAGTTGGCACCTCACAAAGAAGCGAGTCCATTAGTTACGATGGTTGACACTCCAATGGTGGGGCATGAGAAAAACAAGAAGAGATGGTCCTCGACGAGAGTCTTGACCCTCGAATCACCGAAAAAGGAGCTTGAGACATTTTTCGTAGACCTTTTAGATCAAACTAAGGTGTTACATTTAGGGAGTGCCCTAGAAGATATAATGAAAGAGAAAATGAAACAGTTCCTGCTAGTAAATCTGGATGTCTTCAAATAGAAAAATATCTAGTTATAGATTGGATTGCATGTCAGCTGTGCTTCAAAAGACCAATAAAAACAAAGCAATTATTCATCTATGGGGAGCCGAGCACCCAAAAAATCACTCCTTTTAAATCTCTTATCAAAGGTCATAAAATTTATTTTGCTAGTGCCAAAAAGAAATGACTTTGCAGGAGCAAATGGATTTTCGTCTTTTTTGATTTCAAGTATTATTCTCCCTATGCACATAAGAGAATAGCTGTATGAGATGAAAATCTAAATACATTTTTTTAAGTGCCATTTAAATAAAAATTAAGAGATTACTCATTGTTATAGCTGGATGTGAAAGACATCTATAGTTCATAATGAATCCGTGCTTTCCTATTCATTCATATTCATTAGGAATTTCTTTACTAGAAAATATTTTTTTTCAAAATGAAGAAAAATAGATAGGTTAAAGATATGTTAAAATCAACTAAACAAAAGAAAAGAAGAATATGATTTTTTTTCTATTAACTGGTCAACCTCGATAAAAATACGGCTAATTTGAATTGAAGAGTAACCTATGACACTGGGGAGTTGCGCTTTTATCTCGCCTCCGCTTCGCGGATGGGACAAGGGCAAGCTTGATCTTTCTCCCGGATGAACCATATAGCCAAGAAAAAACTATGAACAAGAATAGGAAAGCTTGCCCCACCCATGAGTAAATATTTCATAGCCTCAATAGACCGTACATCTTTCTTGGTATATCCAGATAATAGGTCAGCATAAGAAAATCGAAAATACCTTTTATCTCATACTACTCTCTTGATACATAATCAAATCTTTTGAAAAAAATGATACAAAAATTTTGCATATCGAATTCGAAGTACCATGCTATTATTACTTAATATTCATATGGTGAAGACATAGTCTTCTTTTTTCTCTCAAATAATAAAAAACCTCATTGGCACCAAGCGTGAGGGAATGCTAGACGTTTGGTAATTTTTCCTCCAACAAGGAGAAAAAAATGTGCAAAAGTTCTATTTGCCTCTGCCATTTTATGAATCTCTTCCTTTTTGTGTTTGGCATTGCCACTTGATAAGTGTATTTTGTGCACTTATTTGAACCTTTAAACTAAGCTTTTATCCCGTCATTTTATTGATTTTTTATTTAATTTATTGTATTATTCTTCCTATTTTAGTTTTGGACCCGTTTATAAGTAATTGGAGAAGAATTGGCGGAAAGAGCAACAATTTGGTGAAATCAACGAGTAACAAAATGCACTTCTCCCCACTCCCTTTGGCAACATCCACTTGATTCATAGATAGAGTTTTTCTCTTTCCACTTTTCATTTTCTTTCATCAAAACTGCCTTCCTCACACTTATTGAATGAACTTTTTTTTATGAAATATCTATTTATGAAAATTTGCCTATGCATCAACTAAACTACCCTAGAAGAATCCTTAGTCAACATATCATAAGGTTTTTCCTTTCCAATCTGGTTCATGGGATAGAAAGAAAAATGATTATTTTTCTTAGGGGTTAATTGATGATTAAGTATTATTTGTTAGTTCTATATGCATTTTTTATTTTCATTTGTCTACCCATCTTTTGGGAAGTTTTTTTTTTTTTTTTGACATTTTAATTTGAAATTAAAACGATAAAAATTCTAATTTTTGCTTAATATATTTATCTTAGAGATAAGAATAACTTAGAAATAAGAAAAAAGATAAAAGAAATGGTCGATATTCAATCTTTTGTCTTTAAAAAAAATCTAAATAGTAGAAGGGCTGATGTAGCCAAGTGGATTAAGTCAGTGAATTGTGAATCCACCATGTGCGGTTTCAATTCTTGTCGTTCACTTGGGAGCTCATGTTTTCATGTTCTATTTCACTCTCTAGTGGGGTTCTTTTCACCCTTCCCTCATACTACTATTTCACTATCGATCACCCAGGAGTATTTAACCACGCTCTATGGATACTTAGTAAGAAGGGCCTTAAAAAGCCCATACTATTTCCATACCAACTCAAGATATACTTATTGGACTCTATGTATTAACGAGCGGGAACCGTCGAGGTATTTTTGTAAATAGGTATAATCCATGGAATCCTAGAAACTCTCAAAATTCGAAGTATGGTTCGCTTTGCCAATTTAGCGGGATCTTATTCGACAACTTCACCCATAGCTTGCAGTTTATTTCTCTTAGAACTTTTAACTTTTGGATAGCCACTATCTTACACAGTCTCTCGGCTTCCAAGTCAAGGTCCACAACTGATAGCTTTCGTTGGCCTGCATGGAGTCCTTTCAACATTTTAATCTACTTTTCTTTCTTCTTTTATAGACGTGAAAGCATAAGAACTCAATGGGATTCTCTTCTTTGTTTGTCTGATTCGAGGGAAAAATGCCCGTTGGGTTCTTAAAAATCAGAGTCTTTTTTCGTCTAAATGACAAAGTGGATTTCCTTTTCTGCTGTTTCAAAAAACTTTTTTCTGATGATGTTTTTGAAAAATGAACTTCATTGATTAATTATTCAAAGGTTCAATGTGACTATTGTCACTTCGGCCAGCACACAAGATGAGACTTTACCATCGTGGAGCGAATTTTTGCAAACAGATGAGGGAGAAACTCAGTAAGATGTTGGAGAAGTGAAATATACGCGATCAAAAACGTAGATTGCTCATGGCTAAATATGAATTGAGATGAAAGCTTTATAAATGCTTTTGTAAAGATCCCAATCTTCCTAGTGATATGCGGGACAAACATGACAAATAGTCAATTTTGAAAGAACTTTTGTCAACCTCTTTCAGTTATGAATCAGAGAAGAACTTGTATCGATCGTGATCCAGACCTCAATATCGACTTTTTGTCTAAGATCAAAATTGAGAATTTTCCAACCCAAACAATGGATCTAATTGTGCTTCACGCTCCAAATTTTTTATGATTTAATTTATCTTTATTGGGTGAAACAGAGGATATCTCGATCGGTGGAGAGAACAGAAAAATCCCATATGACCCAATATATCTGACAAGTCGCACTATACATATTCCGCTCGATATGACCTATCTCTCTCTCCAGGACTTCAAAAATGTACTTTTGGAACATCAATATGCATGAATTGAAAGAAAAAAGAACTAAGTGCTATATTTCACTTTGATGTGGAAACGTGACAACATTATTTTATTGTCTTTATAATATTAGTTTTGTGTTGAAGTAATATTTATCTAATCTGATCGATTGCGTAAAGCCCTCGATAGCAACATAACCGGGGAAAGTATACAAAAAAGACAGCTCTTTTCTATTATGTTAGTATTTTCTATTATATTAGATTAGTATTAGTTAGTGATCCCGGCTTAGTGAGTCTTTTCTTCCGTGATGAACTGTTGGCACCAGTCCTACATTTTGTCTCTGTGGACCGAGGAGAAAAGGAGCTCGGTGTGTACATGAGAGAAAAGGATTTATTGCTGCTGTTTGTGCTTATTTACCGTACTATGATGAGCGAGCTTGCTCGTAGTTATTGATTGCATACTGTTTTGCTGCTCGCATACGAATCGAGCGATCAAGCAATTCTAAACATTAACATAGAATGACGTATTTATTATTAATGGTTGACGAACTACTTATTTGTGTATGGTTACATTAAGATTTCAATCTCGCCTACAGGCAAGGCATATCTCATCTCTTGTATCTGGAAAGAAAGTCATATTTCTCCTCTTACATTTATGCGTCTATTTGAGCGTATTCAGTCTATGTTTATTCTTCTGCCTTTGACTTATTTTGATGCTTCATTTGATGATTACTCTAACTCCGCTTTATAAAGGGTCAGTCAGCCAGTTGAGCTAGCTTAAAGCTCAAATAAATTCCTCCAGATAGACAGGCATTACTTGAATACTACTGCGGGTACATGTGAAGAAATAATCAAAGGGGCTATATTTTCTAGAGAATTGGGAGTTATACATCCAATCTGTAATTGGAATGTACACGCGGTAGAAAAACACTATCATTATGATAATGTACACGCATTAGAAAAATTACACCAATCCATTGAAATATTGGTATGCTACAAGTGAATATTTGCGACAAGAAATGAATCCTAATTTTAGGATGACTGACCCCTTTAATCCAGTTCATATAATGTTTATCTGGAGCTAGATGAAATGCATCTCAGGTACATCAATTAGTAGGTATGAAAAGATCTTCGATGAGTTTCACGAGCATAGTGAGCAAAGCAAATATGGAGGAGAAACCATATAATCACATACACCATCACCATCTTCAAATAAAGTATTTTATACGATAGCACCATGAATAGCATATAGCAAAGCAGCACCCAATACATCGGCAACTTCCATTATATGAAATGGATTTAATGTCTAATTATGAATCCTTGAAAATGAGGATGAATCGAAATATAGCTGCTATACCAAAACTAGGTGCAAAGAACCAACTAGACTAACCTAGTAGATAAATTAGGAATACGGAAACAAAAACAACAATTGGACTAGATAATACGATTGCATTATAAGGTCCTAATTGAATAGATCGAACAAGATCGAATTGACGTGATCTGATCCTTGGAGATGAAACAACTTCTGACCCTGGCCCCGGCTTAACCACAGAAAGATTTTTTCAGTATAATTGGAAGACTGCTATTGAATTAGTGCTTTCAAAGGGGTCTTTTCGTGACTCCATTGCTATTGATAAGGGCTGCTAGCCTCTTGTTAGTTGCTTTTTCTGTCTAGGATTCAACATTCTTGGATTAGGCTTTACTAGGTTTCTCTCTTTAAGTGTTAGGGCAATGCTAAGGCATTGGTTGACTTTCTTTTTATTCTAAGAGTTGGAAGCGAATGAACTGACGATCTTCTCGATTTTGCATTGTCTTTTGCTTCTCGTGCGTTTAGTAAGGACCACAAACACAAATAGCTTTTTGTTAAGAGAAAAGAAATAAAGAAGTTCCTAATGACAACTAATATGTTGAAGCAGAGCGGGACATGAAGGAGCCTCTAAACAACTTGATGAATTGCCTCAAGTATGCTTTTCTAGCTTTTTGAGTTTCTATTATGAGCCAGCCTTTTCTGATCATAGTTCACCGGCATAGGCAGGAGAAAGAGAAGAAATACAATCTCTCTGTTATTCGTACCTAAGTAAAGTATGTTGTCACTTAAACGGTAGAAAGTTGTCCTTGCCATTGAAATGAGTGTCGATGCTTAAATAAAGTCATCACATCAGTCCCAAGAGTTTATGCCGTCGATTCGATGCCATCTTTGTCTACTATTAATTCATAAAAAGATGCCAATGACTCCCAATGAGAGCCCTTCCTTACATTCTCGAGCATCAATCCCATTCGGGGTTTGGATTCCATTAGTAATGAGAATTCAGAATATCACTCATTGATTAATCAAAGAGAGATTCAACAACTAAAAGAAAGATTGTTTTTTTTTTTTTTGGGATCCTTCCTTTCTTCAAACAGAAGGAATAGAGATAGAATCAGACCGATTCTTGAAATGCCTTTCTGGATATTCCTCAATGTCCCTAACTATTCATGGAATCCGCTTCCGGAAGAAATCGAAGATTTTCTTGGCACTCAAATTGTCGTATCGGCGATAAAAGAAAATGTGTTGATGGAAATATGTTAATATTAGCTTTTGAGGGAACGATGAAATTGTACTTGAATGTTCTTTCTGCTAGTCCCGATCACTGGATTTCAAAAACTTTCAATTGAATTTATTCTTTCAATTGGTATTTTTGTATATCTTCCTATTTTACAAAAATTGAAATTTAGGTAAATGCTTTCTAAACATATGTATAAAAATAACATATTCCATTTAGCTCATTCATGCTTACTATAAATAGTTATATTGGTTTTTTACTAGCGGCTTTAACTATAACTTCAGCTCTATTTATTGGTATGAACAAGATACGACTTATTTGAAATTTATATTTGAAAGAAAGAATTCCTAGAAGAAATCTTTATGTGAGATTTGGTGTATTCTATAGTTACTTATTGCGTAAATTCTTGGTCATTGAGATTCACGTCAATTTGGATTAATATTTAGGTATAGATATTACCATTTTTTTTCCTTTTCAAAATTGAAATGATTGAAGTTTTTCCAAATATTTAAATTATGTTTAAATTTTTTATATTTTCTTCGGGTTGCTAACTCAATGGTAGAGTACTCAGCTTTTAAGTGCGGCTAGAATCTTTTACACATTTAGATGAAGCGAGGAATTCATACATATCATCGGTAAAGTTTGGAAGACCTGACTAATTCTGAAAAGGAATGAATGGAAAAATAGCATGTCGTATCAATGGAGAGTTCTGAGTCTATTTCATTTTTATCGGATCGGTACAAAACCCTGTTCGAATTCTTGGAACAGAACAAAAGAAAAGTTGGGTCAAAGGAATAAATGGATAAGGCCCTATGGCTTCAATTAATTATGGGAAAGAAAAAGCAATATGTTTTTCCTTATCCTTTACATGCGGTACCCTTGCTTACTTATCGGTCCCGTAATCTACTATCTGATTGAAAACTACAGCCCAAAGCTCAGTCTAAGTTCAAAGAATTTATTAGAAATTGGTCCTTCAGTCTTAGCTCCAGCAGCTTCAGGAAGGACTGGAAGCGTGACAAAAGCAAGTTGAGCTCTTTCTTTTTTTTTTATAGAAAAAGATTGTATAAAGGAAACCCAAAGGTTGTTTCCGTCCTGCTCTTTCTGAATTCAAAGAAGGAAGAGAGTAAGGGCCGAACCTATCTAATGGACCACCATGACTGAGTCTGACTTAAGAATGGAGTAAGGTCCCCACCTTTATTCCCCTTGAGCTAAGTAGCTTTCTGACCTGATTGAGCTGACCATGCCCGAAGTCATTACCTTAACCGCGATGATGGTGATGTCAAAAGCAGGGCTAGTGACTGGAGTGAAGTCGTAACAAGGTAGCAAACTCCTTCTTGTTCTTCTCCATATCCAAGCCAAAGGCGCGCATCCAGATATTGAAAGCGATGCCACCGTAACCACTAGCTTGACAGAAGAGAATAAACTAAACTATAAGTAGTATTTTCATTAACTGGAACACTTGACCAGTTCTACTACCTTTCAACAAATAGGTTTGGTTCGGGATTAGGGACAAGGTCTGATGCCTATCTCGCAGCGATCGCTTTAGGAGCATCACAGAGGAAGAAGATAGAAGGGTAACCTATGACACCATAGAGTTATATTTTTATCCAGCCACCACTTCGCAGATGGGACGAGGGCAAGAGTTGAACACGTCGCGCTCTATGTTTTTCTCCCGCTTTCCCTATAGTAAAAGATTAGCTTGTACCTCATGTGTCCAGGGATTCCTGGGGCATGAGTTAAGCATATAGTTGATTGCTCTTTCTTTCGATGTTGTGTTTTGTAGTCTCTCTCTGTATGGCGTGCAAACCAAGAAAGTGTGCAGTTATGCTTCGGATGCTTCGCCATAGAATAGATCGACCCAATTTACCTTCTTTTTCGGGGCTTTCAAAGAACTTAAATTTCATTAATTGATTTTTCTCTCTATCAAGGTGATTACTGTCATCTAGAACTTGGCTACTATTCTTCTAATTGCGAAATGTAGGATTTTTATCTACATCATTCTTATTTTTTGAAGCCTAAATAAATAGTGGGGGTCCATATGTAAATAAAATATCTTCTTCAGGAGGATAATGAGCCAAAAGTTTGGAAGGAGTTTAGTCTAGAGCAAATAAGAGCAATAGCATGTGCCCATAAGAATCATAAAGAAGCCAATGTACAAATAGGAAGTACATTCCGTTTTGTTTCCCACCCTAGTCTTTCGCAACACTTCAGGTTTACTTCTTTTTTTAGGTCTCAAGATAGCATATTTTTATTCTTGAGAACAAGGGTAGCTAATCACAGGGTAAGGAAAATGTTTAAAAGATATTACAAAGTTTAAATTTGTATATAATTCATGTTACAAAAAACCCAAATGAGGGGAGTCCAAGATGTAGAGCTGGTGGAATTCTCTTCATGAATAAATACGGGTTTCCTAAACATATAACAAAGGGTACGTAGAACCTTTCGATAAGGAAAATAGAAATGAATGAGAGTAGTTTTAAAAGAGAAAGGAGTTGGAGCTCCCCTCCAAAATAGGATTCCACGTGTCCCATGCTACTCGGGTCAGAGCGTAAGCTAGTGATACTTTCGGCTACTGGACTTTCTCTATCTAAGGTGCAGCATTCGTGCTGTTTCGCCTAACAGCACAATATTTGTATAACCAATAGATTCACAGACGACGGAGACGAAGCGAGCAATCATCCATGAGGTTGATTTACGATCAGCAATCTCATCGGTGTAGTAAGCCTTAATAATGTTCGTAGATCAGTCGAGAATACGTGTGACTAGTTCGGGGTTAGTGTGTATGTCTGTTAATGTTCACAAGGAACTACCTGAATGCAAACAATTGAACTTCGCCGTTATTACTTATTCACAAATTGGATTTGAACCAATACCTGACACTCCAAGATACTAAAAAACCATATGGACTTGACAATCCACTCATACCTTCAGGAAAATAAGTACTGCAGAACATGTGCGGGCCTCTTTTAATGGAAAAATCAAATTCAATGAGGATTTGGCTCATCCGACACGTACACGTCATGGACATCCCGCAAAGAGCATCCATAAACCGGTTACTGGCACAAATAACATAAAGAAATGTAACCAACATTTACTAGAAAAAGCAACCTCAAAGATTTGGGACCAAAAGCAATTAGTGGTGACCATTGAATAAGTTTCTTCAGCTTGAAGTATTATGGTGGGGTGGGGTGGGGTGAAAAGAAACGGCCCTAAATAAAGAAATTTTCTCACTTCTTTGTTACCAGGATCGACCAAAAGCCATGATGTCTCAAAAAAGGCCATAGAGAAACTCTTTTTTATTCCTTTGTTTTGAACTTCGTGAAGAACTCCATTCTAACTCTCCCTCGTACGAACAAAAAAGTGGGGTTGCGCTCTAGTTGTACACTCTCTTCGTTCTACGAACCTTGTTGATTTTGAACTTCGTTCGCGAAGGAACCGAACTTTTGAAAATTTCATTTCTGAACAGAAAAGTCGTTTGCAAGTAGTGTTTGATCGATTATGTATTAATCAATATTTGATTGATTGGTATGATGTTATCGACAAAAACAATTTATCTAAGCCACTTCGTTTATTTTTGTCCAAGTCACTTTTTTTTTTTCCATGTTGCTTTTCTTTTTGTCTAGCTCACTTTTTTTTTTTCGAGTGAGTTTTGGAAATATCTCCATTCATAGGTCCGAGATCCACATCTATGAAGTGAAAGATAGCGTGTTCAATTGTTCGTCGTATAGTTTTTTTGCTGGCCAATTGGCAGCAAACTATCACTACCAGTTCATTTTCTTTCTTCGGTCAGTCATTCCCAGCAAGCAATCAAGCATCAGTAATACCTCTAAGAAATTATTCCATCGATCATAATCCCCTCTAGATCTAGGAATAGCGACATGTACTAAATGCCTTGTCCAAGTGAAGGAACTTACGCCGAAGAGTCCTGACAATTGATGATTCAGACAAGATTCGACATTTTTAAACCACGAAACACTCGGTTTCCATTTCGATTATAGGTGTAACCAACATGTTAATAAGAATATGGTAGAAAGAAATAATATAAAAAGAGCTCCAGTATAGAGATCTTCATTAGTGTGTAAATCGATTGTATACCACCACTGATAAACACCAGAATAAGCGATATTCACTTAGCCAAGAGCATTCCTTCGAGTAAAAGCTTCCACATCTGGTTTAAGGAAATGTTTTCTAAACATATGTATAAAAATAACATTGCTTTCTTCTAGATGGAAAGAGTGCTTGAAGAGCCCTCCCCGTCTGACGAGCCTACTATTGCTTTGTTAATTAGTCTTTTGTGCACCTAGTAAATGTTGTACTAGACATGAGTTCTCTGCCATCTTCACCCCAGCCCCTACTAACAGTACTGCAGAAGAAGCTGCAAGATGATTTGTAAAAGATGATGTAAAGTACTAGGGCATACCCCGGACCATCATCAGTGATAGGGACCCTAGGTTCACTGGGAGGTTCTGGACAGAAGTGTTCAAACTCCTAGGGTCCAAGCTCAACTTCTCCACAAGCTTCCACCTAAAGTACGAGCTTCGTCCTTAGCCCGGAACTCATCGAAATCAAATTATTCCTATAAAATCTCTCACGGGAATCGTTTAAAGCATAACAGAAAACTGAAAGAAAAAATGGTGCCCCTGAGACAAACAATTGATGCCAACTTATTTAATGCATCCTTTCACAACTCTTCATGTTGTTAAAAAAAACCTTTTCAAATCAGCTACCATGAGAGGAGCTGTGAGGGGAGGGGCATAAAGATTGAAAGATTCGCACCAGGTGCCCACAACCAAAATGTAGAATTTTTGCCACTAAAATACATATTACTTTTTTTCCATTAAACTGAAGTTTTAATATTTCTTTTCTTATTTTTTGGAAGGAATAAAGATTCTTGAGTTTTTCCAAACGTGTCTTTAGGTTGACTTCGTTAATTACAACATAGTGATTAATTCACCACATAGATGTTGTTAAACTGTTGAGCCTAATTTGTTGCGCTCTATATTTCTATTTTCTTATTAAATGATTTTTTCAAAATTTTGTCTTTATAATTGGGTTGCCCTATAATGTCATTATAACTGGAGAACCTTCATTATGTTATTATATATAGGACTAATCTCTTGTAAATAATATATCATCATTCATTATAGTAAATTACTATAGCGGTTGAAGACATGATGTAGTCTCACATTGAAGCGAACTTGTATAAATTATTGTGCTCTTTATTTTTGCCATTTATTTATTGCTCTAATTCTAACAATTGGTAATCGAACAAGGTTCTGATTGAGAGTGATGGCTGGCGATGATGGAGGTCAACACTCAGAATTACCAAGTTTGATGGTGTGAATTTTACATTTTGGAAGATGTAGAGAGGAGATTATCTTTACAGTGAAAAGATGCACCAGCCGTTGGATAAGAAACCAAAAACTATGAAGGATGATGAATGGAACTTTCTTAATCGACAGATGTTTGGAGTATAACACTATCGAAGAACGTTGTTCATAACGTTGCAAAAGAGAAAACCACTACAAAATTGATGAAGGTATTATTTGACATGTATGAGAAGCGTACAATAAAGTTCATCTGATGAAAAAGCTATTTAATCTAAAGATCGTAGAAGATGTTTCGATGGTACAATATCTTAATAAATTCAACACAATCGTCAATCAATTGGTCTCTGTGGAGATTATGTCTAAGTACGAGGTTCGTGCCCTAATACTCTTGGCCCCACTACCGTATAGTTGAGAGTCTCTAAAAGTGGTTGTCAGCAATTCCATGGAGAATGTGTAATTGAAACTTAATGATGTTCGAGATGCAATTCTTGCTGAAAAAGTTCATATGAAAGATGATGAAGAAGTCTCGGCATCCAATTCCACCCTAAATGTCGAAAATAGGGAAAAAGGTTGTGAAAAGAATTCCAACAGGGTAATAGTAGACAAAAGTCGAGGAATGACATAAGCAAGTCCAGAAATGGATAGGGTGCTGAATGTTAGAATTGTTGTAAGTTTGGTCACCTGAAGAGGAATTGCAGAATACCTAAGAAGGATGAGGAAAAGAACAATAATGTTGTAAATGTTGCGACTTAAGAGGTACAACATGCTTTACTCTTGTCTGTTTATAGTTCTATCAATTATTGAATGATGTATCGTGGGGCTTTCTTTCACACCACTGCACACAGTAAGAACATGGAGAACTATGTTGCTCAAAATCATGGAAAGGTATATCTCACTGATAGAAAACCTTTGGACATCATTGGTATTGGTGATGTCAAAATGAGGGTGCTAAATGGGTCTTTGTGGAAAATTAACAAGGTGAGACACATACCAAAATTGATGTAAAATCTAATCTCAGTTAGATAGTTTGATGATGAAGGGCACAGTGTAAATTTTGGTGCTGACCATTGGCAAGTAACGAATGGAGTCATGGTTGTTGCACGAGGAACCAAAATGATAACTCTTTACATGACTATCAGTCCCGAAGATACAGTTGCAGTCGCTGAATCTACTGCTGATATATGGCACTATAGGCTCGAACACATGAGTGAGAAGGGAATAAAAGTACCTCAGTCTAAAGAAAAGCTGCCAGGGTTAAAATCTATTGAACACAGTCTGTGTGAGGCTGTATTTACGAGAAGCAAAAAAAGGCGAGTTTCTCAAAATTTGAAAGGAGCCAAAGGTAAACAAATTAGAATTGGTTCATACAGACGTTTGGAGACTTTCTACTATTACTTTCCTTGAATGTTCCAATTATTATGTGACGGTTATTGATGATGGAAGTAGAAAGGTATGTGTCTATTTCTTGAAAAATAAATTTGATGCCTTTGATGCTTTCAAGAGATGGAGATCGATGGTTGAGAGTGAAACAAGTTTAAAGGTGAAGTGCTTGTATTTAGAAAATAGAAATGAATAATTAGATGCAAATTTTTAGAGATATTGTACAGGGATCAAGATGAAGAAGACTATTCTAGGTAAACCTCAATAAAATCGTGTAGCTGAGAGGATGAACAAGACTCTAAATGAGCGTGCAAGGAGTATCAAATTATATGCAGGAGTGCCAAAGATGCTCTAGGTAGAGGTCGTCAGCACTGCGGCATATTTGATCAACAGAGGTCCTTCAACACCGTTGGACTCTAAAATACCAGAAGAAGTTTGGAGTGGAAAAGAAAACTTTTTCTTCTTAAAAGTGTTTGGTTCTGTTTCTTATATTCACATTGATTCTGCTTCTAGAAGTAAACTTGATGCCAAGTCTAAAAAGTGTTTTTTTATTGGCTTTGGTGATATGGAGTTTGGTTATCGTTTATGGGATAAGCAAAGTCACAAGATTATCAAGAGTAGAGACATAATTTTCAATGAAGCAGTCTTGTATGAGGACATATTGAGAACAGACCCTGAGTGTACAAGTCATGAAGTTAAGAATCCTGAGATGATTCCATTGCAGTGATTGAGCCAGAGAATGCTAACAGTGAAGATCAAGGAGATATAGCTCCATAAATGCACCTGAACACCCATGTGACTCATGTCAGGAGATCTAGCAAGACTATCAGACCACCACAAAGATACTCTCTTTTGTTGAACTATATATTGATCACTGAAAGAGGTGGACCATAAAGTTATAAAGAAGTCGTAGAGGTAGATGAATCAATCAAGTGAGAGTTAGCCATGAAGAATGAGATGGATTCATTGTTATCTAATCAAACATGGAAATTAGCTGAGTTACCAAAAGAGAAGACGACTTTGCAAAATAAATGGGTTTATCAAATAAAAGATGAACATGATGGCAACAAGTGATACAAAGTAAGGCTAGTTGTAAAAGGGTTTCAGCAAAAGGAATGCATCTACTATACAGAAATATTCTCTCACGTGGTTAAATTAACCACTATTAGAATAGTACTTGGATTGGTGGCAAATGAGAACTTGCACTTCTTCATGGTAATTTGGAGGAAGAAATGTACATGATGCAGCCACAGTGTTTTAAAGTATAGGGAAAAGAAAAACTAGTGTGCAAATTTTAAAAGAGCTTGTATGGTCTTAAACAGGCTCCAAGACAGTGGTATAAGAAGTATGACAGTTTTATGTGTACCAGTGGGTTCTAGAGGTGTCAGCAGATCATTGTTGCTATGTGAAGAGTTTTGGAGACTCTTATATAATCCTACTACTTTAAGTTGATGATATGTTGATTGCATGTGCTTGCAAACAAGAAATTGATAAACTGAAAAATGAGTTGTCCAAAGAGTTTGCAATGAAGGATCTGGGTGCTGCAAAACAAATCCTTGGAATGAGAATTATTAGGGACAATGATGTATTAATGCTGTCATAGGAAGAGTAAGTAATGAAGGTGCTGAGCAGGTTTAACATAGCTAATGCAAAACCGGTTAGTACTCTCTTGGTTAGTCACTTCAAGCTATCTAAGAAGTAGTCGACTTCTACAGAGGAGGATGAAGCTCACATAGCCAATGTACCTTATGCTGCTGCTATTGGTAGTCTTATGTATGCTATGGTATGTACCATACCAGACATAGCACATGCATTAGGAGTTGTGAGTAGAGACATGAGCAATCCAAGTAAGCAGCATTGAGATACAGTAAAGTGGATTCTTAGATACTTGAGAGGCACTACAGATTCAGCCTCGTACTTTAACAAGTTAGACCTGAGACTATAGGGGTATGTAGATGCAGATATAGTAGGAGATATTAATGGCAAAAAGTGTATTACTGGATATGTATACACATTGGGTGGTACAACAGTCAATTGGGCTTTTAAATTGCAAAAGATAGTTGCTTTCTCCACTACTAAGTCAGAATATGTTGCTGTGATCGAAGTTAGCAAAGAGATGGTATGGCTGCAGTCATTCTTGGAAGAACTGGGCTACAAGCATGGGAATAATGTGTTGCATTGTGAAAGTTAGAGTGCTATTCATTTAGTAATAGGGATGGCAACGGGCAAGGCAAGGCGACCATTACCATCTCCTCCCCGTCGGGGATTTTTGGGAGGTGGGGGCAGGGCGGGTATAGAAAATCCCTATTTGTCACCCGTTTAATTAATTATTAATATTATTCTTTATTGTTTGTACATACGATTTAAATTTTAAAATATAAAAATAAAAACATTCAAGGCGGGTTTGGAGAATTTGGAGCAGGGACGATGATCCCCGTCCCCACTCCGTGGTAATGTCGGGACGTGGCGGGGTGGGGTGGGGTGGGGTGGGGTGGGGTGGGGTGGGGTGGGGTGGGTTTTTTTTTTCAATTCCTATTTAGTAAAGATCCATGTTTATCAAGCTAAGACGAAGCACATACAGATTCATTATTAGTTCATTAGATCAGATTTGGAGAATGAAATCTTAGCGCTTGAGAAGATTTAGGGCAGTCAAAATCCTACTGATATGTTGACAAAGACTGTTACAGTTTAGAAACTGAAGTTGTGTGTAACTTTAGTTGGACTTCTATCTTGAAAATTGGAGGAGGTGTACCGGCCGCTGCAGATGAAAGAGTTGATGATGAATTAGTCTCAAAGTGGGAGATTATTAAGTTGTGGAGCCTAATTTGTTGCGTTACACGGTATTTCTATTTACTTGAGTAAGGGTGTTTTTTCGGATTTTGCCTTTGTAATTGGGTTGCCGTAGAATTTTATTATAACTAGAGAACTTTTATTGGGATGTTATATATAAGACTGATCTCTTATAAACAATGTATCATCATTCATTGTAGTGAATTACTGCAGCGATTGAAGACCGGACGTAGTCTCACATTGAAACGAAGATGTATAAATCTTTGTATTATTTATTTTCACTCTTTATTTATTGTTCTAATTCTAAGTGACGTGCCTAAAAAATTGAGTCCATATCACTTAGAGCTATGATGAGCAGAATTCCAGAGCCATATGTCAAGACAATCAATCAAAATGTCTAAGCAATTGTGAGAACTTTCTTGTATGGCAAACACCTAATTTGGTAAGATTGCAAATCACTTGGTAATTTAATTGAGTAACTCTTCTTGTATTGGAAACTTAGTGTTTTTTTGGCTAAGTTTAAATTATAATTTAAGTTGGTCAAATTGGTGAAATATAATTTTTATCTACACATTTCGTAGGACTCACAATTAATAATACACACATTATATATGACCCACAACTTATAAGCACATAAAAATAATTTCAACATTGCCAAACATACACTTAATTGATTGATTAACTAGCGAATTAATTATGGAATAATCTTACCATATCTACATTTAAGAAAATATGATATTTCCTTATTGTATTATAATTCACTTTTATAATTAACAAATTAGGATATCTTAGAGTTTGCCAAAAGTTTTGCAGAGCATCAAGGAGCTAATGAATACCTTTGATGTTGAAAAACACATTTATACTCGTGCACATCTTCAATAAGAGTAGACTTTATAGAATACACAAAATATAGATACTATCCTTACATTCAATGTGTTTGTCTCACACGTTCTCCTCACATACTGAAATTCAAATTAATTATTGAGGAGATTTCATAGAGTCGCCCTATTACAACCGAAGCTTAGATTGAGTGTCCCCATGATAGAATTAACGCCGGCCTGAATTGGTTCATGAGGTGTATAAGATTCAAATGGGTTCACTTGGAACTTGAAAGGCTGTCTTCAACACATTAGGGGAGTAAGCAAATCACATGACAACTGATCAACGTACTGGGTAAAGACAAAGGCGTTAGTGTTTCAATAGGTGGTTTCTCGACTAGGTTACAATCCAGGAGAGGTGATATAGACTAGATGGTGGTCTTGACTTCACTCTTTTTAATTATTCAAACAAGGAGTGTCCAAGTATTTGTTTAATTTGTTTAATCGGTCTTATATTGGTAGGTTGTGTCAATTTGTTCATATTTCTGATACTTTCGATTGAAATCCTTTTTATTGATCATAATGAATTTGCAGGTCGAAGGCTGTGGATGTTTATCCTAGTTTGAGGTTTTACCACATAAATCCGGTGTTCATTCCTTAGTACCTTTTACTATGCATATTCTGCAAACTAAGCACAATTCAACTTAATTATGCAAATCGTAATAAGTTTAAAGTAGGGGTGGCAAAAAAGCTTGTCGACTCATGGGCTCGTCGGCTCGACCCATAAAAGCTCAGCCCAACTCGGGATTGGCCTCGTCGAAGGACGAGCACGAGCTAGGGCCGAGCCCAAACAAAAAAAGAGGGTCGAGCTAAAACGAACCGGATCGTGGGCTCACCCAACGAGCCGGCTCGTAGCTCGTGTAATGGTCACACCATTTTTTTATTTTATTATTCTCCTATAAATACTCATATTCTAAACTCATTTTTAGCCACTTCAATCTCTTATCTCTCATTCAATTATATACTCAATCCATTAACAATTCTCAAATTTCATTCTCTCAATATTAGTGTTATAATTAGTATCTAATATCTTATTATCTAGATATTACTCTATAATTTTAAGTTGTAATTTTCACTTCTACTAATTCTCTACATTTCTATTTTCTATTTTCTACTTTCTATTACATCTTCATCTTTTTCTATTCTCTTTATTCTATTATTCCAAATGGCATACAATCGAAGTGATGATGATTTCAGTGGTCTTAATGACATTCCAATTCCAAACGATTTTATTGATCAGTTTAGTGGTAGCACTCATCCAATTGATTTGGAAGACTTTCAAGAAGATGTCGATACACAAACTATCATCGGCTCTAGCACTAAACGAAAAGCCACCAAACAAAAGGCTAAGTGCTTGTAGCATTTTGAGTTGGTGCCAACTAGTAAACTAGTGGACAGAGTCCCTGAGTTCAAAGCAGAGTGTAAACATTGTCAAGAGAAGTTAGCTTGGCAAAAGGGGATAGGCACGACCCATCTAAACAAACAGTTCAAAAAGTGTCAATACAAACATGAAGGTTTGGATACAAATCAGACATAACTCCAGTTTGAATCTCCGGGAGCCGAGTTCAGTTGTACAATCTCAACAACTGGATATATTCACAAGAAGTCATGTGCCGCGAAGGGCTGCCAAAATTGATAGCAAATGTCGAGTTCCACTATGCTTGGTGGACAATCCTCATTGGATGAAATTCATCCACAAATATCTCCTACCAAGGTGCGTTAATTTTTCTAGAAATACACTTCGTAAAGACACTTTTGTTAGATATAATACAAAGAAAGAAGCTATTGTTAATAATATTAATAATTACAACGGTGTTGTATATTTTACATTAGACTTATGGACATGTTGTAACCAAAAAAGATATATGATTGCAACTGCACACTATATTGATAATAATTAGATAATGCATAAAAAAATAATAGCATTTCAACAAATAGACTATCATCATAATAGAAGTAATATTTATCATGTTTTATTAGGTGTGTTACATGAATTTAAATGTGATTATAAGGCTCGTAGTTTTACATTTGATAATGCAGGCCTAAACAATATAATAATTGAGAAATTAATTCAATATTGTAGTCCATAATTTGATGGTCTTTTATTTCACATTCGTTGTGTATATCATGTGTTTAATTTAATTGTACAAGATAGATTAAAATTTATACAACCCAATTAGAAAAAATTAGATATGCTATTAATTATATTTCGGTCTCACCATCAAAAAAACAAGTTTTTGCTGCTCTATGTATAGAAAATGGGCTGCAATCAAAATCTTTTGCAACTGATGTTTTCAATAGATGGAATTCAACATCTTATGCTCGAATCTTGTGAAGGTTACTGAAGATTGCATTACTGTATATTATAATGGCCGACACTGACACAGCTTAGAATATGATTTAGAATTATATGATTGGAAAATATGTGGTCATGTTAGAAAATTTTTAAAAATTTTTTAGGATGCAACAACTCCATGTTCTGGTGTGTATTATCCAACTACTCCACTTGTTTTAAATCATTTCTATTATATTGCTAACAATTTTAATATGTATAAGAATTTTGCTCTTTTTTCTAGTATTATACAGGTCATGGAAGCTAAATTTAGAAAATATTGAGAAAAATTGCCTTTGTTATTTCCATTAGCATGTATTATGGATCCTAGACTTAACTTAGAGGGTACGAAAGTAATATTAATGGCAATTTCACAAAAATTAACTTACGGACATCCAGTAACGTGTGGTAATTTAGAACAAACTTTATGTTCTATGTATGAGGTCTATGCTGAAAAGGCCAGTACGAACATTGTACGATCCCCTGTTCCAATATGTACATCGTCATCAACTGATGACATTGACTTATGGAGTTACGTGAGTACACATAGGAGTGGTCAAGGTCAACAATCAGTTGGTTCTTCTTCTATTTCTTCCCTTCTCCGATCTAATGATACACCTGTAGAGTTAGTTAGGTATTTTGCGCATGACATGCGTAGTATGTTAGATGACGAAGAGAGAGAAAAATTTTGATATACTACGATGGTGGAGACAACATCAACTTTGTTACCCAATTCTTTCAAAAATGGCACATGATCTACTAACACCACCGGTCTCAATTGTAGCATCGGAGGCTGCATTTAGTACAAGTGGCGTGATTTTTGTCGATATCGGTCAAGACTCAAAGTCGATATTTTAGAAAGTTCTATCGTGTCTAAAGGATTGGGATGGCCTTGAACTTCGAATCCAAGACAAAGTGGGATGAATAATGTCGAAGAACTTAAAGATTTTAATATGGATTACTCAGATTCGTAGTAAGTAATATTTTCCCTTAGTATTTGATATTTTTTCTTATTTTAATAAAAAATTGTACACGTAACATCTTATCGTGTACAATTTTAACTCTGCCTACTTTCAAAGTAGCCGATCCCAAGCTCGAAAAAAGGAGGAGGGTTTTCAATCTTTAATTTTCAACATAAAGGATTCTCGATATTGTATTTCTTTCTCATTTTCAACATTTTAAAAAAAAATTTGAGGGCTGAGTGAGCTCGTGGGCAGCTCGGCTCGGCTCGTTCGACCTACGAGCTCGTAGGGCAAACCGAACAATCATTTTGGAGACGAGCCGAGCATGTATTTTATGGGCCGAGCCAGCTCGACTCGGCATGATTAGTTTAAAGTGTATTGCAAATGATTTCGTGTACTCAAGTCACGTAAATTGTAGGGCTGATTTAACCCAGGGATTGGATGGGCTCCAAGCCCAAATGTCTTTTTTTTTTTTTTGTTTAAACTACAATTCATACATAATATTTTGATTTTAGGTAATTGTAGACTAGTAAAATTCTATTTTATGGTAACTGGTTTGCATGGAAAACCTTTGTATATCTATTTTATTATAATATTAATTTATTTAAGAATCTGTTTATAGTTAATCAATATTAATTTTTTTTAAAGTTCATTGTGACAAATATAAAAACAGTGTTGATCAAGGCTCAATCGTTTATGTCGTATTACCTAATAATTCTTTAAGATTTTGCTTGATGTATATGTCAAAAAACTTGAGACGTCACTTTTCTTTAAAAATCCAATTTTAATTTTCCCATTTTTTTTCTAACTATATGCATAGTAAAAGGTAAGGCTCGTTACGTCTTACTAACTAGGCGTGCTTTAATTGTCGAATGTTGATTAAAAACAAAATCACGTCCCTGCTTGTCGATTCTTGAATCCACCCTTGCCTTCTTCTATGTTGTTTTATCTTAGGTCTAAAACCTTACAAGTGGTATCACAACGATTACTAAAATTTAAGCTAGATCCACAAACTTAGACATGGATAATAGTACAATCACTAAACCACCCATGCTCAATGGCACAAACTATGCCTATTGGAAAGTTCAGATGAGAACCTTCTCAAGTCAATAGACAAGAGGCCCTGGAATTCTATAATTCAGAGGTATAAACCACATACAATTAACAAATATTTACTTACCTTATTTATTCTTTACCTTATTGGTAAGATTGTATTTGTAGTAGGATACCATGTATGTAATATTTCTATTTTAGGTAGAATTTCTTTCCTATTAGTATATATATATATATATATATATATATATATATATATATATATATATATCTTGTAACTTGTTTTTCATAGTTCAATTGAATCAATACAAAGAATTATTTCTTCACATATTTTTCTCATATTTTATATGGTATCAAAGCGACGATTCTGAGCAACGATGTTTGGCACAAACGATGATAGAAAAACTATAGAGATGACGATTGCCCAATCGGATCCCATGGCTCTACAGCAATCCGATCATGAAGGACAAAATTCAATCAATTCAATCAATTGGGAAAAGTCGAGCAATTGAGGATCAAACTAGAAAAGTAACGATCGACCGAACCGGTCGATTGATTCACCTTACCGGTCGACAGAAACTGGACAAAAATAGTGCACCCATTGTAGGATGACTGGCCACATTGTTGATACCTGCTATTTCATCCATGGCTTCCCTTTAAGGCACAAGTTTCATGGAAAAGACGTGAAGCTACGAAACAAACGCTTCACAAACACTGCTACCGCTTCTACACTTGACCCAAAGGAAGGAAAAATGCTCACAGCCAATGAATATGAGCATACATGACACTTCTAAACAACAAGACGGGTAATGATAAGTCTTATGTTAACACCTCAGGTATCAATCCCTCTACTACCTCTTTAAGTAATTCATAGATTATTGATAGCGGGGCCACTAACCATGTGACAAAGGATGAGATCGTTGAGAATAAACCCATGCCAAAGCACAAAACTGTGCAATTACCGAATGGGGGCCATGCTCTTATTAAATCCATTGGTGCAGTTAACTTGAAAAATAATATGATTGTTGATAATGTGCTTTATGTTCCCAACTTCAAAGTTAATCTATTATCTATCAGTAAACTTACTAGAGGGTTAGGTTGCTATGTGACATTTTACCCTGATTTTTGTGTCATGAAGGATTTGTCTACGAAGAAATTGACTTGGGAAGGCAGAGTAACGGCCTATATTACCTTTCACAAAAACCACAAATACATCATACTACCAGTGGATCAACCAATCTATGGCATAGACGTCTTGGGCACCCTTCAGCCCCACCTCTTCAATTCCTAGCACAAAGTATTTTAGATATTAGTTTTGATTCCCACGATATTTGTGACGTTTGTCATTTGGCAAAACAATCTAAACTACCCTTTAAAGTTAGTCAAATTTCTAGCAATAAATCATTTGATTTGATTCATTGTGATATTTGGGGACCTCATAGGATTTATTCTTATTCTGGTGCTAGATATTTCCTTACAATTGTTGATGACTTTTCTCGTTATACTTGGGCACACCTCATGCATCACAAATCTGAAACTCAAAGCATAATTAAGAAATTCTTTGCTTGGGTTAAAACTCAACACAACCTGACTATAAAAGTCATGAGGTCTGACAGTGGTCAAGAGTTCTTATCCTTGCAAACATTCCTAGATGAAAATGGTACCATTTTTCACAGATCATATCCTTATACCCCTCAACAAAATAGAGTGGTAGAGAGAAAACGCCGCCACCTTTTTAATGTGGCTCGTGCCATTAGATTTCAAGACAATCTTCTGTTAAAATTTTAGGAAGAACATATCAAGACGACTTGTTACCTTATCAACTAGATACCTTCGCCATTGCTCTCACACAAAACACCATACGAAAAATTGCACAAGAAACCACCACCTTATTCTCATTTATGTGTCTATGGTTGCCTGTGTTTAGCCACCAACCTTAAACCCAGCCATAAATTTAGCACACGAGCCAGACGGTGTGTGTTTCTTGGATATCCCCAAGACAAAAAGGATACCTCTTATATGACCTAACCGACAGAAAGCTAGTGGTGTCCCGAGACGTCGTGTTCTATGAAACCATATTTCCATACGCCTTCCAGCAAAATGATGAAACCAACTCCATCCCGTTGCCACAATCTATGCCTCTGGATGTTGAAACGCCACATTTAACATACCTTGATGACCAACGCATAGCAGAAACAGACATCATGCTTGAAAATCTCGAACACTATTCAATTGGTCGACCGTACCCTCATCCATTTTAACAGAGAGCTCAACCAGTCGACCCACCAGTTGATCGGTCTCCTCATCCGTTCCAATAGAGAGCTCAACCAGTTGATCGGCTTCACCTACTGGTCGACCGGTTGAGCAGTGTTCATCTACGACCGATCTACCTACCAGTCGATCTACCGGTTGACCGGTCCCCTCTTATCACCCTCTAGATGACCAGCCAGAAAAAACCCAAATACCAAGTGACCAAATACGACGATCCACAAGATAAATTCAAACCTCAATTCACCTAAAATATTACTATGTCAAATGCTCTGCCTACTCAAGCCGGGGTCTCTTCCAGTCAAATCCAGCACTCGACATCTTATATCAATGTATGTATCATATAGTAATATTTCTTTTATTCATCGTGCTTTTACATACAAAATTTCTTATATCATTGAGCCAGCTACATACGAGGCAGCATGTCAGAATCCCAAATGGGTGGCTGCTATGAATGATGAAATTCGTGCCTTGGAAGAAAACAATACTTGTTCACTTGTCCCGCTTCCTCCGGTTATCATCCTATTGGTTGTATGTGGGTATTCAAGGTCAAATTTCATTCTGATGATACAGTTGAACGATACAATTACGGTTGGTGGCAAAGGGGTTTACACAACGAGAAGTGATTGATTATAATAAAACTTTCGCTCCGATTACAAAGTTAACGACAGTCAGCTGCTTACTTGCTATCGTCTCTATTCGCAACTGGACGCTTCATCAAATGGATGTACAAAATGCCTTTCTTTATGGTGATCTTGATGAAGAAGTCTATATGATTCCCCCACCTGGATTTCGTCCCCCATTTGGATTTCGTCGACAGGAGGAGACACCAATTGTATGTCGACTTCATAAATCTTTATATAGATTGAAACAGGCATCTCGTTCTTGGTTTCAAAAATTTGTATATATTTGTTATTCGGTTTGGGTTCAAACAGTCACATGCAGATTACTCACTCTTTACAAAGGTCGGTAGTGATTTATTTACGACTATTCTATTTTATGCGGATGTTATGATTGTCACAAAAATGATAGAGAAGAAATCTCTACTACAAAATGTTCCTTGCATCTCAATTCAAGTTGAAGGACCTTGGCACATTAAAATACTTTCTTGGAGTAGAAATTGCTCGCTCAAGATCAGAGATTTCAATAAATCAAAGGAAGTATACTCTTGACATTCTTCAAGAGGTCGGGTTACTTGGAGCAAAACCTGTAGCATTTCCCATGGAGCAGTCAATGAAACTTAATTTGACATATGGAAAGTTGTTGAAAGATCCCACATACTATCGATGGTTGGTAGGGAAGCTCATTTATCTCACCATTACTAGACCGAAAATCTCATATTCGATCAATATACTCAGTCAGTTTATGCAGGCACCTAGACAACCCCATCTTGATGCAGTTCACCGATTGCTCCGATACTTGAAAGGGACACTAGGATGAGGATTATATTTCCTATCGAGTAGAAAATTGTGGCTAGCAGGATTTTGTGATGCAAATTGGGCTGTAGATATTACTACACGACGGTCAGTTATGGAATATTGTATATTTTTGGAAAAAGTTCTTGTATCATGAAAAAGTAAGAAGCAAACGACTGTGTCCAAATCTTTAGTAGAAGCAGAATATAGGGTGATGGCTTTTATTACTTGTGAGCTTACATGGTTGAGACAATTGCTGACAGACTTATATATAGATCACCCATAAGCAGCAACCTTATATTGTGATAATCAAGCAGCAATACATATTGCTGCTAATCCAGTATATCATGAAAGAACAAAACACATTGAAATAAATTGTCATATTATTCGTGAACGAATTGTTAAGAGAGAGATCAAGACTTCATATGTTCCAAGCAACAATCAGATTGTAGATTTATTTACTAAAGCCTTTGGGTAAGGAGGCATTTCACAGTTTCACTAGCAAGTTGGCACTTTTGACATACATGCTCCAACTTGAGGGGAATATTAACAAATATTTACTTACCTTATTATTTACCTTATTGGTAGGATTGTATTGTAGTAGGATACCATGTATGTAATATTTCTATTTTAGGTAGAATTTCTTTCCTATTAGTATATATATATATATATATATATATCTTGTAACCTTCTTCATAATTCTAACCTTCTTCATAATTCAATTGAATCAATATAGAAAATTATTTTTCCAAACATATTTTCTCTCATATTTTATACATAAGACCTAAAAAACCTAGTGAATGGAAAACAGATGATTTTACCTCTAGTAATTTGAACTCCAAGGCGTTAAATGCAACTTACTCTTTTGTCGATGCAAATTATTTTTATCTTATATCCTTATGAGAAAATGCTTGCACGTGAATGTACTAATGCTGTTAAGAGATCAAAGTTGAAGTTGCTAACTCTGAATTTGAACATCTTCGAAAAGGAAGATGAGAAATTTGGATACTTATATGCCATACTCTGTGACATCTCAAATTCATCATTTGCATTGGGCAAAAACATTAAAACAACAAACTTATCACCGATCGACCGTAGGGAGGTTTCTACCGCTATTGTAACGACTACGGACTTTCCCCCACAGTCCTTTTGCCCATGGGCTGTTCCGTACCTCGTTAACTTACGTATTATCCACTAGAATTTGGGGATCCAAACTGGATTTTTTTTTACGTCCCCAGTAATTCTAACCCTTGACCTCCCCCTTAAGAGGAACTTAAGTGGAATGTTGGTACCAATTGGGTCCTGGGCGAAAGGCCTGTAGGAGAAAGTCCGTGGTAGTTACATAGATATTGCTTAATTTTTTTTTTTCCTAAATTATATTAAGGGTTTTTGATGGACACGAAAATATAAAAGTAAATTTCTTGAAAAGCTTCTTGATTTCCTAGGTAATGGGGAGTCTTCTATGGTGATATTCCATGCCCAGTAGGAAAAGATCTCATCTTCAATTAATCTAGAAATTATTTTTGGGGATTTAGAAAATTCATAAGCATATTTGTATGGGCCCAATGATGCTGCTATTTCATGCCCAATGGGAAGATTGTGCCTGTCAATTATAAAGCTACACTTTCTTGCTTATATTTTCTTGTGAACCATAAGTAACTTATTGATCTACTACTTCGTTTAGAAAAAAAAAAAAAAAAAATCAGTTTTGATTCTTTGAATATACGAATTTTTTTGCTGGTATGTTTTGAGAGATACCATGGTGATTTATATTGTTTATCTTATTTATTTATGTTAATTAGTTAATTGAAAGAAAATTCGATTTTGTACCATATTCACTACTTGAAGTGGGATAGGGAAAAGAAATATAAAATGATATTTTTCTTGCTTACTTTGAAATTGAAGTTTCTTTTTTGGGTGAATTTATAAAAATAAAAATAAAAATAAAAATAGAGAGAGAGAGAGAGAGAGAGAGAGAGAGAGAGAGAGAGAAATTGATGTTTAAATCTTTCTAGTTGTAATATGACCCTTAGCTTATTGAATATAATTGTAAGCAAACTCTATCTTTGTTGTTTGGCACTGTTGATTATTTAATGTAATATTTAGCATTTTTTATTATGTTACAACAACAACAGCATGCCAAAATAGATGTCTGCCCGTGAGTTTGAGTTTTAAAAAATCCAAATTTCCAATCGAAACCCTTCTTATTCCTTCTATTCGCGAAATCCAGTCCAATATCACTAGTCCCTCTCTCAAATTCCTTGTGAAAGATCATTCTCATTTTGTTATTGCCTCCAAATATATCCATTTTGCCATGTGTAATGCTCTTTCCATAAACAAACAACAGCTTCTCGTAATGCGTTAGTCCAAATACAGAAATGCATGAGAATTTTTACTAGCTGAGAGTTTTTAATCATAATGTGAAAAACTTTATACATGATTATAACATTTTCCCTACCTATCTATCAAATTTTAGGTTTTCTTATCTTCGTGTTCTCTTCTCTGGTTTTTATGTTTGTGTATTCATGTCCCTCATATATCTCGATAACGTGTGTGCTCGCCAAAATCATATTTTCATGCTCATCTTATATCACTTACGTTAGTACTGAAGTGTTTGTCATTCTTTTTGTGAAGTTAGATTGTTGAATAATTTACTTGCTCTTTCTACTAAAACTAATTGCGTCTGTTCTTCAAGATTTTTTTTAAGGCTCTATTATTATGCTTTATGGTATTGAGTGTGGAATTGCTAATGAACAAAATAAGATCAGTGTAATGAAAATGGGGATGTTAAGATTGAATGGCCATGTTCAAATGATATGATTAGAAATAAGAATACAATTTAAGGATGTAACATTCAGCAAATGAGGTTAAATTAAGGGAAGAATGGTTTAGTTGCTATGACATGTTTTGAGTATATTTAAAGGGTGTTTATTGAGGGACATAATCATTGTAAAAAATATGTAATTACTTTAGATGACGGGTAGTAAAAATGATTTATGTATTCGATTTTAAATTTATTACATATAATTTTAGTCTATTATTATCACTCTAGCTAGTCGTGGATGAAAGGTACTCAATGTATTTAGAAGAAAATGTGTAGCATAGCTGGTTTTTAAGCTTTTGTGAAACTTGTCATTACCAAATATAATCCCTATCGTATTCTTATTCTTCTTCTATTTTGCAAGGTCCTTCACTTATGACAGCTTTATTTTATTTTATTTTTCTATAATTTGTTCTTCAATTTATTTTAATTATACTTGGTGGATGTAGGTTATTTCATCCAAGTATGGTATATCATTGCATTAAAGTTTATTCTCGTCGTACAAAGACGATTGTGGGTTTACTAGTTCATTTACCAAATGATGTGTGTAAAAGTAAAGATGATAGAATTATAGACCATGCAAATGCTCGTCGCCAACACTTGAGTATCATATTTGTTCTTCATTTCTAAACTTTCATTGCCGAAGATCGATATATTAAACTTTTTAAGTTCATTTTTATGTATGTTTATATCGTGTAGGTCCTTCATGCGCCCACTTTGGTAAGTTCTATACACACCATAAACAAAGAATTTATGTTACAAATGTCGAGGTAGTAGTTTTGCCATCAATCGATGTATTTGCTACTAAAAGACGTGAAACTCATTCAATACGTGTAATCCGTCAAACGCACATCATTTGATTTTGTTGTCATACCAGTAAGTAATATTGGTAGTAGGAGGAGGAAAAATCCATTTGGATCGCTACATCAAGGACATGTAAATAGAGGAATACGTGCAATACGTTTATGTCGTATTTCTTTTTCTTCTTTTATCATATCTATTATAAGACAAATACGCATACATTCTCCAAGCAACATTGACGAAAGACGTGCATGATAGGCTATTGATGCTACGACGATGCGAGAAAAGCACGTGTAGAGCAAACGAGTATGCAGCAGACGAGTTGTAAAAGTTTTAGATTGTGCCCAACGAAATAAGCACATGCTGCACAAACCAATCAGCAACAAGCAAATGCTCTTGCTATAGATAATGCACATAAAAAACGATTACATGAAGGAAAGACGAGTGAGCAACGATCAAGGGAACGAGGTTTATATACTCTTGACATAGATGAAAATACGTTGAATAATCTATTAACACTATTTAGTGCAAAATATTTTTGAAACTCTTGTGGTGAACTTATGTGGGTTAGTTGCTCAGCATGTCGTATATCATTTCCTGGGATTAAAAGTTTAAAAATATGTACACATTGTTTATGAGATAGCCAATGTGGATTGAATTCTCTTAAGTTTAGTGCAGAAAATTTAATGGATCTTGGTGTCGTTCCCATTGAATTATCACAACTAACCAATTTAGAACAAATTCGTATTGCTCGAGTCCACCCGATGATGTCTCTATATCATGTCAAAGTCCAACAATACAAATATAGTGGTAATGTGATATACTTTGCTCAAGATGTGAATTCAATAGCTATGTTTTGCCACTCAAACAGGGTGATTTATTTGCGATATTGATTGTGAATAGAACTGGGGCACATGGTCTTAGCGTATGTCGTGAGTATGTTCGAAAAGTGTTGATTTGGCTAAAACTAAATCATACTAAATCATATTTATTATTGAGACATAACCATTGATGAGAGCTCCTTGGAAACATTACGAAACGATGGCATACCTAAAGATATTCCTCATGCTCATGAAGATAATGCACATAATTCAATTGCAAATCAAGCAGCGGATGTTGTGGAGATGACATAGAGGGGCCTTTTTAGATTGTTAACCAAAATATTCACACCGATGAATTTCATGTTGTTGGGACTATTTCTTAAGGTCCTCAACCTAATCAACGTATATGTATACACAGGTCATTATATGTAGTCAATGCTGATCATACTATTGCTCACATGCATTTGACAAATGAAGTTATTGATGAGTTTTTCATATAGAAATGCAGATTTTAGACAAGCTCGTGCAAGGAAGTTGAATCCTTCACAATACTTTCAGATTTTGATGAAATATTTGATGGACGTTTTTCTAAAGATTCATTATTGAAATATTTTGTTTGGAATTCTATCTCAAGATGCTCTTGCTTTAGGTGAAGTGTATGTGAAGAAAATTCCTACACATGCTGAGTTGTCTATACATGAATATTCAGTATATAGTTCCTTCTGGTGACAACTTGCTACCCGTATTTCTTTATTATGCCAAGTGTACAACAAATTTTGTGTATTAAAATACATAAATTGTTACAAATTAAAATTTTGATAAATTACAAAGTGGATGATCTTCTTGAAATTGTAGTTACTGAGAATCCTCTTATTAATGATTCAAGTGTTGAGGGGCCACGTGACTTGACTTATAGACTTCGAGACTTGTTCAAAATTTGATTTGCTTGAATCTTTTAGGTTTGGATTTGATTTGTGAAGAATATATTGATATTCTTGGACTTGACTTAGATTTGCTTCAATTCGAAGAAGATTTTGATTATCTTGAGATTTCTCGAACTTTGGATTTTCTCCTAAGCTTGAGATTTTTTCATGGACTTGCTTCTAGACTTATTGTTTTTCAACTTGTCATTTCTCTTGAACTTAATGTCTTATTTATAGATAAATCTCGTAATCACTATTATATTTAAATTATTATTAAATATAATTATGAATTTTAAAAAGTAGGACGGGCTTCCTACATGAGTTTCTTTTAACACAAATGAGCATTGATAGACTTGGAGTTTAATAGACTTAAGTAGAATATTTGTTTTTTAATAGACCAAGCCCATTTATTTATTTAATTTAATTTTTGATATCTACAAATACTCCCTCAAGATTTATCAATTTATTATATAAATAAATAAATAAATAAATCTTGAATTTAATTTCAAATTATAATTTAGAATTTGATTTAAACTTAAACACTCTTTAATAGATTTATATTACGTGTGTTGTTATGAATTTGACTTGGGATAAACATCTTATCCTTGAAATTTGAAAACAAGTAGAACTTGTAAGAAATTGAAAAAATTAAATCCTATCAAAATTCAACCAACTCATTTATTTGCATAAACCGTATGCATGGAAAAGGGTTTCAACTTTGAAACAACTTACATTAAATTTGGATTTGAAATATAAAAAAGAAGAAAGTGAGACAATTAAATTTTTTACCCACCTTACACTCTTGTAGGTAGTTTTTTTTTTTTTTTTTTAAACATTTTACATTAGCAAACTATTTGTTTATTTATCGATTACGAAAGAAAAGAAAAAAACTTTACTAACTGAAATTCGAGAATTTTTGGATTTTTCTGGTTTTGGGTCTTCTTGTATTAATTTTTTTTTTCCCCTGAACAATTTTGAAAAATCACCAGCAAACTAAGACCTTGGCTTTTTCCTTTTTCTTGTTTATTTATTTATATTCTTTTTTTTTTTTTTCGAAAAGGGCCAAGAGAGAAATGACAGAAACCTTCATCATCTTGAATCTAATACCGGGAATATCTCCAAATGCTTGTCCAGATAGCAAAGTTTGGATTTTTATTAGCTTTAATGCCTATCTTCTCAAGCACAAAGCTTTTAGCGTGCGATAACCCGGCAAAAGGTTTCTTCCATTGATTGTCTAGAAGAGATTTCTTATAAGCCCTGTTAGCACTTAGCACACCTTTTGTCTTCTACGGTGCGACTTCAGCTTGTGACATATTCCAAACCAAGTGTCTTCCTCATGATTACAGATTGAAGTGAACAAAATTCTAAGTTCGGGTAATATACATACATACCCATGCCTATTACACGTATGTATATGATTTAGTGGTTGAAACCTAATTTCTTTTTATTGGAAAAATGTGTGTCATATTTTTTCATCTTTTTATATTGGCTCACTTAATTAATATTACTGATTTTTAATGACAAATGAGGAAGTTGGCGTTTACATTCTAAGCCGGTCATGTTCTGGCCTCGATCGAATTGGTGAGATAGTAGCATTATTTTTCGGATCATTGGGCTCTGATTTTATTCATTTACTTATATAAAACAACTTGATTACGTGAATATAAGGAACATCCTCTTGTATGTTAAAAGATGTTTTCCAATTCTCTTGGATTTATTTAGAAATGAAATATTTAAGGATAATCTCAAGTTTCCTAAATCCATTCCTTCTATAAATCTAAAATATCTTTTTATATATATTCTTTCCTACTAATTGTCTTACTATTCTTATTGCAGATTTTTAGGTAAGAAATAATTCTTAATTTGTATTACTTTACCGATAAGTAAGAGTACAAATCAATAAGTGATTAAACTTTGAAAAATATTATTTGTGTTCTTGTTCTTCAAACATTGATGCAGTCGAATCCATTGAAGGCGAACAAGACATGGTGCTTAATTGATTAACTTTCAAAGCCAACATTTTCTTCAAACTTATTGAAGAATCAAAATAAATTGATGCTCAAGGAACAAGTTCATATCTTGATTAATCTACTTGGCATGAAGTTAAGAATTGAGGTTCTTAATCTAAGTGGTGGTTGCAGTTAAGTACAATAGGGAAATTGTGGTAAAGTAGATTTGATTCCACTTTATCAACAAGTCAAAAGAAGAAGTATCAAAAGAGAGTTGATCTATATTCTTTTTTATTGTTATTTTGTTAACTTTCCGAAATTACAAAAATCGATATTATTGTATTTTTAATCAATATTATTAGTGGATTATTTTTCCATGGCATGGAGGCCCATGGATATTTCCCTTTGGAGTTTACCACGTTATATCTTGTGTTCATAATTAAATCGTTAAATTTCTCTCTAAACAAATTAGGTAAACGAGCACTACTTTGATATACTAATAGGCATCAAAACTTTTTCAATACAATGCACTAGTTCTGACTGCGTTGTTGGGATATTTTCTCAAAACTTGCCAAAATAAAAAGATGCACCAATTGTTGAAAGGGAAGACTTCTAGGTCGACTAAAATTACAAGTTTCCTAATCTTGGACACTTTGGTAGTCGAAACTTGGAAGGCATCTAGGTCAACTAAAATTGAATAAACCACGATAATTTATAGTTAACGAATGACCTAATTTTCATACAAGTTTAAAGCGCCGAGAGTCAAGATTTGGAAACTTGTTCAATTTTAGTTGACCTAGATGCCTTCCAAGTTTCGACTACCAAAGTGTCCAATATTAAGAAACTTGTAATTTTAGTCGACCCAGAAGTCTTCCCTTTCAATAATTGGTGCATCTTTTGGTATCAGAGACTTCTAGGTCGACTAAAATTACAAGTTTCCTAATCTTAAACACTTTGGTAGTCGAAACTTGGAAGGCGAGATAGGTCAACTAAAATTGAACAAGTTTCCAAATCTTGGACTCCTTGGCAGTTTAAACTTGTATGAAAATTAGGTCATTCGTTAACTATAAATTAACGTGGTTTATTCTCTTTTGTAGTTGTGACTTGAGAGTTTTCTGAGAGAAAAATTGTAAGCCTAGCATCCTAGTTGTTTATCTTGTTTTCTTTGTGGGTTGTACAAATAGTAGAAATTGGTAGGTGCGGTAAAGCTTATAATATTATTTTTTTGAGATACTTGGGGATTTGGGTGGATGAAATCTATATGATTGTAACAATTTTTCATATAGTGAAAGTTTTGACAGTCCGTAAATATTTCTCTATCTTTTATATTTTTCTGTTTCATTATTTTTCTCTGAACAAGGATCTTGTGGACAATAAAAGAATTGGTCTCAATTTCCAACAGTGATATCAAAGAATCAGGTCGTTCAGAGTGTTGCGCACAGAGAAGAGAAGATATGTCTATCAAATATGAGGTGGATAGATTTGACGGAAGAATCAATTTTGGCTTGTGGCAAGTACAAGTCAATAATGTTTTAATTCAACTGATTGCACAAGGCTTTGAAAGGGAGACCAACTCATATTTTTGACAAAGATACAAAAAAATCCAGTATGATCGATGAGGTTTGGGAAGATTTGGATTTGAAAGCTGCAAGTACGATACGTCTATGTTTAGTAAAAAAATATTCTTGCAAATATTCATGGAATATCTGGTGCAAAGGAACTTTGGAAAAAACTTGAACAGTTGTATCAAACAAAGATTCTTTCAAATCGGTTGTACTTGAAAGAACAGTTTCATTCTCTACGAATAAATGCAGGTACAACAATTTCAGACCATTTGAGTGTTCTCAATGGGATCGTTTCTGAACTGGAGGCTATTTGAGTTAAACTTGATGATGAGGATAAAGCATTAAGACTCATCTGGTCTCTTCCATCAACCTATGAACACATCAAACCAATTTTGATGTATGGGAAAGAAACTGTGAGTTTTGAAGAAGTTACAAGTAAATTAATTTTTGAAGAAAGAAGGTTGAGTGGTGGAAGTAATATTTCATCTGAAAACTCATTACTTGTTGCTGAAAAATAGAAGAAGAATAACTCCATGAAAAGAAAAGTATTTTGTTGGAATTGTGGACAACCTGGTCACGTGAGGAAAAATTGTCCAAAAGGTGGAGCAGGCTCGGCTAACTGCTCGACATCAGATACAGACGATATGTCTCTCTTTATGGGAGATGATGATGTCGCTTGAGTAAAATATTTACATCCTCGTGGCATGCGCTAGTTGCCATGAGAGAGGATGTGTTACTACTAGCGGGTCCATGTTTGCACATGGGCATTGACTTGATATTAATGCAAGGTGTGTGGTAGAATTGATGTCGATGGCTGATGAACTTCCAAATAAGTCAAGCAAGGGAGTTGCACCATAATATTTCAGCAAATTTATTCGACATGAGCCGATGAAATTCTTAGAATTCATTTTTTCTAAGTGATTATACTTATATAATGGAGTATGTTAATTATCTGTTTTGAGAATTGGGATTGTCAAAGTTTACCGGTTTTTTTAAGTATCAAGATGAAGAGCTGCAAAAGAGATGATTGATTTTTGACTCGTTTTTCATCAAGGTGGAGATTGTTGGGATATTTTCTCAAAACTTGCCAAAATCAAAAAATACACCAATTGTTGAAAGGGAAGACTTCTAAGTCGACTAAAATTATAAGTTTCCTAATCTTGGACACTTTGGTAGTCGAAACTTGGAAGGCATCTAGGTCAACTAAAATTGAACAAGTTTCCAAATCTTGGACTCCTTGGTAGTTTAAACTTATATGAAAATTAGGTCATTCGTTAACTATAAATTAATGTGGTTTATTCTCTTTTGTAGTTGTAACTTGAAGGTTTTCTGAGAGAAAAATTGTAAGCCTAGCATTCTAGTTGTTTTTCTTGTTTTTTTGTGGGTTGTACAAAGAGTAGAAATTGGTGGGTGCGGTAAAGTTTAGGATATTATTTTTCTTGAGATACTTGAGGATTTGGGTGAATGAAATCTATATGATTGTAACAATTATTCATATAGTGAAAGCTTTTGTGATCAGTAAATATTTCTCTATCTTTTATATTTTTCTATTTCGTTATTTTTCTCTGAACAAAGATCTTGTGGGCAATAAAGGAATTGGTCTCAATTCCCAACATGCTTTCTATCCACTGCTCATTTAATTAAGATTAAAGTTGTTTTTTAATTTAATTAATCTACATTTTAGAACTTTTCATTTTTCTTCTTTTTCAAAAATGTTTATATGTGTTTGTGTGTGTAATGATTGTTTCATGTAGTGTGCGGCCTATATTGGTGTGTTAGTGTGTGTGCGTGTGTAGCATAAACTTGATTTCTATTTTCGTTTTTTATACACTTTTTCATTTCTACTTATATATATATATATATTATTCATTTATTTTTTGTTTGAAGAAATTACTTTTTGTTTGACATGAATTTGAAGAAGACTAGAAAGTTTGAGTTAAAAATTCGTAATTAATAATGTGAGGATCTAAAACTTTCAAAGCTAAATCAAGATCCGAACTTTAAAAATCCAAGTCATTTCATGTTGAGGACCAAGGTCCGAGAACTTTTAAAAGTCAAAAATATTTTACGTACAAATTAGTCTATGGTATTTTATGTTGATGGCTAAGAACCAAAACTTTCATAGTCAAATGCATTTATGTTGAGGGCCAAAGACCGAAACTTTCATAGTCCAAGAGATTCTATGTTGAGGGCCAAAGACCGAAACTTTCATAGTCCAAGAGATTCTATGTTGAGAGCCAAGGACCGAGAACTTTCATAGGCTAAGGCATTTTATGTTGAGGACTAAGAACCGAAACTTTCATTAGTCCAGTATATTTTATGTTGAGTGCCAATGACCGGAACATTCATAGTCAAAAGCATTTTATGTTAAGGACCAAAGACCAAAACTTGCATTAGTCCAAGACATTTTATGTTGAGGACCAAGGACCGGAACTTTCATTAGTCCAAGGTATTTTATATTGAGGGCCAATAACAGGAACTTTCATAGTCCAATGCATCTTATGTTGGGGGCTAAGGATCGGAACTTTTAAAGTTCAAGAGTGCATACCATATATATATTTGAGAGACTTGTCGTTCCAGACACTAAATCTTAAAAGCCTTGCAGATTTATTGTGAAGAATTATTTTAAATTAAAGACCTCCCATTTTTTTAAGATCACTTTATGTATGTTTACTATTTATTTTCTTTATTTGTTTATTTAGCAGTTATGACTAGATCAAACTCGAATAATAACGTGGATTTAGATATACACAAAATTATCGAGCTTAAAAACCAATGCAAAATTACTTTTACTTTCGGGATCTTGATGTGAAGTAACACGCCCATCACAATGTACAAGGTGAACATAAACTTTGCATTCATAAGGCAATGACACATCCTCCTCCTTTTATCATTCCAAAACATTTGCCAAAATTGTACATGCCTATCCTTAGTGAATATCATGAGAACTCAGGTGCCGGAAAGTCTAGTCGTTCAAACAATCACCGTACACTTTTGTGCCTTCCACTCCATCACACACAAACCATGGAATTTATTCCAACAGCAATAATTTCTGAAAGAATCGAGAAGAATGATATACGATGGGGAGGCGCACTTGTTAGTCATGGAGAAATTTCATATCTTCCAAAATTTTGGGAATGGTCTACTTGGATTAAAAAACTCCTTCATAGTAGGAATCTTCTCGAATTAGTTGATGCTGTTGGTTCTGCTGCAAAAGACTACCATCGAATTAGTTGATGCTGTTTGGTGTCCAGAGACCAATACTTTCGTGACCACATGAGGTGAAATCGGTATTTCTCTCTAGGATCTCTGGGATATTATTGGACTTTAATATTGGGTAAATATTATGAATAAGTAGTTTCAAGCCTTTTAGAGTTGATGGATTTTCTTCCCAAGTCTTGTCAGTATTTGTTTAATGTTTTCTCACTGATTGCTGATGAAAAGACATCTAACCGCATTAGTCATATTGATTGGATTAATTTCTGGTTTTGAGAAAATGGTTGTGTTCAAAATCCTCGGCAGAACAAATTGTATAAGGATGCCATGGATTTAAATCCATACAAAAGACATTAGCAAAAGCCACTAAAGAATATCCAAAGACTCGTGGCTATAAATGCAGACCAAATGATATTTTTTGTAGAGACCAAAGTCATTGGGGTGAATTATCTTTTTCTTTATTTATTGAGGAAGAAAAAGAGTTATAAATAGTGGCTTATCTTTCCCTTTGGCTCTGTCGCTTCATCATTCCTTTCGGAAACGAATATATCAGAGTTGGAAATTTTAAAGCAGCTTCTAAAATGGTTACCTGGTTTACATACGATCTAGTTCCTCCTATCTTGACCATCCTTTATATAGGACTTACTCTAATATCAAATTTCCTAGTAGGTTGGACCTTGCTCGACTCCACATTCATTTCCTAGACATTTTATTTATTCTTGAGCTGCGACTTATTTTGTCCAGAATATTTATGGTGTTATTGACATGAGTATTTGTCGTCCGGCTATCCAAAAATATGCTGGAACTTTAAATGTTTTCCAACCTTAGGAAATTGATGTGGTTGACTGTCGAAATCTTATCTTTGAACGAATGGACTTTAAGGATTTTTGTTGGAATCCAATCACTCTATATCATTTTCTAGTGTTCGTGACGGTTGATGACTTGAGATCCAAGGACACTGCAGAATTTATGATGAGTATCCGACTTGGATTTGTTTCTTATCGTCAAGGATCTTTTCCTTACCTTCTTGAGACGTATAATCCTCATAATTTTGAGTTTGCAAGAGAACAAGGCAAAGGCCTCCAGGCTCACCAAAGAAGATGAACATTGTAAGTGATCCAATCAATTTGTATTGTGTTTGGTTATCTCTAACTCGAGAAGGGACAGATCTACATTCCATGTTTCAGAGTATACCAATGACATAAAACATCAAGTTGATATAGAGTACCGAGACTGGTGGAACAACAATGTATTGCCAAGCTTGATCAAGATTACAACGTGTGTTTTATCATCTAGTGAGAGCTCCAATTTTTCTCTTGACCTAGTTGTTTCGAGATAAACGAGTAAGGATAAAGCTAAAGAGCTGAATCCTCCAAATATATTTCATGAAGAGACTTCCTAGAAGAGGGAACCAAACCTCCTAAATGAAGAAGGTTTCAAGAATATTAAAATCACAATCCTTTCGACGAAGCCCACTTCCATTCCAGAACATGTAGATAAGATATTTAATGCAATTCTGATCTCCGATGACAACAGTTCTGGAGATCAGATATCACAAGCACTCGTTTCAACTTTAACTCTAGAAAAATAGAAGTTCCAGAGATCAGGCATGGAATATATATATATATATATATATATATATTGCAATTTTCTTTTTAGCTTACTACTTATACCTTATTTGATGTATCAAAATTTAACTTCGGGTTGTACTTTCTCAAGTATTACGTCAAAAGAGATCGATATGACTAAGAAAGTCTCAAGCTATTCAAAGTCCCCAATGGAGTCTATCTTGAAACTTTTAGACTTGACTTGGGCATCCTAGATATATCTTCAGGCCACGAACATATGGATATGTCAACTCGGACACGAAATGCATGTATATATGTTTTTGTTATTATTTTATATAATTGTTTGATACATTGGTGCAAGCTTTCCTTCCTTTTTTTTTTTTATCTTCGTAGGATTTCCAAACGTTCTCGAGAAGTTGAATTTCTTTTCAAGTCCAAACCCTTACTAGATCAGACAAGTGAGAATCGTGACATGATTGACGCATTTGACGGGAATGATGTCATTAATAGTTTGAAAGATCTTCCATACAAATACCCCAGGTCATATGAGCGGTGGTATTTTGGTATCTAAGCTAGTATATGTCAAGAATGAAGAAGAATGAATTCTCGAACTTCAGTAATTAACACCCCGGAGACTGGACAAGAAGCTTATGTTGCCTGGTCCCCATTGGTTTTGGCTATTAATCTACTTCGAAATGTAAATAGTCAAGAATTGTGTCAATTTGTTCTTCCATGTATAGACCTCCACTTGGAATCATTCAAGACTCTCATTTTTTAAAAGCTTCTCTCCGAGAAGCCATGACAAATTATCTTTAGAAGTTATTCATAGATGTTGTAAAACGTGATTTGTCCAACCTTAGGACATGGTGGGCTATGACAAAGAACCCGACACTTCAAAACTTGATCACTTATTTATTTTGTGCGGATCCAACACCTTTGACGAGGTGTATGGAAATGTTTCTCAAAAGATTTTATGTTTATCATTCCAAAATAAATCTAAACTTAGAGTGTCCAACTTCGTAAGAAATGGTCATCAATTGGAGTCTTAGAATAAACCAAAAGAAGTAGAGGATGCCATATGTTCTTCTTTGAAAAATAAGATTGGTGAATTGACTTCCTAGCTGGACAAACTCCGTGATGAACTTCTGACTCATAAGTAAAATCTAGATAAAATTGAAGAGGCATGCGTCACGCTGGAACAAGCACAAGTTAGAGACATCGCCGAAGTGGAATCCATCTACTAGAAAAGAAGGCTCTGGAAGACAACTTCTTGCAACTCGTTGAAAGTGACTGATTTTTTGAGTTGAAACTCTATATTTCTCTTTTAGGAACTTTGATTAACAAAACTTTTTTAATCTCTTTTGTATCATCATTTTTAATGCAAAGATAAATAAAAAGAGCTAAATATGCTTATTGTTTTGAGTAAACTTGTATTTCTTTTTTTTAAAATCGGAGCTGCCTACGTACCCAAAAAGGGATCAAGTCAAACGTAGTGCTTTACAAGAATTTTGTTTTTAGGGTCGTTAATAGTTTATCCTCTTTCGGGTCAGGAGCATTACATTTTTTCTTTTTTTCTTATATGAGAAATAAAACTAACTTTAAGCGTAAAAACTCTTCAAAAAATTTCATTAATGGGTCCAATCT
The DNA here is from genome assembly GCA_023638005.1 of Forsythia suspensa. Classification (NCBI taxonomy): domain Eukaryota; kingdom Viridiplantae; phylum Streptophyta; class Magnoliopsida; order Lamiales; family Oleaceae; genus Forsythia; species Forsythia suspensa. The sequence continues at coordinate 17,232,432 of CM042667.1, forward strand.
GCAGTCCGTATTTGTTCATGATCTTGTTCCTGCCTTTTTTGTAATTATGACAACCCTTAAGTAATAAATCTCAGACTTGAAATGACCTCGGACGTACCTTTTTATTGAAAGACTTGGACATGCGGGCTTAATAACATTCCGGTGTATTTGAGCATCTAATCTCTTCTCATCCAAAGCTTTCAACTTCTCTAAGTTTAAGACGAGCATTTTCTTCCATCATCAAACATTCTTGGATGAAAATTGCAATGATAGAATCTGACACTCCAAAGGAAGTACATCTTTCACACCATACACTAGAGCATAGAGAGTGGTCTGTGTTGGAGTCCAGTAAGTAGTGAGATAAACCCACAATGCTTTTCCAATTCTTTCATGCTAATCTCATTTGGATTTGGATACAACCTTCTTCAAAAAATTGTATAGGGTCTTGTTGAATGCCTCTACCAATCCATTAGCTGCTGTATTACACATGGACAAGTTGTATTATCTGAACCCAAATTTGGTGCAGAGATTATTAATGTGGCTATTACAAAAGGGTTTTCCATTATCAGCGATGATGTACCAAGGAACTCCATGCCGATAAATTATTTGAATGCGAATGAAATTCACAACATTTTCTTTCTTTACTTCCCCCAATGGTATAGTTTTGACCTTCTTAGAGAAGTAGTTAGTCCCAACAATTATGTAAGAATAACCAGCTAAAGACTTTGGAGTTATGGGTCAATCAAATCAAGACCCCATGCATCAAATGGCCAGGAAGCTATCGTCAGGGGCAATGGTTACGGAGGCGATGAATGAAATTTGCATGGACTTGACACACTTCATATCTTTTAGCAAAATCCATGGAATCCATAGTTGACCAATAGTATCCCATTCTTTTTATCCAAAAATGGATCTTAGGTCTGGATTGATGAGCACTACATATTCCGAATGAGCTTCCTCTAGGGAACGTGTTGCTTCTCCACTACTTAAGCATCGAAGGAAAACTCCATCAAATGAGTGTCGGTAGAATGTTTCCTTGTAGAAGATATAGTGAGAAGCTCGTCCCTGGACTTCAGTTTTACAACATAGGATATCCGATAACTTATGATGTTGATGATAATCAATTATTGGTTGTCTCTATTCATCTTTTTTCCTCACCAATAACTTCAACATTATTGTTCTCTTCAGGATTTTTGGGCACAGTGGCAGAATCATCCATCTTTGAACAGTTGATACTGGTGCGAAAAGTCTTCATCTAACATGGCCAGAAAAACATCCAAACTAGCCAATACATTATCTTATATGTTTTCATTTCTGGGAACGAATTTGATTTTTACTGATTCATATCATTTTAGAAGTGTTGATGTATATTCATGATATAGTTTCATATCTAAATTTTGAAAGTCATACTGGAAAGAAGTTGGTTGATTATCAATATAGAATCTCCAAAGACTTCTAGTTGATGACTTCCATATTTAGTGTTGTTTCCAAACCAATAATAAGAGCGTGATACTCTACCATATTGTTGGAACACTTTTCCTTCAAGGCAAAAGTTTAGGGCATGACTTGATCATATGGAGTAACAAATACAACTTGTGCTCTAGCACTATATCTTCGGGCTGCATCATCAAAGAATAGCCTCCAGGAATGTATGACTTTAGTGTAAAAGAGTTCTTCAACTGAAAAGTCATCAAAAAGTTCTCATTCTACCAGAATAGGGTAATCAGGGAGGAAATCTGTCAAGTTTTATCCATTAATGGCCTTCTGTGGAATGAATTTGATGTCGAATTCGAACAATAGAAGTGCCCATTTCTCTACCCTTTCGAAAAGAATCGATCTGGACATTATGTATTTTAATGGATCAATAATTGAGACAAGATTGATTGTGTGTGCTAACATATAGTGCCTCAAATTCTTGGGTGCAAAAATCATTGCAACGCAGATTTTCTCAATAGGTGAATACTTCATTTCAAAACCTATTAATGTCCGACTTAAGTAATAAAATGTGTTTTCCTTTCATTCATTATTGATTTGAATAAGAAGTGCACCTAGAGAACATTCTTGTGATGTGACATATAGAGTCAATAGCTTTCTCAAGATTGGAACTCTGAGCACTGATGGATGAGATAAATATTATTTAGTGCTTTAGAAAGTATTTCAAAAAGTATCATCCCACTCAAATGGCATGTCTTTCTCCACCAAACGTGTTGAATGGATGACAATGCTCGACAAGATTGGATATAAATGTTCGAATTTCTACCAACTTTTCTTAAAGACTTTTCAACTCATGCAAATTATTTGGATTTGGCATGTTGATTATAACATCAATTTTTGATTGATCTATTTCAATACTTCGATGTCGAATAATGAAGTCGAGAAATTTTTTGGAAGTGACATCAAATGCACACTTTAATAGATCATCTTCAACTAGAATCGTCAGAGTCTTTTGAAATATCTTGCAGGTCTTGTAGATGACCATCTATTTTCTTTGTTTTGACAACAAAGTCATCCACATGGCATTCCACTTGCTTATGCATCATAATCATTGAAGATCTTTTTGCATCGTCTGCATTGGTAAGTTGCTCCACCATTTTTCAATCCAAATAGCACGACTTTGTAACAATATATGCCCTTAGAGTACGAAATGTCATAAGCTCTTCATCTTTTGGATCCATTCGATTTGATTGTACCCAAAATACCCACACATGAAAGATAGAACTCTATATCTAGTAGTTGCATCTACCATCAACTATGTTATCGAAAGTGGAAAATCATCTTTCGGACAGCTTGATTCAGATCTTAGAAGTCAATACAGACTCTTAATTGTCCATTTTTCTTATCTAGAAAAATATTAGAAATCCAAGTTGGGTACTTGACTTCACTTATGAACTTTGCTTCAATAAATTTGTTCACATCTACTTCAATTTAAGGAATAAATTTTGGTCGAAATCTTCTTTAAGGTTGTTTGATCTACAACTTTAAGATCCAACCCTGGCATTTCTTTGTAAGACCATGAAAATACATCTTTGTATACCTAGAGTAGGTTGAAGTACTCAAATAACTTAGTTTGACTAAGAAGAGCACTCACATACACTGTTCTCAGTTGTTTTTCTGTTCTCAAGTTCAATTGATTCAAATAATCCACAATAGGTTAACCCCCTTCTTCGAATCTTGGTGGAGCTGGTTTAGGTTCATTTGTCGTCGCTGGATTTTCAGATTTAGACTATGGATCAGAAAATTCTTTGAAAGCAATGTGATTAATTGATACATCTTCTTTATCTTGTCATTTTTTTTAGATGAGACGGTTCTCTGATTTCTATGTCTTCTTTTGGACCGTTGAAGCTTTAAACTTGAATTAGAAGCTTTAACTCCAAGTTGAGAAAATGCATATTGTCTTTGAGAAGATTCTAGAGGAGCTCGTACATTTTCATCAACTTGAGCAGACATGAAGAAATTACCACTCAACCTTTGAATGACGAACACTTTACCTCTTGGATCAACTGTTGTAAAAGACTCTCTTTAGCCTTTCAAATATTGAAACTCGATATTCTCACTTTGAATTTGATCAAATGATGAAGTTATTGACTCTTCTAGCTTTACCTCAAAGAAGATCATAGATTTGAATCATGATTGGATTTAAGAAAAATTTCTTGACTTTAATCTTTCTTGGTAGATCTGGATTATATCTCAATCTGTACTTTGGTTGTGATATAAAAGATCCATCAGAATCTGAAGGAACACATCCACCAGAAAGAATGGCATTAAGGTGTAGTTTACGATGTTCTCCTTTTCCAAATCCAGCATTCTCTAACAACTTCTTGACATGCGAATTATAATATCTCTTGAAAGTTTATTTCAGGTCTTCGACTCCTTTGGCATGTGACAAGTTTTGTTTGGATAATTTGAAGATATAGAGCTTTGGTATACTTAAAACATATGTCGAAACTCTATTGGCCTCCAAAACTATAATAAGTTGATGCGGCAGAGCTAATTTATAAATGTTAGATATCAAAAATGTTAGTTATTTTCTCAATACCTTAACATCAATTGATGTCGTTTGAGGTTATTTGCCTTTGGAGAACACACCACAAATAAGTATTGATCTACATGTCACGAGTTGATGAAGTAGAACTGTAATAAGTTGGTGATGGTTGTTTGCATCCTCTCTAATTTCAAATCTGGCTACAGACAATCCTGTTGAATGAAACTCTTCAACTTCTAAGTAAAACTTGGCGTTGGCAAAATAAGATTCTTCTTTAAGGAATGGTTTTGACTTAACTACCACAAATTTGACTTCTCCATTTTGGCTATACTTGAAACATTGATACTAGGTTGAAGGCACTACTCTAGTTTCATACTGACCAAACACGTCCAAGGAGCAACTTATACGATATTTTGACATCAATGACATGAAAAAGAGGCTCTAGAAATTAAATCTCATATTTGTAGAAGCTTCAGGCGAATCATGTCAACGGCTCAATGGCCCTTTTGATTGAGTCCTTGAATCATGATATTTATCTTCAATAGATCACCAACATTTATTCCATTCTTCTTCATTATTTTGATTGGCATAATGTTCACAGTAGAGCCACAATCAATCATTATTCGATGTATCTTACATTCTCGGATATAACCATTGACGTATAGAGGTCTATTATAGAAATGAGATCCAAGTTGTAAATCATCATCATTGAACATGATGGTGGCCACACGATCATCAAAACGGGAGACTAAGAGCCTTTGTCAGGCTCGTGTCGAAAGAAATGTTACTGAGTTGTGAAATAACCTTCATCGTCTTCAAACTCTCTCCTGGTACATTTTTCGACTCACTTCATCCATCTACATTGATGACATTGGAGGTGAAGCATTCTTCGTCAAAAAAATCCTTAGAAAAATACTCTCCCAGTGTTATTGATTTAGAAGAACGATATGATGCAATCTCACATTCTATTAATTTTATGATTGCTCTTGCCTTAACTTTAAATTTCCTCTTTTTATTGTTCTTGGCCTTCTTCTAGATCTTGTTTTTTCATTATGGTTGTTAGGACATGGAAGTTGTAGAGCTTTTTGGTGGCATCTTTTCACGAGAGTCCAGTCCCCCTAACTTTCTTCTGATGATACTTCTTCAATGGACTGAACTTCCATACACCATGCCTCCAGTGTTGGTCCTGCAAGAGGTACAAACGTTGATTTTTACCTATTTCATTTGATCTTCGATATTTCTCCTTCTTACATATTATGAATTTAGACCATCCAACTGAATCCCAAACGTCTAGATCATCAATCATGATCTCATATAAGGTTGGGTGATTACCGGTAACTAGTTTATCTGGATAGACATGTGATGGTAACTTCTCCATCTACTTTGAGTTCTACGGGAATAGACCCTTCTGAAAGTTGAGGTCCAACATCATGTGTAGGAAGGAATGTGTGTCCTTTATTTGAAATGGAAATTAGATCAAATGATCCAAATGAAACCATCGAACAACTAACAGTTAGATTTTCACCAGTTTCAATTTGATCTTATTTTCTTTGTCTAAGAGGACAAAAAGATCATTCAGCAAAAAACACTTATCCACTTGGTGACTAATGTTTGGTGATATTTGCAACATTTAGGATGATCAATTTGACCAGCCTCTTTTGGCCTTTTTGGTGCTTGAAGTTCGATTATTTTCTATTCAAGGAGTTGATTTAAAATTCCTGAAACTTTAGGGTCTGAAAATATATGCCTTTTCTTCAAGTTCCTTCAAAGTCAGAAGACCCTTCTTTTATACGTGTGCTTTGTTATGCCTGAACTCCAGTTTAGGCTTTGGTCCTGGATTTGAACTTGATTTTTGAAAAATGAATTTTGCGAAAATAGTGGAAATTGTCATGGCCTCTTTGGGCTTACCTGTCTTACCATACTTTTTGATTTTCTTCTTAGGATCTTTCTTGTCACGTAGATCACTCAGTGAGTAACTTCCGTGTCTTGCAATATGAAGTTCTAGATCATGGGCAAGTGTGCCCAACTCTTCAAAAGAGTAAGGCATATTTGCTTAGAGATCATAAAGTAGTCCCTAATGCACGCCTTGGACACACATGTTAATAGATGATGCTTCGTTGATGCGTTCTTTGCAGTTGAGAACAAGGCTTCTTCATCTTTTGATATACTCTACAAATAGTTCATCTTTGCTTTTCTTTGTTCGTGCAAGTTTCAAAAGGCTAACTGTCTACCTAGTACTATAGAAGCGTGTTAGGAACTCTCTTTCAAGTTGATCTCCACTATCAATTGATTGAGGTGGTAAGTCCGTAAACCATTCAAACATTGCGCCTTTGAGAGAGTGTACAAAGTTCTACGCCATGGCGTCATTGTAGGTGCCAACATTTTTATATGTTTGAATGAAATGAGCAACATGTTGCTTTGGGTTTCCCTTTCCATCAAAACATTGGAACTTCAGGGGTTGGTAGCTAATCCCATCCTCATTTTGTCAATTCGACGGTTGTAGGGTTTGGCATAAACCAAAGAAAGATTGTAGCGAACTAACATACTGAGCACGAATGGTATCAGCAATCATATGTTGGAGTTGTTTGATAGACAGAGAGAAACAGAGAGTTGAGTGGTGTCACATAACACATTTTGCGATCATGCATATCTTGTTTCTGTTGGTGCTCACGGACTTCTGGATGTTTAGTTCTAGAAGAGCTTGCATTTTTTAGACTACCTTCTATCAATGGACTTTGGGTATAGGTTTTCAGTGGGAGTTACAATCTTAATAGAATACACTCTTCTATAGTAAGTAAGACAGTCATATAGACAACTAGATAAGATTAAATAGCAATTCATTATTATCTATTATTTTAACACACCATTGGTTCTCAATTTATTGCCTATGTAGCAATTTAATCATCAAACTTTCATTATAAGTTGTATAATCGATGCGTGATGAGAAAAATCGTTTAAATCTATATTAATAATCTAAATTAAAGTGAATTTACTAAGTTTTATACGTAGGAAGTTATGAATAGATATAAAAAATTGTAAGATTTTTTAATATTATCATATTATTGTATTGTTCAAAAATTATCCACAGTTAAACTTTTTCCCTATGGGATTGTAGTCCTAACTCGCCATCGGTGATTGCAAGTGGTTCCGATGAGTGTTGTGATGGGTGGGTGGGGTTGGGTGGCAAGTAAGATGTATAGTTTTTTTTTTATTATCTCTTTTTTTATTAATTTTTTTGTTTATATGAAAAATATGAAGAGACGTTTTCACCCTTCCTAAAATCGTCAATTTAAGTCGAGGGTTGAATTAACGGGCCTTCAAATCGAAAGCTCATCCAAAGATGCTTCTAGTCGCTTATTTATCTAAAGGTTAGGAACTGCGCTGTTAAAAACGAAATATTCAAGATTCATTTGTACTTTTTGAAAAGGTTGAGACCCCAACTACAGTTTTTCGTAACATATTTGTGTCTTGATTAGAAAATAAATTTGGAAGAATCTTTGCAATAAAACAAAATATGTTCTATTAAACTCTTGAGAATTCATAAAGGATTTTGTTGCGAGATATTGGCTACCGATAAAATGCACATGAACATAGACATCATTCACGCAAAGTTATGAATCCTCCTTGAAGGACTTGAGCATATATATCGGCCGGGCATCCATGCACAATGTCCTTTTGAAACTAAAATTGGTTCATCTTCTAAATCAGTAAAAGCACAACATTCATGGTATTACACATATTTGAAGGATAATCATTGAATATCAGTGAACGTTTTGTACAGTCCGAGATAGAAAACAAGAATGTCGATTAAAGCAATAAATAACACCAGATATAGCGTGGTATACTCCTAAGGAAAAAATATATGGCCCCCATATCACGAGTAAATAAATTTACTATTTTAGAATAGGTTACACACGTCTCAGCTTTTTGAACTTACAATCTTAGACCTAATCTAAAATTTTATCAGCAATTTACAAAAAGCATAACTCAGTTAACAAGAACAATGAATCTCTCATATTTTAGATCTTCTTAACTAGTCCAAGAATGCAGTCAAGATCTTCAATTTTGATCTTCGTCCATTTCACGAGTATACCCGGATTGTCTCCACAAATCAGAATAAGGACTATGTCCTTATCTTGCCACTGAAATGTCGTTAACTCTCATAGTGGATTTCTACACTGCTCAGTTTCTTAGAGTCTTTCACAAAATAGAGTTTTTGATCAAACTAGGACTTTTGAATATTTCTTTGGAATGCACAACTCACATATTATTTTATCATAGATGCTTCAGTATCTTTGGTTTCAAAGTCCGTAAAATTTTTTGTCCATCACCTGTCTTATTTATATGCAAGAGTAATTTGTCTAAACTTAGTGACTTAGTATCTATTTTATTCGGTGATAAGGTGGATTAAGTCTTTAAGTTTAAATACAAGTCTTATCATCAAAAAAGATGAGTAATATCACATCAATTAATCATGAAAATAATTAACCAAATCATTCAGTCAAATACTTTTATTTAAGTAGATAAGAATTGTGATAGAGATAATATTTCAATATGCATACAACTCTATCTACTTAGAAACTCATTTCATATAGAATGCTCAATATGCATTTAACTCAATTACTTGTTTATTAGAAAAAGAACAAGAGTTTTACAACAACTAAGTTTCCAACTTGATAATTAATTAGGATACGAATACTTTTTCAATAGTATGCAGTTTTTTCTATTCAACTATTAAATAAGATTGACTCCTAATTATCTTAACTCACTTCAATTCAAAATTAATTAAAATAATATATAATTAAGAATGCCAACAAAAACATAAATTCTACAACAATATCTTCCTTTGACATCTCTTAATTAGAAAACTCATATTAAGTTGTTTTAAAGTGAACATACATTTTATGATGTTGAAACTAGCACAATAAGCATGGCGAATCAGATTTAAACCATAAAGCAATAAATTCATAAATCCTAATTACCAAGTTCATGTTTAAGCAAATATCAACCACTACTACTACTCTCCTTTTGTAATAAAGAAAAGCCAAAGCAAATAATGCAAACAATTCAACTAAACTAAAGAAAAGTCCAAAGTCAAATAGAGAAAGTAACCAACCACATGATATTGAGTGTCATCCTCTTCTATGTGGTGTCCTTGCACGTCCGCTTTTTTGAATCACCACTATGGGTTCCTTTCTTGGCTTTGAAGACGAAGGCATAGGAGCAACATCTTAGTTGGGACACAGAAGCATCAATGTCCAGACGTCGAATCCTCGAAGAGGCCTAGTCTTGCTGGAGGGACAGGTCTCTTCGTCAATTTCTTTTATGGACGAAGGACGGAGATGGGTGTGGTGAATATGTCATCCTCATGAATAGAAACGCTGTGATGCTGGAGATAGGCATGAAGTAATCCTGGAAAAGGTAGCATCCTCGAGTGTGCCTGTCGAGTAGCCGCGAACACATTTTTTCCAAAAATGAGAGTGGCAATATCCAACGGGTAACAGGTGCCCATATTTTACAAAAGCCCAGCCTTATCCATCCCAATGTCTAACCGGTGCTGAATGGGATCAATACTATGCAAGGCAATTTTGTGAAGCACCTTATACTTGGAGGTAAGTAAAGATGCCGTCATTTTTCCCACAGACCAAGGGTTTTTAGTGAGCTCTAAGGCCAGTGTATCAGTAGTTTTCTCAAATCATCATATGGTCCCTCAGTGATAAAAGATAAATCGAGCCAACGGCGAAGATTTGAAGGACTGAATGGCACTAGCCCCATCACTAAATCTCGATTCGAGATATACTTGCAAAATTGAGATTGTGCATCAAGAGTCCCAAATTTGTAGTTCAGAGGGGTAAAGATGTGACTACCTTTTAGGAGCAAATTTTGCTCGAACAGCTGGGGGTGAGTTGTTGGAGTTGGCATCTTAGAGTAGGTCTATCCAATGTTCTGATGTTTAGTATGTAGATTAGCAACGTTTGAACGTTCAGTGAAACATTCATCAATCTGCTATTTACCCTTCTGCATACGTGTGAAATGGACTGGAGCAGCATCTTTATCACTAAATTCCTCTTTTCTTCTTCATCTACTGCAAAATTGACCCCGATGTTTTGGTTCTTCAATATGATCGAAATGTTGAGACTCACCCCGAAGGTTCTTCAAATTCGCTGCCAGGTTGGGACTCGATTCCACTGTCACAACCTGTACTCTCATAACTTTCTCCCTGACTTGTGGCTTCAGTGCTTGGAACATATAAGGCAGTTTGAAGGATTGGATGGTTAGAGCTTGGAATAGAAGTGGTAGCATAGAGGTGAGCCTCACTGGTACCCAGTGGCCACTGAACTGGATGGATGTCGGTGGAAAGAAGTGCAACATGTGGCACGTTCATCGGAGAAGAAGCAAAGGTAGCAATGGTGCCTCGACGACTGCGTCGAACCTCTGGATGTTGATTAGTGGTCTTGGTTCTTGCCATTGATTATCTCCTACACAATCTTGCAAGATCAAGTGAAATCAAGAAACCAAGAAATTAAAATAGTAAGGGAAAACAAATCTTAGGGTTTTAGAAAGGAAGAGAATGGAAAAGTGGGAGAAAATGAGTTATAAATAACCCAATTTGTATTTTAATTAGAAATTGACTCTTTAAAAGAAGGGACTCCTAAGGCAAAACCAATTTGAGTTCTAAAAAGAAAAAAAAAAATGCTGGTCAACCCTTTTTTATAAATAGTTAACACAGTTCAAAGTTACATATATTCAATCAAGAAGTAGATTGTAGTGTGTGAATAAATAATCAAAATAAAATCAAAAATATCGAGACAAATCAGCACCACCCTCTAATTTACATAATTGTTTACAGAACAAGGATGGTGTTTTGTAAATACACACTTTGTTTTGTACATACACATTTTTTTTTTGTATTTGCATAGCCTGTTAAGTCTACAAGAAGTAACTTTCACACTTTTAAGGCGGCATCCCTTTTTTCATGATTCTTTACTTATCAAGGATGGCTTCTCATCATTTAGAGAAAGGTAGTCCTCTCTTCAAGTAAACCCGCTTGTTAACATGACAAAGTATTATGGTACCGAAAGACATAGATACTGACCTTAGGTCTTCATTCAGTATTCAACCAGTAAATCAGATGCTATAATACAGAATTTGTCAGGAGATTATCAACCAAATTCTAGCATCTATATGGTGCACAAAATGCGTGATGAATATATGAAACTCGATATGTACTTCCAATTTCTATTTCAAAGACAATGACACTTAGAGAATCAGTACTTTCTACATAAATAACTCAAGAGTATTTTTTTTTATTAAATAAAAAAGATTCACGCACTCAAACGAGGCTTTTCGATATTTTTTTCATATTTCCAAGGCTTTTCTCATTTTTTTCAAATCTACTAGTATCCAGAGCTTTAGTGAATAGGTCTGCCAATTGATTTTTTGTTTGTATGTGCTCGATTGTGATGAGTTTACTCTCTACCAGGTCTCTAATGAAAATGGTACATAATGTCTATGTGTTTTGTTTTTGAGTGTTGAACATGATTTTTTGATATACTTATGGCACCGGTATTATCATAGAACATAGTGATAAAGTTTTGTTTGATACCGTAATCATCCAACATTTGTTTCATCCATGGTAATTGTGTACAACAACTACGTGCTGCAATGTATTCTGCTTTAGATAGTGAGATGGAGTTCTGTTTTTTGCTGAGCTAGGCTATAAGATTGTTCTCTATATAAAAACATCATCTTGTGGTGTTCTTCTTGTCATCAATATTAACTACCCATTCAACATCACTAAAACATGCTAAAAGAGAGTTAGTATCACTTAAATGCAGCAAACCATATTCAATAATGGCATGGGCATATTGAATTATTCTTTTTACCACAGCCACATGTGACTCCTTTGGTATTGCCTGATATCTAGCACATACTCCTACACTAAAAGCAATGTCAGATCTACTAGCAATCAATTATAATAAGCTCTCAATCATGCTACGATAGAGACTGGAATCAACATATTTTTCATTTTCATCTTTAGTGATTTTCAAATTTGTAGCCATAGGTGTTATCATCGGTTTAGAATTATCAAGTCCAATTTTTTTATCAGATTTTTTGTATATTTTGATTGAGATATGAAAATATCGTTGCCCAATTACTTAACTGCAGGCCAAGAAAAAAATGTTAGTTCTTCTACCATACTCATCTCAAATTTTTTTTCATTAAGTTTATAAGTTTAGTAGATTATTTTTTTGATGTTAAGCCAAAAATAATATCATCGATGTAAATTTGATCCACAATTATACCAGAGTTTTAAGTGATTGATAAAAAGAGTTTATCAACTCCTCTTGTCTTGTACTCCTTTTCAATGAGGTAAGTAGTTAGACATTCATAAAGAGCTTTTTCAAGTTTATACACATGATTTGAAAGTGGGGATCTATAAAACCCTTAGATTGTTCAACATAAACTTTCTTATTAAGATAGCTATTCAAAAACACACTTTTGACATCCATTTGAAATAGTTTAAATTTCATTTAACAATCAATAGCAAGCAAAAGTCTTATAAACTCTAATATAGCAACAAAAGCAAAAGTTTCTTCAAAGTCTAGCCCTTCAATTTGAGTGTATCACAGGGCTACTAAGCGGGCTTTATTTCTAAGTATAGTTCTTTGTTCATCAGACTTGTTTTTGCATACCCATTTAGTTTATTTTACATTTGTACTATTTGGTCGATAGACTAATTTCCAAACCTTATTCATTTCAAATTGGTTAAGTTCATCCTGCATGGCTAACACCCATCATCTTCTAATGTTTCTTTCACATTCTTTGGTTCAATATGAGAAATGTAATAGACATGACTTATCTCATTTGAAGCTTGCCTTCAAGTCACCGTACCATTATCCCAATTTTCAATTGTATTAAATGTGGGGTGTGCTTTTTGTATCCAGGTAGGTGGTTGCCTTCGGGTGCTCTGTTATCCAAAAATGTGATATTAGTTGTTCCATCATTCTGTTCAGTTTGATCTGTCTGCTCAGTTGCATTAGTTTTGGCAACGTCTTTAGGAACTTTTAACTTTCGTCAGTGTTTACCTTAACGTTATGATGTTCGTTTAATGCCTGAAATTATTCTACCAAGGTTTGAATTACTTGTTCCTATGAATACTAAGCAAAGTCATTAGTATCTTCTATTACAATATTAACAGATTCAATTATTTTGAGTATGCATGATGTAGACTCAGTAAGCCCGATTATTTTCAGAATATCTCAAAAATGTCCCTTCATCACTTTTTGGATCCATCTTTCCTATTTGTTCACGATCATTTAGAATATAACACTTACTACCAAAAGTGTGAAAATACTTAAGGTTAGGTTTTCTGTTTTTTCAAATTTCACAAGGTGTTTAAGATGTGTTTGTCCTAATGGTAACCCTGTTCAAAACATAACAAGCAGTGCTAACTGCCTCAGTCCACAATTTTACAGGTATTTTTTTACTATTTATCATCATCCTAGCCATTTCTTGAAGAGTTCTATTCTTTCTTTCAACTTCCCCATTTTGTTACGGTGTTATTGGGGCTAAATATTCATGAAAATACCATTTTTTTCACATAAGTCAGAAAAGCTAGCATTTTCAAACTCTTTATCATGATCACTCCTAACTCTACCAATTGTTTAGCCATTGTTAGCCTTTTCAATGGCCATTTAGCATACAAAATTTTGAATCTTTCAAACATGTATGATTTTTCTCTTAAGAATCTGACCCAGGTATATCTAGAGAAATTATCAATACACACAAGAATGTACCATTTCCGACAATGCTTTCCACTTGTATGGGTCCCATTAGGTCCATATGGTTTTAGTTCAAGGACATTTGAAGTGGCCAGATAATGATTTTGTTTATGTGATCCTCGAGTTTGCTTACCAAGCTAACATGGGCCATATATAGGTTTAAGTTTTAATTTTAGTTTCATCTTTTACATTAGTATTCATCTTATTGCGTTACTTTGGCTAAATCTTACTAGGTCTTTGTAATTAAAGTGCCTCAAGCGTTGATTCCAGAGTTATGTAGAATCTGTAAGACATGAAAGGTTATGATCAAGTAAAATAGCATCTATCACTAGCTCTAGTTCTTGTCAACAAGAACACATCATTATTGTTAACAACCCGTGCACGATTTTTGGTTGAAAATGATTGTAATGTCATCATCACAACTTTGTCCCACACTGATTAGATTTGCTTTTAGGCCTTCAACAAGTTGAACATTTGTTAATGGTGGTAAGCATTTGATTATTATAGAGCCAATCTCAATTACTTTACCTTACCATCACCAAAAGTGATTGTTCGACTCCCAGAGTGACTTTAAATTCAGACAAGAAATATCGATTTCCTGTCATATGCTTAGAGCATCCACTGTCGAAATAACATGAATCATACATAAAAGTATGGAAAGTCAAATCAATCCCATAACAATTCAAGTCAGTTTTCATCAACCATATTTGTCGGATTTTAGTTCGAATCATTTTATTTACTAGATGGTTTCTCAAGTTTGTGCTGGTTTTACAAATAGTTTTCTTGTGCTTTAAGTACTTAGGTGGATAATTTGAGAGGTTAGCACGATTTTGGTCTTTCTTACCACACGTTGGACAAGTATGAGATGAATGTATGTTACCTTTAAATTTACATTGTTTCAATCTGTGTTAGCAAATCCTACAATACCTAATTATTTCAACATCTAACTATTGGTTACAGATTTAGTAGACATCATAACGGTATCTGGAACATTAGAATCTATTTTAGTCATTCCTTTGACAAACGTGATTGTCTTTGCTTTCTTGTCTTCCTCATATTGAATATATCCTAATCCATGTATGATATTGGTGGTTCTTCCATAGCTCAGCTCCAATGGTCAATTATTTGTTTACTTCCCTACTTTGTTTTAATTTTACCTGCAAATCACACAATTATTTTTGTTAGCCAACAATATTTCGAAATGGGTTATTTTATCATTAAAGAAACTTTATTCTTTATTGGACACAGTAGTCAAAGATTTTAAGTTGGCCCCTATGTCATCAGCTCCAACGTTCGGCTCCCTGTCAGAACGTTTATGTAAACGTTCATGAAAATTATCAGATAATTCAGAATCAGATAGAAAACAAACTGTAAATGAGATATCTTGAGTGTTGGAAACTTCCTCATCTCTTGATTGATCATTGGTTGATTCTTCATTATCGCTCCAAGTTATATTCATGGACTTTTTACCAACTATTTTTTTATTATTAACATATTTAGAGGCAATGTTACCATATTCTTTACGAGTATGGCACTGGATATGACTTTATGTTCTTTTAAAAGGTTTTGACTGATTTTGTCTATTTTGGCCAGGATATTTATTTCTGAATGATCTCTGATTTTTAGTTGATTTGAATTATTGAGCCCGTTTCAAGAATTTGCCAAATTATTTGGTTAGTAAGAAAATATCAATGTCTGAATCACTCTCATCACATTCACCTTTTTCTTCCTCAACTCGAAATGTTATGCCTGTAGCTTTTTCTTTCTTTCTTATATTGATATTTAGTTCATAAGTCATTAATGACCCAATCAACTCTTCAATTTTGATATTGTAGATGTCTTTGCTCTCTTCAATTGTAGTTACTTTGGAGTGGAACCTTTTTGACAAAGACCGCATGACCTTTCTGACTAATTTTGACTCTAAATATTTTCTCCAAGGACATGTGCTTGATTTGATATATCACACAGTCGAGCATAGAAATGTTTGAATGCTTCATCTTCCTTCATGCACTAGTTTTCAAATTTTGTTATGAAAATTTTGTAGTTTACATGATTTCACCTTGGAAGTTCTTTTATGTGTAGTTTATAGGATCTTCCATGCTTCATTTGCTACCCTGCAATTAGATATTAGCCTCAATTGTTTAGCATCTACCAAAAAAAAAAATAACATTCAAGGCTTTGCTATTCTAGCTAACATTATTGAAATCAGTAATTACCCATTGTTCAGAAGGTTTTTCTCTTTCTATATTATTTTCAGTGACAATGGGGTGACTATAACTTCTAATGATAGAAGTTTTCATCTAGAGCTTAAGTATAAATAGTCATTCAAAATTTCCAATAATTATAATTTGTTCCATCTAAGACTAGTGAAAAGAGGCACCATCCATACCTAGATTCATAGGATCTCACTTTCTAGAAATGAACCGCTCTAATACCAATTGTTAGTTTTAAACCTAGGTAACAAACAACCTATATAAAGGAGGTTAAATAGGTTGTTATTGAAATTAAGCAGAAGCAGTATATATTTTTTTTTCTTAAAAAAAACTATTAACTCAAAGGATTATTTTAATATTCTAATGTTGGGGAAAATTTTTGAACATCTAAACATTACAGTGAATGTTTTGACAGTTCAATACAGATAACAAAAATGGCTATTAAATCAGCAAATAACACCAGATATAAGCGTGGTAAACTCCTAGCGGAACAATCCACGGACCTTGATGTCACGGGTAAGATAAATCCACTATTTTAGAATAGGTTAAACACATCTCAACTTTTTAAAATTACAATCTTAGACCTAATCTAAAACTTTATCAACAATTTATAAAAAGTAAAACTCAGTTAACAAGAACAATAAAACCCTCATGTTTTAGATATTCTTAACTAGTCTAGGAATGCAGTCAAGTTCTTCGGTCTTGATCTTGGTCCATTCCACCAATGAACCCAAATTGTCTCCACAAATTGAAATAAGGACAACGTCCTTATCTTCCCACCAAAATATCATTCTCTCACCGAAAAATCACTCTGAGCCTTTCACAAAAATGAGTTTTGATCGGACTTTTTAGTCTTTTACAATTTCTTTGGAATGAACAACTCACATATTATTTTCTCATTGATACTTTAGTATCTTTGGTTCATCACCTATCTTATTAATATGCAAAAGTAATTTGTCTAAACTCAATGACTTATCTATTTTATTTGGTGATAAAGTAGACTAAGTCTTTTAAATTTAAATACAAATCTTATCATAAAAAATAGGATGAGTAATATCACACGAATTAATCATTAAAATAATTAACTAAGTCATTAGTCAAATACTTTTATTTAAGTAAATAAGAATTGTGATAGACATAATATTTCAATAGAATGTTATAGACGAAACCTTGTGAATACTTTAAGTTTGGAATTGTAAAACACTAAAACGTGACTACAATAAGTAACAATTGTTGTACTATATAATCATTTTCTACACTACACCTCTTTAGTATAATTTGTTTTATTTCCACAAATTCAAGTAATTAATTATATGATTCAAATTTATGTGGCAATGTAATACGCATGTTTGGTAGTTTTAAAATTATTTTTTAAGTATTTATATTATAAGTTGTTGGTGAATATGTGGATAAAAAATAAGTTGTAAGTTGTGCGTCCTATAAAATGTGTAGATAAAAAATATATTTGACCAGTTTAACCATCTGAAATTATAATTTAAGCATGTCCAAACATTTGCATAGTGAACTTGGAAAATAATAAAAAGGGCAGAGAAATTTTAATAAATTTAAGCATCAAATTTTGTTGGGCTATATTTCATCCATAAAAAATAATTAATAATAACTCACTCCCAATAGGCTAAAAAGCCATTTAATTAACTTATTGTTGCTTCTTAATAAATATAGAAATTAAAATAATAATGTAATCTACTCAATTAGCTACACTGTCACAGTAATGCAGCAACATTGAAGTTTGCTACTGCACTGTGTATTAGCCATTAGGAACATAAAACCCGGTTTAATAATTTGGACCGCACGATTTGATGCAGTCTAGCCGAGTGTTGCATGGACCGCCAATATTCCAATCTCTGCAGCCAGAATCATGTTTATATAAAAAAATTATATAGGAAAGAGATTAAATTGAATACATCAAAACAAATCTTAAAAAAAAAAAAAAAAATGCGTGCAGGTTGAGCTGCAAATTTACTTTTTGGTAAAGTGTGACTCAACATAATTTTAATAAAAGTAACTTTTAAGTACATTTTGAATATTATCTTACACATGAAATGGATGTTTGGAACGTAGTAATTTATTGAATCTAATCAAATCTAATACTAAATATTAAACATACAAAACAAATTCTCCAACAGAGTCGACAATGCAAAACATGATAAGAACAACGGTGAATTGAAGCTTGAATTAAGCAATTTTTGCCTTTTGTGTAATATGAATGTGTCAAATAATAGGTTTGTTAATGTATTCTGTATTATGCTCGTTAATTTATATGAAAAAAACGAGCCAGCCAATTATGGAAATAAATTATTAGGATTAAATTTGGTGGATTTTATCTGAAATTAATTTCTTGTGAATCCTAAACAAGTGGAAGAAGGATTAGCATACATTCATTTTCAATAATTATGATCATATATACTTTGTTGGTGGGGTGCCATATAATTATTGAAATAATATACTCATTTTTGTTTGAAAATTGAAACTCATAATTTAAGATACGGGTTGATGTTCAAGTTTTGATTTTTGTTTTAACTTTGAACTCTGAACCTTGCATTTTTAGTATCAAAGAAATTTGTCAGTTGTCACGTGTCTAAGGAATGTCATGTCATGTGTGTTAATTTATGTACAAAAGAAGTGGCGTGTGCTGACACTCAATATTTCTACTTAGTTTTTGCCAATTCGATTAAGTTAAATCTTCTGCAAAACCATGCTTTAATTTTTGTTCGAGTCTCACTCTTGTTACATTTTAAAATGTAGCAAGAAGAAATAAAACCCTTCACATCACAGCAAAAATTACAAAATATATATTCGTAATGGCAAAAACCAATGTTGTCACTCAAATTTCGACTCGAGGATAGGAATTCACAACAATTTCAGTGACAACAACAAAATTTTGAAGCATTTTGTCATACAATAATCATTACATTCTTTGAGTCTTGAGTGCAATACATTTACACTCTTATAATTATAATAATAATTAACAAATTAAATGGTTAAAAACACAAATAAAAGGCGAAACTTCAATAATCGATCTGTTCTCGTTGAACTACAATATCCAGCAACGGTTGAAGACGAGATGGAAAAAATCACTCTTTGGGCAAACCAAATACCAAAAATCAAAATCTGAGATTGATGAGGCATGATTTTGTATAAAAGTAGGTCAAGTTGGCAATATACGAGTAACGAAAAAGGATTTGCAAGGTAGAGATAGAGTGGAAAACTACTTGGTTCACGAATCCATTTCTAGAACAGGTCGACTTTCTTTTTCTGAATATCTTGCTTCCACTTTGGCAACTTATAGAACTCGTCTTTCGACATTCCCATTACAAGCTCGAATTCTTCGTCTGAGAGATAAGCCTGAAAATCAAACAATATGAATCCATAATCAGTCTCCAAATGAAAACTATCAAAAATATTCGTAAAAATCGTCACATGACCGTTATGGAAACATGACTCCCTTCAAAATTTTGGACACCAATTCAAGTTGAGAAATAAATCCTAAACATAAAGTTAGATATGTGAGGGAACCAGGACAATTGAACAGTTTTGCACAGATTACGTTGTTCGTTTGAAACTGATTGTGTAACTATAATGAAAAGTTGATCACCAATTTGCTCCTTTTAAAGGTCGAGGATCAACTTGCTACTTGGGAAATAGGTTGGAGGAGACCAATGGTGCAATTTTCTGTTATTATCATGACAGATTGTGCACATAAAATTTGTATAGAAATGAAGCGACAAACCTCTCTCCGTTTAAAATCAATGCCGGTAACTGGGTTGTCAGATTTAGCCTTCAACTGATCATAAGTAAATTTACTTTGAGTTGTTTCAGTGTCATTTTCATCCGGGTCGGACTCTGGCTTTGATCCTGAAACGTCCCCATCAGTCTCTGGGATAGGCTCGATTGTTTCGGTTTCCTTAACTTCCAAAGCTTCTTTGGAATCTTCGCCCCCAGGGGCATTTTCAATCTTTATTGCGGCTGCAAGAATATTCAGACAATGTATTTTTCAAATTCTTGGATCCAAAGTGAATCACATGACAATATTTGTCAAAGAACAATCTTAAGTGGGCATTGCAGTGTCCTAAATTTAAGGTTAAAACAACAGGGGTCATTGAACTTTGAGCGAGGTCTCTCAACTTCATTTTCTTCCAAGTTGGTCAATTAACTTAAAGTTTGTTTCGAGTTAGTCCATGAACTTAATTATTTGTTACGAATTGGTCATTCCATCCAAGTCCTCTAGTTTAATTAACAGAGAAGTCGGCAAATAACTGAACCACCAAATCATCTTTTGTGTTAGTCAACCTAATGGGCATTGACAGAGTGACCAAATTGTAACAAAGTTTAAGTTCCACGACCAACTTGAAACAAAATGAAGTTAAGTGGCCATCATGAAATTTTTTCTCCTAAAAAGTTCAGTGACCAACATGAAATTTCATTAGAAGTGTAGTGATAACCGGTGTATTTAACCCCCTAAACTATGACATCAAATATCTTATAACTAGAAAATTCCAGAACTAATTTCAACAAATAGAAAGAGACCCATAACGCAGAACATGAGAAGATGGTGCAAAAACTTGGACAGTTTTTCCATGAGAGTTAGTGGACAGTTTTTCCATGAGAGTTAGTGGAAACATATAAGCAGGGAACTTTTAATACCAGGATGGCTACCTTCAGCAGATGGACTTCTACTTGACCGGACAGGAGAGGATTCAGGCGATGGCTTCTTTTCGGCAGTGAGAACGTTTGATAAAGCAGCCACTGCAGCTGCTCTCTGTGAACCCTGACTTATTCCTCCTGGCCTTGTGGCAGAAGTGGGTTTTGGAGCTGAAGTTGAAGTAAATGCAGAGTTTAAGGCAGCTAAAGCCGAAGCTCTTTGAGTCGGTCCTCCTTGATTTGAACCGTGGGACTTCTCCTGGTTCATGAACAGGACAAACCATAAGTCAGTACCTTTCACGCAAAATCATTAGCACTCGGGTGCACATGATACATCAAGTGCGTGCTTAGTCGGGAGGAACATATAGTATTGAATATTATTAAAGAAGAAAAATAAGCAGAATCCTACTTATTATACTGTCTAGTCCTACCACTACCGTGTACCAAACATGCACCAAATGGATCTTCGGTATAAAGTATTAAACTCAATTGGACAGAAGAATAGACAAGATTTTAACTTTATTTTTCTTTCTTTTTTTTATGACTCAGTATCTAAGCTTCGCCTGACTAATCCTGAGGAGTGGCGGCCTTCCCCCCCCGGTTTGCCACCCAGGTAAATCCGGATGCGGTCAAAGGTTATACACACTTGGGCCGGACATTCGATTGTTCTCCTCCCTGTGGACTTTTTTTTTTTTTCCACTGCCGCGGGGATTCGAACCTTTGATGCTCCGTGGAGAACCCTCCTGCTTTAATACTATCTAGTCTTGTCTAATCCACCTTACCAAACATACCACAAAAGCACATCAACATTCAACAAAGCTTCATATCAATGAAGTTTCACACAATCTTGTTAAAAATGGTGACTTCTGGTATTTCCAAGTAATTAGTATCAGACAAATCCAACCAAAAACAAAGAGCATATATACAGTTCCTTTAGGTACGTCAAGGATTAACAACAAACAAACTAAGACATGTTTAGCTAAGCTTAAAAAGTTTACTTAAAGTAAATTTACATGAGTGAATAAGTTTTAAGATAATTTTTTAATTGGTCAAAGTTGAGTATAAGTTACTTATTGACAACCTAACAATTACTTTCAATAAGAAAAAAGTAAGTTATCCACACATGATTTAGATCGATTTTTAAGCTTAGCAAAACATGTTCTTATTCCAATAATGGGCCAAATGAATCCTCGTCATCCCTTTGCATCCATCTCTACATGCCATGTTAATATTGTCTACCTCTCCCTCCAGTAACCTACACTATGCAGATAGCATTGGTATTGTGAATGAGAGATGTGTGTTGGCAATTTCATGCCAAGAGAATGCATATTAAAGTATGTGCGGCACAATGCAAAGACATTCACCACTGATTTACTTCACATCTTTAACAAAATTCAAACAGCATCCACGAAAGTTAAGCAGGTGTAATCTTGCAGGAATTTAAAGTCTACCTCCGCGACATGACCAGCCCCAAAGAGTAGCATGACCTTCTTTTGGAATGAGTTTCCATGTGCCTGTTTTACAAAAAGAAAAATATTTCTCAATGTTGGAAGATAACATATGCCTAATTTTGAAAAATAATAGATTTATTTTCACAAGCCTGCCATCTAAAAACTCCAGGCAACTTGTGGAGACCATGTGTTTTGAAATTGATGTTCAACAAATATCCTGAATTAACAAAGAAATATCACGACAAAATCCCAGAGCAGACGAATATCTGTGACATACAATAGCTTTTACTGGATCCCATGAAAAATAAGTGGTGAAGAAGCATGGCTCATTTCCTTCGGTGACTTTGTACAATGGCACGTTTGGAGACAAACCCTCCAATGAAGCGGCCATCTCAACATATTTCTGCAAGTATATCATGTGATCAATAAAGCACAATATGGAAGAACAACTTCAAGAAATTAGAAGTCCAGGAAGCAACTTCACCACGTACCTGTCCAATTTCAAACGCATTTTGCTTCTCTTTGAGGTCGACTGATTGGCCAACCCACACACAAACTTCAGCATGTGTGTCAAGGATCAAAATATCCTCAGTCAAAAGATCATCTTGAGAAAAGTTGTAAATTTCTTCAACCTGGAATTTACATATTATTTAGGATATAAACGTTCTAATACACATAGTGCATGATTGGTCCGCGGTATTGGATAGGACTAGACAGTATTTTAACTTTCTTTTCTTCTTAATACTGTCGAACACTATCCAATACTCCCTATCAAACACGCTAGTATAGTACGCAACAATTTTTCAACTAATTTTCAATTCCATAACATACCTCAAACTTTCCTGCGAGTCCACGTGGTGGCGTGAGCATTACAAGAGAAATAATTAGAACACTCCAAACTATTAGATTCAAGATTTCAACATACTCGAACATAAAGAGAAATAAGAAAGTAAAATAACTGCATAAAAAAGATTTGCAACCTTTATTGAAAGAGAAAGCAAACAAGTGAGGATCTCTGATAACCTCTGGAGATATTTTCTTGCTGGTGTAATTTTGTTTTCCTCCAAGAGGATGCCAAAATGTTGAACTCTCAGTTCCTTCTTTAGTGTGTTTAACAGCTAATCCCGGCTGAGTTCATAGAGAGGTAGAAAATAATTAGTCATTAACTACAATACAAGAGGGACAAGGATATTTGAAGTTAGAACTGACAAAAGACTGCAACTACATTTCCACCTCCATTTCCACATAATAGTTTTAACGTATAACTGTAAACTTGTCAAATCATAACACGATAAACCATGATATCCTAATAATAGTTGGTAAAAGACACCCATGTACAGAGCGCCGCAAGGTACCCTGGGTGCTTTTTCAGTATCTAAGAGCAGTACTCCAATGAAGAGCCGAAAACAATAGAATAAGCAGAAAGTGCTAAAAAGAGGCTTTACAGAATTTTTGAGCATTTTTTGTCTCTTTTGTCCAATCAATTGCTTCAGTTTAGACTGTCAAATGGTATTGATATTTGGGCTGTTGAAATGGGATCAATGACGAACTGCATACAAATATCTTACTCCGAAATTATTGCAGTCCCATTTTGCTCAAATTTGTTTTTCTTTCTTTCTTTGTTAAGGGCTGATTAGTAATGCTAATAGTAACCGAGGAAGAGTTTACAATTTGATAAAACCTGGTGGTCATAGTTCCAATCTCCTAGAAATTTGCAATTCTCATTTTGAGAAAATTACAAATTCAAAAAGAAATTTGCCTGTCACTTTAATTTTGTTTCTAGCATCTAGAGTGATAGATGAATAAAAAACATACAATTAAATTTATTCTTTTAATTGGTAGTTTTGCAGGAGTTGTTGAAATATATGTATAAATAAGTTTAATTCATGGGCAGGAATAGGGAAAGGGGTCAGATTTATGTTATGGATCAAGCCTAATCCCATACACGAGAGCAATAATGAACAAACGCAGACATGGAAACATAGAGATAATAGTGGTTCTCCCTCAATGTTAGAGCTACGTGCACTCAGCTGCAGATTTTTCACTGACAAGAACAGAACAAAGAAACGACATGTTCTAAAAGCATACCTTCAAAAACTCGGCAACTTTGGCCACTAACTGCTGCTGCTCAAAGGTGCTTTGATTTCCATGCCAACAAAACAATGATGATCCAGATTGCAGCAGAAAGCACTCATTTGAGTTCAATGATGATGCCACCTAAAATGATAACATTATTTGATTTAAACAGCAAAAGTAATTCACAAAAGTGTCCAATAAAACAATTTTTATGAGATTCCATCATAATAAATAACTTCGAACAGCTTAATATTAAAAAATAAGTCAAAAGTTGAAGCTCATCGAGACACAAAGCTAAGACTGGTATATAAAGCAGGATTGAAAAACAACAGAGGAAAGCATTATATACCAACTTGAAAGCTCATGCGTATTGCAGAAATAAATAGAGGCCTTAGGAGTTGAAAGGACAAGAATTGAAGTAACTTAAAGGTAAAATAAGTAAATGAATTTACAGCATCAACTTGAATAGCTTTATTGTTATGCACAGAAGTTCCAGATATCCGGACAAGTGCAACACCATCGTCCGTGTAAGTTTCATCATTCAAACCTTTGTCGGCAATATAGTTCTTGTAACCAGAGCTCATCCCACCCTAATAAAACAATTCAAGGTTAAAGAAGTGGTTCACACATTATACATAATTAGCATCCTTTTTATTTCCCTATTCCAGGTACTAAAGGTCACCTTAAGGATCACCATAGGCTGAAAGATTGCAACAAACTGAGGTGGCTCTTTTCCTTGACATATCCGACCCTGCATAAGGCATAATTTACATCTGAACTCTGTACATTTTGTCAAATTTTGTACACTATTGGCTCTTTTGGTAAGATGGATTGTACAGTATTAGAAAAGAAAAGAAACTAAAATCTTGTCCATAATAATGTCTAGTCCTGTCCAACACCAAACATACTCAACGAGGTCAAACGATACCTGCACTGGTCTCCCTTTCAGTGAGTTACACATTGTAGTAGCCAATCTAGCAGCCGTCTGTTGGTCCTCCTGGAAATGGAAAATTTAGTCTTGTTAATACTCATAAAGGAGTAAATGGTAAGTAGCAACATGATCAAATACAAATGATTTCATATAAATTCAACAGTGAAACTTTTTTAAAATCATACGAGAACTCCTCAATGGCAGGAAGAAATAAATATGACATCCATTTGTCCGAAATAGCATTTTGATAGCAATTGTAACAAAACTTTTGCACAAAATTGATGCAATGTTTAACTTTTCAGTAAGAGAGGGGGGACTCCATATAATGTGGACCTGACATGAACTAATTTTGAGAGGACGTGTACTTTTTATACTACCTAGTACCTACTAGATATAGATTGTTTTCACAATCCAAGTGTAGCCAGCAACAACATATAGTACCTTAACACTGTCTTTTCCAATCCAAAAACACAAGTAGAAATCTTCTTTCCGTTCATTAGAATGGTAGGTGTAGAGGACAATGTAGCAATCCCCACTAAAAAATTTACCAATCTCTTCGCTGGACACAGGAGTTTTCACATTGTCATCAACGCGCCAAACCTGGCAGGATAAGATATTTAAAATTCAAAACAATTCAGTGTTTAGAAACATATATGGCCATGTCTGGAATCGTGATTTTCACAGATTTTGCTAATTTCTTGTTGACCATATGGTACTGTGGGACCCACTAGCATCTGCAAATGCAGAATTGTTTGGAGCAAATGCTATTTTTTAGGGTAATGTTGTCCATGGAAACATTCATGTAGTCAACAATAACGGTAGAATTGGTGGAAAATGGCAGCCTTTTTTACTCTGTCAGATTTGTTTGGAATATAATAATATATTTACTGTTTGGTCAAAAAAAATTCCCTTAAAAAAACTGATTCCAGACAGAGGCATAATCAAACTAATCCCAGAACAACCCCCCCCCCACCCCACCCCAACCCAAAAAAAAAAAAGGATTAGAAACAAGACCTCTATTTTTCCACCTCCTTCAAGCAACGGCTGGACTTCTTCAGTCACAGGAGCACCTTTGCTTGCTCCCTTCATGACACCGCCTTGCTGCTTCAAAAAAGCTACCAAAACCCAGAAGAGTTTTCAAAATTTAGTAGATACTATTAAAGATTAAATTTTTTTTAAATAAATAAATGTGTCATGTTTAATAGCTTAAGCTTTTATATGAGATGGTTCACATGGTATCACAACAAGGCAAAAGACCTAGGTTCAAGTCTAGCCGCCACCTATTTACAAAAATTGTGCGTCCTTTGGTATAAAAAATTGAATCCAGCCTGCACGTGAGGTGGCATGTTGAAAACTAAATTCAAATAAATGTGTCCCCTCTCTAGGAGCTTAAGCTTTTAAATGAGATGAAATGGTCTGCATTCTAGAGAACCTGGGACTGAGATATACCTGCAACTTTTCCTCGTCCCTCCTCAGCAACAGAAGGTGCTGATCCTGAGGGCCAAGAATCAAACTGGGACTTGAATGAATGTGTCTCATACCCTTGAATTAGCCGAGTAATATGTGTTGCTTTTGGTCTATTTTGGCTACGCACAAAATCCTGGGATATCATTTAGGTGTGAGAATCTGAATAATGTAATCGAGGACAATGATGTAAAGTTAACCTTCTACCTCTGCAGCTTGAATAGCAACTTTCCTCTCTTCCACTTGTGTCACCCGGCCAACCCAAACAAATACCTCAGCACCACAATCCAATAAATAGCATTTATTATTTTCAAGAAGCGACTTGGAAAGTTCGCCATCTACAGTCTTGACATGGCCATCAATAATGCTGACGAAATGAAGGGCAGACACCAAGATCAATCACTAAGATCCGGGTGAATTGAGAAAATAATTCTAAAAATAAGAAAAGGCATGTAAAGGCACGCCAGTCAAACTATTGACTAAAAGGCAGCCAGATTTACGTCTCTTATTTTATTGAACTTTCTTAAACTCTCTATAACCACATGACATGTAAAAGGCAATTTATGTTCACCAAAAATGATTTCCTATACTTTCTCGGTCTAATTGATAGGCAAAGTAAATGAAGCAAAACAATTTCATCAAGCTGATTCAATATCACGGGAGAAAAAAAAATTAGTTATTTGTTTGAGTACTTTTCATGTCTGATATAGTCAATGATTACTGTTAAAATAAACCCCGTAACATTTGCAATATGAACAAAAGCTCTATCTGAAAGACAACAATAAAATTAGACGTGAACAAAGAACTACCTATAAAGTTTTGGAGGAGTCTTTTCAGGAACAATATCATCTTCTGTAACAACCTTTTTGCCAATTGGAGCAAACCCACCAAAGAGGACCCAGAACTCACCAGAATCTGACTCAGCTTGTAATTTTCCATCATCTGAAGTGGGGAACAACATTTATTGACGTTAAAATAAATACAGAAGTAGCATCCATAAATAACAACCACGGAAAGGACAGAATTACAACCATAGCAAATAGAAGAGTTCTTACCAACAATTGCAACATCGCACATCCCCTCGTGATATTTTTCTTTCAAAAACTGAATTACTTCTAATGCCTTGGCCCTTTCCTGAATATTGGAGTTTGCACCGTTGAACTGATATATCTTGTCTTTAGTGTCAAGAATAAAAACATCATCGTGATTTAGTGACGAGCGAGAAAAAGGGACCTGCATAACACGGAGAACCAATCAATACCCTTTCCGTATGATTCCGAAACGAGATATATATTGTCAACATTTATAAACTTAACTACCTGCTTCAATCTCACAGCTCGTTTTCCTCTACAAATATATAATCGTGTTTCAAACTCTTCCTCTTCAGGTTTCTTAAATCCAGAAGCAATACCACCTTCTAATGGTATAATGCATGGTTTGAAGTATGATAAGAATTTGTCAGATTCGTGGCCTTGTAATTCTCTGTACTGTACAGCACGACCGCCAAGAATGGCATCAAGTTCAACAGTTTTAATAGCTGCAGTCCCGGCTTCATCCTAAGGATAATGTAGAACCCCTAGTCATGCATGGATGCGAAGGAAGTACTCCTAGAATTGGAAGATAATAAGACCATACCTGGCTAGCATCCTTTCCAAGCCAGAAGTGTATGTCATAAAGATAAGCACCACCTCCCTTTCCAGGACTTGTCTGTGCATAGAAAAATATTTGAATATGATAAGTCAAAACAATGTTATTTTTTCTTCCAATTTCATGTCTAACTTAAGCCCTTAGCTCACGAGGTAGAGGAAAAATCACACGCACCTGCAAAACAATGTATGAATCTCCAGCGTAGAATTTACCATAATCCGATTTTGGCAAAGGAACTGGCTGGAAGTTCTCAATTCTCCAGATCTCGGTCCCTCTATAAAGTGTTAAGTTCAGCGAGAATGCAAAAAAAATTCAAGCCAAACAAACACAAATTCACGATCAAACATACAGTGTGTGTGTTTGTGTACTCTTCAACAAATAGTTCTGTATAATTGTAGGAAGTACTAATGATGCTAAGTCAATTATTTAGTTAATTGAGAGTTATTTCTGTAAGAAAGGATACACTCTCTGACCCGCTCCCTGAAATGCAGGTTCCAGAGCTTTGGCCGAGCTAGACATTGCGTGATATCCTTCCCACTGCTGACAGTATTTCCACAGAAAGAGAACAAAATACTTTAACCTCCTAACAGCTGTATTTAGATTACCCAAGAATCAACGGTGCAAGAAAACAATTAGGAAGAAGTTAGCAAAATAAACAACTGAATATTAAGATGACAAGCAATCATTACAGCAAGTCCATAAGTAATCAGAGATTCAGAGAATACCAAATTCCTCCTTCCCAGAAGGAAAGGAAAAGAAATAGAGGACAATACACTTAGAACACAATTCCGTGAAATCTACATCACTTTTTTAAGGAGAAAATGTTTCAAGAAATTGGTTCTAGTCAGATTTCAGTGCAACAGTACGAAAAACCTGGAGTATATCTTGGAAGCCCCACCTCTCTATTTATGCAACTTCTTTGGGCTTACAATAAATTCATCCTCTGATAAAATCATCTCTCTTGACTAAGGAAAACCAAGGAGAATGAAACAATAGCTGCCTATGAGAAATTAGACCAATTAAAAAAATATCATAATTTATAGTAACCGGAATTGACTAGCAAATTCCTTCTCGGTTGCAGAATTTTCGTTTGGAAACATTAGAAATAAGTTGTGATTATCAAATATTAGTGCAGCACCTTGAATTTGCTGCAGAACATCTCAATGTATAAATGATATCCTTGTTCTCTTTAGTATTATTCTTCCAGTTGTTTGAGCTAACAAGACAAATTTCAAACTTATCTCAATGTGTGATTCCATCAATTCATACAACTGGAACTTGGAAAAAAACCCAGAAAGTATAATGCTTATCCTGAACAGCTTGGTGGTTGATCAATAGCACCGGCAAAGTGGCAGCAAACCATACCTCAACTTACATGAAGAAATGTATAAGTTTTCCAAAACTAGCAAGATAGATAGGTATTAATCTTAATCAGAAGTTTCTTAGAAAAGCTGAAGGCAGCATAGAAAAGTTCAGCCCGAGATCAAAGAAATGAGCTGTGCAATGTAATTCTTTTCTCTTATGTACTAACTCTAGAAATTCCGGTGCTAATTCTTTTCTCTTATGTAACTTGTGAAAATCCTCTAATAATTTGCAAAGGTAAAAAGATACTGCCTCAGTGTTATGGAAACAATGCAGACCTTTATGGTTTAAAAACAAATGAGATACAAAATCAGTGATATCAATGAGAAACAATTCATCGCAATCCATAACCAAAAATAAGATAGCTAGCTTAACTAATCCACATTCAGGCTATGAAGCAGCCACGGCACACAAATTAAAAAAAAAAAAAAAAGGCCAATCAACAAAACCTGCAACACGGGAACAAAAAATTCAAAGATTTTTGTCGCCTCAACGGTCCATTGAAGAAATTTTCAATGTATGATGTTTGAGATATAAATACTTCAAGATAGCCACAAGGGTCCTCCCTTCAGCATATATTTCAAAATTAACGGATCATGAGAGAATATTTCAAATTCAGATACCAACCCAAATATATAAATTTAACTTTAACGAAAAAGGATAAGGAAAATGAAATATGAAACTATCAATAACCAGTACTTGACAATTCGGCATAAAACTAATACATTGGAAAGATTACATTTTTCTACAGATCATTTCTCTAATTACATTATACATAAAAGAAATAACAACAATTAAAGAAAACCCATCTCTCAAATAACCCATTACAGATCAGATCAATGATATCACAACATTCAAACCAAACGAACAAACAAACAAATAAACAAACCCACGTCAAAATTCAAATGGGATTTCAAGAAACCATTTTTCAAATAAACAAACCTTAAACCGATCCCTAGAATTCTCTCTCTTTCTTCGAAAAATATGATGAAAGGTGATCAATAAAACGGGTGATTTAGGGAGAAAAAGAAGGCGAAAGGTTTATATGCAAAGCTGGCAAACGACAAAAAGTAGTGAGAGAAGAAGTTTTAAGAGAAAAAAGGGGAATGAATAATTGATATAAATGTAATGGAACAGCTTGCTTTTATTTTCTATACATATATAGTATTAAATTTGTACAATTATTTTTCAGAACAGAGTATACAAGTATGTGCACAAATAAAGGGGAAGATATATATGTGGATATGCGAGTGTATAGAGAGAGAAAAACGAAAAGAACGAAAAGGGGGTGAATGATGAATGTTTTGATGTCATGAGTTGGATATACAAAAATGTGTATATGGCAGTGAACCGGTGACGGCGGCACCACCCATGCTATGCTGGCTTTTTTCTTTTTTGGAAAATTGCACGTCATTCACCATTGTTACTATTTGACATTCAAAAATGAGAAATATAATTTTTAACTGAAAATATGAAAATCACGCTATGATTTTACGAGATTTTGACGAATTTTCATATAATGAGAGGTTGGAGACTAATTTGTTAATCTTAAAGGTTGAAGACTCACTTGTTACTAGATCAATAAGTAAGGGATCAATAGTGTGATTTTCCATTTCTTTCTTTAGCTGTATTTTCCTGGATTTTCTTTTTCGATTTTCTTTTTTTATGATTTATTAATAATAAAAAACTATTTTACTCCCATTTTATTGGAAAGTATATATTTTGGAAGAAGTGGTTCAATTTGCCGCTCTTCAAACTGAAACAGGTCTGATTTAAACAACAGAAAATCAGTAAACTATTGATTTGACCCTTATTCCTTTTCCTTTTTCTTGTTCTATACCTTTTAGCTCAATTTAGTGGTCAAAGACTCAAAGGGACCAATATTTGTTCAAAGGTAAGCAGCCCGCGAGAACAAATTTCTGGCCCGTGATTGGTCTGTGGAAAAATAATTTTTTTGCATAAATTTTTTTTTTTTTTTACATTTGAAACTAAATATATATATATAAAAAATATATATATATATATATATATATTCATGACCTACGGACTGACCCGTTTGGCACGGGCCAGTCTGGGTCCCACTTTTTTGACGAACTGGACCAACCCATAAACAAGACAGCACCTCAACTTCCACCTCCACCTCTTTTTTTTTTTTTTTTTTTTTTTTGAGTAATACCATCTACTTAGACTATTGATTATCATTATTAATTATCTAAGTAACATTAAGAGTGATATGTCATGTTAAATGAAACTCTATATAAAATAGTATATCGATTAATATCACTTATTTGCCACATCTAATCAACAATTTAGATAGATAACATTTTTCTTTTTTTTATCAATTCCTAAAATATTTAAAGGTCCTATCTAAAGATGGTAACGGGACGAGACGAGAACAGAGCCCGGGCGGCCATTACCATCTCCGCCCCGGGAGATTTTTGGTACCCGGGACTGGGCCAGGCAGGGCGGGAGCGGGATGAGAATTGAAAAATTCTCATTTATTTTTCCATTTAATTAACTACTTAATTTTTAATATTATTTTTTATTTTTTTAAATACAATTTAAATTTAAAATTATAAAAATAAAATAAAATACAAAGATTCGAAGTGAGTTCAAAAAATTCAGGACAAGACCATAATTCACATACCCGCCCCAATTACTAACAATGGGGGTAACACGACGGATGGAGCTGAAACAAATTTTTTTGGCATCCCTAGTCTTATCTCTCGAGAAAAACCACGGAATTTCATGTTTGAAGAGAAGAATTGCAAAAGGAAATTATAATGGTGGGCGGTTGGCCGGTACCAAACCCCCCGTGACACAAATTATGATATCAGGGGACTGGAAATGACCTTTGCAATAAATGAAACCTACAAAAGCTAATACTTTAACATGCATGCCTTAATCCCAACAAACGACAATGAATGTTATATTTGATAAATGGACTTGAATAGCTTACATCTGCCGCAAGTAAACCAATTTCTTTGTGATATACTACCCCCCAGGTGCAACTTTTTGTTATTGTTACCTGTAATGTACCCTAGTGACAAACAGTTAATGTCAACTTATTTGATGCTTCCTTTGACAACTCTTTGTATTGTCAAAAAAATAAAAATAAAAAACTTCTTGCTCACACACGACAATTCAAGACATACCATGCCTAATCAGAAATATTCAATCGGTACGATATCCAGAAAAGTTTTCATGCCATTGCACTTAATTTTGGGAACTAATCAGTAATCACACATGAGATTTCAATAGCAAGGTACAAGAGAGGTGGACATGGGAAGAACCATCAGTTTCAACTTTATTCAACATAGTTTAAACTTGATGGAACAAATACAAAAGCAACATCAACACCACTTAAGAGAACTACAAGTCAACCATTAATCTAAAAAAACACATACTGTCGAAGCGTTCAATCATGTTCACGAATGGACAATGCCAAAAGAAAGTCCTATCATAACAATCTCAAACCACAAGAAACATCTAATATAAAAGCAACATTGACACCACTAAAGAGCACCACAAGTCGACCATGAATCTCAAAAACAAATGCCGTAGAAAGCGTTCAATCCTGTTTACAAACGGCCAATGCCAACAGAAAGTTCTATCATAACAAGTCCAAACCCCAAGAACACCTAACATGGTACTTTTATTCAGGTCAATTGATTTGAAATATCACGCAATGTAATCAGATTGACCATGGATTTGCAAGATGCAGCGGCAGCCAGATTTGTGAAATATTTAAAGTAGAACCTACGGAGCTCAAATATAGGGTAATTAGCACAAAACATCCCTACCTATTGCAATAATTGTGCAAAACGTCCCTACCTTCCAAATTTTGGCATTTTCACCCTCACCTACTGGATTTCTTGCGCAAAAGGTCCTTCTGTCCAAAAAACAACACAAGTCGTACTGCATAGTAAGGACAAATTAGTCCAGCCACATTTTTCTTATATATATATATATATATATATATATATATATATATATAGAGAGAGAGAGAGAGAGAGATGAAGGAAGAAGATGAAGATGAAGATGAATAAGAAGATGAAAATGAAATCATTTGGATTCAAATTCTTCTTTGTTTGATGCTCTTTAATGTGAAGAAGAAGAAAAATAGAGAAAAGTTGAAAAAGAAAAAAAAGAAAGTGAAATCAATTTTGAACAAAAATAATAATTTTAATGTCAATTTTTTTACGCTTTTTCGTTGCTATTAATGGAACAAGATATGTTACGGGATGATGAAGAACTTTAATCTCTATTTTGCAAGGAATGAAAATTTTTTTTGAATCAAACAATATTGTTGAAATTGAATTTTATGTCTCTTGCTTTCGAAAAGCAGATTGTGTAGAATGGATCTTGAAAGTCAATTCCCATTATGGATTTTCGGCATTGCGCCATTCTTGCGATTAATTATGTTGATGATTTAATTTCATTCTTCATTTTCGGAAAGACAAGCCATGGATGATTCACAAAGGAGGAATAGTGCTATTTTTGATTTCTTGGTATGTTGTAGTGAACAAGGGCGTTGATAATCGATTATACAATTAGATGAAGATGTTACTTTCAAATCATAGAATAAGTAGGGCCGTTATGCACATTAAGAAATAAAAATATGGACGATTTATACAAGTAATCCAAAAGGAATGGACGT
The DNA here is from genome assembly GCA_023638005.1 of Forsythia suspensa. NCBI lineage: Eukaryota > Viridiplantae > Streptophyta > Magnoliopsida > Lamiales > Oleaceae > Forsythia > Forsythia suspensa. Next base: position 17,266,644 of record CM042667.1, read on the forward strand.
TATGCACATTTATATACAAAAGTATGGATGTTTTCAAAAATGTAGGGACGTAGTGCATCGTGCATTTTGATGTGTAATTGACGTTGCGGAAAATATCCCTACATTTGTATATAAATGTGCATAACGTCTTTACCTTTTGGATTAACTTGTATAAATCGTCCCTATTTTTCATTTCTTAATGTACATAACGCGACCTACTTATTCTAAGATTTGTAGTGAACATCCTCACCTAATTTATTATCGATTGTCAGCGTCTTGCTCACTACAACATACCGAAAAAAATCAAAAATAGCACTATTCCTTCATTTTTGTCAAAACCATTGAAAAAATCTCTTCGCCGCAAAGAAATTGAAGTTCTTCACTATCCCATAATGATCTTGTTCCATTAACAACACCGAAAAAAGCAGAAAAGATTTAGCATTAAAATGATTATTTTGTTCAAAATAATTTCACTTTCTTCTTCTTTAATTTCTCCCCATTTTCTTTTTCTTCTTCTTCTTCTCAGCAAGAAAGAGTATCAAACAAAGAAGAATCGAATCCAAATTTTACTCTATATCCATCTTCTTCTAAAAGAGAAAACAAAAAGAAATCCAAACTCCATTTTAAGCGAGATTAAAATTATTATTTTTGTTCAAAATTGATTTCACTTTCTTCTTCTTTTTTTCAACTTTTCCCTATTTTCTTCTTCTTCACATTAAAGAGCATCAAATAAAGAAGAATTTGAATCAAATGATTTCATTTTCATCTTCTTATTCATCTTCATCTTCATTTTCTTCCCAATCTCTCTCTCTCTCTCTCTCTCTCTCTCTCTCTCTATATATATATATATATATATATATATATAAAGTGAAAAAAATATAGGTGGACTAATTTGCCCTTACTATGAAGACGACTCGTCTTGTTTTTTTGGATAGAAGGATCTTTTTGCAAAAATCCAAAGAGGTGAGGGTGAAAATGCTAAAATTTGGAAAGTAGGGACGTTTTGCACAATTACTACAATAGGTAAGGACATTTTGTGAAATATTTAAAGTAGAACCTACGGAGCTCAAATATATAACTGAACATAGCTATATCCACCATTCAGTCTAAACAATCATCTACAAGCCTAGGAGCATGCCAATAATATACTACAGTTTATACGTTTACATAATATTATTTCTACGGAACTATATAGAATCATAAAAGAATAAAATGTATACAAATGATACGAAGATATAATTTCTGAAGCATCATGCTTTGTAGAGTTCCAAAAAGAAACATTTTGGTTTTTCTTTGAACTTCAACTAGTTCCATAACATAGTAGGAATAAACAGATAATTTGAACAGATTTCCTCTAAAGGGATCAAAGACAAACTTCAATGGTGCTGGCAAAAATGCAAGATAAATGGAAGGACCGAATTCAAAAAGAACATTGCCTTTATTAATGAAATAAATAACGCAAAATAAATGGAACGACTGAATTCAAAAGAAGTTCGACTTTATTAATGAACTAAATAAAATAAAAAGAACCTTAACTCTATTATTAGAGGATTAGAGCTCATTCACTTCTCATCCTTTAGCCTTTTTCAACTTCTGTCTTGGCTTCATGGGCTTCAGGAAACAAGCCTGAAAACTAACCATAGTTCTTAAAACTTCAATTATCCTAGACTCGATCTCAATTCCATTAGATTCAAGAACACGTAAACACCTCGCAACTGCCTCCATTGTACTCATACATCCACCAAATGGTTCTCTCCTCAGAATCAAGTCCGAGTCAAAAATAGTCGCACCACCAACTCCAGCATCAAAATCTAAACAAACTTGAAGAGAAAACTTGGATAAAAAGGGTAAACTCGCGAGCACCATCTCCTTGGCATGCCTCCAAGTTCCATCAAAAGCAACCAAAACATGATCATTCATGTCGTCATTATCAAGAGAGGACTTCCTCTGATTGATTTCGGCTAATGGTAATGCGTCTAAACCTGAAAAACCCCAGATCAGTCGTATAAAATATTTCTACAAATGCCACTAGTTCACACGCAAAACGATTGGTTTGCTAACTTAATATATGGTGTATTAAGTTAGCCCCTTAAACATTTTTCTTTTCCTCTAAAAGCCCATGCCACCTCATAAAAAGTAGGATGTTTTGGGGAGTTCACCAAAAAATATATTAGCAGAGATGGTATTCATGATCGAAGAGGTCCCATCTTTATCTTCTGCGTAGGGCCACTAACATTTTTCAGGCACCGTTAAGATCAATTCTTCACATCCTTTACCATAAAAATATGCATTCAAGGTCAAGGACAATTATGCAATGAGTCCATACATTCACATCCTTCCCCTTAAAATTAACATCCAAGGTCAAGGAGAATCAATACTATTTCCTTAGTGGAATTAAAAAGGTTCTCCATCTACAACAGAATAATGAGAATCAGCAATGGGTTAATTGTACAAGGTGCATTATACTATAATCACTGTGGTACTTATAGATGCTTTGCTTCAGGATTTATCACCAAACTTGTCGTGAAGTTTGACATCTATATTTCGTGTATTAGTATTCAATCAATAGAAATCATCAACTTTGTGGAATCTTATGTCTTGGAGAGTTCCTCAACTCCAAGGAAGCTTTTTGAAGATTCATTTGCACATGTGCAAGTGGTCTCCTAATTGTGGCTAGGGGTATAAACAAGTTGAGCCAAGTCACAAAATGCTTTTCAGACTTGGCCTCCTTTTCGAAGGAGATTATCATTGAACTTGAACTTGGTTTGATTTCTTCACAAACCAATCTTTAACATGTAATCAAGCCAAATACGAGTTGAGCTTAAATAATTTTCAACACAACTTTTTTTATCCATTATCTTCTCAAGCCAGAACTCCATATATTGACAAACTCTAAATGGTTAGCAAATCAATTTCAAAACAATCAATCTCGAGTCAACCTGTGATAGCTTGGATCAATTTTCAGCCCTAATTGTGGACGTGTTTCCAGGCTGTGCCCAAACTGCGAGAAGATGACGAGTAGAAGTTATGGGATTAATCATGAATAGCCATTTTCTGACCAAGTCAATTGCAAACAGAAATGCTTATATATCTCTAATTATGGGATGGCATAAGTTTTAGAAGGAATCTAGATTATACATATGTTTGTGTGCGCGTACATAAAAACAACCTCCGAGGTCCAATAATTTTTGCTCCTTTAGTCATGTAAATGACGTCAAGTATAAACAATCCCAAGATGCAGTGCATATATAATTATTTTACGGTTACCTTAGTCCAGGGGATACTCCATCAGAACTTGCAGATCACTAGACCAGTGTAAACTTAGTTCCTCAACTTACCCTATATTTTGCCCATTACGTGTCACACATAAGACGTCAAAACAATCTCAAATGCAATGCCTATATAATTTTTTTATGGTAACTTTTACTCCTGCATCAGAATTCCATCCCAACTCAAAAACTAATAGATTGCAAGAAGACTAGCTACTCGACAGCATTTAAAGTTAGTATGATGGGATAGGGTATGATCTTACTTTATAACAAGGTCCATAAGAACCAATAGTCCACCAATTATAAATTTTCCTATCATTTTTTGATAACTAGCCCAAAATAACTGGAGCTCTCCCAATCTCTTTCTATTCCATCAGAAACTGAACATCTGAACAAGAAAACAGTTACATTTTCTGAATCCCTGAGTCTAAGTTCTTGATTAGTGTGCTATTTTTGTTTCCAAATCTCCATTTTCCATGATAATATAAACCTGTGCTAACCAAATTTCACCAAAAACTTTCTGAAATTTATGCTCCCATAGACACCAAACAATTTTAGTCGACCATGTAGTTACTCAACAATTCAATTGCGCATTTGCACCCAAATCTTCAAAAACTGAAATTTTAAACACTACGTGTAATAATGTGGAAGGCTTGGAGTTTCCTCCATTGCCAGACAAAAGAAGTTAGAAATGAATAAAATAAAATAAAAGGTAAAATCTTTACAGCACAAGTTATACCCCTACAATGTAGCTGAACCTTAAGCATGACCAAACATGTTCGCCCTAAGGTTAATCGTACCAGGGAACAGATAAAGAGCTCGCCAGCGGGGCAAATTGGGGTTTCCGCAGGCCAGATCGTACAGAGAATCGAGAAGCTTCGAGTCCCCGTACTTCAATTTACGTCCAACGATGATTTCGCAGTTTCTTAGACATTTGGAAAGGAGAGGGACGGTAGCGAGCTTGTGGCGGCGCTCGTGGGGGTGGTGCAGGATCACTATTTTTGTGGAGATCGGAAGGGGGTTGGGTGGGAGGGTGTGGCATAGGCACACGTTTACAGGCCTATCACATCCATTGGCGCATATTCTCCGCCGCACTTGGTGGTGGTCGTCGAAAGAGGACGTGGTAGTGGCGAAGGCGGAGGAGAAGGAATCTTCTTGTGTGTTCATTGGACTGGATTGGTGACTACGGAGGCCTTTTTGGGCTTGTGTTTTGTGTTTTGAGCCGAGTCTATAAACGGTTAATTGCACGGTGGTCCTCAAACTTTCACACAACTGCAATCAGGTCATTAAATTTCAATTGGAAGCAAGTGGATGCTTCAATTTAACAACAATTAAACCACTATGTTTGTGCGACATAAACAGTGCGACCCCAGACAACATAACTTAGTTAATTGTACTGGCAGTTATCCAACTTTTACGACAACTACAATTAGATCATTGAACTTCAAATTACAAAAATCGAGTTTCTTAGCTTCAATAACAACAACCAAAGCATGACTTAACATATTTGATGACGTATCATTTGAAACTAATGAATTTTCCACGTCTTTATCCCAATCATTAATTTTTACACATTAGTTCCAACTCAAAAATTAATATATAAAGTATTATATTTAAACCACACCTTCTATTTGTTGTACTATATTTTAGTTGTATTTAACGCTCTTAATATTTACTCATTGTAGTATTCATGTCCATAACTTCTTTTATTACATTTTTATTATCAACTCTTTTCATTAATTAGTTCATCTTATGTCTGATAAAATTTTCGCCCAAAAATCTATTAGCAAAACATAAAACGACTTATTTTTTCAACATATTTAAAAATAAATAAATAGTAAAGTGCGAATTGTAACTCCAGAGATTCAATCACTAGATGCAATTTATTTGTTAGTCCATAAATTTGATCCGCATGAAGTAAGCTACAATTCTGATAAACTTTCATATTCACTCTTGATTGCTTATTATCAATGTTCAGAAAATCAGATCGGCCATCGACTCGGAAAAGGCAACGGGTCAAGGGTTAAAAAGTCGAACCGAGGTCGAACCGTTTTCAATTAAAAAATTAAAAATTAATCCAAAACTCTCTCAAAATTTCTAAAAATAAGTTATTTGTAAATAAATCAATATTTGTAGACAAAATTACTCACAAAACTTGGCTTTAAATAGAGTTTTTATAAATTTTAATAAAAAAAAAAAAAAATCCAAAAAAATATCTGGTTTTTGTTGAAAATCGGACCGATTCAACTGGTTTTCCAGTTCAACGTGTAAAAAACTCGGCTTCCAGGTCCGGTTTTTTAATACACGGTTAAAATGGAAAACCAGACCGATTTTGATGATCGGTTCTCGATTTTTTCGGTTCAGTCCGATTTTCTAAACACTGCTTATTATTAATGTACAATAATTATTTAAACATTTAACTTACTAAGATCAATATGAGCTGAAAATATTATTTTATGGTAAATTTAATAAATAGTCACCAAACTAATTTGAGGTTATTACTTACTCACCCAAGTTGAAAATGTTTTTAATCGTTCACCCAACTTCACAAATAGTTTATCATCCATCACTCATTGAAAAAATGTTAAATTTAACCAAACGGAAATTATCACATGACGAATGGAAAGCTGATGTATCATAATTAAATCATTAAAATTCGTTCAGGTAACTAAATTGCAATAATCAAACACGTCTTTAATTTGCTCTAAAAAGTAGTTCTCCAACTTTTTTTAAATAGCACATGGATAAACATTTTTTAAAGCAGGTTAAAATGTATTTGGCTATTGTGATTTAGTTACGTTGACGATTTTAACGATTTAATTATGCCACATCAGTTTTTTATTTGTCATGTGACAATTTTCTTCCGCTGAGTCTAGCGTTTTCTCCATGAGTGATAGATGGTAAACTATTTGTAAAGTTGGGTGAGCAATTAGAAATTTTTTCAAGTTGAGTGAGTAAGTAGTAACCCCAAATTAGTTCGGTGGCCATTCATTAAATTTACTTGATTATTTTAAGCTCAAACTTTTGTTATTGTATGGAAAATTGTAACTCCATAAATGCAATTTTTTGTTGTTGAAAATATATTTGCATGTAAACGATAATTTAAAATGATTTCGATTCTTTTTACTAGATCACTTTTATGTTAAGTAAAATTTGTGATAGAAATTACACCTTTAACAAATTCTAAAATCTGAGACGGATCTGAACTTGATCAATCACGATCTAAGCACACCATAGTTGTTTATGTTTAAAAACTAAGTAATTTGTGTAATAAAACTAATCAAGTATATAATTAACAAAAATAAATATTAGAGTTAGAAATGGGTGGCCTTAGAGAGTCGCTGAAAGTCATTTGTTCTAAAGTCGTGTGGCCTTCCTTCGATGCGGGTATTGTCAAGACTACACGGCTCCAAAATAAAACCCTTTTAGCTCATGGTGATTCTCCTTCTATGGACCAAATGGAGATAAGAACGAGCCTTTTAACTAGTTGCCAAAAACAAAAAAATAAATATAGTGTAGAGAGTATTTTTCTAATCTTGTTGTCTTGTGTTGTGTCTAAAAACATGAAAACTACACCCCTTTTATAGTAAATAAATCAACCCCCACTTTGATGAAAATTTATGTCATTCAAATTGGTTTTAATCATGAAATTAAGGAGTTTTGAATTTGTTTAAAAACTGAAAATTAAAATTAAAACTGAAATTAAATCAATTAATTTGGATGTTTAAATCTTTAGGTTACAACAGTTTAGATATCCAACCTCTAACAGAAATCCACACGGAGAGAACAATAATGGAATTTTGACACCACGGAGTGGCGGCAGTGATTGTGGGGGAGGTCGACGGTGGACGGCGGGGAGAGAATTAGGTTTAGAGTTTTGCTTTTCTTGTGCAAACAAGATTGTAATGTCATTTGTGTTCTCATCCTTAATCAAAGCTGTCTATTTATAGATAATATTCAATTCTAAGCCAGACACAAATGTACAAGCCCAAATTAAGTCACTTTAATTAATTTGGACTTGTCAATAAATAGTACAAATCACTAATTAATTAATTTGCAAATATGTCACACACTTGTCAATAAATCAATTTCTAAGTCTCATTCTTCTAATCCTCGCCTTTGTGTATGACACATTAGGTACTCAATCACTATGACAAATGGCGTAAAATTATTATTTCGATCTAATTACAATCAGATAAATTAAAACCCTCTTCTTAATTTCTCATTAATTCACTTAGATTAATTCATTCATCTTTCATCCATAATTAATATTTAACAATGTGTCAAAGATATGTGACAGAAAATATCTTGTAGTATGACAAAACCAAGATGATCGATTACCGTGAATATATAATTCATTCATTAATATAACCTAGTTAATTATGAGATATGAAAAAGTGTCAATATCGATTTAATCAATTATATTATTCGTCGTGTTATTAATGATGAGTTATACTTTGAAACTCTTTTCAACTCACAACACCGCATTTGCCAAAGAATTTGTCTATCAACACAAGTACACGAGCACATGTTATAGTCTCTTAAAGTGTTGAATCATTTATCGATCAATAACAAATCTTGATAAGATTCTTATTATACTCGAATAACGTCGTATTAGTGACCCAAGAAGTGTGACATCTAACGTCACCAAAGTAATGATGACCCACATATAGGATTCTATGATAACCTCTAGTCAAAGAACAATTCTACTACCAAGCAATAGATATTAATTGTTGACACTAAGATAGTTATCCATGTAAAATCTCTATCGCGGGTCATCCAATGATTTGTTCTTTTAACAAGTCATCCAATGGTGGATTTAGGGGGGGTCGGAACCGCCCCGGAAAAATCGTTTTTTATAGTGAAAAAAATTTGTGTAAAAAATATTTTTTTTTTTAGTAATAGCCCGATCTTAAAGTGTAAAATTTTTTTTTCAACAATCCGGTCTCTAAAAATTTCTAGTTCTACCCTTGAAGTCGTCCATGTATTTATTTAAATATCTCTACATTTTACTTTCTGAGATGATCTACTTTCTTCATAAGAAAGAAATGCAATATGTGTCAGTTAGTCTATTCGTAATAATGATATAATTGTCTAATTATTACTCATGACTAGAGATAATTTAAGACTAAGTTATTTATAACTTGTGAGTGACAAATTATCAAAATTTAATTTTTGGACTCTATTATATTTAATTAATAAATATGTATAATGAAAATAAAAGATATGCCATATAATGTATAAATGCATTGGTGAAATAAAGTATTTGCACACTATCAGTCGCAAGAAAAATCTAGAACAAACCGAACGTGCATAAAGGATTAGGTATTGTATTAAATGCGTTTTTTGTCGCCAATTTTGTCGTTTTTTTAGCACTGTTTCTTGCTACAATTACAAACCATCTTAAAATAAATATTGTGAGATTCAAGAATATATTGATTTGAGTAATTGTTTTATTGATCAAATGGCTGCTCTAAATTGTGTGTGTGTGTGTGTGTTTTTTTTTTATGGTTAGAATTGTTCAACTCTTATCATATATTTTGAGCATGTTTATTATTGAAGGCCGTATCTATGTGTTTTTACGGACCATATACACTATGTGTATACTTCCTATATGAATTCCATTAGATCAATAGTCGATACAGTTTGATTAGTATAAGTTGTAGCTAAATTAGTTGAGGCTATCTTTATATCATCGTCCAATTTCTCAGCATTGTTCAAATCTTCTTGGTTAATATACTCAATTTTATTTTTATTTTTCTCATTAATCTCGAACGTTCTCAAGATTTAAGACTTACCACTTAAGATATACTTATTATCCACTCAATATTCAATAAGACATATAACTTATAAGTACTTAAAAAATAATTCTAACACTGTCAAACATGCATATAAAGTTATAACTGAATTTAAGCCCTTGTTTGAAAAGTTAAGAAAGTTATTGAAAAGTCGAGGTCAAATTCAACAATTCATTTTTAACTATATATTTCATTAAGACTCATAATTTTTATCAACTTGTCTACTATACATTTCATCAATTTTTATCAAAATCTACTAAAACTTTTATTAATTTTTTTTTTCATGTTTCCCTTTCATATGCTTTTAGCGTTAGCCATGTTGGTAGTTGTTCAAATAATTCAGAATTATCAATGCATGCTCGTGGAGCCATTTACTCCTAATCAGGAATTGGATAAAGTATTGACTTTTGAATGTGAGTTTTGAAATATGCCTAATTTTGAAAAGTTTAATTAAATTACCAAAAATTTTTTGAAATAATGACAAAAATAATCTTATCAAACAATTAAAATTTCAATTTTTAGTATCTTCTCTCTCCAATTTTTATGTCTGCTCTTCAACTTTACTATTTCACACCACCTGCCCCTCTCCTTTCTCTTTGGTAGATTCTACTATTGTTGCCAACTGAATCAAACAAATGGTTTTAACCACTATCACGACGCTGCTAGTGTATTGTCAAGCACTCAACCAAATGTTTCTCATTGTCGTTCCATCGAATTTTCGACTAAATAAATTTTTTGATTTTACTATAATTTTTTTGTATGCATTTATTTTGTCCATTTCATATGTTCGCTCAATTTAATGCAAGAATTTATTAATTTGTTATGACCATTAAATATGAACGACTAGGTAAAAAATATTCATAAGACAACAGAGCCAGGATTGTCCAATTTTCGAACATTAAAAAAAAATCAACTGTCGAAAAATCAACAATTCAAAAAAATTTAATTGTACATTTTTTCAAAAATTAATTTGAAAAATAAAAATTTATTCAACAATTAAATAAAAAAATTAACTGTTGACTTTTTAATTAAACTATCGATTTTTTTCGACAGCTCTATTGAAAAATCAAAATTTATTCGACAGTTAATGGAATATCTTTTTACTATGAGTTAATTCACATTATATTGTGTGTAATTTCACGATCTACTTTGATTGTTTCACGTACCGTGAAATCTTAACCACACAAAAAATTGTCCTATTTTTTATTATTATTATTATTATTATTATTATTATTATTATTATATATATATATATATGGCATTTGTATTCCAGGTCAACACTGAGTTGTAATCCCTTGCTCCAGATGTCATTTTCCTGCACACTTTACGCAAGATTGTCAGCTAATGTAGGCAGCCAGAGTGACTACCGTATGCGCTCCGACGTTCAAGTTAGAATTCATGCTTCGTAGTATATGAAAAATGTTAAAGGAAAAGTGTATATCTTTTTTAATTCTTTGATTGAATGAGAAAAACTTACCTTCCACATACGGCTCTGTCCCTTATTTATAGTGGGAGTTTAGATGGTCTAAGGGCTTATAGTTTCTACACGTGTGTGATGAACTTGTGTGTTTCAATGGGTTACTGTTGCCATTCCTTTATGCGTCTGAATTTGTGTTTGCTGGCACTCACTTCACCCTATTTACACCGTTTATCTTTGACAGACTCCCAATCAAACACATAAAAAGCAACCAAATACTCCATAATGTCTAAATCAACAAGAATCCAAAATCTCAATTCGTATTCATCACCAACATTGCCAATGAATTCCAAAACCACCAAAACACTTTAAAATAGCCACACTACAAACCAATTTTCTACAACACAATCAAATATTCATCTGAGCTTTATACTTATCTTCAAGAATATCCAAGATCATAATCTTCATAATATTCTCTAGTTTCAAGTGCCCGTCCGTGGTCCATTTTTCATTTTTTGTATTAATTTGAGATCTTCTCACGATGATGTGACCTATAAATTTCTGAACCCAACTTTTAAGTGTTAACTTACCGCCATCTCTAATGTGCTGCTTTTGTATTTGATATATGATAATTGCATTTTTTAGATGTTTATTGTGATATTCAATGCATGTTCGGTTTTGCTAAAAAAATTGATACAAATTTGAGTCAAAATCAATAATTAATTTTAATCATATATCTTATAGGATTAACAACTTTTATCAACTTTTCAACCATATATTTAATCAACTTTTATCAAAATCTGCTAAAAATATTATTTCTAGCAAAACCAAATAGGTACTTAATTCCATTGATGTGATCTTAATTAGTAACAAAATGTGACCTTTAATTTGTCATTTTCAATACAAAATGTGAGTACAGAACTTCAACTATTCAAGGTTAAGTGACTATGAACTCATGGAATGTGACCACATTTGTTACTATTAATGTGACTTTAATGAGTTGTTTTTAAATTCGAGATATAATTTTATTTTTAGTTGTTGAAAATATATGTGACACTTAATCTCTCTTATGTAACCTTAGTTACGTTGTCCTTTACGAACTTAAATCATCGCCTGTGACCCCATTTATAACATTTAATAGTTATATTAAAAATATATTTAAAAAATTTCATAGTTGTGACCTCGATTTCTTCTTTAACATGACATGTAATTTGTCGTTTTTTAATTCGAAATGATAGTACAAAAATTAAATTCAGAAAAATTAATGTGTATCAAGTAAAACAAAATGAAAAATAATTTAGAGCACAATTTTAAAGTCTCGTGTTGAATAGAGAAAATTGTATTCCAGTTTAAGATTACATTTGTTGCCTTTTCATAGATGTATTTCGATCTCTAAAAACTATTCCAATTTTATGAAAATACGTAATTTTTTTATTTTTCAAATAATGCAAGCATAGAGTATATTTTTCAAATGCAAACTTGACAAGAGCCCTACTTTTATAAAAAGTTAAAAAATCTCATTCCCCCCACCCACCCACCCACCCAAAAAAAAACCTAATTTTCATAGTTTGCTTTAAAAAATACCATATTCCATTAAATCAATATTTTATAATTTAATAAAAAAATACATTATTTTCATTTAAAATCTATATTTCAGTTTATTATTATCTAAAATTATATTAATTTTTTTTAAAATTAATATTTTCATTTTTAATTATCTAAAATTATATTATTTTTATCTAAAAATATCATATTATTATACTATTTCAATAATAATAATAATTATTATTTTATTTTACAATTTATTTATTTTTATAATTGTTTAAAAATACATTATTTTTATTGAAATCAATATTTTATTTTTTTCATTTGAAAAACAATATTTTTACACGAGTAACATATGTGTTACTTCATCATTTTCATTGAAATCAATACTTTATAATTTCCTCCTATTAGTATTTTTTTTAAAAAATATTATTCTTATTTAAAATTAATATTTTAATTTTTCATTGAAAAACAACATTTTTACAAGGGTAACATATATGTTACTATATGTTATTTTCTCATTTTTCATTAAAATCAATTTTTTACAATTTTCTCTTTTTATAATTTTTTTTAAAAATATATTATTTTCATTTAAAATCAAATTTTCAATTTTTCCATTTGAAAACAAATTTCAACACGTGTAACATATGTGTTATTTCATCGTCTTCATTAAAATAAATACTTTACAATCTATATCCTTTTATAATTTTTTAAAAAATACATTAGCTTCATTTGAAATCAATATTTCAAATTTTTTATTTAATTTTTTTTTACACAGGTAACGTATGTGTTACTATATGTTATTTTCACATCTCCATTAAAATCAATAATTTATAATTTATCTTCTTTTTATAGTTTTTCAGAAAATACATTATTTTCATTCAAAATTCATATTCCAATTTTTTTTTAAAAAATAAACAACGTTTTTACACGAGTAACGTATTTGTTAATTCATCATTTTCATTATAATCAATAATTTTTACACTGGTAACATATATTTTAGGGATAATTGCATCATAGGTCCCCAACGTTTCAAAAATATTAGGAATATGCCTCTAACCTAAAAAAATAGCACTAGACGTCTCCAACGTTTGAAGAAATAGGCACCGTAGGTCCTCTCTTAACAGTTTTAATCCATTTTCTCCATTAAATCATTTTATTAGAGTGCACGCGCTTTATTTATCCAAAAAAAGTGTGTGAGAATTTCTCTCTCCTTTCCCCAAAAAATGTCAACTATAAACTATTCATCTTCATCTTCATCCCTAATAATATTGTTTATCTCATTTCCCCTCTCTCCTTTCCTTCCATGGCGCCATCTTTGAAAATGCCCAACAACATCCCGCAATTTTTTTATTTTCAAGACGAATGAAAAAAAAAATTCATCTTCTTCAGAGGGTAAAGGGTCGTTGTTGCTAACGTGCACGGGAGCGAGCGGAGCACCCAAGATGCCGAGTAGCAGCCTCAGATTCGACCTTGAGCATCCAAGATCGTTGCATAACTCCTTCATATGGGTAGCATTATTGGTTAGATCGGTCGCAGCACTTTAAGAGCTTCTTTTTCTTCAAAGACTACGGCTAGTTCTTCTTGAACCGATGTAATCTTTGATTCACGGCTTTTCAATTGTTGTTCAAGCTCCTCTCGCACTCACCTCATTTTCCGACTTCAATTTTAAATCTTCCAAATCGATATCTTCTCTTGAAGGTTTTCTTTTGTTGATGAAAACCGATTCTCAAGTCTTTGCAATATCCTTTATGGCCTTAGATTGAAGCACTTTTCAATTCCGGTTCTGGGTCAATTCATTGATGAGAGTTTCCTTTGATGCTAACCTCTGCTCCACTTCTTGCATTTGTGATTTCGAAAGATCCAACTCCCTTGAATCTGTAGATAATTTGGCGGTGGTGCTCTTGATTGCCTCTTCTACTTTTCGATTTTCAAACAATTTTCTCATACAAGCTTTTCGGTTTAAGTTGCACGCAAGCCATCCGATCTTGCATTTCTTTAGCACTAGATTCTCGCCAACTCAAGCAACCTCTTGAACTCTAAAGCCCTATTTGTCTCGATTGACATGCAAACCACTTTCCTTATGCAACTCCTCAAACTTCCGGGATTCACCAAAGACAAGTTTGCGGCTCAAGTTCAAGATCGTCCATCTTCTTTCTTTAGCTATTGACCTCAAGACTAAGACCATTAAATGCTTCCTTTACATTTGTCAACTCTCTGTCATTCTCTTCTTGAGCTTGTAATGCCTCTTGCAAAGTTTTAATTTGTACACCATATCTCTCCTCCGTTTCTGCGATCTGTTCTTACAGTTTTTTGTGACTAAGTTCAACCTCTTCATATTTCTTTCCACTTTCTTGATACTGCTCCTTTGTAAGCAAGATTTCATCATTCAGATGAACATTCTGAGTTTCGGTTTCCTTTAAAACTCTAGAAACTTTCTCCAATTAAAGCTCAAGTTCTTTAACATTTTCTTGTTTAAGCCATCATTTTGACTTGCAGGAACTAGAGCTATTTCAATTTAAGTAGTAGATATGATACCAGGTAAATGGCTAAAATTCAGCATATGTAGGTGGTGAGAGAAAGAGAGTGGGAGAAATGAGAGAGAAATTTTCACACGCTTTTTTTTGGAGAAATATAGCGCGTGCACTCTAATAAAATGATTTAACGGAGAAAATGGATAGAAACTATTAAAAGGGACCTACGGTGCCTATTTCTTCAAATGTTGGGGATGTCTGGTGCTATTTTTTTAGGTTAGGGGCATATCTCTAATGTTTTTGAAACGTTGGAGACCTTTGATGCAATTATCCCTATATTTTACTATTACCAATCGTCTTCTACCGCCACTTCTCCTCGTCTTATACCAGCATCACCACCACCACAATGAGGTTCAAATCCGCTACTACTATCCACAACTATAATCACATTCACCACAAATAAATTAGGTTAACACAAGTATTACCACCACCAACACACACTAGTAACGTATATGTTACTTCATCATTTTCATTAAAATGGTATGTTACTATATGTTATTTCTTCGTCTTCATTAAAATCAATAATTTATAATTTATCTTCTTTTTATAGTTTTTAAGAAAATAAATTGTTTTCATTTAAAATACATATTTCAATTTTTTTAAAACAACATTTTTATACGAGTAACATATATATTAATTCATCATTTTCATTAAAATCAATAATTTTACCCTGGTAACATACATGTTACTATTACTAATCGCCTTCTTTCGCTACTACCATTCGTCTTATACCACCACCACCACAACAATCGGGTTCAAATCTGCAACCACTATCCATAACTATAATCACATCCATCACAAATGTGGTAACACATGTATTATCATATTATAAATTAGGATAACACAAGTATTACCACCACCAACGCTACTACCACTAGTTTAAATTATGGTAATACATATGTTATCATAATTAAAATTAGATTAATATTTGTGTTACAATCACTACAATTTTCTCTCACTACTGCGTAGCTCTAACATTACCATTTACACGGGTAATATATGTGTTACTATATGTTATTTTTCCGTCTTCATTAAAATCAATAATTTATAATTTATCTTCTTTTTATAGTTTTTAAGAAAATACATTATTTTCATTTAC
Source organism: Forsythia suspensa (assembly GCA_023638005.1). NCBI lineage: Eukaryota > Viridiplantae > Streptophyta > Magnoliopsida > Lamiales > Oleaceae > Forsythia > Forsythia suspensa. The sequence goes on from CM042667.1 coordinate 17,282,285, forward strand.
AATTCATATTTTAATTTTTTTTAAAACAACATTTTTACACGTGGAACGCATATTTTTACTTCATCATTTTCATTACAATCAACAATTTTTATACTGGTGACATACATGTTACTATGTGTTATTTCCTCGTATTCATTAATAAAATAATTTATAATTTATCTTCTTTTTATAGTTTTTAAGAAAATACATTAGTTTCATTTAAAATTCATATTAATTTTTTAAAAAAAACATTTTTACACTAGTAATGTATATGTTATTTTATCATGTTCATTAAAATCAATAATTTTTACACTAGTAACATATATGTTACTATTACCAATCTTCTTCTACCACTACTACCACTCATCTTATACTAGCACCAACACCACCACCACCACCACCATCACCATCGGGTTCAAATTCGCTACCACTATCCACATCTATAATTACATTCACCACAAATGTGGTAACACACGTGTTACCATATTTTAAATTAGGATAACACAAGTGTTACCACGACCAACACTGCTACCGCTTCACCACCACTAATTTAAATTAAGGTAATACATGTGTTACTATAATTAAAATTAGAGTAACACTTATGTTACAACCACCACAATTTTCTCCCACTAGTACGTTGCTTTAGCACCACCATTTACATGGGTAACATATGTGTTACTATATGTTATTTCTCCGTCTTCATTAAAATCAATAATTTATAATTTATCCTCTTTTTATAGTTTAAGAAAATACATTATTTTCATTTACAATTCATATTTCAAATTTTTTTTAATGAAAACAACATTTTTACATGAGTAATGTATATGTTACTTCATCATTTATATTAAAATCTATAATTTTTACACTGGTAACATATATGTTACTATTACCAATCGTCTTCTACCACCCACTCGTCTTCTACCACCATAACCACCATCACAACCACAATCGAATTCAAATCCGCTACCACCATCAACAACTATAAGTTATAACATCTACCACAAATGTGGTAACACATGTGTTACTATATGTTAAATTAGCATAACACAAGTGTTACCACCACCAACACACACGTGTTAGTATATGTTACTTCATCATTTTCATTAAAATGGTAACATATGTGTTACTATATGTTATTTCCTCGTCTTCATTAAAATCAATAATTTATAATTTATTTTCTTTTTATTGTTTATTAAAAAATTCATTATTTTCATTTAAAATTCATATTTCAATTTTTTTTTGAAAACAACATTTTACACGAATAACGTATATATTACTTCATCATTTTAATTAAAATCAATAATTTTTACAGTAATAACATATATGTTACTATTTTCAATCGTCTTCTACCGCTACTACCAATTGTCTTATACCACCACCACCAACACCCCCACGCCACCGCCGCCGCCACCGCCGCCACAACAACAATCAGGTTCAAATTCACTACTACCATCCACAACTATAATCATATCCACCACAAATGCGGTAAGTGTTACTATATTTTAAATTAAGATAACACAAGTGTTTCCACCACCAACACTGCCTCTGCTTTACCACCACTAATTAAATTAAGGTAATACATGTGTTACTATAATTAAAATTACAGTAACACTTGTGTTACAACCACCACAATTTTTCCCACTACTCTTCGGTTGTAAAAGGTCCCCACCAGTGCATTTTAGTCATGTAAAAGGCCCCCACCAGCCCCTACTCTCCAGTTGCCTTTACAAACACACGTTCATGTTCAGTTTGTATCCTACCCACGGTTTTTGCCAATCATAACAAGAATACCTGACGTATGGTGTTTTCTTTGTTTCAACTTAGTTTATCCCATACACTATGTGAGTTATCGATAAACCTATAATAGTCCTTTTTGAAAAGTTAAATTCCTGGATTACGCCAGAAAGAGATTTAGTTATACTGGTATATAAATCGTTATAACTATATAATCTAGCAAAGTTTCTATAAGAAGTCATCAGCTCATGTTTCAACTCCCCATAAATGTCAAGTCAAACCAGAATTTAGAAGTTAAAACAAGTTTTGTTTTCTTTCCAACAATATCGTGTATGCCAAACACCACATTCACTTCACCTTTTACATTTTCTTATTCAAGATTGGGTTTAATTTTATACAAAATGAATCTAAAACAAACCCCTTGTAACATGGAAATTAAAGGAAGAGGAAAACAAAAAAGTGAAAAAAAGGAGCAAAATCAACAGTAAAAATATATACCGATTTTGCAATTAAACAATTTATTTTTTGGATTAGCCAAAACAAAATTTTCTCAGCACCAAAATTTGGTTGACCTAACACGTGGAATCTTGTTTATACATACAGTGAGTGCATATATGAGATGAAAATTTGAAAAATATTATAAACCCTAAAGAATCTTAAAATTAAACTCATACAATAACAATTAAATACAAAAGAAATAGCACATGAATTTCGACATCCAGAAGAAGGTTCAGTAGAGCCACTAACTGAAAATAACCTCAATAATTTAGATGAAAATGCAAATCAAATCTAAAAATCGAAAAGTTTCTCGACAAAAACCCTAAAAATTTAGATGAATTTTTGACAAAACAGCAAATCAAAAAATAAATGGACTAATTTCCTCCACAAAACCAACACATTTTAGATGATTCTTCCTTCTAAGGAAGAACAAAAAAAATTGGACCATTTCAAAAAAAAATTGGACCATTTGTGCGTGTCATCCTTGCGCAGAGGCTATGCTAATCTTCTCTGTATCGTTCCAATTTTATCGAACTGAAGGTAAATGGAGATTAACATAAATTTTGATTTGGAACTGAAGGTAAATGGAAATTTTGGAAAAGGAGTTTTACTTTCTGTTACAAGAGGGATTTCTGTTGTAAGTGGGTGGGTGTGAGGGTTTGTGCGTGTGGGTGGGTGTACAGTTGCCTTGGGGCGCGGGGGTAGGTTAGGTTATTTACAAATTAGTCTTCATAAAATTATAAGTAAATTGGTTAACATAATTATTAAAGTAGGGTAAAAATTAAAAAGTAGAAATTGAAGGTATATTTCAACTTTTTTTTTTTTAAATTACTTATCTGGCCAAAACACTTTAGTAATTAAGCCAATAAATATCATACATTTGCTATTTAATTAATTTCTTCAATTTTATTTTCAAACTTTTACTTTTAGTGTACAACACATTAGGCTTTCAATCACGATAGCAATTAACACGAATTATTATCTTGATCAAATTAAGATAATAAAAAAAATAAAACCTCTTTTAATTAATTTATTAATTCAACTAAATTAATTAATTCATATTAAATATCCTTATTTGACATCTAACAATGTGTCAACACAATTCATGTGACAAAATAAGTCATGTAGTATTACAAGACTTTTAATGCTAGGTTAGTTTGGAATACAATCCCTTCATCAAGTACATTGTAGTTGGTTAGAGATATGTAAGAAGTGCTAATCTAATTTTCATTTATGTTTTTTCGTGACTTTGAGCTATTGATTTACGAGTTGTATTTGAAACCTCTTTCAAATCAGAACTCTGCTTTCACTAATGACTTACAATATTAAGTCATTGTTTGGTTATACTTAAATTATAATCTAAACTGATCAAACATACTTTTTATCTATATATTTCATAGGACCCACAACCTAATACTCACATATTATACATACATTCTATAAGACTTACAACTTATAAGCACTTAAAAAATAATTTTGGTACTGCCAAACATGCTATTATAACAACCCCTAAATAGAGTCACACCCAACACCATCAAATTATAATGACTCACACATAAGATTCTATGATGATATCAAGTTGAAGCATTCGTTTCACAACTGTATTCAAAGACAATCAACTAACACTGAGATAGTCATCCACTTATAATTTCTACGGTGGATCTCCAATAATCATGTTCATCTAATAAGTCATCCACATATTCACTCATGTACACTCCAGTTCGTGAGATCAACTACTCACTTCAAAAAAGAAAAGTAAAATACGTGCTACTAAGCAGACTAATGATTAACATGTCTCCTTAGTTCATACGATTAGAAACAGTTTAAAAATAAATAAGTGAGATATTTATCTTACAATCACAACTCTCTATGAACATATCGCTTATATGATAAATAAGATAGTAGAGATGCCAATAAATAAAAATAAATTGCATTGATAATAAAAATAAAGTTATTACATCATATCAATCATGGTAAACTAAATATCACGTTGATTTATTTTTCAACTATCTATAGTCAATGTGGACTAATGAAACACGTATATCATTAGTTCAGGCTAGCACATATTGTAGTTTTCTCTTTTGAAGATATTAGCAGTCTCACGAACTAGAGTGTTTAGACACTTAAGTAAACATGTGGACACTTGTTAGATGAACAAGTTCATTGAAGACCCACCGTAGAGATATCACATTATGACTATCTTAGTATCAGTTCATTATCTCTCAATGACAATTGTGAAACTGATACCTCAACTTGAGATCACAAAATCTTATGTGTAGATCACCATGCTTTGATGGTGTTGAATTATGTAACTCTATTTGGGGATTGCTAGTACAACACTAATTGGGTAGAACGAGAATCACATGAAGATTGATGGATGACCGAAAAATGGATTCATCATACTATCTAGATTAGTTCGTGACATTCGGACTTGAACCTTGATACTGGAGGTCCTTGACCAATGTAGAGTTTTGATTTGAAGGTGATTTCAAATACAACTAGATGGATCAATAGTTCATAGTGACAAAGAATATATTGGTCGAATGAGATTGACATTAGTTCCATATCTATTAATCAATTGGGATATAATTGATGAATGGATTATATTTAATGTTAACTGGACATTTAAAGTCTTGTCATACTAAATTACTTATCACGTCACATAGATATCATTTATACCTAGATGTCAATCTAGGACGATTAATATGGATTAATTAGCACATGTTTGGTGGTGGTTAAATTATAATTTCAGCAGTTCAAATTGGTCAAACATACTTTTTATCCACACATTTCATATGACTCATAACTTACAACCCACTTTTTATCAACAAATTCACCCACAACTTATAAGATAAGCACTTAAAAAATAATTTCAGCACTATCAAATATACACTTAATTGATTGAATTAATAGATAAATTAAATGGATTTTAATTTATCTTATCCTAATTTAATATGAATGATAATTTGTATTAATAATCATCATGATTGGGAGCCTAATCAGTCATGAGTAATGCTGTTTGTATATAAAATAGTTACAGATTGCATTACAGTTGCTGAGGTGGCAAGTGAATATTTGAATTTGTGATAATAAGTTATGGACAAATGGGTCATTGTACTATGTTGCCACATCATTTTCTGTGCACTGATGTGGATGTGGACACTGTGATGTACAAGTAGCATGGCTCATCAGTCATACTCAAAAGGTGAAATTAGAAGATTAAATTCAGACAATTAATTAAGTAATAAATGTACGACATTTATGAGCTTAATTAATTGAGAGATTGTGTTTGACATCTAATTATAAGCCCAATTTGTTAATATGATTAAGGTCAATTTCATAACTACACTAGAAAAATAGTGGGATAAGTGTTGAATGGCCGGGTGACCTGGCCAATTTTCCAAAATGACTGTTGACCCATTTTGGCTTGTAAATTATCAAATATGACCCTACATTCTCTTCCTCGCTTATAACTATTTCAAACGTTTTCAAATTTATCTATCTGTGAAAAAGAGAAGATTTTAAGGTTAGAATTTAACTCATTTTATTTTAGAATCCAACACATTTCATTTGTGTAAGAAATCTCATTTCAAAGTAGAAATTCATCAATTTCTATCTTCTTCTTTTAACTTACGGTAGAAATTGTAGATTTTGCAGTATAAATCATGAAAATATGTATAAATATGAGTATGAATTGTGATTTTGTACTTTAAATTCTATAAATTTAAATTCATTTGAAGTGAGTTAATTGAAAAAGCAGTTAAAATATGTAAATTCGCGTAGCGTTAACAGACTCATGGTGTTAAGAGACCATGATTAGTCTATTAACAAATTTTTGACCTCTTAAGGCCAAAATTGGTCTTAACAGACCCACGGACCTGTTAACAGGCAACAGGCATGTTGGTATGTTAATTTAGCATTAAACAGACTACGGGCTTGTGGTCTGTTAACATTGCTTATTAAATAAAGGTATTTAAGTCTTTTTTACGTAGAAGAAGCCTTTTAAACTTATTTGATATAAGTTGGGTACTTTTGCGATTTGAGTGATTTGACACGGTCTTTTAGCCAAAGCAGCCTAGAAAAATAAGCTATTTTTAAAAATATCGTTGAACATTTTTTATTATAAAAATATTGCGTTTGTAACATACCAGTGTACAATTTTTTGTAACACGTGTTACACTTTTTGCAAAAAGTGTTATGCTTTTTTAACCCAGTAACATACGTGTTACATATTGTGTTACACCATTGTCACCGCTTCCACATCTGTTTCCACCACTACCATTGCTGCACACCACTTTCGAAAACCACCTTCGCCAACACCACAATCACCCGGGCCCAAACCCAACCTCCATCACCACCGGGACCAAGGCCATGGTTATTATGTGTAAAATTGCATCAACCAACGCATACAAACATAATCTAATGTCTAATAGAAACCAAACCTCCACCAGTGTCGTCAGTTTGATACGACACCTCCACCACAACAACCATAACCCCGTGCCCATATGTCACCATCCATCTACCTTTAGTATGGATTTCTACCATTATTTATTTTTGAATATTCTTTCAATTGATGTGGTTTGTGCATGTAGTGCATAGAAAAAATGTCAAAAAATTGGTGAGAGAAGAAGATGATGAAGAATACAACGATCAAATTTTTTTCACATTTAGTAACAAAATGATTAATGATAGAAGATGTGTAAATTAGGTTGTTGAAACAAGATGCAAACCAAAATAAAGAACAAAATTCGTTCTGCGACGGTCAGCGATGGTTGGGTCGCAAGTGACGGTGGTCAGCTGTAGTGATGGATGGTGATAGTGAATGTGGCGTTGGTGGGTAATGTTTTTAGTGTTTTGAGTGGGAATCGGACATTATTTTTTAGGGTTTTGAAAATAAGTATTTGGTAATTAAAAATATTATTTTGGGAATAAAAAAGGAGGTACTGTTGTAAAATTATGGGATAATTATTGATGAGTCTTATCATGATACTTAGATAAGTCTTATTTGCTTGTATTTAAATTAATTTGTAACTCTCTTTGGAACCCCTATAAATATTGGTCCATAATTATAATAAAGTGGAAATTAGGCCCTTCACGCCATTTCCAAAAAAAAAAATTGAAAAATACATTTTTTTTAATAAAAAATTTTGAAAAATAGACTTTCTTATGAATGGTAAAAAAGTAAAATTAATCACTACAGACCCTATAGTACCTATACCCTCTCATTTTCTCTCTGCGATTCTGGCAAAAATCCATCAAATTCCTTTGCTAATCTATATTTTCTATCAGTTTCTTCTTTATTTTAATACTATACGATTAAACATGGTTGGAGAAGGTGAAAAAAATCGTTGCAGAATCTTCGGGGATCAAGATAAATGTATTTCAGTCGAAGGATCTTCCAAGAAGATGAAAAATATTGCACAACCAAAGGTTAAGTTCGATTTATTCTTTATATTTATATTTTTTCGATTTGATTTAATTTTTACATTTTAAGAGATTTTTTACTTTATGAAATCAAATTTCCATTTTGCATTATTATTCACTTGATAATGTTGCCTTTAGGAAAATCAGTAACAATGGTTGCCGTGTGAAATTTTTACATTTTGAGAGATTTTTTGTTCTGCGAGATTGCATTTATGTTTTCAATTATTAACTGGTTGATGATGATACCTTTAGGAATCTAATAACACATTGTAACCATTGTCAAATTAGTGATATACCAAAATAAGATTAAAGTATAATTTGATGATATTCAAGTTCACAAACCTATTTTTTGAATATATCATGTATGAAAATATGTCCATTCTAGCTTGATATGTTATTTCATATTTCAAATGCAATAAGTTTAAACATGCGGCCAACAAAGAGTATATAATCTCCAATATAATCCGCTTACATTTGATGTTTCTTGTTCATGCAAGTTATTTCACTCATTTGGGGATTTTATGTCGACATGCTTTAAAGATGTTTGATTTGAATAACCTCACTAGCATACCAATACAATTCATATTGAAGAGGTGGACTAAAGAAGCAAAGAAAAGAATTCTAGCAACTAATGACAGAAGTGACTTGTCAAAAAAGAATTACTTATCTTTCAAATCATTACGACTTAGTGAGTTGATGCATGAAAACAATAACGTTTGTAGTATAGCTTCAATGACAATTTTGAGAACTAAGATTGTCAAAGCAAAGTTATTAGAAGCAATGAAGCTACTTGAAAAAGATGAGGAGACCATTAACATGTTAGAAAATTTCAGAAAAGAGGATGATCGTTCCGATTGTGATGTTGTTGCCGAAGAGAGAACAATATTAAATCCACCAACTGTGAAGGCCAAATGAAAAACAAATGCAAGATTGAAAACCAATTTGAAGAAAAGAAAAAAGAAGGCAAAAAATTGTATTAAATATATTATCTTCATCACTAATATTGTTCTATTCAATTCTTTTTAATAAATATATCAATTTGTTTTTGTTACTTATGATGATTACCTTGCGTCAGGAGAACACAATCAAGAGAATAATGGTGATTACCAAATATTTCCGCCTAACTTCAATGTCTTTAATCCATCCATTCATCACTTAGCTCGTGGACATTTCAATGTTCACTTTACAACCATGCTTCAAGACAACAACGATATGCCTTACTTGAATAAGGTATTTTCTTCCAATTGCAATATATTGATACTTTTTATTACTATTGGTTTCTAGATTGAAATTCCACATTAGTAATGTTAATGATTTTTTTTTTTTTTTTAGGATTTATATTATTATGGTTATGATGGTCTACATAGAAAATATTAATGACGTTAAAGTTTTGTTATTACATTGGTATGATTTTTAATAAATTATATTTCATAAAATTTTTAATTTTATACAAATGAATTAGTTATGTAATTTGTTTATTCTTTTCAGGTGGATGAAGCACGATTTGCCTTTATTGAAGTTATGTTAGAAGATAAAATGGGATTGTGATGTATTCATTTTGTTAAATTTTCACTCGGTTTCTATTTTCTTTGTCGTAAGATTATGTTATGAGATGTTCTCAGTAGGAGCGGAGGGGGGGGGTCTGGGGACCGGGACCCCCAACTTTCTGGAAAAAAATTTTTTTTTAAATTTTTTTTTTTTTTTTTTAAATATTGTGTTTGATTCTACTATTTTGGAGGTAAGATAGATTATTCAAAGCAAGAATAGAGCCAATTAATTAAGTGTAGCCCACAAATATTGACTTTTGGTTACTTTATTTATTACTAATTTATCAATTTGTCCCTCTATTTAATAATTAGATATACACAAGAAAGGTAAAATTGAAATTACAAATTTATTGAATAGAATGTGGGCCAAAATTTGTTTAGGAAAAATCTATTTTTTTTTTCAAAATAGTAGAATCAAACATGCTTTTAAGATCACTTATTTTTCTTAATAATCAACCAAAACAAAAAATAGTAAAGTCCAAACCCAACAATGAAAACAAATAAAGTCCAATCTAACTCGGATTAAATTGGAATAATTCAATAACCAAAAAGAAAGTATTGAAGTTAGTCTTTTCAAACAATCAGAACAAACACGAAGTGAGTATTGAATACGTTTAACTGCATGAATCGATTGTATTCAATATTTTCTTGTAAACTTTTTAAAGATTATGACATAAAAAATATTAGATTCTCATAAAAATTGACTCAAGAATTGTGGTTTAAGAAAAAAAAGCGGGGCGCCCCGAACCCGAAAAGCCTCCCGACCCACCACTGTTTCAGGACCCCCCAACATTAAATTCCTGGCTCCGCCACTGGATGTTCTTATTTTTGAGCGATTAGTTGTAAAGATTAATTATGTTGTGGGGAATATTTTTATCTTTTTTGTCAATTGATTATTCCTGCTTGGTTGCAAGAAGTGGCATGTTTGACTAAGCTTAACATGGCTGGAAAAACACTGGACTTGTGTGTCGTGTTGGAGACCAAACAATTAAGTCCAAAAGAAACAATCTGCATATAATGCCACTAGTACTTTGAGGTTGGTCAAGGTCCAGCTGATGACTAATCTGTAGCAAATGTATGTGAGCCATGAGCGTCGTGTTTAGGGGACTAGTTTCTACGAAAAGTTACACGTCTTCATTTTTTTTTTCTTTCTCTAAATGCCATTTTGTCTAACTGGCTGCAACATATTTCAATCCTAAAAACATGACAAAGGCGTCCAGTGGCCCATAATTGTTGTCTTTGATTATAAAACAAAAATGTCTCTCAAGCTTGAAGAATTCTTTACAGGACACTAATTCTTCCTTCTATTGTTGCAAAATGCAATGGATTGATATCTGACAAAATCTTGTTCCTCATTTGGCATAATGTGCATGAAGTTAATTTATTTCTAGAGTAACAAAATTCAATCTCAACCTAAACCCATGGTTTAAAATGTCGACAACGTGCATGGAATAAAGTCACAATTGAAAACTATGTATTGGAAATTTTAAACTTTATAGTAGTTGGGAATGAATAAACCACTTAAAATTTCCTCTATAGAGTTATTCATGGATGAGAATTTTTTCCAAATCTTCCATCCATTACGTCTGGTATTTTCCTTGGGGGGAGAGAGACCGGCTATTTTGAAAATATTTCCTTCTGTCCAAATCTCATCTAATATTTTAATAAGAATTAGAATTTGTGGGAATAAATGAATTTGGGTCATAAAAAGATTTGGGTCCAAGTTATTAATGTTATTATAAATTAAGTAAAAGATAAAAATTAGGTGTCATTATTTAAGTAGTTAGGCGTACCACGATTGTACGAGCGTTCCACGAAGTTTTTCTCAAAGTTGAGGGGTCAAATTGCCAAAATGATAATTAATTCATTGGGTTGCCAGCACGACGTCGCTTTTCCTGCAACTGTTCCGCCATAGCTGACTTGCAGGCTGTGCACCGAAGTTGAAGCAAACGAACTAAAAATATCTATGATATAGCAATAAATGGCGACTTCGAATTTGGATTCGTCTTCATCAATCACTGAATCTGTGGAAATTCCCCGTTTCCATCACACCCCATTTTACTGGTAAGCTTTCTCTTGATTCATTCTATACATACACGTGTATTATACATACAAGCGTATTTGTATCCGTATGAATATACGTCAAGTAATTTCTGGATTTTTGCATTTTATGTATTTCCGTCACTTTTAGATGCTGTTTGTTGTTGCGGGTCATTCTTGGATTGACTGGTTCATGTGCTTCTGACTTCGTTAAGAAAATTTATGTGCCCAGAAAAATTAAAGCCGAATATACATTTATGGACGCATTCAAAAAAGAACTTCTGTTTAGGGTAAAATCATGTCACTTAAGAACAATAATTAACGGACTTGGATTAGTTTTGTTAACACGGTTGACGTTTTAAGATGATCGGCTAGGCTCAATATAGTATGATAGTACAAAAAGCATGTTAAGAGTAAAAAGTATTCGACGCCTAATATGAAAATAATAATCTACATTTAAGATTAGAACCACACCACTCAATAACTTCATTTGCATTTCTACATTTCACTGGATTAGTTCTTTTTCTTCTTTTTTGATGATCTTTGTAGGTTAATTTTGACTGTTATTCACTTAGAATTTACCTTAGCTAATTTATTAAGTATTAAATATTTGTTGCTTTTTCTGTGTTTATATTGATAGTGAGGAGAATGTATACTTGCTCTGTAAGAAGCTGTCTGCGGATGGAATAGCAAAATCGGATGGTTCTGATCTCTTTGTTATTTTCATTTCCAATGAACATAAGCAGGCATGTAATCTGGTTATTCTTATTTACTGTCTTTTGCATTCTTGAATATTAGGAGACATAATATCATAAAATTACCATTTCCTTGAACCGTGCACATAAGATTAAAAAGTTTTATGGTTCTATATCAGATTCCATTGTGGCATCAGAAGGCGAGCCACAGAGCGGATGGAGTTATTTTGTGGGATTACCATGTTATCTGCATACAGGTGAGAACTCAACCAATTTATCCTTGATTGATGGAACTGTCTGGCCGAGAAATTTACTTTATATTGCAAACCAATATAAATTGTATATCTTCTTCTTTACCATAAAAATCCGAACTAAAGAACTGTTGTCTCAATGGATCATTTGTTCCTAAGAGGTTAGAAGTATATCTTCGCATACATAACGAAAATTCGCTATTATGTTTCATGACTGTAACAGAAAAGAAAAGACAGCAACCTGCCTCATCTAGTGTGGGATTTAGATTCAAGTCTTCCCGTCCCGTCTCCACTATCCTCATATGTTTCTGAAACTATCCGGCCTTCATTTCAGCTGTTTTCGGAATTTCAGAGGTACGACTAGTTGGATATCAATCCCTTTTTTGGTTAGACCATGTTATTGTAAGTAGTAAGCATATGACACGCACAGCACACCCATTAGAAAAAAAATCCTCTGTTTGATAAACTCTAAATCAAATTTATTTGGAATGTGAATCGAAACCCAACTATAATTTCAACAGTCCCTATTGTTTGTGACTAAACACTTAGTATTGTAATTCAGGTTCTTTCGGATTGTGCATGCTCCAATATTCCTTCATTCATTTGCATCTGATAGAAGACACATGAAAGATTCTGCAGGAAACTGGGTTCATCCCCCACCATCATATGATGTCATTGTTGCTGAAGGTAATGCAGCAATATCAGCACATTAGTAGTTTGTGCTGTGAACATCAGACCCATACATTTTTTAATTCTGGTTTTGTTAATCTCACGTTAGATAGCTTCAAGATTAAGATAATGATATTTCTTTAGAACTAGAAACCCAAGTTCTTCCATATTTTCTTCACATTATTAGCTTAAAGTTTGTAGATGAAGGCTAAATATATCTTTTTAGCTAAAGGTCTGGTTACCACAACATAAGGCTGAAATAAAGTGAATTGGTTACTTATTATCCTTGTTAAATTTAATTATTAGGTTAATATAAGGTCCTTGCACTTGGAATTTCTTTTATTAACATTTCTTGCATGAAGTATGAATATAGAGAATATATTTTCAACAATGCCTGATTGTTTGCTCAAAAAATGAAGGATGGCATGCGTTCATGTTTGGCTAAGCCTAAAAGGTTTAATTTCAAGTAAATATGTAAATTTTAAGATAAATAACTTTTTTTTATTGGTAAAAGTTGGAAATAAGTAAGTAGCTTATTTTGACATTAACGGAAGATGTTTGGAAACACACAGTTATGTAATAGCAACTACTAATTTTTTGGAAATAAGTAAGTTATGAAAGATGTTTGGAAACACACAGTTATGTAATAGCAACTACTAATTTTTTAAGCTTAGCCAAACATGCTATATCATTAAAGGTCTCCCTTTGTCTCTCCTTTCAACCCCTACTTTCTTCTATTCCCTTTTCTTTCCTTTGTCCTTTCCACTTCTTCCATGTCCTTTTCCCCCTGCAGTTGCACTTCCTCCAATCCCACCCACGTTGGAGTTCAGTGCTCCATCACCATCACAACATGAGCAAAGAAATAAGATGAACAACAAAGTTCCTAGTATATTTTGTCATTATGTTCTAAAGTTAGGGATGAAATCCTAATTGTATCAAGTAACTGAAAAGAGTAATATTGAGTACATTACAGAGCTTTTCGCGTTTTCACGTAAATTACATTTCACTTTTTTCCTCAGCTAAGTATCCTAATAGCGGTAATTTGCTTCTACAGATGGAACGATGCACAACATGAATGAGTATATTGATATGTCCCCTGCTGATGTAGTGAAAAGCATTGGAGATGATACTAAAAATGACGTATTAGCCCAAAGACTTGGTGTCCTGGTGAGTGAAAGCCAGTTGGAAGAATTCTTTTCTCTGGTTTCCTGAAAATCGGTGAAAATCATGCAGCGTGTATAGGGTATATGGCAAACCCATTTCAAGTGGAAACAGAAGCATCCAGCATTGTAGCCTCATCACATGAAAGTATGACGTGGGATATCATGGTAACTTTGGAGTGAATCTATTTCCCTTGTCTGGTGGGAGGTATACAGCTTAGAGTCACAAGGGAACTTGTCCAATGATATGCTGTGAGACGGACTTGTATGCTTGGCTAAGATTGTGTTTGTTCAAGTCTTCATATATGTGCCTGCGTTTGTGATAAATTAACTGTGTCCGGTGAAAATGGAAAACTTTTGTCCGATTTTTCCAATTTTCATCTTGATTAATTTTTGTGCAATTCCTAAGTCGTAAAGGTACAATCATAAACTCATTTTCTTCAATGCTATTTCATATTGATTTTGATAGACAGTTTGCATATCAAAAACTACAAGATAGACTTTAATTGTGACTTAATTTGTTTCTATTTAGTGTCAAATGAAAGCCAAGTGCCACTTGAGATTGTTACATTCATATCTAACTAGCACGCAGGCTTTTGGATGTCTATGTTTTTTAAATGTTGAAATTATAAATTGTTAGCGAATGTATGAATAAAAGTGAGTTGTAAGTTGTGGGTTCTATGAAATGTGTGAATAAAAAATATATTTAACCAATTTGACCAGATAAAATTATAATTTAAGCAACTCTAAACACGTGCTTATTCTACGTGTTAGTTTCTTATTTTCTTTTCATTTTGGTCCTTCTTTTTAGCGGTTTTAAGGGCAAATTTAGGTACGTTGACAAAATACGTTAGTATTTATTAACAGAAAATGTTCAACCCATGAGGATCAGCTTGCACCATAATGAGAAGTTTCAAAACTCAAAAGGCCAAATTGATTGAGAGCTCGTACAGCCGTACTATACTTGAAGTTTGAAAATCGCAACCGCAAATTTCCCTAAATTGATCTTGATATTCTAATACCCGTTGGATTACGCTAGAATTACAAAATGCTTTGTCTAACATTAAATTCATCATCCCTTCATTCAAGAAAAAAAATATCCCGCAACACATATAAGATTGCTTAAACCTGAAACATATATATCTGAATAGGAGCAAAAATTTGGAGAAGAAATATCAAATAGAATTACAATTCAAAAATCATACTCCTTTTGTCCAGCTTCTTGCTACCATTTTAATTAAACACCTAAATCATATCATATAAGTATGTCGAAAATTATTACTCAATTCTTTAATCTTGCCTTCAGGCCCCATTCATTGCCTTCTTTTTGGGCAATTAAGCAATGCAGCCTAATGCTTCTAAGCGCTCATGCTGAAAACGACGAATGCAAATGAAAAGCACAGATTCAGGTTCCATCCTCACTGTCTGACAACAAAAATTCTTGCATTTCCTCCCTGGAGATGAAAAGAGAAAAAAACTTGTTGAAGTACATACAGCATGTTCTCTAAAAAGCTAAAGAGAAAGTCTAGAATTAATTTTAACCATATATAAATGACCCACAACTTATCAACCACACATTTCATCAACTTTCATCAAAATCTACTAAAAAGCTGATTTTAGTAAAATCAAACTAGCACATAGTTAACTAATAAGTAAATAAGTTTGCTTCTGCATAAATAAGTGTTTTTTACCTACTGAAATTGGAAATAGTAGATTTACTTATTCTAAGAGCTATTCTCAAAATAAGTTAAGAAAAAAGTAACTTGCCCAAAATATGTTACTTAGTGTTAAGCTTAGCTGGCGTCAATCTATTGAAACAAGGCCGGATATTGACTCTAACCTTAGCCACCTCTGCCTGTCACAGCTGCCATTCTTTGCTAGAGAAATCATTTGCTGTGGCAAGAGTGAACGAAAAGATTCCAAAGATGAGGGCTCCTGCGGAAGTATCTGATACTGGCAACTTGAGCATGTGTCTTCAAAGATCCCGACACTTGCTTCACCATTCCCAGTGGCATTCACAGTTGTAGTGTCAGATTTCTTAAGTGGGCTATGGCATATAGAGCAAAATGTTTCGGGAGGAAGAGATTCAGTAGGCTTCAAATTGTATTTCTTTTGCCGCCTCTGAGAAGCAGAATGACCATTGCAGTCGTTAACTTCTATAATCCTATTGAAAGAGAAAGGTTTAAGCTTCCCCGCTGTTCTAACAATCGTGCTCTCTCGTGAAGGATTTTCCTCCTGAAAAACAGACGTCAAATCTTAGATTCTGATCTGAGATTTACATACAATAAATTAACGATGATTATGATTCACACCCGCAATAATTTTACAAACGAGGATATTAAGCCATTAATGCCACAATGAGGTTGCTGAAATGTTTCTACCGTCTTCAAACTGCCCTGACAAAATAAAATAAGTCCCATCATGACGTAAATATTACTTTTCATAATAAAAAGAAAATGAAAAATGATACAGAAAATGAGACAAAATCTGACTAAACAGCGTCTCCAAAGATGAGCAAAGATCTGATTCCATGTTGTGCGACAAACCTGTCGAGACTGCATAGCATACTCAGCTCTTCAGAGATACAATCACGTAGGGGAAGAACCACCGGTATCTCCCACCTAGCATCAACATACTGGATATCTGCAGCTAATGAGTAACCCTGGCCCTGACAAAAGAAAAATTCTACTGTTATACTGCAATAGCTTTAGATGGTTTATGTCATATTGTCATGAAACTTTCTGGTATTAGCTACCGCGCTTTCACCAAGTTTTTCTCTTCTCACAATATCCATTGAACCAAAGAGTAACGCAAGAATACAAATTGAAGGCAATTGAAGGCGATTATCCAGTCTAGATAACAGAAATGATCATTTTGACAAAACTTTTCCTTTTCTTTTCTTTTCATCATTTAAGGGTATCTATTCATTTATTTAGTCATTGTTTGGGGAGTGAGGGGAAGGAGGAAGAGGGGGAACAAACCTTGACAGTGGCTTCAAGGACACGACAAGCTATCCTTGATGTGCATGTTCCTAGCACGAGTTTGGTGTATCCATTCTCAACAGCAATCTGCACAACGGATACAGCATAATGCAGAAGTGAATGTCTTCCCTAATCTAATGTTTAATTAAGCAAGCAAACACAAAAAACAAAACCTTCTGCAAAGATGACATGCGCAGATGCTCCAGAAGATCTTCTTTTCCAGTGATGTCGCTAACAGCATTTATTAATTCCATCAATTTGTGCCTCCCAGCACCAGTATCAGATGAATAAATGCTTTCAGTTGGAACAACGTGGAATCGTTTTACTGGTGGAGCTAAATTTGACACAATGAGTTTCATCTCATCGATCGCTCTATCAAAATCATGTGAAGGGACTGTAAAATTGGCACTTTCATCAATGTAAGCAACACCAACCCCAAATACTGGTAATGATTTATCTCTACTTGCATCAAAGTTCTTCTGTGCTTTGTGTTGCATCTCGTGAACAAATTGAATAGCCACCCTGAAGATAGACGAAGATGCTCGGAAGGCTTGAAAACTATAACATAAAAAATGTGGCATGGCAAAGTCTACCATTATACATTTTGATAACAAGAGGAATGTATATCAAACATTTGTTCAACAGACAGCTAATGAGCTAAGCATTTGATTAGATTGTGAAAATATTTTTCACCATATTATTGACTTTTAAAATAAAGAAATGTTTTAATATTTTAAATTTTATTGACATTTAGTGCGCTTTAGTTGCAACAATTAAACTTTTCTGCTACTATCTAATAAAGTAAGATTTTGTGAAACTCCAAAAGAAAGGTAACTGTTAAAAAACTCCAAACGTGTTAGGCAAAAGAGGTTATCTAAATGCAATTTTTAAGCATAGCCAAACACGCTCTTTAGAATAACACCAACCCATCACTTAAACAAATTCATGGGAAACTAACTTCGACTGAAAAGATCTAGTCTTTACCTCGACAGTCTAGAAAACTATTAACTTTATAATAACATTCAGAATAACACAATTCCATTACTTCAAGAAATCCACAAGAAATTAATTTTGACCACAAAGCTCCATGCTTTATAAAATTCAACTAAACCCTATGCGCCAAATCCAATCCCTCACAAAACTGGCACTGTAGCCAGTCCAGCCAAGATACATTTTTCAAGCTTAGCATGCTATCTTAACGAGCTATGAAATTGATATCAAGTTGGCCTAATTTCCCGCTGAGCTAATTTCAAACAAGGTTCGGTCTAGCAGAATAAAAAGTAGACAGCTAGTAATTAGATACTTCCTAAGATATTGTTTTCATTTATTTTCTGAAAGAGCAAGCTTGATAAATCGACATCTTAAAATGTTTCAAGTTCAGTTTGTTAATCTACCAGTTCAAAAAAGCCTTCAAGTAGTCAATTTCAAGCAAACAGAAAGAATATTGGTTCAATTAATTTGGCATTGCTTCTTCTACAAAAGAAGCCTGCTTGTTTTGGCATATTACTCTTGATGCTAAAAAAAAAAAAACGCTTTTAAACTAAGCCAAACATGTTCTAACAGCTCCATACATAATACATACCAAAAATTGTATAAACAGACAACAACGCAAACATGTATTATACTAAAGAGAAAGACAGACCTAGATGAGGAACCACCGGAAAACGCGATGAGAACCTTATCGGAGGGTGAAATCATGGCATTAGAAGTTACAGCGAACCGGAACTTCCCGAACAAGTTACTCCTGAAACAATCAGCGCAGAATCCGCCGCCGCCGCCAGAAACATCGGGATGGGTGGCGGCGATGGTTTCGTTATCTTTGCATTTGATGCAGACGCGACTGTTAGCAGAGAAGACCAAGTCGCCGCCGCCTTTCTCCGTCGCCGGTTGTCGTTCTTGGATGGCGCCGGAATCCGAATCTTTGTAGCAACCGGACTGGCAGGTTGCTGAGTTGCACGCCATTTTGCTGTTTATGACTCCCAAACATACCTTTGAAGAATGTTATTTAAATTGTGTAATGGGCCTGATTATTATATATATGGGCCAGTTGGAAAGGCTTAGGGAACTTGACGCAGATAGCACTAGAAAGAGTTGAAAATGATCACCATTTTCCTAGTGTTGTTTGGTAAAAAAGATTTGTATATTATATGGTGTGGGATCTATAGAATATATAGATAAAATATTAGTATATTGTTTATTGGTAGAATTCGACTATAGAAAAATAAATGAAGATTGATAAGAGGAACAAGGTTGAGGTTGAAAACGAAAAAATTGGAGAAAATGGTGAAGAGAAAGAGAATTGGAAGGAAAAAATTAAAGAAATTGGAAAAAAAAATTGGAGAGGATGAAGACAGACGTACAGTGGATTTTTGGGCAAGTAGAGTAGAAACTCTCTAAAGTCGTGATAAATAAAAATTATGAGTCTTACAAAATATATGAATAAAAATAATATTTGACCAATTTATAAATGTTTATAAACATTCCCAAACATGCTTACACAAATACACAATTAAATTAAACTATATAAATTTGTAACATATCGTGTTGCACTTTATATGACATGGTTTGCTACATGTAACATATTATGTTACACTCGTCCGTCGCTTGATAAATTTCCACCATCGACACCCAACAACTAACTTGACCCGTTGCCTTTGACTCTCACCCCACATTCAACATAACGTGTTACATTCTACTACTACCAACTCATTCTCTGCCAATCCCAAACCCTAGCAACATTACCTACCACCAACAACAACAATGCTATCACCACTACCACTATGATCGAGAAACCTAAGATCTAAACCAACATAAGTCCGGTGATCCAATCCCCGCCTAAATGCAACCTCCGCCTTCAGTTTCAACACTTTTTAAAGATAGGGAAAAAGAAATAGAGGTAGATCTAAAAACCCATCACCTTCGAGTGGGGACGGTGGCGGATCTGCATGGGAACTCCAGTGGCTGAACGTGTGACTTATTGGCCTGGTGAGTTGTGAAGGCGAACGGATTTCCAAGTAGGAGGTGGTGGGATGTTGATGTGCATGGTTGTATAAGATAATGATGATGGTGGTAGAATGTGGTGGTAGTGGGTAGAGATGTCAAACCAGGCAGGCTTTATCGGGCCGCTCCGATCCATTCGCAACATAACTGGATCAAAAACTGGTCCGTAACTCGTCATAGGCCGATCCGATTTTGACTTTGACTAGTTACGGGGCGGGCAAGTTAATGTGTTTTGGCCCGGCGGTTAACCATCTAGCCTGTGAAATATATATATATATATATATACATATTATTTATGGCAAAATTGAACAATCTAGTCGGTTGAGTTCTCGACACATGCTTCTATTGGGAGTAAGAGTGGGAAGAGAATGAGAATGGGAATGGGAGTGGGAGTGGGAGTGGGAGTGGGGGTGGGGGAGGAGAAACCTGCCTCCTATCAACCTAGTCATAATTCATTGGGTTTGCAAAAAAAACAAAACCATTTGGCAACTGGTGACATGTGATTCATTGTGGCATTGGGTTTTTGTCGTTTGGGACAAAAAAAGAAGAAGCAAGCTTCCATTATCAAAACTAGCACGAAATTTACTAACAGTTCAAGTCTCAACAGTGGCATCCAACTCTACTTTTAGTACAAGTGGCAGGATATTGGATGAAAGAACAAGACTTAAGGAAGATATTTTGGAAGCTATCATATGTGTAAAAGATTGGACACTTGCAGATAGGATGGTGCAAAGTAAATCTATTGACAACATGGTTGAAGACTTCAAAAGCCTTACAAAAGAAGATTTGAACAACTAAGTTATAGTTAAGTAGGTGCCAACTTAGTTGAAATGTACTTAAACTATAAATATGCAAATGATTGATAATTATGTATGTGTCAACCTAGTTAGGATATACTTAACTATAGTGATGCATTTAATAATTAGTTGTATTACATGTTTAATATTTTATTACAAAATTATAAAGATCATTCTATTTAGACAAAGAGTCAATATATTATGTAAATTATTTTTGCTATATTAATGTTAATTTTATCTTTTGTCATTTATATTTCATTCTTAGTTTTATTTTTAAAGTTAGAATTTTAATAACAAAACTTATTGAGTTAGGCGTTTAAAGTGTTAAACAATAATAAATGACATATTATGATAATATTAGATATACAAAAGTTAACAGGCCAGTGACGAGCCACTGGGCGGTTTGGGCCACAACTAAAATTTCATGGATGGGCCTGAGCTGTCCCGTGAATCGTCACGGACCAGTTTAGGTTACAATCTAGGCGGTACCAGAACCGGCCCGCATGTATTTACACCTTTAGTAGTGGGAGTTATGATGGTGGTAGATGAGTGTGATGGTGGCAATGAAAGTGGTGGTGGTACGTGGGTTTGTGATGGTGGCGGTGGCGGCAAGTTTTAGAGCACCTTAGGTTCTTTGATTTCTACTTTTTCAGAAACATTGTTTTTGAAAATTATAAAGTTCAACTATAAAAATTGGAATTTGACAAACAAGTATAGGCCGCTGGTGTAATTTTTACTTTTTTTCAAGGTATGTAAATTAGAGAAAATTAGACCCATAACTTTTTAAGTTTGTTATACTAAAACTACTGTAGCTGTATAATTGTTTGATTATAGAGGTTTTTAGTTATTTTTATTTATTAAAAGCAGCCATAATTTACATAAACATGAACAGTAGTGGAGGTAGTGATGTTGGAGAGAAGATAGAACGACGACGGTAGTGGTGACGGTGGAGATCTACCACGGCGACGATTGCTGTGAGATCGTCATCGTAAAATCGGTGGTGGTGGAAAGACGAGGAGATGGTTGAGTCGGTTGTAGTTGTGGCAATGATTGTTGTGGTCAACAGCGGCTGTGGTAGTGGTTGTAAAGATATTGATTTTAGGGTTGGGGCGTGAATGTGATTTGGATAGTGTATTTTATGGTTTTGAATGATGATAATTAATTGTATTAAATATAGTATTTTAAGAATTAAAAAGAACGCATAGTAATTTCAAAAATTAAATACGAAAGAAAGTTCTTATTGTAATTTCTTCAAAAGAAAATAATTTGTTCAAATTCAGCCTAACAGTCATTTAGCCAACCTAAAATTGGTAAAATTGTGCAATACCCCCTATTATTTAGGGTAAAAATGGTACCTACCGTTTTAATCCTGGTATTCTTAACTCTTTTGAACATTCTGTTACAAAACCCACCATTTTTGTCTACTATCGTTTATTTAAGGGTAATTATATTCACACTACAATTTTTATTATCCACACCACATTTTAATTGTAATAAAGGTCTCCTATCTTTTGATATTTAGACATTTATGTCTCTAACTTTTTTTCATCGTATTTTTTTCATTAACTTTCATTTAGTTTTCACATTTTATCTCATATCAAGATTTTTGTCTAAATATTCCTCTAATGTGCATTGAAATGAGAGAAAAATATTTTTTCAAACTTTCTTATTTGTTATTTATTTTGAATATGTAAAAATATTAGAGGCAAAAAATTTTTTTTACGCCCTCTTAATTAATTTTTTGGACAAAAATCATCATCAAAGACGAATATAAGACGTGCAAATTAATAGTTTGATGATAAAAAATTGATAAAAAAAAGTTAGACATAAATTTAAAAGTGACCAATAACTAGAAACTTTCATTGCAATTAAAATGTAGTGTACTTAACAAATAATGTTGTGGTAATATAATTACCCTTTATTTAACTGTTAAAAAGTCAATAATTTGATAAAAAGACTATAATACCCTTTACTTTATTAAAATAATAAAAAAAACAGAAACCAAAAAAGAGAAAGAAAGAAAAGAAAAATACTTCATCTTCTTCAACAACTTGCCCCACACCCCACCTCTGTCTCCACAACTGCTTATATATTGTGGGGGTGATGACAAGTTATGGTTAAATTCATATAATGAAACAAGTGCATTTTCAAAGTGTTAGCTTTTGCTTTGTTGCCATACAAGCTAAAAAAATTCATTGAATTTACGTGCATGATTTTGAATATTTGAGGTTATATTAATTGGATAAAATGTTATGGTTAGATGATGCGTATGCATGATAAGTGGTATCTTGACTATTGCAATTAGATATGTAAAAAGACATTAGTAGCCAGACAACAAATTTTTAGATCGCCACGTATTGAATTCTTCAATATTTTGGATAAGACTATATATATATATATATATAGACACACACATTGTGATGCATGGTCAGACATTTTAAATTGGGGGGGTCCTCAATCAGGAGTGAGCCGAGGGGAACCCCTCTTACGAGGGTTCGAGGGAAGCACCCCCGAAATTTTTTTTTTCTCAAACTACAATTACCGAGCCGATTTTTATGAAAATCTAATATTTTTTTTATAAATCATTATCTTTAAAAAGCTTACAAGAAGATATCGAACACAATCGATTAATGCAATTAGACGTCTTCGATACTCACTTCGTATTTGTTCTGATTGCTTGAAAAGACTAGCCTCAATACTTTGTTCTTGGTTATTGAATGATATAAACAATCCGAGTTAGGTTGTGTGAACTATTAAATTTTCCAATATGTTTTTTGAAACTATGTTTTTTCTTTCAATTTGAAAATCTGTCGACAACAAAAGAATCACGACTTGAACTCGAGTTAGAATTTGTTTTGTGAATTAATGTTCTACTATAGCAAGAAAAAAAAAAATCTCCAGCCTAATTGGAAAATGCTGAAGATGAAATCGCAATCAATTTTTTTGTGTCAAAGGCGGAAGACATGAACGTGAATGGTCTTTGTAGAAGAAGAAGTGATCTTAGATGAATCAATTTTGTTGGACTTTATTTATTTAGTTCATTCATTGTTGGGTTTTGGCTTTAATATTTTTTGTTTTGGCTGGTTATTATATATAAAAAAATTAAAAATTAAAAAAAAAAATTCATAAAGTTGGGGGTCCTGGTCTCCCCCAGGACCCCCTCCCCTCCGCCAGTGTGTATATATATATAACATTAGAACCTTGAAATAAATTATTTAATTGAATTGTCTCCTCATTCTCAATTCTACCACATCTAATCAATTAGCTATAACCATCGAACTCCTTTAACCGACTATGCATGATTTACATAAATAAGGCCACAATTCATACCGTAGATTTATAACACGTGGATAGATTATTGATAAAAGCCTTTGATTTTGAAGAATTCCTTATGGTTCTAAAGAACCCCATTGTCCATAGATTTCGATTATGGTCATAAATTTACCTTTCATAGCTTTTATGAAAAATAGCATATTTAATATAAAATCACACATAGATTGATGAGTAAATCAACGGCATGTATCCCTACCTCATTTCTTGAAATGAAATTGGAAGTTTTTCTTGATTGAACAACCAAAATCCAAATTTTCTCCAACACATAAGCAACTTTTTCCTTTATTCTTTGAAAATGAGCAACAAAACCAAAATTGAAAGAAAAGAAAGAGAGAGAAGGGATGAGTTTGAGAGAAAATAGGGAGTTTATATATTGTCCCTTCTCTTGTAATTTCCATTTTCCCATTGATGAAAACTTAAATGGAAATTATTTCAAACATAATTAAATATGGTTTAATGGTGCCTTTAAGTGGAAGATAAAGAGTTATGTGACTCTCAGAGGCAAAGAATAAAAATATTTTTTTGAAAAAAATATCTGCATGTTGATTCAAAGTTGGGTTATTTCTATGATAAACTATGCAGATGAAAATTGTGTTAACAACTCAGTTATTCATTCATTAATTGAATTAAAAATTATTTTAACTTAAAATGACTTCACTTTTTGGACTTTTACCAACTTATGATTTGGATCTATGCTCCTATTTCTCAAGTAATCTTTTTCATTCCGAGATGTCGCCACTGAACTTTGACTAGCGGGATTTCTTTTGTTCGCAACTTTTGAACTTTTCTATTCAATAAAGAAATCAGAATCTCTTCATTGGATAAATACTTCTGCACACCCAGAACTTGAAAATTTACCACGTGACTTGGGTCGTGTACATACTTTCTGATGATGGACACATGAAAAACAATGTGTACGACTGAGAGTTGAGGTGGTAAAGCCAACTGATACGTTATGTTACCAGCCTTATCGAGAATCACGAAAGGTCAAATATAATGGGGTCTCAACTTTTCCTTCTTACCACACCTCAGTACACCCTTTATGGTGCTACTTTCAAGAACACCTTTTCACCGATTTTGGAAATCTAAATCTTTCATTCAATTATCTGCATTGCTCTTCTGCCGATCTTGAGCTATTTTTATTCAGACTTTGATTTTATCCAATGTCTGAACTGTCCGCTCAACAATTTTCGGATCCAACATCCTCTTCTCACCGAATTTATTCCAATGAATTGGCGATCTGCACTTTCTGCCATAAAAAGCCTCGTACGATGCCATACCAATGGTAGATTCAAAACTATTATTGTACATGAACCCTACCAAAGGCAACTATGATTCCCAACTTCATCCTAAATCTAACACACAAGCTCACAATATATACTCCAATATCTGAATAGTTCTATTAGATTGACCATCAGACTAATGATGATAAGTTGTGCTGAAATTTAGCTTCGTTCCTAAAGCTCCATGTATGCTCTTCCATAACTTAGATGTAAGCTTCAGATCTCTATATGACAATTGAGACATGAACCCCATACAATATGACAATTTCTCTTATATACTAATGTGCTAACTAGTCCATATTGAAAGTCATTGTCACAGACAAAAAATGAGCGGTCATAGTTAAACGATCGACAACTACCCAAATGGCATTATTTCTCTTAACTGACTTTGGAAACCAACTAGGAAATCTATTGAGATATGTTCCCATTTCTATTTTGGTATCTCCAAGGGCTTCCTTGAGAGTTTTTTCCACTGGTTTTGACCGGATTTGGGTAATACCATATATGAAAGGTTGGAAAAGTGGGTGCTTGTTAGTTTTTTGGAGCATTGGTTTTTAGTAAAGTAAAAATAACCTAAAACCAGTATAGTGTAATTTGGGGAGTATTTCTCAATCCCTCAAATAGATAGTTTTTGACTATTTTTTTTTTTTCAATTTTACCTTTTCTAAAACAATTATTTCCAAATTTACCATAAACTTAGGTCCCGTTTGATAAAATTTTGATAAAAAACTAAAGTCAAAGTCAACAATTAATTTTAACTACACATTTCGTGGACCTCCAACTTTTTACATCTTTTCAACCACACATTTCATTAACTTTTATCAACTTTTAGAAAAAAAAAATGATTTTAATCAAAATCAAACACACTCCTAAAATACATACTTCCTTATTACTCTTCTTTCCAAACGTCTCTCTGAACACAAATTTTGCCCCTTTGAAACTATTTTGTTCTCTTCTACAACAGCCAAATTCACAAAAGAGTGCTCCTTGGGTAAAAATTCATTTTCTCACATTTTCAATCTTCTCGATTTTTTATTTCTTTTGATTATAGTAGCAACTGGGATTTTAATATTGATTGATTGAATTTGACTTTTGTCATCTTCTTCTCTATGTATTTATTTTCTATCCATTCTTTTATTCATCAAGTATAAATGTCAATTAATTTGATGTCTGTGATGACAAATCCAAATGCTTATTTCTTACAACATTCGCATTGGCTGCCTAAGAGCTTTCGCCTACGTCGGCCTTGAGATATTGTGCTACTTTTATCCTTCTTTGGATGTCTGAGATTTCTCAAATTTTTGTGAGCACCCATTTGGATTATGTATTTGATAACTGATGTTTTTACTTTGAAGATTTCGCATGGATGTGTTTTGATTGTTTGGACTGCAATAGTTATTAAGCTTTGGAATTTTTGCTTAAGTATTATAAAGGCATTATCAATACTACATATAAATAGGTTTCATTAATCAAATATGTTAGGTATTAATGATAGAAATAATGACTGTTGATATATGTTGTCTACCTATAGTGGCACGTTGTGGCTCGCCTGCCTGTCCCGATGGTCTCATAGCTCGCTTCCCACAAATAGACAACAATAATCCAATTGTCGTTAGATTAACCAGACAAGCGACCCAAAGATTGACAGTTATCACCGACAATTGAGAAGATGTAACATCTCTCATTAACTCTTAATAATGAGGAAGATGAAAGGACACATACCATTAAGGGTCATAACTGTAGGCCACCCATATAAATAGAGGCCAATCCCCAGGTAAAAACACAACTCTCATATAGTTTACATTGCTATTCTGCATGTTGTGAAAATATTGTGATTGCAAGTGTACAATATGGCACAAAAGTAATAAAGTGGACCTATTGATTTTGGATTATCGTTCCTACGAAGACTATCTTATTTATGTATTAGTTCAATTAATCTTTAGTGATTAATCTGTAGAATGCACTATAAAATAAACTGCTTTGAGAGATTTTAAAAACTAGAACTTTAGATTTTTCAAAATAAGAAAAACAATGTAATAACTTTTTGAAAGCAAAAATCAACAATTTAGAGAAGAATGATGGTTAAAGTATTTGGACACACGAATTCACCTAGTTGTCATCTCTAATTCCTCCTCTCAAGATTTGTTCCTAAAGTTGTATTCGGTCGAATTCACGAATTTAACCTAATTTACCTCTATCGGGTTCAAATTAGTTCTATCTAATTAAGTCAACTTAGGCATTCAGAATGGTCCTTAATTAGATGCATTAATTCTTCTAAGAATTTAATTAAGACCGCAGCGATAATAAAAGTGTATCTCTACCTTTTATCCAATTGTCGAATTTTACGATCTAGATTAATAATTTACTTCTCAGTTCATTACAATCTACGAGATCAATGAAATAATGGCCAGTTATTCCAAACATTAAAAGAAGAAGTAAAATCAAATACTTAAACAATTTATAAGTCAAAACTTGAGATTCGAAATTAAAGAATTAAAACTAGGCTACATCGTTCATCCAATCTATGAATTTAGCTACTCATGATTCGGGAGGAAGAAAACATTAGAAGATTTGAATACATAAGCTGGGTTTTGAAGAAAAGATGAAAAAGTTGATTATCTTGCACCAAGATAAAAGATGATGATCGCCGCTCGTTCTTTTCTTGCTTGTCTTCCAAAGAATTATTTAGGTCTTTATATAGTGTTTTACTAATTTTACAACTCATGTACATGAAAACACAAAAAAGGCCCTAGTTGGAATTAAAAATAAGCCAAAAACGTCCAAACGTGCGAACAGCGCATTGATATGTATTTTATTTGGTCCTTGTTCAAACTTTGTCCTTTTGTCCTCTTATTTGCAGACCAAGTCATTCAACTTTGAATTTTATCTTCTTTAGTCCTCTAATTTCTTCTTTCATTTCAATTTAATCCTCTTTTATTTGCAGCCGAATTCCTTCAACTTTTAGATATTTGCAAGTTGATCTCCATATTCAAGTTTTCGTACGCTTTCAGTCCCTTTTCGCCTATTTTGCTTTGTTTTTCTCCAATTCCATCCGATCTCGGAGTTTTGACCTAAAACAATTAAATAGACACATAATTAAGTAGAAAATTACTTAAGAGTACTTACAATTGTCTACTTTTGATGGTCCAAATAAGTGTAAAACCACACTTATCAAATATTTCCAAACTTGAACATTTGTTCGTCCTCGAACATGACTATTTACTTAAACAACCAAACAAATAATATTAAAATATATTATAATAGATAGATTGCCGTATTTTCCTCATGTTTTTGAAACAAATCGATCAATTCATAAAAAACTTCTAAATTATGCTACCAAAATTAATTTTTACTTATCCGATGCTCGATTGATATATGTGTGTGCGCATAGTCAATCCAATCAACTTAAGCTTTTAGGTTGGTAATATTACGTCCCCCAATGGTCAAATATTTCCTTTCTCTCTCGTAAGAATACATACTCCCATATTGATATTCATTCTATCACCCGGGTGTTAACTCTAAAGTTGCCTTCAAAACACTTATTCTTTTACCGCTCAAAATTTGGTTAGGTCTAGCCAATACAGTTGCTATCTAGATTTGTGATGATTCTCCTTTTATTAAATGCTTTGGCCATCAAACTTCCACTAGGTAAGTCAAATCCACTAGTTATCTAAATCTCCAAGTTATGCGCACAAAGGCTCAATCTTGCTTTCGCTTTTTTTCTTTTTCTTTTTTTATAATCATATATAGATATATATCTTATGTGTAAGACCTCACTCCCTTAAACTTTCTAGATGACCCTTGTAGCGAGCTTTAGGCCGATGGCTCTCAATCTTGATAGATTTTAGAGCGCCGAGTTTTGAGAACTCCAACGGACTTTATCACTCGAGTCAACTAGACTACGAAGAGAGATATAAGATAATGCAAGTGCAATGCCTTTCTTTTTGTTTTTTTTTTGCAAGATAAATAAGCGGTGATCAGATTCCTAGCATCCGGTTAATACCTAAATTCTACTTGGTAGTCAAATACACTCCACACAACTATTACTCAAGCCCGGAATCAACACCTATCTAAACAGCTTCTGCAATGGTTTAACCACTCCCAAATTATCATTTCAACTGGTTAGGTAATTGAGTTGTCAACTAGTTGTTTTGGTTTTCACAACTTATGTTCACTATTGTATTCAATATAATATACTAACCAAACGTAGTGATATTCATAACTATTGTGCTCACACTTAATCATATCTCACATGGATAAGTATAGTCTATAAAAACAGTTTAAGTAGCATCACCTAGTCATAATTCATGAATTGATAACAGTTTCAAATAATATCATCATAAGCCTGCAAGGCTATTCAACATACAAGCACACAAATATTTTTTTTTCATAACACACACACACACACAACAATAATAAAATAATAAAGTCTCACCCCCAAACTTAAAATCCACAATGTCCTCAATGTGACAAAAGAAAGCAAAATAAATAAAAAAAAGAAAGAGTTAACATGAATCAAAAGATGTGGAGACAACGTCGGTCTTTCAGCTGATCACTATGTATTGTGATTGGAGTGACCGTGTGTAGCCTGAAATGAAAAAAATAAAAAAAATTAAATGTAATCATTTACTAAAAATCGAGAAACGTGCTCTAATTCTTAATGCAGTCCTAAAATTCTACATGCAATGCAATAAATATATAAGGGATAGAAAAAATGGGTTGCCTCCCATTAAGCACTCGATTTTTAGTCTAGAGCTCGACTTATTGTTTGATTGCTTTACGATACTTTAAATAGTACTTTGGAGGACTTGCTTTGCTTACATCTTTTGACTTTGCACCATTTTTCGTTTATCCTCCAACAATTTAACATGCGCTTCTCAGATAAAGATAATTATAGTTTAGCACCTTGTTGGAACACCACTACGAAAACCTCAACTTCTTCATTGGCCTTTGATCACAAAATCAATTTTAGAATAAATACGGAAGTCGGAGAATTGCTTGATAAGTGCAATATCATTAAATGTCACTTTTTTATTTTGCTCATTTAGGATCAACTTCTCTTTTTTCATATACTCTTCTTCTTTAGCTGGTGCTTCATCGGGTTGGATGACATGTCTATTATCCAAAATCTCGGATAGTTGCTCTTCACTCATTGTTGTAATGCTTGGCATGTGTTCCAATTAGTTGACTTCAACTTAAGTTGAGAACGTGTAGGAGTAGGGACAAAAATTTTGTGTGACCGATAGTTTCCATACATCTCCCAAGATCAAGTCATCGTCATTAATTTCAGAAGTTTCATCATATCTTGTTGTATTAGCCTGATGCATTGTGATGAAATCTCCAAAATTCATGTTGTCCTCATCAATTTCAGAAAGCGCATCATATCTCGCTGTATTAGCTTGGTGAATTGCGATAAAATCTCCAAAATTTATGTTGTTCTCATCAATTTCAAAAGTCGCATCATATCTTGCTGTATTAGCTTGGTGCATTGCGATGAAATCTCCAAAATTCATGTTGTCCTCATCAATTTCAAAAGCACATCATATCTCGCTGTATTAGCTTGGTGCATTGCGATGAAATCTCCAAAATTCATGTTGTCTTCGTCAATTTCAAAATCTCGGACAGTCGCTAGATTATACTGATGATGTTTATTATATAGCACAAAATGGATCTATTCTGGAGAGGCCAATAACATACAATCTGATGTCGAGTGGTTAGTCCCACAGTTTTCGCACATGATGATTGCGTGGATGACATTCATTCTTTGCGTCTGTGTTCTGACTAAGAGCTCCACCTGCTTTGTCAATGCAGCAAGTTGTGCATAAGTAACATCTGTTATTTGAAAAAAATAAACAAAGAAGAAAGAGAATAGTAATAATAACAATAATAAAAGAAATCAATAATAATAATAAAAAAATAAAATAAAACTAGCACTAACGATTAGTCTAAATTAATATTAAATAAGAATAGTCCCCCGGCAACGGCGCCAAAAACTTGTTGTGAAAATATTGAGATTGCAAGTGTACAATATAGCACAAAAGTAATAAAGTTGACCTATTGAGTCCGGATTATCGTTCCCACGAAGACTATCTTATTTATGTATTAGTTCAATTAATCTTTAATGATTAATCTGTAGAATGCACTATAAAATAAACTGCTTTGAGAGATTTTAAACTAGAACTTTAGATTTTTCAAAATAAGAAAAACAATGCAATAACTTATTTGAAAGCGAAAATCAACAATTTAGAGAAGAATGATGGTTAAAGCGTTTGGACACACGAATTCACCTAATTGTCATCTCTAATTCCTCCTCTCAAGATTTGTTCCTAAAGTTGTATTCGGTCGAATTCACGAATTTAACCTAATTTACCTCTATCGAGTTCAAATTAGTCATATCTAATTAAGTCAACTTAGGCAGTCAGAATGGTCCTTAATTAGATGCATTAATTCTCCTAAGAATTCAATTAAGACCGCAACAATAATAAAAGTGTATATATACCTTTTATCCAATTGCCGGATTTTATTACGTGGTGTAGATTAATAATTTGAGAACGATTAATAATTTGCTTCTCAGTTCATTACAATCCACGAGATCAATGAATTAATGGCCAGTTATTCCAAGCATTAAGAGAAGAAGTAAAATCAAATACTTAAACAATTTATAAGTCAAAACTTGATATTCGAAATTAAAGAATTAAAACTAGGCTACATCGTTCATCCAAACTATGAATTTAGCTACTCATGATTCGGGAAGAAGAAAACATTAGAAGATTTGAATACATAACCGGGTTTTGAAGAAAAGATACAAAGATGTTGATTATCTTGCACCAAGATATCTTGATCTTCACGTTCCAATCTTCTTGATCTTGGTCATTATTCGTTTTCTTCGCCGTTCTTTTCTCCGTCTTTTCCAAAGAATTAACTTCCTTATTTTGACCTAGGTTGGGTCTTTATATAGTGTTTTTTACTAATTTTACAATTCATGTACATGAAAAGACGAAAAAGGCCCTGATTGGAATTAAAAATAAGCAAAAAAAGCCCAAACGCGCGAACAGCGCATTACCGCGGTAGAACTGCGGTTTGCAAACCAAATCACCAAAATTGATCCAATCCCCAAATTGCAGCCTTAGTCCTCCAAGATTTGATATGTATTTTATTTGGTTCTTGTTCAAACTTTGTCCTTTTGTCCTCTTATTTGCAGACCAAGTCCTTCAACTTTTAATTTTATCTTCTTTAGTCCTCTAATTTCTTCTTTTATTTCAATTTAGTCCTCTTTTATTTGCAACCAAAGTCCTTCAACTTTTAGATATTTGCAAGTTGATCCCCATATCCAAGTTTTCATATGCCTTCAGTCCCTTTTTGCCTATTTTGCTTTATTTTTCTCCAATTCCATCCGATCTCAGGGTTTTGACCTAAAACAATTAAATAGACATATAATTAAGTAGAAAATCACTTAAGAGTACTTACAATTGTCCACTTTTGATGGTCCAGATAAGTGTAAAACCACACTTATCACTGCACATCTATTTTAATCATATATTGATTATAACACCATAGTAGACACAGAGAAAAGAAGCCCCGCCACTATTTTGCAGGTCTCCACCACTGTCGTCGCCGTGCTTGGAAGAGGAGAAAAATATTTATCATTATTTTGCGCCGTCTGTAGGAAACTGCTCAAAAAGTCGAACTAAAAGAACTAGTAATGTAACTGCTCCACATGTCCCCATCGGGAATGTAGACACCGAGTCTAACATCGCTATTCATCACCCACAACAAGAATTTGCCTATGCCACTCAACTTGTAGCACTACAAGCTCAGGTGGCGGCCTTAACGGCTCTATTTTAGGATCGGAACACTGCGGTTTCTCAGCCACCACAAGGTCCTAGCCTTCTGCCAATAGGACCTTTACAACTAAATGGTCTATCCTGGGTCCTAGCCCTCAACCAGTAGGGCCCTCACCGCTAAGGGCTCCTCCCCAGGCTCCTAACTTTCCAACAATAGTAACACTGCCAACAACAGCTCCACCTCTGGATCCAGTTTCTTTGGCTCCACCTTCCGCACCCCACTTCTATTCATTGACATCTGGCCTAAATCCACATTGGGGACAACCGTCATAGGTGCCCACGCCTACGCGTAGTTGGGACACCAGTGTTAAGCCTGGAGCAGCAATTAGAAGACATGATTGGTCGCAAAATAGCTGAGGCTATGTCTAAGAAAAGTAGTAGGCAACAATCTATGGTGTTAGAAGAAGATCATATTTTCCTAGAGTGATGGCGGTCCCTTTGCCACGAGACTTCGAACAGCTAAAGATGGAGAAGTACGACGGATCCTCTGATCTTGTCGATCACCTCAGGGCTTTTGTCGACTTGATGAGATTGTGAGCCATTCCTGATGTGATTATATGCAAGACTTTTCTACCAACACTTAGGAGGGAGGCCAGGGACTGGGTAGCCACCTTTTCTCCAAAATCGATCTGTACATTTGACGATTTTTCCAAGAGTTTTGATGCATACTTTGCTAGTAGCAAACATACTAAGAAAACTGTCATCAGCCTGATGCAATTGACCTAGGACAAAGACGAGCTGCTAAAAGATTTTATTGCCCAGTTCAATAGAGCCACACTGGGAATCAAAGATCTGCAGATGTTTATTGTAGTCACTACCATGATGAGTAGAACTCGAAGTCGTCATTTCAAGATGTCACTCTCCAAAAACCCGCCGGATACGATGCATGAGTTACTAAGCTGAGGTGATAAGTATGTGGACACCGAGGAAGCATATTTCATTACCAAAATTATGAAAGATTGAAAAGAACTGAGTTTAACAAAAGGAAGACTTGGGACTAACCCGAACCTTGAGATGATAAAGGCAAGCAGAAAATGAACCATCTAAGGTGGATAAATGATGAGTGTACCAAGGAAGGATCAGGCTAGCTGGGAAGTCCTAGTACACCTACTGGACCCGACATGCGACAAAAATATTCTCAACTACTGCAACGATCAAACGATGTGACAAGCATAAAAAAACGAGGCGAGGTGATGATCTTCTGTCTAAAAATAAGGCGATAAGCCTCAGTTTAAAAAATAAGGCGATGAACCTCTGTCTAAAAATCAAATGCGATGAGCCCCTATCTGAAAAACAAGGCGAAGAGATGAGCCCCTGTCTGAAAAACAAAGCAAAGCGATGAGCTCCTATCTAAAAAAGAAGACAAGGCGATGAGCCCCTGTCTGAAAAATAAGGCGAGACGATGAGCCTAGAGATGTCAATCCGGGTCAGGCAGGCCAGGTCGGCCCACCTCGAATGAAGCCCGATGACGACCCGTATTAGAAAAAGTCCGCGCCACGGTGGGTTGCGGGCCAGGTCAACCCAGCCCACAAAAATTGAATACGAGACCGGTCCACCCATAGGCCCATACGGGTCGAGCCCATGTGGGCAGCGGTTCAACCCTGGTTGAATAAAAAATTAATTTTTTTTAAAATTACTAAAAACATTTAGTTACTTGTTGTAATTAAAAAAAATGTTTACATATATAGCAAAAAATATGTTAAATTACTAAATAAAAAATAAATAACAATGATAAATTTACATTTGTTAATTTTTTTAATTCAATTTCTATTTTTTTTATATATTTAAAGACTAAAACAGCACGCATCTGTCACATCTTTCACTTTAAACGGCTCTCTTCCATTTATTAAAAAAAAATTAAATAGACCAGGGGTTAAAAGTCGAACCACCCAGTCAGGAATGACCCGCCTGCTGTTCACGGGACATTCAAGATGGTTTGGCCTCCTCTACCGTGAAGCGGCAGACGCAGTTCAATCTTCTCAGCCTGTGAAAGGCCCATCCTGTTCACGGGCTGGCCTGCGGTTCCAGGTCGAGACGGACGGGCCGATGCAGGTTTGGCCC
Source organism: Forsythia suspensa (assembly GCA_023638005.1). Classification (NCBI taxonomy): domain Eukaryota; kingdom Viridiplantae; phylum Streptophyta; class Magnoliopsida; order Lamiales; family Oleaceae; genus Forsythia; species Forsythia suspensa. Next base: position 17,317,581 of record CM042667.1, read on the forward strand.
GCCCACCCGTCTTGACACCTCTAGATGAGCCCATGTCTGAAAAATAAAGCGATGAGCTTCTGTTCGAAAAATAAAGCAACGAGCCTTTGTCCGAAAAACAAGGCAATGAGACTCTAATTAAAAATCAAAGCGGTTGATTATTTCTACTTCTCATTGACGACATTCTATGAAAAGTAAAGGGGCTTATGATGATATAAATAATGACAGTTGTTGTATATTACAATGACAACTTCTATATGTTGTGTGTCAATAGTGGCACGTCCTGACTTGTCTGTCTCGATAGTCTCATAACTCGCCTCCTACACATAGACAACAATAATCCAACTTTCGTTTAGCCAGACAGGCGACTCAAAGACTGACAGTCACCACCGGCAATTGAGAAGATGTAACATCCCTCATTAACTCCTAATAATGAGGGAGATGAAGGGACACGTGCCATTAAAGGCCATAACTGTAGGCCACCCTTATAAATAGATGCCAACCCCTAAGGGAAAAACACAACTCTCATATACTCTGCATTGCTATTCTGCATATCTGTTTTAATAATATACTAATTACCACACCGGAGTGGACACAGGGGAAAGAAGTCCCGCGACTATTTTGCAGGTCTCCACCACTGTCGCCGCCGTGTTCGGAGGAGGAGAAAAATATTTATCTTTAGATATAGTGTAGTACTGGATTAACAATAAATATAATTTTTTCAATTTATGAAAAAATTCAAGGTTAGAAAAGTCTTGGCTAGGAAATATTGGTAAGCAAGCCATTATGCCTTTTTAATGCTTTGTAGTAAATTAAAAATAACAAGAAATAACAAAAAGAAGAAAATTAGAAGAGAAGTAACCAAGAAGTTTTGCTCATTTAGGTTATGTCAAAGGTATGTTTAGCTGCAAATCATGTTGCTGTTGCTAAATTAAATAAACAAAAGATATGGTGTAAATTGGTCACTTTTCACTAAGCATAGCATGTTTTTGTGCTTCTGTTGTGCAATAATATGAAAAATGATTCACGATTAAATAATTTTGACGTAGCTATCAGCATCATGGTTGTCAGGTCTTCGGAATTTAATATAGGAGGAAGGGTGTGAAGGGATTTGTTCTCCAATTGCCATTGATTTTGCAGACAGTTTGGTTGATTATAAGCTTGGCAAGCCTTTTGAATATAATGGCAGTAAGCCAATGCAAGAACAAGAGGGACGAAAGGAGCAAGAAAGCAAGAGAAAGATGTAGAAAAGCCAAGCCTAAAGCGGATTGGACAATAGAAAGACAAACTTTGGCTCTTTCATATGCAATGGTCTCTATCAAGCAATAGCCGTCCAAAGCCAGAGAAGCTCGGTACTTGTTAATGGAGCAAAAAAAGAGTAATTTCACTATTGAAAGTCCATCAATTGCAGTTGTGTTTTTTATTCGATGCAAGTACAATGCAAGATGTAATTTTTGTTTAATGCAGTTAAGGTTATATTTTGAATGACGACATTGCAGGAGAAGACCATCTAACCAATGTACTTTGTGCCCAAAGCCTTAGAAGTTTTGCCTCTTGGTTCTTGTCAATGAGTGCATATTATTTTATGCATCTTTTTTTAATAATTATCTTAGGTCATGACCATTGAAATGTTGGATTCATTTGGACTACATGCGTCTCTACTAAGATGTTTCTTTTGATTTTGTGCATCTTATTGAAATAGTGAGTCGATTAAAAATACTAAAAATTGTTTCTAATATGTAAAGGGAACATGGAAGATTATAGTCAATATTATTTTTTATTGTTAAAAATTCTCCCATTATAGTGTGTTTAGAAGAGTTTTTTTGAAGTCTAAAAGCACTTCCTAAAGAGTAAAAGTACTTTTGGTTATTTTTATTGTTATTTGGTTAAAGTCAACAAATATTTTTTGAATTAAAAAAAAAAGATTAAAAAAGTTGTCTTATAGAAACTCAAATTTTAAATTTCTCTAAAAAGTTCTAATTGAGCTTTTACGGGAAATTGTAATTAATATTTAATGAACTTCAAAATTAACAAAATTATCATTAATAAATAAAAAAATATATTAATTTATTTACTACATTAATTACTTATATCAAATTGTCACTTCATATACTTATATAGAGTGAAAAAAATATTAGCGTGTTAAATAATATAATATAAATTATACATAATTTGTTTAATTTAAATAATTAATTACTATTTAATCAAATATACTAAAATAATCGTGTTATTATGATTAAATTAATATATTAAATTTAATAGTTATTATAAGATATAAAAATATATGATTTTTTAAAAATAAAATAATATGAGTTATACAATAATTAATTATTGTTTAGTCAAATATAATAAAATAATCAAGTTATTATAATTAAATTGATATATTAATTTTAATAGTTATTATAGGATATAAAAAATTATTTATTTTAATACAAATAATATGAGATATATAATAAGTAATTATTGTTTAATCAAATAAATATAAAGTTTATACAAAAGTATTTTTATAGTTATGCAATCAAACATTCAATTTAATATTTACAGGACTTTTTGGATTCATATTCAAACAGTCAACAGCATTTTAACAAAAGTTTTATTGCTAAAAGATCTACTACCAAAAGCCCTACTTACAACAGCTGTACCAAACGGACTCTTATTAGATTTTGTGAAGAGAAACTATAGCCAAAAATCCATATTAGATAACAATCACGAAGAAATATTTCTACCCCCTCCCCCGCATACAATAACTTATAACGTGACTAGTATTTTGTTCAAAATTGATGAATATCATCTCTTAAGTGTATTTAACATAAAGAGCTTATATGTACCTACTCATGGAAATTACCTTTATTATTATATTCATTTTTCTTCATCTTATAATCCAATAGAAAATGATTGGCATGCAAGAGCTTATACAAAGCAACAATAATTAGTCCAAAGTTAGTCCATACAAAATATAATATGATTGGATAAACTATGTAAAGCCACATTATAATCTAATGAGTGACATATAGGCGTAGGCGTGGGCGTGGGCGTGGGTCGGGTCGATTTTCTTTTCGACCCAAACCGAAAAAATCAGGCCTGATAATGACCCGAAATGATTTGGGTCCGTTCGGGTTTCCGCTTCGGCCCCGATTAAAGCTTAATTTTAAATATTTTTTTTCAAAACCAAGTCAATTTTGGCTAGGTTTTACCCGACCTGAATCGGCCTAAAAACTTACCCAAACCTACTTGAGTTGGCTCGGTTCGGGTCGAGTTGTCAGTTTACAAATTTTTGCTCAGCCCTAGTAACATACACATTTGAATCCTTATTGTTTACACATACCTTCCTTTTTTTTATATATATGTGTATATATGTAATTTTATTCTTTTAAAAAAATTTAAAATCTCTAGATAATAAACTCTCAAGCAAGGATTAGACTAGTTTAAAAAATGCTACTAAAAACAACTCAATACCAGACCCCTCATAAACGTCAAAAACTCGTACTTTAAAAAACTCTTATAACCACTACCTCTAAACCCACAAGCAGGCCCGAAAGGATTTAACAGGCATGTTGGTCTTTGATGCTCGACTTTCACTTGTTGGAAAACAATACACTTACTAACAAAAGAATCGATATTCCTTTTCATGTTCCTCCACCAAAATGTATCGAGATCATATTTGTACCATCAGGATGAGCAGCGTACGGGACGGAATGAGCTTCTTCTAAAATTTCTTTTCTCATTTCCTCATTTTTATGAACACAGAGTCTTCATCTGAAACTTAACGCCTTATCTGTGGACACCTCGAAGTCCTTCATCTTATCCGATCCAATCTTAGTTTTCATATTTAGGAGAAGCAGATCCTTATCATGTGCTTCTATGGTTTGATCTGATCTACATATGGGACAACCTCTATTTCCAATTTCTCAAAATTCTTAACCAACTGATAGAGATTCGATATGATAGATGATAACTAACCCACCGACTTCAATATAACAGATGCCAACTTCTTGCTTAATGCATTCGCAAGCACATTAGCCTTACCTGGACAGTAATGGATAGTGCAGTCATAATCTTTTGCCAGTTTCAACCATCTTCTTTGCCTTATATTCAATTCATTGTGAGTGAAGAAATACTTGAGACACTTATAATCTGTATAGATTTCGCTCTTGCTTCCAAACAGATAGTGTTACCAGAACTTCAAAGCACGAACCACCGCTGTAAGCTCAAGATCATGCATTGGATAATTCTACTCATGCTACTTTAATTTCCTTGAAGTACAAACAATTGCATTCCATAACAGCATTAGAATACACCCTAACCTTGCTTGGATGCATCACTATAAATCACAAAACCATCTGAACCTTCAGGAATAGTCAAACTAAAGTCGTGACTAACCACTGTTTCAACTCTTGTAAGCTCTGCTTGTATTTATATGACCACAGAACTTTACTCTATTTCGAGTCAACTAAGTCATACGTCAAGCTATCTTAGAGAACCCATCAATGAATCTCCTATAAAAGCCGACCAATCTCAGAAAACTACGAACTTTACTTCCATTAACATGTTTGTTCTGATAGCCCAAGAATAACTAACCAAGATGAGGGTGAATTTGTTTTCTCAAACTTTTTCGAAAAATATTCTAAACAAAATGATATTTAAGAAATGAAAATTAATCCACAAAAATATAAGCACAATATAAGTAAATAAAGGGAAGAGAGAGTGCAAACGATATTTTTATGGAGGTTCGATCCAACCAATGATCTATGTCCCCCGTACCAAGCTCTCCAACACGAGTATGGCCTTTCCACTATTTTGATTGACTTATGGTGCAATCCAAACCCTTACAATGTATCCGGTGACTTACAAACAAGGAGCACCGATCCTTATACAATATTGAGCTTTTCAAGGGACCTCAATATGACCCAAATATGTAAAGAGATTGATTTGAGTATTTTTCTCTAGATGAATGATAAATACAAGTTTAGTTCTAAGAGATATTAACACTTTGATGAATAGCAATAGATGAGGAAAGCTCAAGTGTTAGAAGAAAATTTTGTTGAGAATGATGAATCAAAAGTTTGATTTAATCAAACAAAATTTTTCAATAAAAGATATTGAAGATATAAATGTAATGAAGCTTTGAATGAAGTTTTCAATATGATTCTCTCTATAAATGCTCTTGTAAGTGTTGTTGAATGATAATAAATGAAGTGGTATTTATAGAGATCAATTTTTGTCACTTTCTGTTGAAACGGATGATCAAACGGATGACCAAACGACCAACCGGTCAGATGGTCAGAACTAGCCATTGGAACTGCAAAAAATCAGAATGGACACTTTTTGAAAGTGACATTCAAACGGTCGACCAGTTCAATTCAGACGGTCGTTTAACCGGTTTAACAAACGGATTGTCCGTTTCCACAGTTTTGAAAAATTAATTTTTGGTTTTGATAAAAATATTTTTATGCAAGTGACAAAAAATATATTTGAGCTTTCATTCATTTAATTGCTAAGGATTAAAGAGTTAATATCTTTACAATTTTATCTAGAAATCTATTCTTCGATCTTTGATCTTCGAATCTTGAATTTCGAATCTTGAGATACTTGAACTCTTGTATTGATTTTGACTTGATCTTGACATTGCATGAGAGTTCAATTTGTAGCACTTTGAATCTTGCTTGAAAATAGATTGTTAGAAAACACAATTAGTTTGTTTGTTATAATCAAAACATTAAGGTTTAAAGTTAACCATAGGTCAACAATTTCTCCCTTTTTTATTATGACAAACAATGTGAGAATGTAGAATGTGATAAGATAAATTAGAGCAAATATATTCCCCCTTTCTTTTTCAAGTGAACATGGTTTGATAAATTTGTAGGATAATATCATTTTCATTTGATTTATCAATTTCATCACATATCAAATGTTCAAGTCGTTTGTCAATTACCAATTTTTCATCATATCATCATATATCATATTCATATATCACATCATATTCATATTCATATATCATCACATTATAGATTTTCCCCTTTTGGCATAAACAAAAAAAATATAATCGAAACATTAAGGTGAAAACATTCATTGATAAGACTTGAGAGTTAAAATATGCCATACATTGATAAACGGAAAAGATAAAGACAATCATAGTTTGTAGATGGCATAAATGAAATACTAGAACAATGCATTGTTTCAAAAACACACAAACTGAAAACGAAGCTAGTTCTCCGGTGGCGGATGCGGAGGAAGCATGACATCAAGACGAGAATGAAGAGCTTGAAGCAATGTAGTCATGCCGTCAACCGAATGTTGGAGAGTCTCCACGGTATGGTGTAGACCCTCGACCGAAGATGAAAGCGAGTTGATCCGTCCATTTAGTAAATTAAACTGGTCCTCGTTGAAGCCAGAGGTGGAGGACGACGACCGATGTGATCGTGGTCGAGACGGTGGCTCATCTTCATCAACATTTATATCTTCACCCTCGAATGGTAACGTGGAGGGTCCTGACTCATCGTCAAACCCTTTGGACTTCGCCACCCATTGTCCATTTTTCTTTGATAATTTTCATCCGTGTGAGAGTAAGGATATTGATGGTATCGGTGGCTTTAGGAAGAAGGGCGATCGTATCACGGAAGGAGATTTCAAAGTGTTGAAAAACTTTAGTAAGAATCATTCCGTAGGGAAGTGCCTTAGCTCTAGTGCTGCTAAGAACGCAGTTCATATGTTAGATCATAATGTATGAAAAGTCGAGCTTACGCCCACGGAGGATAAAGTCGAGAAGGAAGACATCAAAATGATTGACCTCATCTAAATGACCTTTTCGAGGAACAATAATATGGGCGATGATGTTATGGAGGACACGACACGGAAGAGTGAGTTGATTCGTGCTAAGACGTACGGAAGCCTCAAAATGCTTGCCGATGACGTGACAACAAGCCTTAACGGATTATATTCGTTAGTGTGAAGAATTGTTTTGGTGGTATAGAGACGCATACCACCATCCTCAAGATGAAGAATGGAACGAATAAGGTCTTGAGTGATCTTAATTCGTTTGTTCCTAAGAAGGCACAAAATACCCGACCCCGGAGAGAAAATCATATTTGTGTAAAATTCTTTGACAAAGGAAGGATAGACTTTATCATTTAAGGTAAGAAAAGGAACCCAACCCATACCCATAAAAAGATTTTCAATATTGAATGAGGTGCATCGTGTGTGAAGGAGGCAAGGTCGATGTTCTTACCTATGAGGACGGGACACCGATCAATTCATTTCGTTGAGGTCCTTTGAGGAGGATGATGAGGATGGTATCCTTTTTCTCCTAGAGCTCTTGGCAGCCATCTTGACCCGAGGCATGATGATTGAGGCGGATGATTGAATCTAGGGTTTATGTTCGTCCGTTTGAGGAATTTGATGATTTTGTGGACAAAAATTGGGGATTTTTTGGATTTTAGTGTGGAAAAGATATCGGTTTTTGATTTTAGACTCAAATTTGAAGGATTTGGGAAGGATTTGATGAATGGGAAGAGATTGGGAGAGAAAACCGTGGTTCGCGCGAAGTTGGAATGAATAAATTTGAAAAAATTCTAACTTAAAGCCCTGATTTCCACTGATACGGTCGACCGTTTGAACTGAATTTTTGAAAATAAACTGTTTGTTCAAACGGATGAGTAGGCGGATGATGAGGCGATCGTCCGTTTAAGTTCAGACGGACGTCCATTTAAGTGAAACGGTCAACCGTTTAAATTTATCAAAATTTGTAAAAGTCTCTGTTTAAACGGATTCATAGGCGGATCATCCGTTTGAGACAAAGCGGACGTCCATTTCTTGAAGCGGTCGTCCGTTTCAACGGATTTTCTGAAAAATTATGCATTTTCAATGATTTGGTCCTTTGATAAAAACTTTAAAACATGTTTATCACATGAAATGCAATCAATTATAGGAAACATAAAAAGTTAGCCACATATTTCACATTCATCAATTATACCTAAATTTCGTCGAATGTATGAAAATCTTTCAAGTGCTAATGGTTTTGTGAGAATATCGGCCAATTTTTTTCGGTGTTTACAAATTCCAAAGTTATATCTCTCTTTTGTGCATGGTCTCGTAGAAAGTGATGTCTAATCTCAATGTGTTTGGTACGAGAATGCAAAATGGGATTTTTAGATAAGTTGATAGCACTAGTGTTATCACACATAATGGGAACTTTTTCAAAAGAAAGGTGATAATCATTTATAGTTTGTTTCATCCAAAGGATTTGAGCACAACAACTAGCGGTAGAGATATACTCGGCTTCGGCGGTTGACAAGGTAACGGAATTTTGTTTCTTACTAAACCAAGAAACTAAAGCAAAGCCTAGAAAATTGCAAGTTCCGCTAGTGTTTTTACAGTCAATTGTGCAACCGGCCCAATCGGTATCCGAATAACTAAGTAGATCAAATTGAGTTTCTTTAGGATACCAAAGACCTAAAGATCTAGTTCTACTAAGATAACGAAAAATACGTTTTACGGCACTAAGATGGGAATTCTTAGGATTAGATTGATATCTAGCACATATATATACACTAAACATAATATCGAGTCTACTAGCGGTTAAATAAAGAAGGGATTCGATCATACCTCAATATTTTGTTATATCAACGGAAGTACCTTGCTCATCTTTATCTAGTTTGATTGATGAGCTCATTGGAGTGTTCATTGGCTTCAATTCTTCCATTTCAAACTTTTTGAGCATATCCAAGATATACTTGGTTTGACTAATGAATATTCCATCATTAGTTTGTTTGATTTGAAGTCCAAGAAAGAACTTGAGTTCACCCATCATGCTCATCTCAAATTCTCTGCTCATGCACTTAGAAAATTCTTCACATAGGAAAATGTTAGTAGCACCAAAAATGATATCGTCAACATAAATTTGGACAACTATCATATCATTCTTTTTGGTTTTGATAAATAATGTTGTATCCGCCTTACCCATTAAAAAGTCATTTGATAAGAGAAATTTACTTAATCTCTCATACCATGCTCTAGGAGCTTGTTTTAATCCGTAAAGGGCTTTTCTAAGTTTGAAAGCTTTTTATAGAATACTTATAATTTTTAAAATCGGGTGGTTGTTCAACAAAAACTTCTTCTTGAATGACTCCATTCAAGAATGCACTTTTGACATCTATTTGAAAGAGAGTAAAATTCATATGACAAGCAAAAGCAAGAAGCATGCGAATTGACTCTAATCTAGCAATCGGTGCAAAAGTTTCTTTGAAATCAATGCCTTCTTCTTGATTGTAAACTTGAGCCACTAATCTAGCTTTGTTACGCACAATTATACCATTTTCATCTCGTTTGTTTCGAAAAACTCATTTTGTGCCAATTACAGTTTGTGAATTTGGTCTAACAACTAAATCTCAAACATGATTTCTTTCAAATTGATTTAGTTCATCTTGCATAGCTAGAATCTCAAAATTCATCAAACTCGGCTTCTTTAAAATTCTTTGGCTCGATAAAGAAAGGCACAATTGTTATGAAAATTTCTAGAAGAATTTCTTGTGCTTACCCCTTTTGATGGATCACCAATGATGAGATCTTTTGGGTGAGATGGGACAAATCTCCATTCTTTTGGTAATGATGAAGTGTTGAGATCTTCATGAGGTTCTTCTTCATTTTGTTGCATACTCGTTTCTTCCACATGTTGAATTTCAATGTTATTTGGATTCTCTTTGTCTTGATTTTGAACACTTAGTTGTTCAAATGGGATTTCCAAATCTTCATCATCAATGACTTTTTCTTGTTCAATGGAGTTAATCAAAGACAACATGCATAAATTCTTCAACTACTAAAGTTCTTTTGTTAAAAACTCTAAAAGCTTTGCTATTAGATGAATATCCAAGAAAACTTTCAATATCGGATTTTGGATCAAATTTTTCCAAATTTTCTTTTGTGTTTAAAATAAAGCACTTGCAACCAAAGACTTTAAAATATCCGATATTGGGAATTCTATTTTCTAAAGCTCATATGGAGTTTTGGTTTTTTTTCGACTAACCAAAATTCTATTTAAAATATAACATGAAGTATTTACGGCTTCGGCCCAAAAGTATTTTGGTAAATTATTTTTATTCAACAAGGTCCGAGCCATTTCTTGCAATATTCGATTCTTCCTTTCTACTACATTATTTTGTTGAGGAGTTCTAGGAGACGAGAAATTATGTTCATATCCATTTGATTTGCAAAAATCATCAAAAGCTATATTTTCAAATTCTCTACCATGATCACTCTTAATTGTGGCAATGGTGTATCATTTTTCATTTTGGACTCTTTTACAAAAATGTTTAAATGTATTTAAAGCTTCATCTTTTAAATTCAAGAAAATGACTCAAGTAAATCTTGAAAAATCATCAACAATAACAAATGCATAATATTTTTCACTTAAACTAGCGGTTCTAGAGGGTCCAAATAAGTTCATGTAGAGAAGTTGTAAAGGTCTTGAAGTAGAGGAGTGTTGTTTAAATTTGAAAGAACTCTTTACTTGTTTTCTAAATTGACAAGCATCACAAATTTTATCTTTTTCAAACTTTATATTTGGTAAATCTTTTACAAAGTTATTTTTGGAGATTTTTGAAAGTAAGTCCATGCTAACATGACCTAATCTCCTATGCCATAACCAAGAATCATCCTTTATACTTGAATTACATTTTATTTCTTTTTCAAGTTCAAATTCAATAGATATGATGTAGACATCCTTACTTCGGCTCCTCATGAACAATACCTCTTTAGATATAGCATCCTCAATGAGGCATTTAGAAGAATTAAATTTAATGAGATAACCTTTATCACACAATTGACTTATACTAAGCAAGTTATATTTAAGGTTATCAACTAATAAAACATTTTCAATGGAGGAAGAAGAACGATTATCAATATTTCCAATGCCTATGATTTTTCCTTTGGCAATGTCTCCAAAAGTTACATAACCTCCATATTTTCTTTTGAGATTTGATAGTAATGATCGATCTCCCGTCATATGTTTTGAACAACCACTATCCAAGAACCAATTGCTCTTGACCTTTCGTGGTACCTACAAAAATAATTTTGATTTTTTATTTTTGTACCCACATAAGTTTGGGTCCTTGATAATTAGTGTTTGTAGATTTTTTTATCCACTTGTGTTTCCTTTCAAAGTATAGTCTCTTTTTAGTTGAACAATTATAAGCAATATGACCAATTTTCTTGCAAAAACTACATGTGATGTTTTGTTGAGAAAAATTGGATGATTTTACAAATATGGTTTCAAGGGATTTTTGTTTCAAGAGAGCCAACTCTACTTACTATCTCCACCCATTGGCCATTGGATATTTTTGAGAGATAGGGGATTATTCCTCCTTTGTTGAACACATATTTTTGTTCACCAAACATTAATTCAAAGTTTTTCTTTCCTTGGGTAAATTTGTGAATAATGCTTGTTAAATGAACCACTTTTTCTTTCAATGAAACATTTTCTTTAATTAAGGACTTATGATCATCCTTTTCTTTTTCAAAATCCTTTTGTGCAATAAAGAGTTTCTTGACTACCTTTTTCAATAATGAGTGTTTATTATTAAGAATAGAGTATTTTGAAATTCTTCAAAAATTTCATCATAAGAGGTAGATATGTCAATGTAAGAGTCATCGTTGTTTGTACTTATCTCATCCTCAATAGCCATGAAGCACATGTTGGCGATTTCTTCTTGAACTTCATCTTCTTCAAGATCATCTTCATCACTATCGTCCCATATAGCTTGAAGAGCTTTCTTTTTGGTGAGCTTTCTTTTTTGTGAGCTTTCTTTTTGTTCGGGCATTCGGTCCTCTTGTGATCGGGTTTGTCACAATCATAGCATATGATCTTTTTGTTTTTCTCTTTATCTTTATCATCCTTCTTTTGAAATCGCTTATTGTTTCGAAATCCTCTCAATTTCTTGACAAGAAGAACTAAGTCATCAAGTTCTTCATCACTCATGTTTGTGTTGGAGGATCCTTCATCGTTTGTTGATTTCAATGCAATTTGCTTCATGGGAGGCTCAATCGTCTCTTCTTTGCTTCTTCTTGTTTTCTCTTTGTTTCGGCATTGTTAAGCTCATACGTCATCAATGTTCCATATAGCTTCTCTAATGGATAAGTGTTGACATCTTTTGTATTTTCTATCAACATTCTTAAGGAGTTACAATCTTTCGAGAGAGACCTAAGCATTTTACTCACAAGTTTACCGTTAGTAAACTTTCGATCAAAGTCTTTAAGGCCATTAATAATATCGGTAAAGCGAGTAATCATATCAACAATAGGTTCATCTTGTTTCATAAAGAAAATTTTAAAATCTTTTGTCAATAGATTTATTTTAGTTTCTTTAACCTTGTTGGTACCTAAGTGAGTTATCTCTAATGCATGCCAAATATCATATGCGGAATCACATGTGCTAATACGATTAAACTCATTCTTATCTAAAGCACAATAAAGTAAATTTTTGGCTCTAGCATTCAAAGACAATTTTCTTTTATCCTCTTCATCATATTCTTCTCTAGGCTTAGAATTAGTTTGGTCCGATTTATCATCAACTTTAATAATTTTTGTAGGCACATATGGACCAAACTCGATGACTTCTCAAATGTTATAATCAATTGATTGAATGTAAATCATCATTCTAGTTTTTCAATAATTGTAATGGGTGCCATTAAAGAAGGGATGACGATTTGTAGAGTGACCCTCAAGGTTTTGAATATTTTGGTTAGCCATTACTCAAGATTGTATAATCTTAAAAAAAAATGAGCACTTCGCTTTGATACCAATTGATAGCCCAAGAATAACTAACCAAGAGGGGGGTGAATTGGTTTTCTCAAACTTTTTCGAAATATATTCTAAACAAAATGATATTTAAGAAATAAAAATTAATCCACAAAAATATAAGCACAATATAAGTAAATAAAAGGGAAGAGAGAGTGCAAACGATATTTTTATGGAGGTTCGATCCAACTAATGATCTACGTCTCCCGTTACCAAGCTCTCCAACACGAGCACGGCTTTTCCACTATTTTGATTGACTTATGGTGCAATCCAAACCCTTACAATATATCTGGTGACTTACAAACAAGGAGTACCGATCCTTATACAATATTGAGCTTTTCAAAGGACCTCAATATGACCCAAAAATGTATAGAGATTGATTTGAGTATTTCTCTCTAGATGAATGATAAATACAAATTTACTTTAATGAATAGCAATAGATGAGGAAAGCTCAAGTGTTAGAAGAAAAATTTTGTTGAGAATGATGAATCAAAAATTTGATTTAATCAAACAAAGTTTTTCAATAAATAATATTGAAGATATAAATGCAATGAAACTTTGAATGAAGTTTTTCAATATAATTCTCTCAATAAATGCTCTTGTAAATGTTGTTGAATGATAATAAATGAAGTGGTATTTATAGAGATCAATTTTTGTCACTTTCTGTTAAAACAGATGATCAAACGGATGACCAAACGGTCGACCAGTCAGATGGTCAGAACTAGCCATTGGAACTCCAAAAATCAGAACGAACACTTTTTGGAAAGTGACATTCAAACGGTCGACCGGTTTAACAAACAGATTGTCCGTTTCTACAGTTTTGAAAAATTAATTTTTGGCTTTGATAAAAATATTTTTATGCAAGTGACAAAAAATATATTTGAGCTTTCATTCATTTAATTGCTAAGGATTAAAGAGTTAATACATTTACAATTTTATCTAGAAATCTATTCTTCGATCTTTGATCTTCGAATATTGAATTTCGGATCTTGAGATACTTGAACTCTTGTATTGATTTTGACTTGATATTGATATTGCATGAGAGTTCGATTTATAGCACTTTGAATTTTCTTTGAAAATAGATTGTTAGAAAACACAACTATTTTGTTTGTTATAATTAAAACATTAATGTTTAAAGTTAACCATAGGTCAACATGTTCCACTTAGTTACAGCTAGCGGTGGGCAAAAAGCATCAACCCTTGAACCCGACCCGAGCCGACCCAATCCAAACCGACTCAAGTTGGTTTTTTGCGCAAAAATTGTTTCGTTTCGGATCCAAAATTAAAATTTAACTTATCGGGTCGGTTCGGGTCAAGTTCACTGTCATACTCGACCCAAAACCGACCCGTGAAATATATCCTCACTTTCTGTCTAATTGTATTGTTTAAAAAAAAGTTTCAAAAACTGAAAGAAAAGACACAAATAAACAAGGCCCAACTCCCAATCCAAGCCAAAACTAACCAATTGATTCAATAACAAAATCAAACCAAGACCATTTTCCATTTTCCACATTTCCAAATCTGCTTCTAGGGCTGGCGGTCCTCACTCGGTCACTCCGCAGCGGTGCACAACCCTAGTTCTATCTCTTCTCTATTTTGTTAGTCGGTCTCTTTCGTGTTCGATCTCTTCTCTACCCTAGTTCTTCTTAGATCACACACTTAAAATTCAAAGATATAAAAGTACAGAAAGTCAGAAACCTTGTCAAATTCTATTGACACAAAAATTACAAGAAAAAAAAAAGAATTCCTAAGCACCTGTAAGCGGCATCTGGGCTCAATAGCAGTGGGATCATGGACTATTTGGAGAATCAGTGGGCATTAGAAAAAAAATGGCAAATGGCAAGAAAAAAAAATCAATTTTTGACCTGTAAACCGACCCAACCCGACCCTACCCGACACGACCCATCTCGACCAGTGCCCAGCCCTAGTTACCGCATCTACTTTAGCTGGATCAACTTCAATTCCATGGCTGGTAACTATGTGACCAAAGAACCCTAGTTGATTGAGTCAACTAAGTCATAGGTCAAGCTATCTTTGAGAAACAATCGATGAATCTCCTATAATAGCCGACCAATCCCAAAAAGTTACGAACTTTACTTGCATTAACAGGTTTGTTCCACTTAGTTACCACCTTTACTTTAGCTGGATCAGCTTCAATTCCATGGCTAGTATCAAGTCAGAACTCGCACTTTTAAAATTGGGCATACAGTTTTTTTCTTTCTCAGAGTTTCTAGCATAGTTATGAGATGCTCTTCATGTTGATTATTATCTTGCGAGTAGATCAAGACGTCGTCAATAAAGACCATGGCGAATCGATCTATGAATTGATAAAATACTATTCATCAAATCCATAAACACTGCCAGAGCATTTGTTACACCAAAAGGCATAATGGTGAATTCATAATGAACATATCAAGTTCTGAAAGCTGACTTCAATAAATCACTCTATTAATCAAATCCATAAACACTTCCGGAGAATTTGTTACACCAAAAGGCATGATGGTGAATTCATAATGAACATATCAAGTTCTGAAAGCTGCCTTCGGGTTATCGTTTATTGAAAACTATTTTATTCCAACATTGATTTTAACAGTCATACCTCTTGCTAGACGAATACAAAATTTATGGCAAAGTTTAGATTAAACTACGACTAGCTAAGAAAAGAAAAAGTAATTAACGATCAAATATGATGGTTAAAAATATCAAAACTCACTATTTCACTGTAGTTATCACCTTTAATTTTACCTCTCAAGTTCAATTTTTGAAGTTGTATTGAGTCAAATTCACTAAGAAAATTAATTTACCTCACTTGAATTCAAATTAATCCTATTTAGTTAAGCCACCTCACTATATCTCTATGTGAATCTGAATAAACTTTAACTAAACACATTTAATCACATAGGAATTCAATGAAGGACCACAACAATAATAAATGTGTATCTTTACCAAATTGTCATATTTTACTACGTGGTCCAATTTTATAACTCACATCTCGGCTTGTTAAAATCCACAAAGCAGTAAATTAGTAATCAATTAATTCAAGCATTAAATAAAGAAGTAAAATCAATACATGAATCAATCCATTGAGTAAAACTTAAGAAAAAAAAATTAAAGGTTCAAATCTAGTTTACATCTTTCATCCCAACTAATAGTTTAGCTACTCATCATCAAAGAAAAAAAATAAAAGAAGGAATTGGAAGACATCACTGAGTTTTAAGGAAAAACGAGTTAAAGATGAATATCTTGCACCAAGATTCTGCCTTCTTTAAGCTCCAATCTTAAAATCCTTCCTCATGATTCTATATTCTCTTCTATGTCGTTCTCTATGAAGTTCTTTGTAGGTTTTATGTTAGCATCCCCTAATTTGACCTAGATTATGTCTTTTCATAGTGTTTAATCCCTCTTGAAACTTGTGTACAAAAAAAGATGATAATACCCTGACCATTAAGACTAAAAAATAACAAAAAATCTTAGACGGGATGCGGTTTGCAAACCGCTACCAAACAGTGACATACAGAGCTTTCAGAGCTATTTTTCTGCTTTTTCACGGGTTGCATACAGTTTTCCCTCTGCCAATGTTTTTAGCTTTTAGCGATTTGGTCCTTGCTTCCAGGATTTTTGCACGATTTTGGTCTTTTTTGCTCCAAGTCTTCAACATTGATCCCCCAACTCCCAAAGGCTTCCACAGTGGTCCCCAATTCTCCATAGCCATCCAAGATCGTTTTTCAAGTTCTAGAAGTGTGTGCATCAGTCCCTAAACTTTTCGTAAGTTAAATTTCTCTCCCAAAACTTGTGAATTTCCTCCGATTTCTCTTTTAATGCTTTCCATTCATCCCATGTCATCAGGTTAGTCTTCAATTTCTTCAAACCAACTCCAATTAAGATCAAAATCTTTCCTTTTGCTCCAAGTTTGGATTTTACCTAGAATGACAATATTTACACTAAATTAAGAGTAAAAATCCTCTCAATTTGCAAATATATATCATATTATATAAGCTATAATAAGCATGTAAAATACACTTATCAGCGCTCTACCTGATGGAATGCTAACTTCTAGTATGCTATCAGACTTATCACACACGATACTAGATTTAGCTATGATAGATGTTGAAATAAAAAAGTGTGTTGTCCCGGAGTCAAATAAAGCATAAGAGGAAAAATTAGCTATAAGAAGAATACCTGCAATAACATTGGAGTTCGAATCTGCCACTTGCTCAGTTATAGCAAAGAATTGAGCCTCTTCTTTGTTATTCTTACCCTGATCATCATCATTCTTCCAAACAAACTCCATGCAATTCCAGGTCATGGGGTTTGGTTTGCCACACTAGAAGTAGACATTTTTCCCATTAGGCATTATCCCTTATGATGCTTATCACACTTAGGACAAGGTAGAATGGGATTATCCTTAACCTGGATGGCACGAGTTTTCTTATTTTTCCATTTTCCATTTTTCTCGTCCTTACTATTCCACTTCTCTTTCCTAGATAGGCTCTTTCTAAAACCTCCTTACATTCTTAGCCTTAGTGCCCACCAGATGTAGAGCATACCTAGACAGTTGGTCAAATTTCTTTTGGGGTGAAGCTGTTATGATTGCATGCTATCTGACTAATTTCACTCCATTTGCTGCTTTAAATGGTGATACTCCTTATGAAAAATGCATGCTAAATGTGTTGATTATACTATGCTTAAAACTTTTGGCTGTACTACTTTTTTCTCATCAAAGTGAGAGAGAACTTGAACCTAGAGCTAGAAAGTGTATTTTTTTGGACTACCCTGAGAGAGTTAAGTGATATAGCTTGTGGGATAAAAGCCAAAATGGTGTGAAGATTATCTTAAGTAGAGATGTCAAATTTAACGAGTCAGAGATGCCTTGTCTGGAGAGTGAAAAACAGCAAGAAACTATTAGTGGTGAATCTCCAATTGAGGTGGAGAGAGTGAGCACCCCATTACCCGTTTCTCCTAGTGAGGTGGAGAGAGTGAGCATCCCATTACCCATTTCTTCTAGTGAGGTGGAGAGTAATAACCAACAAGATCAGCAGGTTGTAGAGAATGAGAGAGATGTGGATGTGATAGAAGACCATCCGTTGACCAAAACCATTTAGCTGATTATCAATTAGCTAGAGATAGGGAGAGAATACCACGTAGGAAACCCAAAGGATGTCTAACTATATCACAGCCTATACTAGTTATCAAGAACTAGTGGATAGGGAGCCCAACCTATGAGGAGGCTATGCGATGTGAAAAGTCTAAGGAGTGGGTAAGTGCTATGAGAGAGGAGATGAACTCTCTAGCTAAGAATCAAACTTGGGAATTAGTACCAAAACCTAAGGATAAATCCATTGTGGGATGTAAATGGGTGTACAAGGTAAATGATGGAACAATTAAAACTAAACCTGTGATATATAAGGCTAGGTTAGTAGCTAAGGGGTACACATAGAAAGAAGGGATTTATTACAATGAGATTTTTTTGTATGTTGTTAAGTATACCACTATTCATATCATGCTTGCATTGGTTGCTCGTTATGATTGAGAACTTGAACAACTTGATGCAAAAACTGCTTTTTTACATGGTGACCTTGATGAAAAGATTTTCATATATCAACCAAAAGGTTTTGAAGATAAAAACAAACTTGAACATGTGTGTTTTCTTAAAAAATCTCTATACGGTTTAAAACAGTCTCATAGATAGTGGTACAAGAAGTTTGATTCATATGTTCTTTCAATTGGTTTCAAGAGGAGTGTGGTTTGATTATTGTTTGTATTACCAGCACCACAGCACAAATGATTGTGTGTATTTGTTACTTTATGTAGATGACATGTTATTTATTGGTTCTAACATGAAAGTGGTCATCAATATTAAAGATAAGCTAAGTAAAGAATTTGATATGAAAGATCTTGGGCATGCTAAGATTCTTGGCATGGAAATAAATAGAGATAGGTCTAATTCTTATTTAATTGTACATCAAACTCTATATGTGTTTAAGGTTTTGAAAAAGTTTGGTATGCTTGATTGTAAACCTGCCTCTGTACCTCTTGGTAATCATTTTGTTTTATCTAAAGAACAATCACCTAAAAATGAATGAACTTGCGTATATGAATAAAATTCTCTATTCAAATGTAATTGGTTCTGTTATGTACTTGATGTTTTGTACTAGGCCAGATTTGGCTTTTGCTGGTAGTACTTTAAGCAGGTACATGTCTAATCCAGGACCTACTCATTAGGAAGCTTTGAAATGGTTGCTCAGGTATTTGAAAAGTACCTATGATGTAGGGTTAATATATAACTATTTCTAATGGTGTGAAACCAAAGGGTTTTACTGATTCTGATTATGGTGGAGATAGAGATAATAGGAAATTTACTTCATCCTGTGTTCACTTTGTGTGATTTATGTGTTAGTTGGAAATCTCAACTCCAACATATTGTTGCTCTTTCCACTACTGAATCTGAATCTATAGTTACCATTGAAGCCTTTAAAGAAGCTATGTGGTTTAAGAGTTTACTTAATGAACTATATATTTTAAGTGATAGTGTGAGTATATATTCTGATAGTCAATCAGCTATTCATCTGTGTAAGAACCCTATTTTTCATGAATGCACTAAACATATAGATGTTAGACAATATTTTATTAGAGATGTGGTATCTCAAAATTTGATTAAACTTGATAAAGTACATACAGATTATAACCCTACATATATGGGCACTAAGGTGCTCACTTTGGTAAAGTTTAGACGTTGTCTTACACTTCTAAACATTGGTACAGGTACGTTGAGTTCTAATTAGTTTAGAATTCATTTTTTGTCATCTACTGAGCATGTGTCTTTTGGGTTTTGCAGATTTTTTGTTTGGAACCAAGGTGGAGGTTTGTTGGAATTTTTGGTCCCAAACAAACAAAGGAACAATGATGATTAAATGGGTCAGTTTAATTATACTTTGTAGGCTTGACCAATGATTGAAGACTTATTATTAATGCCTAATCTCCAACAATTAGGCAGCCCAATTACAAAGACAGACCAAAGCACTTTGTAGTTAATTTTGAGTAATGGGCCACGACTCAGTTGCTCGGTTAACTAATCCTAGATTAACCCACTTATCTTTAGGGCATTTTTGTTGGTCATTGGCTTGCAATATATATTTATGGTAATACCTTTTGGTGCAAATATATATATATATATATATATATATATATATATATATATATATATATATATATATATAGGGTGTCGTATGAATTGCTAGAATCTTGTGAGCTGCCGTGAATTAAAAGAATTGAGGGTTTTCCTTGGTGGATTAAGATATATACACACACAAAGAGAAAAACACTTTGGCTGCTCTTTTCTCTACCTCTTCTTCGCGTCCCACGTAATGTGTACATTTGGTGTCTCTATTTTTGTCCCTTTCCTTCTTCTTCTTTGTGGAGAATAACCTTCCCTTTGTGTAGAATATAGTGGGTTATTTAGGAGTGTGCTTTGGCCAAGATTTGTGGTGTTACCATTGTTAGAGATTGGCTAGTATGAGCCTCTTTCACTCACCATTGTTGTCTCGTTGATTGAAGATTGAAGATTTTCATTTTTGCTTTCAACATTATCCATTGATTATTTGTTTCTCTATATTAAAATAATCATGTTGATCTTGGTGCTTTAGGTTTATTATCCAACAAATATATATATATATATATATTGGAATACAGATTTATTCTGATTGCACTGTAAGTTTTGTGCATAGTTTACCTGCTTGGTACGTATTGTTAACATGGTGTTCAATGAACCAGCACTATTATGGTGATTCATGCTATAGTCTGAAATAGGGACAGACTACTTTTACCAACGAATTCATAGAAATCATATCCAATATATTTTCTATAGATGCCACATTTGCAGACAAGGTTGAAAATGCATCAATCTCATAAATTTTTGCAACCTTTTTGTGCACTGCTTTGTTTGATAACCACGTCGTACTATTTTTCTCAATTCACAAATAGTTCATATGATTTTCTAAATCTCTTTGTTTTGATTGAAATACTTGACAATGAGTCAACTGCTATACGACATGCTAGAAGTAGTCTAGTGTAGAAATATCGAACATGTTCACCTTTCTTGATACTGTAATTTGGACATTTCTGAGCAAGTCCTTAAATTTTTCCCAAGCTTCATACATGCTCTCTGACTCAAGCTACTAGAATATAGATATTTCGTGCTTCAATCTATCAACTTTAGGAGGGAAAAGTACTTCGTAGTAAACTTTTGAACAAGGTCATTTGAGGTAGTTATGTTGTTAGCAGGATATGAGTTCAACCATTCTCTTGCTCTATCTTTTTGTGTCTATGGGAAGTGTCACGTCTTAATTGCATTCTTATTGACATCATGTTAATGAAATTGCCACAAACTTCCAAGAAGCTTGAAATGTGGCTGCGTGGATTCTCATTCGACGTCCCATAGAATTGGATGAAATTTTGGAATAGATTTATTACATCAAGCCTCAATTGAAAATGCAATTTGCCCACATGCAGGTAGGCATGGCAATGGGCCGAGCCGGCCATAAAAAACGAGCTCGGCTCGTCCCCAAAGTGGGCACTCAGTTCGGCCCACGAGCTCGTGGGTCGAATGGGCCGAGTCGACCTACCCACGAGCTCGACTCGGCCCTCAATTTTTTTTTAAATTTAAAAATAAAAAAGAAATACAATAATGAGAATCTTTTATGTTAAAAATTAAAGATTGAAAATCCTCCTCATTTTTTCGGGCTTGGGACCAAAGTAGCCGGGGTTAAAATTGTACACGATCAAGATGTTACGTGTATAATTTTTTATTAAAATAAGAAAAAAAAATATCAAATACTAATGTAAAATAATACTTACTACGAATCTGATTAATCCATATTCAAATCTTCAAGTTCTTCGGACATTATTCTGTCCACTTTATCTTGGATTCGAAGTTCACCGTCATCCCAATCCTTTAGACACTGTAAGCTTTTTAAAATATCGACTTTGAGTCTTGACCTGATATCAGACAAAACCCTGCCACTTGTACTAAATGCAGTCTCCAATGCTACAGTTGAGACTGGAGGTGTTAGTAGATCACGTGCCATTTTTAAAAGAATTAAGTAACTACGTTGATGTTGTCTCCACCATCGTAGTATATCAAAATTTATCTCTCTTCGTCATCTAACATACTAAGCACATCATGTGCAAAATACCTAACTAACTCTACATGTGATCATTAGAACGGGGAAGAGAAGAACTAGAAAAAGAACCAATTGATTGTTGACATTCACCACTCCTATGTGTACTAACGTAACTTCATAAGTCAATGTCATCAGTTGATGACGAAGTATATGTTGGATTAGGAGGTCGTACAACGTTCGTACCGACCTTTTCAGCATAGACCCCATATATAGAACATAAAGTTTGCTTCAAATTAGCACACGCTACTAAATTTCCGTGAGTTAATTTATCTGAAATTGTCATTATTGTTACTTTCGTACCCTCTAAGTTAAATCTAGGATCCATAATACATGCTAATAGAAATAACATAGGCAATTTTTTTCAATATTTTTTTAATTCAACTTCCATGACCTGTATAATAATAGAAAAAAGAGCAAAATTCTTATACCTATTAAAATTGTTAGTAATATAATAGAAATGATTTAAAACAAGTGGAGTAGTTGGATAATAAACACCAAAACATGCAGTTGTTGCGTCGTAAAAAACTTTTAAAAATTTTCTAATATGACCACATATTTTCCAGTCATGTAATTCTAAATTATATTTTGAACCGTGTGAGGGTCGACCATTACAATATACAGTAATGCAATCTTCGTAGCCTTCACAAGAATCAAGCATAAGATATGTTGAATTCGATCTATTAGCAACATCAGTTGCAAAAAAATTTGATTGCAGCCTATTTTCTATACATAGATCAGCAAAAACTTATTTTCTTGATGGTGAGACCAAAATATTACTAATAGCATATCAAATTTTTTTCTAATTGGGGTTGTATAAATTTTAATCCATCTTGTACAATTAAATTAAATACATGACTTATACAATGAATATGAAATAAAATACCATCAAAATCTGGACTACAATGTTGCATTAATTTTTCAATTATTATATTATTTAGGCCTGCATTATCAAATGTAAAACTACGAGCCTTAGAATCACATTTTAATTCATGTAACACACCTAATAAAACATGATAAATATTATTTCCATTATGTGGATAGTCTATTTGTTTAAATGATATTACTTTTTTATGCATTAGCCAATTATTATTATAGTGTGCAGTTGCAACAATATATCCTTTTTTGTTACAACATGTCCATAAGTGTGATGTAAAAGATACAACACCATTGTAATTATTAATATCATTAATAATATCTTCTTTCTTTGTATTATATCTAACAATAGTGTTTTTACAAAATGTATTTCTAGAAATATTAACATTCCTTGGTTGGAGATATTTTTGGATGAATTTCGTCCAACGAGGATTGTCCACCAAGCATAGTGAAAACTCAATACTTGCTATCAATTCCGGCAGTCATTCGTGGTGCATGAGTTCTTGTGAATATATCCAGTTGTTGAGAGTGGGACTACTGGACCTGGCTCCCAGAAATCTAAACTGGAGTTGTGCCTGATTTGTATCCAAACCTCCATGTTTGTATTGACACTTTTTGAAGTGTTTGTTTAGATGGGTTGTGCCTATCCCTTTTCGCCAAGCTAACTTTTCTTGACAGTGTTTACACTGCGCTTTAAACTCAGTGACTCCATCCACTAGTTTACCAGTCAGCACCAACTCAAAATGCTGCCAAGTACTTAGCATTTTCTTTGGTGGCTTTTCGT
Organism: Forsythia suspensa; assembly: GCA_023638005.1. Lineage (NCBI taxonomy): Eukaryota > Viridiplantae > Streptophyta > Magnoliopsida > Lamiales > Oleaceae > Forsythia > Forsythia suspensa. The sequence goes on from CM042667.1 coordinate 17,341,182, forward strand.
TTAGTGCTAGAGCCGATGGTAATTTGTGTATCGTCATCTTCTTCAAAGTCTTACAAATCAATTGGATCAGTATTACCACCAAACTGATCAATAATATCGTTTGGAATTAGAATGTCATTAAGATCACTGAAATCATCATCACTTTGATTGTATGCCATTGGGAATAATAGAATAAAGAAAATAGGAGAAGATGAAGTTGTAGTAGAAACTAGAAAATAGAAAATAGAAATGTAGAAAATTAGTAGAAGTAAAAATTACAACTTAAAATTATAGAATAATATCTAGATAATGAGATATTAGATACTAATTATAATACTAATATTGAGAGAATGAAATTTGAAAATTGTTAATGGATTGAATATATAATTGAATGAGTGATAACAGATTGAAGTGTGAAATAATGAGTTTAGAATAAGAGTATTTATAGGAGAAAAATGAAATTAAAAAACAAAAAATAAAATGGCTGTGACCGTTGGATGATCATCCAACGGTCACGATTAAGTGACCGTTACACAAGCCACGAGCTGAGCCGGCTTGTGGCTCATGATTTTGGGCTCGTGGGAACGAGCCTACGAATCAGCTCGTTTTTTGGCCGAGTTGAACGAGCTCATCCCTCTTTTTTTTGAGCTCCGCCCTAGCTCGTGCTCGTCCTTCGATGAGCCCGAGCCTGAGCTGGAACGAGCTTTTATGGGCCGAGCCAACGAGCTTTTTTGCCACCTCTACATGCAGGATACGCATTACTAGACTGATTCTGGATGATAGAAGGAGTCACCGACTCTCAAATGGACATATCATTCTCATTGACTACAGCCACTTGATTAGGTACATCTGCCATCATGATCTATTGTTGTTCTTGGCTAATTTTTTCCCTTAATTTTTGATTTAGTGTCCTTCAATTTTTGTGTCGAATTCAACGAAATCAAGAATTTCACACAATGCTTCTAATGAACGGAATGCCTAGAAAGAACCAAAAGAGTAATGAAGATAAGTAATATATATATATATATATACACGATATCGAAGATAAATAATATAAATAGAGTGTAGAGTATCGTCCTACCAGGATTTGGAACCTAGATACACCCCGAATTAAAACTAACCTTCGCTGAACACACATAGATTGCAATGATTTTGGTGGTTTGACTAAAATATTCCAACCATTCTATAAAAGCAATTTAAATATTTGTAACGACTCTAGAGAAAATTCAAAGATAAAGAGTACTAAGATTTTGACTCTACCATTGTAATCTATTTTATTCTCAATTTTTTAGTAATTGAACCAATTCATGCTCGAGTTGACTATCAATGATTCAAAGTTATTCAACAACCTTTCTCAAATGAAGTTAAGCATGTTTTCATAAACGAACCTACAATATCTATATGAAAGATACAAATATACAACAAATCATTCAAATTCAATGATCATTCAAACAAAGATTGTCCAAAACATAGGGTTATATCTCTATCCCCTATATGACTAAGTTATTTGCTAAAAATGTGCTTAAACGTTTCGAAAATAACACAAGTCACAAATACGTTCGAACAATGATCAAGCATTCAAAGGGGATAAAAACTTAGCAAATAAACAACACATCATGAATTAAGAATAAAAAACAAGAATGATTGAATTAAAACTTCAAACAAGGTTTACATCATCATCCTAGCTTAAAAAGTTAAGCATATCATCTTTGAATCACAAAAACATGTGGTTGATTGAGAGTGCATCACCTAGATTCTATGAATAAGGAAAATAGAAGACCAATCTTCACCCCTTCAATATCTTCAAAACGATTTTTTGAAGACCAGTCAAAACGTTCCTTGAGAATCAAAATGTGATTGAACAATTTTTTTTCTTCTTCTTACTTGAGAACCAAGAAAGCCCAATTTGATGCAATCTCCAAGATAATTTTTTGTGTTATTGTCTCTAATATCATGTCTCCTGAAGTACAAGAGTTTCTCTATATGTAAGCTTGAATTAGGGATGAAAAACAGTGTAAAATGTTGCCAAAATTAGCCACACAACAAGTTACCAAACATAAAAATCACGAAGGAATTGCTGCAGCTGCTCGAGCGGCTTTCATGTTCCCCCAAGCGGACTGCAAAGTCAAAAAGTCAGCACAGAGAGAAAATATATTCTTCTCCTATTGATAGTTTTGAAGAAAACGTAGATAAATATTCATAGAAAACTCTGAATTGTGATCCATAAATACGTTGGATTTCTAATTCGATTATCTTTTCTATGGTATATCACGTGCCTTGTTGAGATCTTCTAACCAAACTTTGTACTCTAATTTCTCCATCTTCTCCATGTAGTGGTCCACTTTAGATTTCACTTTAATTTTTCAACTTTACAACTTGTTTCTTTAGATTTCCACTTCTAATTTTCAATGCCATTCAAGAATAAGACAAAATCAACATGTAAACAATCTGAAATACTAACAATTGTTTTGTAGGATAGCGGAGATAACCAGTTGGCCACTAAAATACCTACTCCTCAGGGGTCGGCGAAGAGTCCACTCTCCCATCGTCATAAAGAGACGAGACGTCCCTTCATCAACGACCTTCCTCTTCAGAGTCCCTGATGAACCTCGCCCGCATAGAAGAGGCCATCAGCTTCCCCATGCCGAGGACCTTTGGGTTTTTCTCTGTCTTTCCCTCGTCTATGGTGGCCATTTTCTCTTTGGGTCAGCAGCTTGTTCAGTGGAAGGATATGGATGCGAAGGGATCGACGGTGAGAAAGCACCAGCTGTTTTCCTATTAGAATTCAAAAGGATATGTTGGCAGATGATACCACCAATCGACGGGTTAGTGGCACCTTGTCATTCTCTTCCTCGTATACGAAGGATAAGCGCAGAAGATTGCTGCCGAATTTGAATGATATTGTGAACAAGTTTAAGTTAGAACAGAGTTTAAACTCATTCTAAAAATTCAAATTAAGCATTGAGTCAAGGGTAAAGCAATATATACTTACCCATCAATCCTAACTTGATAAGGCATTTGGGGTCACCAAACAGGTTGTTATATTGTCTGATTCCGACTTAGGTCCGTTTGACAGGGATTATAAACTAAAAGTGGTTTATTTTAGTCGTATTTTTTGACTTTTCAAACTAATTTAAACATGAAATACATATATTACCCTTAAACAACAAAATGTCATTTCAAAGTAGAAATGATAATTTTGTCAATTTACATTAAAGTAATTTATAAAGTCAACAATTTCAACTCAAATAAACCAATAGTAATTTATAAACTAGTTTATAATTTTACAAACGACAGTCTTAAGCTCAAAATTACTTCCACTTGTCTGTGGAGTGTTGTATATATATATATATATATATATATATATATACACCCTTGATCTCCCCACTAGAGCTTATGCTCCCCACTTGGACACTTGTCCAAGTGTGGTTGGAGGAGCATAAAGTAAAAAATTGGGACACTTGTCCAGTGTGGTTGGAGGAGCAGGCGTAAAGTAAAAACAATTTTACTTTATGCTCCTCCAACCACACTTGGAAAAAGTGTCCAAGTGGAGCATAAGCTCCCCACTAGTGGGTAGGAGATCGGTCTTGTATATATATATATATATATATATAGACACACACACACACACGTTCATATCACCTAGACTTCCCTCGTTGCTATCTATAGTACAAAACATAATATATGAACAACAATATTTAGTAAATATGATGATATGCGACAATATATAATAAATGAGAAACACACATAGAGCCAATTTTCTAATATATTATACCGTATGAGTTCAAAATATCATGGCCTTCTCACGCAGTACAAACTCGTGTCTCTGAATCCATCATCACGACCGAGACAAGTTTCTACACAGGTATTGATAATATTCATTTCTAAGGCATGGCCTACGTATATTGTAATTTTTGTAAAAAAATTGAAGTATAAATAAGACTAAGATTTCTAAATAAAATCGACAAGAGTATTTAGTGATATTAAAATTATTTTCCTCACAATTTATTCACTTATATTGTTGGAATGTGTGGTTTTTTTAAAAGTAATAAGAATTAAATTGCCATGACAAATGAACAAACTTTGGAACTTTGGGCCTGTTTGATATTCAGTCAATGGTTAAAGATAATTGATAAAATTTATTTTATCCTGTTTGGACAGAATTGATGCCCGGATGCACTTTTATCCGTATAACAATTTAGGCAAAAAATGAGAATGCGTTTTGTCCTCGAAAAAGAGGACATAATTTTATATCCGGATAAAGATTCACCCATATTTTTTCTCTTTTAGTTGTTTATTTATTTATTTTTTGTTTCATAATGAATAAGGATATAGTTGTCTTTTTTTACACGAAAAATTGACTTTTTAACAGTGACATTTTTCATTTTTATATCTAGATGAATCAAATAAGATAATGAAACTTGTTATTCGGATAACTATTATCTAGATAACTTTTATCTAAATAAATAGTTTTATCCACAAACCAAACAGGTCCTTCTAGAAGAAGTGATATATTAGGGTAAGTGGTGGTATTAGACTTTTTGTTGTAATTAAACTCTAATCATCTTTTTAATAGCAATATATATTTTTGATAATTTATTTTTAAATAATAACTTTCTCGAATGGAGTGATGCTATTAAAAATGTACCTCGTGATATATGAACTCAATACTTAGAGCTCAACTTTGATTTGGACTTCTCATAATAGCAATAAAGACTTCAAGGATTATCCTCATTGCTCGTATAATGCTTGCATTAGTGAAAGGCTAAGGGAAAGTGTATGAAGTGTGTGCTAAATAAGTGTAAAAGAATAGCTCAAAGTGGAGAGGAGATGGCCTATTTATACATGTTATGAAGAGTAGTTATACCCGAGTTAGGTCTATCCCTCATTGTAGCCTTAGACGGATATCGTCATAGTTGAGACATACTTCTAGCGATAGAAGGAGTAGTAATGTCTTGCAAGTGAATGAAACATAGTTGGATTCTACCATAGACGACATGTGGTAGAAGTCTCTTACCAGAGCAACGTTGACACCTTCATTAGGGTGATCATGCTTATATCCATGGAACATCGTGCCCGATACCCGATGTCAGTGGTTGGTCCCCAAGGCGTGAACTGTTAGTCAGGAGGTGAGGAGCTGTTGAGCATATGATCGGGCTTGATAAATGGTTGAAAGCAAGATTCGTATACTCTACTTTGAGAAAATATTGCCTCCAAGCAAAAAATATAGAAGTGTGATTTAAGGGAAAAAGAATGCATTAATTTAACCGTATCCCTACCCCTTCTTGTCAATATATAAATATGGGCATTAAGTGCCTTTAATGGTATTACCAACAAGTCTTATATTTAAAATATTATGGCGATAAATAAATTATTATATGTATTTAAATAAAAAACATTTGTCTTACATCTTTGTGTTGCTTAAATGTATGTTTAGAATAGATTATAAACTGGTTTGCAAAGTGAGACTCATGTCACATGCAATAATTGACCAAACAATAACCAATCTGACACACAATATGACCCCAATTTCACCTTTTCATTTACACAACCACGTGCACAATTTGTGAGTTCTAAGCTATTTTAAGAAATTGGATGGTGGAATTCTTGAAATGTGCACTGGATTCTATGTGTGCATCTATGACATGGGGCCCGCTTTGTAAAACAAAAAAAAAAAAAAATTGAAAACCAGTTTATAACCTATTCCAAACACACGCATTCCTACCTAAAATTATTTATGCGTCTGCTTATCCTAGTCGTAGAAAAAATCTATCTACGAGAAAGAAAAAATTTGTGCTCGTGAAATAAATAAATTTAAAGATTTTACGAAAAAACAGAAAAATGACCTACATTCTTCCCTACCATCCAATCCCTGCTCATATGAGTCTTTCCCCCACCTCTTAGGACGTGCTTGAGAGTTTTGGAAGCGGTTATGAAAGCTTTTTAAAATACCAGTTTTGAGTATTTATGAGGGATCCGATTTTTGTTGGTTTTAGTAGTAATGTTTAAAACAGTCAAACTCATACTTAAGATTTTATTATCCAGCGGTTCAGAATTTTTTTTAAAAGATTAAAATTATATATATAACTATATATTAAAAAATATAGGTATTCGTAGAGAATGTTAAGTATATAAAAAATTATATATATATTCAATTGTAAAAAATTTCAAAAATAGCACATAAAAAATTATTATTTAAAGAGAAGAGTCAAAATATGTGTTTGGAGAGAAAAAAAAAAAACAAAGTATGTATTTTAAGTTTAAGATAGATTTAGAAATAATTATTTTAGAGAAGGTAAAAATTAGAAGATAATTTGAAAAACGACAAAAAACTACTGATTTGGGGGTTGAGAAATACTCTCCAAATTACACTACACTGTTTTTTGGTATTTTTAAACCACTCTAAACTACTACCCCGAAAAACTAACAAGCACCAGTTTTTCCAACATCTCATAAATAGTACCATCCAAATTGGTTAAAACCAGTGTCAAAAAAAAAAAAAAAAAAAAATACTTCCAAGTAAACTCTAAGTGTCAATAGGGTCTTACCATCCAAACCGGAGATGGCAATGGGTCGAGTCCGGTCAGGTTGGCTCATCTCCAAAAGTCGAGCCTGGACCGACCCACGAGCTCGTCATGTATAATTTTTTTTTTTAAATGTAGTATTTTTTGGGACTATGATAAATTTGATATTTAAAATCCTCATCATTTTTTTAAAGTTTGGGACCGACAACTTTTAGCGTAGACATAGTTAAAATTATACACGAACAAATTGTTACGTGTACAACTTTTGATAAAACTTAAATTTTAAAACTTATATTTAAGAAAAAATAAATAAATTTATACAAACAGTATTTACAAAATTATGTAGTCAGCTCTTCAAGTTCTTCGACTAATATGATGTTTACTTTATATTGGATATGAAATTCTGCATTTTTCCAATCTTTTAGAGACAATAAACTCTCTAATATTTTTGGTTTAAGTCTTGACCTCAAATCATTCAGAACATGTACTGAAAGCAGACCCTGATTCTACAGTTGATACTAGAGGTGTTGATAGATTGCGTGCTATAATAAAAACAATTGGGTATTGAGGCTCGTTTTGCCTCCAACACCTAAGTATGTAAAAAAAAATTCATCTTCTTTATATAACATACTAAGCATGTCGACCAAGATATCTAACTAGCTCTAAAATTACGTCTCTAGACTCTTTAGTACTTGTTGCTACATTCGTAGCAATCATAAGCAAAGAAGAATAACTAGATTGTTAAGTTCTCCTAATTGAACTAAGAAAACTTCAAAAATCGTTATCGTCATTTGATGACAAAGAAGTCATTGGTACATGGGGTCCTTCTAACGTTCCTATTGGTCTTTTTCGCATACACTTCGTACATTTCACATGATATTTTTCCTAGATTATTGTACATTACTGGATTCCTGTAACTTAACTAATTAGAAATTATCGACACGGACACTAAAGAAAATAACATAGGCAATTCCTTCAATATTTTCTAAACTCCATCTCTATTGCTAGTATAATATCAACAAAAAATTAAAAATTCTTAAACCTATTAAAATTGGCAATAAGATAAAAATAATTTAAAACTAATAGACTGGTAGGATAATGTACGACATCACATGCGTTTATGGCGTCAAAATTTTTTTTTAAAAATTTCTCACATGGGATGAAATTTTTCAATCATATGTTTGCAAATCATAATATGAACCGTCTGAGTGTCGGCCGTTATAATTGGTATTTATACAATTTTCGTAACCTTCACATAATTGAAGAATTAAATAAGTGGAGTTTCATCAATATGGCCTACGTCTGTATATAAACATTTTGTTGGAATAGATTTTACTATACAAATTCATCAAATACTTGTTTTCAAGCCGGTGAGACAAATAATACAATTTATGGCATACTTAATTTTTTCTGATTGTGGATTTATAAATTTTAAACAGTATTGGACAATTAAATTAAAAATGTGACATACACAACGAATATGAAATAAAAAGCCACCAAAATCTAGATTTAATTGTTGCATTAATCTTTCTATTACTATATTATTAGGCGTAGCATTGTCAAATCTGAAACTGCAAGTTCTAGATTTGCAATTAAATTCTCTAATATCACTCATTAAAATATTAAAAATTTGTATTCCATTATGAGGAAAGTCAATAACTTTAAAGGTAATAATTTTTTACACATAATCCATTGTTTATCAATATAGCACTTGTTTGACACAGTTTATAAATTAAAATTGGTTTATTTCAGCTATTATAATTGACTTTTCAACTTACTTTTAACATGAAATGATCAAATTACCCTTAATCAATAAGATATCATTTCAAATTAAAAAGGACAATTTTGTTATATTAAGTTAAAATAGTTTGAAAAGTCAACAATTTTGCCTCAAATAAATCAATATTGATTTATAAGCTAGTTTATAATCTCTGTCAAACGGGCTCATAATGTAAAGTGACAGCAATATATCATTTATGGTTTTTACCGAACTATAAGTCCGAAGTAAATGATACAACCAGATGATTTATTTAAATAAAATATTATGCTTTCTTTCTTTTTATTGAATAAAACAATAACATCTGCATGAAGAGTATTTCTAGCATAGAATACGTACCTTGGTTGAAGATACATTTGTACGAACTTGGTGAAGTGAATGCTTTCTACAATGCTAAGCAGAAACTCACCACTTGCCACCAATTAAGTCATACCTTCCTGACACATGTTCTTTTGCGAATACACCCAATTGTTTAGATTCAGACTAGAACTGAAAGTTGTACCGGGAGATCCGAACTGAAATTGTGCTTGATTTGTATCAATCCCTCTGTGTTTTTGCAAACACTTTGGGTAGTGTCGATTTAGATGGCTCATGTCACCACTATTTTGCCACAAAAACCTGTATTTACAATGTTTACATATTGCCTTGTAGTCTAGCTGTCTGTCTTATGTTGTATCGATCTGCACTAAATTGAAATATTCCCAACACCGAGCCTTTGTTTTTTTGCTTGTCGTTTAGTGCTCGAAGAAGTTGTTGTATGAGTGTGGGTTTCTAAATCTTCATCGATATCCTCGAGGTCAATTGGATCCATGCTCCTATAATCATCACCAACATCAGGAATTAGAATACCATTTAGCCAACTGAAATCATCATTGTTTGGTGGCCGACACTTTCTTGTGTGTAATGATCCATTTATGTAGTATAAGAATGCAAAAATTAGAAATATAGAATAAAGAATGTAGAAATTTAGAATTTGAACAAAAGAAATCACTAATAAAAGCAAATTAAACTTTAGATTGCACAATAAAAGAGCTAATATTGACAATTAATATTTAGATTTCACTCGTTTCTCCACCAAAAAAATTCCCATTTCACTTGTTTCAAGGTATAGCAATTAGCGATGATGGTGCTAGTGGTGAGTAGACGTGGTACTGAAAATAGGGATATTAACGAGTAGGGGCCTGGCGGCCCTTACCATCTTCGTCCCATCGGAGAAATTTAAGAGGTAGGACGGGGATTAAAATATTCTGTTTATCGCACTGTTTTATTAATTAATTATTATTTAATTAAAATTAAAGGAATTGTAGTTTTTTTTTTTTATCAATACATTGACTTTTTAATTGTCGAATACACGGTAACGGATGAAAATGAGTAATAATGACAAGATTGAAACGATATGTACTATGTCCGCACGACCCTAAACTTTAGGCAGTTTGCGCAAATTAGCCCTACAAATTGATATTAGCCCACTAGAAGATTGAATTAGATAAAAAAAAAAAAAAAAAAAACGCCAACAATCAGAAATAGACGGAAATCAATTTCTAAGCTATTGCTTCTCCATCAACAACTCCTCCACGTGTACCGCCGCCAGCCACTACCACCTCCTCCTTGGACCATCGTTCCAGGTTAGTTAAATTTGTCCCTTCATTTTTTGGTGTTATTCTCTTTTCTTTTGGGCATGGGGGTTTTCTTCCTTTTGGTGTTTTATAAAGGAATATTATTACAAAAAAAGCTTTTTTTTTCAAAGAATAAGGTGATTGATGGATCTTGGATGTATAACTTTCCTTATAGTTTCTTAGATTATCTCCAATGCATTCTATGGATTGCTATTTAGGTGGCACAATTATTAGAAGGCTTTCGATTTACGTGATATTGATGTCTAATTTGATCTCCAATGCAATCTATAGATTGTTATGTAGGTGAATTTTATTTTATTAAAATAAATACTATATTACATTTAAATATATATAGAAGATTTAAATCTACATAAAAAATTTAAATATTGCTAAGTTAGCATGTCTAACGGTGCACGAAATAGTCCATAGGCGAGAGGGTTGTAGGAGAAAATTTGTAGTCGTAACAAAAAAGCCCATTTTTTGTAACAACCACAGACTTTCCCCTACAAGCCTCTCGAATTAGGGAATATTCCGTACGCTGATAGTTTACGTACTGTCCACTAAAAATTGAGCTCCAAACTGGATTTCTTTCGCGTTCTCGACGATTTGAACCCTTGACATTCCTCCTAAAGAAGAACTTAAATGGAATGCTGGTTCCAATTGGACAACTTGTCCAATTAGCACGAGCATTCACCATGAGTTACTGTTAAGGGAGAGGTCATGGGTTCAAATCGCTAGGGACGTGAAAGAAATTCAGATTGGGGTCCAACATCCAATGAAAAGTACGTAAGCTAACAGCGCACAGAATAACCTATGAGCGAAAGACTTGTAGGGAAAAGTCCACGGTCTTTACAAAAAACGCGCATTTTTTTGTAATGTCTAAGAACTTTCTCCTGCGACCCTCTCGCCTAGAGGCTATTTCGTGCACCGTTAGCTTACATACTTGTCCAATTAGTACCAACATTCTCCATAAGTCATAATAAAGGAAAGGTCAAGCGTTCGAATCGCAGGGGACGTGAAAAAAATTTAGTTTGTAGCCCAACCTCTAGTGGACAGTATGTAAGCTAACGATGCATGGAATTGCCCCTAGGCAAGAGAGTCGTAGGATAAAATCCATGGTTGTTACAAAAAGAATTTTTTAGACATTGTCTATTTTGCTTATGTGGCATATTTTTTTTTTCCGCAATCCATGGTTGCATTGGGGATGCTCTTATATTCTCTTGGGATTATTATTGCGTTTTCTCGTGGGGTTCGGTATGTGGTAGGTTTTGTAATTAAGTCGAAATATTAAAACTTAGGGCTCTGGGTTTTCGTGAAAATCGGAAAGTTGTGATTTTTGATTGTGAATAGTACAATCTTATTTTGTGTTTTTTTAAGAGAAAATTGCAAATAAGTCATCTCCACATGACTTGTTTCAAATTAGGTCAAAACTTTTTTTTAAATTGTGATTAAGTCATACTTCACATCAATATTTTATATTAATTCCAAAATCACCCCTTTTAACCATATTTTCATTGACACAATCTTTCAACTCCACAAACCTCCTCCACCTCGGCGACAACCTCCCATGACAACCTCTCGCCACCTCCAAGACGCCTCCACCTCCGGCGACCTCCTCCTCGACCTCCGGCAACCTCCGGCGACAACCGGCTCCACCTCCGGCGACCTCCAGCGACCACCGCTTCCACCTCCGAGTGCTTCTAAGGCACAGTGTCACTTTTTAGGCACTTTTCTTGGTGAAGATTTTGGATCACTTTTTAGGCGGTTTTTTGTGAAGATTTTGTTAGTTGTGAAACTAAAAAAATAACGTTTCATGGACTTTAGTCACGGTGTTTGAATCCTTATCTTTGGTTTGTATGCTTTTTTATTTCTTCATCTTACGTGGTTGTACTCTATTCTTAATGTCTTAACAACAGTTAGCATTGATCTATCCGTCTTTGCAAGAGAGGTTGACCAATATGATTAACTCCGGGTTGAGTATTTAGGTTGAGTATTTTAGCATTTATGTAAACAATGAGCATTTTCCAGTTATATAAACAATGAGGTAACATCTGTTGTTGATACTGTATTATAGAATAGCAATTTGATATTGTATTAAACAAAACAGTATCACAATAGAAATGAGCATAGAATGTTGTATATATGAGCTTGAATGCTGTAAATATGAGCTTGAATACTCTACTATCTTATGTAAATAGGAGCTTGAATGCTCCACCATCTAATTGCTGTAAATAGGAGATTGAATGTTCCATCATCTAATGTTTAGTCATGGTATTTTATTTGATACTATATTATACAAAACAGTATCACAGAAAACAGTATCACAATATAAATGGACATAGAATTGTTGTAAATAGGAGCTTGAATGTTCCATCATCTAATATTTGAATGTCTTAGTTTTAATCCATGATAATTGCTGTTTAATGCCTTAGTTTTAATCTATGATCTTGTTTAATTATGGCAAGGTTTAATAGATTGAAACTTTGTCATAATATTTCACTATCATTTGAAACATGTTTTAATCCATGATACTTGTTTTAATTACGTGATCTTGTTAGAATATATATATATATATATATATATATATATATATATATATATATATATATATATATATATATATATATATATATATATGTGTGTGATCTTTGATCTTTGTTTAATTATGGCAATGTTTGAACTGTGATATTGTTTGAATGTCTTAGTTTTAATCTGATAATCTTGTTTTAATTCATGATCTTGTTTTGTTTGGTAATTAGTATATTTTGATATCGTTTTAATCCATGATAGTGTTTTTAACTCTGTGATAATTGTTTGATTATGGCAATGTTTGAAACTGTGATATTGTTTGAATGTCTTAGTTTTAATCTATGATATTGTTTTAATCAATGATCTTGTTTTGTTTAGGTAATTAGTATATTTTGATACCGTTTTAATCCATGATATTGTTTTTATCTTGTGATACTTCTATGTGATCTTTGATATTGTTTAATTATGGCAAGGTTTGAATAAGTGATACTGTTTGAATGTCTTAGTTTTAATCCATGATAATGTTTTGTTTAGGTAATATGCATTCATATAAATTGATATTTGTTTTAATCCATGTTTTAATCTATGATACTGTTTTACATTATACAGTATCAAACAAAACATATGACTAATTAAACAATATCAAAGATAAAAGCATGATATCATAGTCATGTGTATTGTTTGATCTTCAGTATTATGCAAAACAAAGATTATCAAAAAGCAAGATCACAATAGAAATGATCATAGAATTTGCACACACGTGTTTCATTTTTTATTATAATATGTTTTCGGAATGGTCTCGACGAGACGGTTAAGACCAATTGCTTTGCCACTGCCTATGATGGATTTAACCCGTTTGAAGTAGTCTCTTTAGCTTAAAATGTCAATCTTTAATTTTTTTTTTCAAAACAGTATCACAAATTCTTTAAAACAGTATCACGGGTAAATGTACATTCTTTTGCTGCAAATTAAAGCTCTTTCAAGGTATCTGAGTCCTTTAAAAGCAAATACATACTTCAGAGCAATGCTAAAATGAATAAAGAAGAACTGCCAATCATTCTCAAGTTAAAGAGAAGTCATCTAAAACTATGTAGGCATATGTATTAATCCTATGATACTGTTTGAATGTCTTAGTTTTAATCTATGATAATCTTGCTTTTATTTAGGTAATGTGCATTAATATATTTTGATATTATTTTAATCCATGATAATTGTTTTATTCTATGTGGAATGAGTTTTATTTATGATACCATGCTTTTATTCTTTGATACTGTCTAATTATGCCAAGGTTTGAACCTGTGATACTGTTTGAATGTCTTAGTTTTGTTTATGATACTATTTTAATCTATGATAATTGTTTGTTTAGATAATGTGCATTAGTAATTTTTATCTTGTTTTAATCCATGTTCTAATCCATTATATTGTTTTGCATAATCTGAAGATCAAAGATAAAAGCATGGTATCATAGTCATATGTGTTGTTTGATCATTGTATTATGCAAAACAAGATCACAAAAAAATAGTATCACAATAGAAATGGACATAGAATTTGCACACGTGCTCGTAATTTTTATTATAATATGTTTTCGGAATGGTCTCGACGAGACGGTCAAGACGACCGCTTTGCTAACGCCTATGATAGATTTAACCCGTTTGAAATCGTCTATTTAGCTTAAAATGACAATCTTTAATTTTTTTTTCAAAACGAAGATCACAAATCCTTTAAAACAAAGATCACGGATAAATATATCTTTATTGAAACCACCATTCATCTTTCTCTTATTGAACATCCTTTGAACTTGATCCTTTTTCATTAACACTCCCAGTTCTTGATTGATCAGATCCTAGTTCTTCATTATCACTACAAGAATCATAAAGGTTCACTACAAGAATCATAGGTTTAACAATCTTTAATTTTTTTTTTTCAAAACAAGATCACAAATCCTCTAAAACAAGATCACGGATTAATGTACATCCTTTTCTTTCGCAAATTAAAGCTATTCCAAGATATCTCGAGTCCCTTAAAAGCAAGCAAACACATACTTGAGCAATGCCAAGATGAAGAAAGAATAAGCGCTCACTATCATTAAAAAAAGAGAAAAAAAATAAGCAAATTTCACTATCATTAGAAACGATTATCATATATTGAAACACATCTATGAAAGCAAAGATCAAGCATTTTACATGTTCCAACATAAAATCCTAACTCACAACAACTACATTATCAAAAACTAGTTGAATCGGTTTATCCAAACTCCATTTATTAAGCGCATTGCATATGTTTCAATTGGAACAATATCTCAATATTTTCATGATTATTTTTAACCGAAAATGGTTACCTTTATACAAAAAAATAAAAATAAAAAAATATGTTCGCCATTGAAATATCGACTTCGAATTGTTTGTATGCGGTTCTGAGTTACAATGAGAAGAATCAAACACAAGAAGAAGATGAAAATTGTTAAAAGTAAATGAAGGAATTTCTAAACAGCTATTGAAATGATTTTGTTGATTTTTACGTGTTTAAATGACAGTTTTTACAATTGGAGGGTATATTGGTCTTTTAGTAATAAAGTATGACTTTAGTTGAATTAAGATTATATCATATGACTTTTCAACCCACTATGGCGTTAACAGTGACCGGCCCAAAATTTTCCCTTTTTTTAAAGCATGGTGTTAGTTACAAACTCAACTTACAATTTCTTAGGGGCGGATTTGGGAGCAGCTCTGGTCCAAATGGTCTGTTAAACAAGTATTTTTTTTTTAATTATAGCTCGGCTCAAAAATAAATTAGCCCACTACCCACCCTCTTTAAAATTAGCCTACTCCCAGCCTAACTTTCTAAATAGGTTAAATTTAAACCTAAATCCTTTACCTATTATCCATTAAACCCATCTGAACCTAGACCCAATTCCCAAACTTGCCAATCTTGACCCAATTCCAAACCTGCCAAATGTCGTTCATCTCTTGGGTAAATTACATATGTACACTAGTTTATAACTAGAAATTGAAAAGAATTGGTCAATATAATTAAATTGAAATGTATTATTGACTTAAAATATAAATTGAAAATTACTAGACATTTAAAGACTCTTTTTTTTTTTTTTTTTTTGGAATGTTACATTATTAAAATCAATTCAACCATTTCGTCACAACCTTATCCCACAAAATCCTCCTATTTTGAAATTTGAATTTAAAAGTCATCAATGCATCATCTTTTCGATACCAAACCAAATCAACAACTAACATTAACGAGAAGAAGTTTCGACAATTGAAAAACATGAGCATAATTATTTCGATGTTGAAGAAAAAATTTCTGATATAAATACAATACCCAAAAACAACGTAATAAGATGAAGTCTTAATCTGAAGCAAACATATGATAATCATCGAGAATATCGTATTTATAAAAATTAAGTTACCAACAATGGACAACAAATAAAAATTAATCCCCAAACACAATACATTCAAGGGAATGCACGCGTACAAAATAAGAAAAGAAAATGAATAAACATTTTTAAGGAAAAATAAATCGGACAACCTTGGCTTCCCACCACTTCGAGTAATCTTGTCACCACTTTGAGTTATAGCGATCAAGATATGCTTGAAAAAATACAAAATAGAAACAAAAAACACCTTTTCATATGGATTTTCTCTCAATCTTCGAACATGTAGAAAAATCTCTGGTAGTGGCGGAAATATCTAGCGACGAAAATCGGTGGAGAATGGATTATTGAATCGGAGGTGAAAAGGAGATGATAGAGTGTGAACGTATAGATGAGGAGTTTAATAGTGATTGATTTGATGTGATAATTAATGAGCGGTAAGTTGGGATTGATTAGGATTATGACTTTAATATGGAAATTGAATATGTAATTAATGAATATAGACGAATTGAAAAATTCTTAATGATATACTAATTATCAATATAATTTGTGCGTGTCCACTAATCTTCTAAAGTTTCAAACAAACTAGTATTTATCTTTAAAAAAATTAAAGATTATGTAGAGGGCCTAATTTTCACTCATTTCGTTTAGTCAAGTACTCAAGCAAACAGAGAGGGAAATTAGTAATTTGCACCAGAAAAAAAATCGCCTTCAACAATAAAGTCACATTCGCGAAGTCTGACAAATCACATCTACAGACTCATCTAGTTTTTTTTTTTCTCTTTTTTGAATTTTTTCAGCATCTTGTTGTTGACTTTGATTAATGATTAATTGATATGGGTTAATTGATGAAATTTTTGATTAATTTTGTTGTTGATGGGTATTAATTTTTTAACAACTACCTCTAAATGATTAAATTTTTTAGCATATTGTTTTTGATTAATTTTTTCTTCTTTTTAAATAATAATGATAATGATTAATTGATTTTGATATATGATATCAATAATAAGTAGAAAAAGAGGAAAAAAGTTGCTTATTATTGAGAATTGATATGGGTTTATGCTTCAATATCTCAAAGGATAGCTTCCAGATTTTAAGAACTACATAAAACTATTTTTTTATGCCAAGAAAAGGTGTTGAATTTAAGGACCAAAATATAGATGGCATTTTTTATTAAAAATAAAAATAAAATTTGAACGGTGGAGTAAAATTGAACACTTAAAAATGGGCACAAATGGTACCTAATCTTTATCTTCAGTGTGGAAATAGTCTTTAACGTTTGTTTTTAACACATAAGTTCATAACATATGTGTTTTAGTACATAATTAGTTTTTGTTTAATGAAAAAGACAAATATACCATTAGTTAATTAGAAAAAATTGCATCAGACTCTTAATCTTGTAAAAAGTGCAAATAGGTTTGATGTATTTATTAAATAATATTTAATTTATTATATTAAATATATAGTTATAATCGTGTTAATTAAATTTTTCATATGAGAAAAATGTAGAATTATTATATTTTAAGTATATGTAATTGTTATGTGATGGAAAAAACTTGAATAAAAAATAAGTTAAATAAATAATAAAATGACGTAAATAAGTTTATGATATTGAACTAATCTTATTATTTTTTTAATATAAAAATACTAATAAAAATTAATTACACATTTGTGTTCTTTATTTTTGAACGATAATAAAACGATAAATTAAAATATGAAGAAAATAGTTGGAGCTCTAATATTTGTAATTAATAAATAATTACTCAGTTAAATAAAAATATTTGAGCATCAAGTTTGTGACAAAATTATTTTTCTTTTTATATTGTAACAATAAAATAAAAGTTTAAATTTTAAATAATATAATTACTTAATAATAAAAAATAATTTTATTCAACATGTTTGTTAATAATTATGAGTTTAAATTTAGTTATTTTATAATAGTTCATAAAATATACAAAATAATTAGTATATTATCAATTTGGTCCATAAAATATTAATTAAAAAAAAAACTTGTTAGTTTTCTTTAATTTTTTATAAAAAATAAAAGTATCAAACCTTTTATACGTTTTGCAAATGTTAGAAATCTAATTGCAATTTTTTCTAATTAAAACAAATGACGTATTTGTCTTTTTCATCAAATAAAAACTAATTATGCACCTAACACATATATTAAGGATTTTTTGTGTCAAAAAATAAATATTAGGGACTATTTCTGCACTGAGGGCAACGATTGAGGGATCATTTGCGCCAATTTCCAAAACAATTGAAAAGCAAAGAAAGAACCCAAACTTCAATGAAGCAAAGAAAAGAACCTAAACTTAAGACGAGCACTCGCCACTGCGCACTCGTCCCTGGTCGCGTCGCGCCGACTGCCCGTCGCTCTCTCTCTCCCCGTCTCTATGCCCAGACTCCTCTATTCTCGACTGCCAGAACGAGAAGAAGCAAGAAGTCAAGATTCAAGAAGTAGTACCCGTCTCGGTCTCTTCAGGTACATTCAAATATTTTTTTTTTTTGATTTTTTCTTAATTTTTTATGCTTATTGATTGAAGTCTGAAGATTGTGGGTTTTGATTGATTGAAGATTGTTAACTGAGATTCTAAGAATGAAAAAATCTTGGGGTTTTGGTGATTATGGTGTAGCAATCTCTTTTTATTCCTTTGTGGTAAATGGTAATTGTTATTCCATTTACTGGAGCTTCTCCAACAGCGTTGATACTTGGTTCAAGAGTGTTATCGCCTCTAAATCTTGAATGTTTGTACTTTAGAATGTGGTAGCAATGTTACGTATTGAACTAGAGTGAACCAGTGTCATATTGATATCGTTACCAATGCCATTGCTTTTTCTATTCTTATCATATATATTTTTTAATTTTTCTTCTTGGTGTGACTTTATTTTGGACTCTTTGCATGAGAAACTGAGATGTAAGAACATCTAGCCATTATCTTTTCCATTAAGGGTCACTTTGGCAGGACAATTGTTAAAGATAAATTAAATCCGAATTATCAAATATAATTACGAAACTAACATTTTAAGTTGTGGAAGACTTGGCATATGAAGTATAAATAACAAATAAAACTCCTCATTTTAGACACTGTGACATTAGATTTATGAATACATAATTTAGTAATTAGAGAAATTATTAAAATGCTTCAAGCATTCCTCAAAAAGGAGATTGTGACTACTATCTACTCGTAGAGTAATAAATAGTAAATGTTGGTTTATGTGGATTGAAACCTAGAGAAATTTATTGTGTAGAAAAAAGAAAAATTGATACAAATTGGGTCTATTGACTGTTGGCTTAACTGTTTATATTTTTTATTTATTTATATGTGTTAATTCAAATGATCTATATAGTTTGAATCCATTTACTGATTACCAACTAAGTTTTGGCTTTATTTTAAGATTGTGAGTTGTGACGGTGGAGTTGTCAAAGTACCGTACTCTGTCATTTCATAATTTTTGCTCAAATCTCACTACCCAGGTAAGTAATGGCTTTCTTTTGCTTATTTATTGACTTATTAGAAATAATTTAAGCCTTGTCGACTTATATGATTGTCACTTTGTCGGCTTATATGATTGTAGCTTTGTTGATTTATATAATTGATGTCTTGTCGGCTTATATGATTGTCGCCTCGTCAGCTTTAATTGTGTGATGATTGAAATGTTTTATTATTATTATTTTAGGTTAATCATTAGACAATATTCATAAGTCATGCCTCCTAATCATAAGTCTGGAGCTGAAAAAAGAAAAAGAAAAAGAAAAGGAATGCCATTAGTTCAAAGTCAAGCAGGAGATATTGATAAATACTTTAATCGCAACAAAACACGTGTAGATTTTGAATTTTAAGTTAACAATTAGTTCTGTAAACACGTGTAGTATGCAGATGTTGAATGAATACTACATGTATATACTTTCCTTATGGTTTCTTATATTCTCTTGGGATTATTATTGTGTTTTCTTGTGGGGTTCCGCAGGTGGTAGGTTTTGTAATTAAGTCTAAAGATTAAAACTTTTGATTTTGGTGAAAACTAAAAAGTTGTGATTTTTATTGTGAACATTACAAACTTGTTTTTCGTTTTTGTTAAAGCAGGGTGTCACTTACAAACTAAACTTACAATTGTGAATTGCATTGGCGATTGGGGATTCACAGTTTTGATATTCATGTGTTCGAGTTAATAATTAAAAAAAGGAAAGAGTACACGAGTTTGAAGTGGTATGGTAGCAACTTATGAAACACGGATACGGATACGGACGTCGACACGCAATTTTCAAAAAAAGTACCGACACCGAAATGCGCTGACACGTTGATTTTTTTTTTTTTTTTTTTTTTGTTTAGCAAATAAAAATTTGAAATTTGTATACTTATTTGATTGTACTCAAATATAAATCAAGCTCAATATTAATTTCATACATGTATTGCAAATGAAGAAGTTGAAGGTTTTCCTTTCTTTTTTCTTTTTTGGTTGGATCCGCATGTTCTGTTCTTCTTTTTTTTTTTGTTGGTTCACACAAAAGTATATGGGAATGGGATGAATGAATTGTTAAAAAGGTGAAGCTTGTTGTATAAGCCATTAGTTGAGGGCAAAATTGTACTTTGTCAATGGATATTCAAGTGGTTTGTACATTGTCATTTGAAAATTGTACTTTGTCAGGGCAAAATTGTACTTTGTCAATTAAATTAAGAGGGGTTATATTCACAGCACATTTTATTATAAACGCATTACATTTTAATTGCATAAAAAGTATTTCAACTTTTATTTATTGTTATATTTATGTCTTCAACTTTTTTTTTTCATCATATTCTTATATTTAACATTCTATTAATTAACACATATTGTTTCTGTTAACGATTTTCGTTTAAAAAATCTATTAGCGTGCTTTAAAATGAGGGATAAATATTTAATTGAAAATTTGTATTTATTTATTTGTTTTACTTATTTAAAAATATGAAGGAAAATTGACTCTTTTTGTTCATTTTTAATGAAATTTTTGGACGGAAATCGTTATAAGAGACAATGTGTTAATTAAAGGAAGGTTGATGGTACGAATACGATGAAAAAAATATTAGAGACAAATATAATAATAAGTAAAAGTTATAAACTTTTTATATAATTTAAATATAGTGCATATAAGAAAATGTGGTGGGAACATATTAGCGTTAAATTAATATGCCCAGCAAACATTTCAGCCCATTTGTAGTTTTCTTCCGTTCCAAAATAGGGTTTCACACAAAAAATACACGCAGTTGCTTAGCTCGCCGGAAAAAGTGCAAATTGACGTCCGATAAGCGCACAAAAATGAAATTTAATGAAAACCCAGTTACATAGGCCTTCAAAAAGGTTAGTTTTCGCTTTTTTTTTTTTTATATTTTTAAACGACCTAGAATGAAGCCACCGGCGACGTGTCGGCGACGTATCCGTGTTCGATACGTGTCGGACACAGACACGTCGCCGCCGGTGGCGTGTCCGTGCTTCGTAGGTTATGACAATTAGTTTGTTGTTGCATCCATCCAACTTTGCTGTAATCTTTTTTCTTCCTTTGTTCCATTCGCTGTTTTTTTCTGGATTTTGGTTTTCAATCAATTGTACCACTGGGGTTTTTGTTTAATACCTTTTTTTGCTTGACGACACCAGGGTTTGGATTGTAACAGTCAGGTTCATTCTGAATAGATTTTATATTTCTTTTTCAAGATTCAATCTAGTTTCACTTGTGTTATTATTTTGTTTCAATTTTTGCTGTAAATGAGTGTGAATCATTTGGAGTTCTATACATTTTATTCTTATCATCATACGTACTTTAGTAGAACAAAGTCAGCGTTAGTGCTTTACTACTCAAAAGAAGAAAAGAAAACAGAATTAAAAGAAAAGAAGTTAATCACGTTTTGATTGGTCAATCTGCTTCTGTTTTATGAAACTTGATGCAAATTTGTATGACAGGATAGATTTAAAAGGAATGGCTACTACCAATGGCTCAAATGATTTGTCTTCAGAGATGGAGGTGGATGCATTTAGACGCCTTTTTCCTCTACGCTTTCATGAACGCCACCTGCTTGAATCAATACGACCTGATGGACGGCCCCTTGGAAGAGCTAGAGAGACAACAATTTCCCTTGGTTAGTCAATCTACTCTTCATTTGCTTTGAACTTGTTTTATTTCGTTATATATCATACTCATTTTTCCAACTGTAGGAGCTGTTGCATCTGCTAATGGATCAGCACTAGCAAATATAGGTTGCACTGTAAGTTTTTTTTTTTTTTAGAACAAGGCTCTTGTTATTGCGTAAACTGTATTCCATCCCTATACAAAGCTAATTAATAACTTATATCATGTTCAGACCATGCTGGCCGCTGTTAAATTGGAAGTCATGACACCAAAGGCGGAGTCACCTGATGAGGGCTGCATAGGTTAAACATATTTAATTATTATTATTTTATTACATTTCACTTTTTTAATTTCAACAGGGTGTAATTATATTACTTCATGTTGCCAGCTATTGATTTCCATATGCCTCCAATTTGTTCTCCACTGGTTCGCCCGGGTAGACCAGCAGAGGCAGCACCAGTAATATCAAAGCAATTATCTGACACCATCTTGAGGTGAGAGACACATGACACTATCTTGATACCAATGATTCAATTTTTTGGACATTCAACAATTTATATATTCATCACGTAATACATCTCTTATATATCCGGCACATCAATACAACAAGGTAGATATATTTACAATTAAAAAATAAGAAAAGTAAGGAAAACAGAAAAGGGGAAATTCCAACATGATCAGCGGTTTTTGTGCACAAGGATAAGATTTTTAGACTCTGAGAAGTCGGTAGTTACTTTACCGTGGCTCCTAGTTGAATCCAATCATTTTGAAAGACTCACGGACATACGCTGCAAATATTTATTAAACTTTACACAACTCTTTCTGTCGATGCTTATTGGGTAAATTAAAGTCCGGTCCTTATCATTTTCATTTTGTTGCAATTTCGTTCCCATTCAATTTTAATCACACGTACCATCCCCAACCTTTGATTAATTCGTGCAGATGGTCTCCACACACGGAATTCGTCAAAAAATTCTGTTAAAGTCCTATAAAAAGACGTCCTTGCCCTTAACTTTAAATAATACAAAAAATGAATACAAATAAACAAAAGAAAAAGACAAAATGTAAAAAGGAAAGGAAAAAAAATAAAAATACAAACCAGTCTCCTTCACCCATCCCACTCCCTACCCACCTCCCAAACCTAAGACCCACCCCCCCGCCCACGCCCACGCCCACGCCCACGCCCACGCCCACATACCCAACATAAACTTGCGCCCGCCACCACCACCACCACCACCACCACCACCACTTACAGTTTCAATTAAATGAATTCCAAGCACCGACCTGGCTGACCTACCCTTTACAACGTTTGCTTATTCTTGCCCGTCCTTTCTAGTCGTGTTTTTGGTGACTTGTTATTTGTGATTATGTAGTTCTGGGATGATTGATTTGAAAGAATTATCTTTGGTCAGTGGAAAAGCTGCTTGGATGGCCTACCTGGTAATGGATTTCAGAAATTTTTAATATCATTATGATACAAATTTATGGCCTGTGCCTCTAATGCATGAAGCATAAATACTTATTACTACTTTATAACATGAATCTTACAGGACATATACTGTCTCGATGCTGATGGTGCACTATTTGATGCTGCATTGCTTTCTGCTGTGGCTGCATTCTCACATTGTGAGTTTGTTATGGCTTTGATTTTTTATTTTTGCATTTGCCTATGGTGATATGACATTCAATTTTATTTTACTCTTGGTTTATCTTCCTTCCTCCCCTCTTTTAACTGGAATCTAGACGTGTAAATTCAAACAAAACTCGACTTCATTTTAATGTCCTGTTGAATTATGTGACTGAGCATGTAGCAAATGTCCAATAACTTATTCTCTACTTTATGATTGATCAGATTATCTTTGAATTTGTTATGATTATGACAGATGTATGATCCAGAAGGTTCCCCCCCTCCTCCAGCTTTTACTTTTGTTATTTGATTGGATGAGGTTATCCATTGATTTAGATAGTAGTGAAGTTCTTAGTGACAATATTCTAAAGTTCTCCATCCTCATTATTCGAATAGCTAATTTCCGAGCTCTAATATTTGCTCTAAGTTAGGCTTAAAAGCAGTATTTGATTTGGGTAAGGTGTTTCTTATCCATTCATGCCCTCAAAAGATTCATTTTCTGCTTTGTCTCTGACTTTTATTCCAATCGAAGCATTTGTGAACTTATGGAGAATCTCAATCTTTTCCAGTGCAAATTCCGGTTGTTTCTCTCAATGATGATGGGAGAATAGTTCTTATTTCTGAGGAAAATTCTGGTGCAATGTGGGAAAAGGAGCCAGTAAATAAAGAGAAGAGAAAACTGAAGTTGGAGAGTGTACCATTCTCCTTGACATGCGTGCTTCACAAGAACTACATTCTGGCAGACCCTTCAGCTGAGGAAGAGTCTATTATGGAAACATTTTTAACAGTGGTGTTGGATTCGTCTTTTCAGCTCGTGTCTCTTAACAAGCCAGGTGGACCAGGTCTGGCTCATACATCAGCCATCCAGGTGAGAGTTTGCAATTTCGTTTTTCCCCCTCCTTTTCTGCCCTTAGTGTTGTGTGTGGGGGGATGTGGTTAATGGTTCTTGTGGTCAAACAAATGCATAGACATCTTGTTGTTCTATGTAAATCAAAATTATGAGGAACTATTAGAAGAAATAGACTTTACGAGCTCAAAACTGAATTTTCTGCAGTTGGATCGAATATGTTTTCTCCTGGCCTAGCAAAAAAAAAAAAGAGTTTGTGAAATATATGCCCATTTGTGGATTGGTTTTGGGGAAGGTTGATAACTTGATATTGAAATATTGGAAGGAGATTAACAACCTAGTTTTAGATGCGGTTTCATTTAAAATATCTACTGAAATACGTTGTTTAAAGTAGACGATCTTTGAACTGTCACTGTTTGAACCAATCTATCAAACGTGAAATATTTTCACTTTATGTAATAAAGGATTTCTATCAGAATCTTATTGTTCTGAATTCCTAGAACTGAAAAGACTTCTACTAGTGCTTGCTGCTGAAATAGTTTGTTAATATCACCAAAATGTAGATGATGCTAACTAACGTTTACTTACAAACACAATTTGCTATGACTGCAGGATTGTGTAGCATTAACAAGACAGAGAGTGAAAGAACTTCAGAAGATATTGAATGAAGCCGTTTCTGATATGGAAGTAGACTAGTAGAAAGTTGCGGTCAAAATTATAACCAGTTTGCACTGGTTTCTCCCATAGGTTTCTTATTCTGTATTTTCAAAATTTATCTTCTCGAAGAAAAGGAAATGTAAACTATTGAAAAACGTCCATAGGGAAGTGATTTTGTTGAAAATATTTGGATCCAACTCTAGTATATCTGAAGAGATTAGCAATTTTGCTTCTAGGCGTCCATAAAGATTTGATCGTTAGAGATTTATTTGATTTATATTTTTTTCAACTTTGATTTCATTTTCTTTTTGGCATAAAGTGTGTGTAATGCTCTTCGTATATTAGCATATAATATAATTTAAGGGAATGATCTCATGTCCATAGTGGATAAGAGATATTTTGCCAACAGTGTATGGACAACATTTGTGTCCACACACAGTTGTGTGCATCCATATCAGCCCACATCAGTAATAGGTAACATATCTCCTACTTACCATAGACGAGAGATCATTCCCCATATAATTTAATCTGCATTAGTATAACATGATCAGTTGAAGGGACCTTTTATAAGTTGTGCCTCTACTAGTGATGCAAAAATGCAGGGAAGTCTCTTTTACCTTCCATTCTAGATGGCTTTTTTAGATTATTTTGTCCTTTAAAGACCCCCAACCCTGCCCATGCCCCGGTAAAAAAAAGAAATCATGTGTATCAATTTTATATCGAGTAATTTATGATTCGACTCTACTTTTTACCTCCTCAATGTCGTCTGTACCTATGAATGAATTCTTTAATCCTGGTTCTGGGTTGTGCTAAATAAGGCTGTGTCTACTTGACATAATGGAGTGTGTTCCTTCTTAAAGTATTACTAAAACCTGTGTGTAAGTGACAACTTATTCTTACAGAAGAACGCAATCTGTTCATAGTGGATGGAAACATGTTATTCATTTATATTTTTGCCTCTGGCCCTCTGTGCAGGACATTACTTATTATAGCTAAATGAATCCTGAATTCCAAATTATACTTAATGTGTATTTATTGTTTCCTGGCCCGATTTTTTCCCATTGGACCGCTAAATTTATTAAGGAAATAGAGTAAGGGATGTACCTTAATAATTACAAACCAACTGATTGTATAACTATTCTATTTTTGTTTCTCATATGTTGCTTGCACATTCTTAAAGAGTCAGCACATTGTCTTTCTTGCATGAAACTGTCTACTAACCTATAATATACTTTTTTTATTATCTGCTTATTTGTTATATCTTAGAATGCAAGTGAACAATTTTTAAGTTGCTTAAAACACCTGACATTAGAAAGTTATAATGTTAAAACACCTGTTATGTTGTAACTTTTGTGGAATAAATTTGGAGTTGTGTGTGAGATCAAGAAGGAGGTTAAATTAGCACGATATGTTAAAAATAAAATTTTTACGTTGTTTAAATTAAAAAACAATTAATTAAGGTAAACATTGTTTTACTTTTGTTGTGGTGATAGCAGGATCCTCTGGCAAAAAACTAGGATACCTGGACCCATTGGAATACACAGAAAAAATATCAATTCCTTTTCACTGAGAGTCACAAACTCAAAAACCAGAATCGGTTTACAAGCAAAAAGAGTTTCTGTTTTGTTATAGTGACATCATAAAAATCTGTCTCTCTCTATATCTATCTATATCATCATCCGGACTTCTCTCTCTCTTCTCACTTGCCCATACCCAATTCTTTGTAATCCAAACCAGCCAATCAGAATGCAAGAAACGACCACAATAGATAGAGAAATTACAAGTTCATTTTCTCTCTCTAAAATCCTACTCAAACAATACTCAACCTCAAAATGCTGTCCACCCTTGTTGCCCCGTGTCCCTTCGTCTCACCACTAACTGAAAAAACCATTCATTTCACCCTCCAATGGAAAAAATATAAACTCCAAAACTGGGTACCATTGCAAGAGGAGAAGCACTTAAATTCACTCTCTATTTTCGCTTATTCTCTCACTCCATTTTTGCTTATTCTCTCTTTTCTCCATATCTCTGTGTATATATAAGTTTTACAAGTACATAATCTCTGATTTTTTTTGTTCTGTGTGTAATCAAGAAAATAAGTCTTTGTTTCTTGATACCACAGGAGTTGAGAAATGGCTTATTTAGTTTCTTCACCATTCACACTGCCCAATTCAAAAACATCACACCTTTCATCAATTTCACAAAAAAACTACTTTCTTCATTCGTTTCTTCCCAAGAAAATCAACCAGAACAATTTAAGAACACCCGATAAATTCAAAGTTGCTGCAATTGGGAATGGATTATTCACCCAAACAACACCTGAAGTTCGACGAATTGTACCCGACAACGCCCAAGGCCTCCCCACTGTAAAAGTTATCTATGTAGTGTTAGAAGCTCAGTACCAATCATCCCTTACAGCTGCAGTTCAGACACTGAACAAGAATGGGCAATATGCTTCATTTGAGGTTGTTGGGTACTTAGTTGAGGAGCTTAGAGATGAAAATACTTACAAAACTTTCTGTAAGGATCTCGAGGATGCGAATATCTTCATCGGTTCGTTGATTTTCGTCGAGGAATTGGCCTTGAAGGTTAAGGCTGCAGTGGACAAAGAAAGGGACAGGCTTGATGCAGTTTTGGTGTTCCCTTCAATGCCTGAAGTAATGAGACTCAACAAATTAGGATCATTTAGTATGGCACAACTCGGGCAGTCGAAAAGTCCATTCTTCCAGCTATTCAAGAACAAGAAATCATCTGCAGGGTTTGCTGATAGTATGTTGAAGCTTGTAAGGACACTGCCTAAGGTTTTGAAGTACTTACCAAGTGATAAGGCTCAGGATGCAAGGATGTATATCCTTAGTCTGCAGTTTTGGCTTGGGGGTTCACCTGATAATTTGGTGAATTTCTTGAAAATGATTTCTGGTTCTTATGTTCCTACTCTAAAAGGGATGAAAATCGAGTACTCGGATCCGGTTTTGTACTTGGATAGTGGAATTTGGCACCCTTTGGCTCCCTGCATGTATGATGATGTGAAGGAGTATTTAAATTGGTATGGTACTAGGAGGGATGCAAACGAGAAACTTAAGAGTAAGAATGCTCCTATAATTGGATTGGTTCTGCAGAGGAGTCATATTGTTACTGGTGATGAAAGTCACTATGTGGCTGTGATCATGGAACTTGAAGCAAGAGGAGCCAAGGTGATACCGATTTTTGCAGGTGGGCTCGACTTCTCAGGGCCAGTCGAACGGTTTTTCATCGATCCAGTTACGAAGAAGTCAATGGTGAATTCGGTGGTGTCGCTGACTGGTTTTGCTCTTGTTGGAGGTCCAGCAAGGCAGGATCATCCAAGGGCTGTTGAGGCCCTGATGAAGCTTGATGTGCCCTATATTGTGGCAGTGCCTTTGGTTTTTCAGACAACAGAGGAGTGGCTGAACAGCACATTGGGGCTTCATCCTATTCAGGTGGCTTTGCAAGTTGCTTTGCCGGAGCTCGACGGAGGAATGGAGCCGATTATTTTCGCTGGCCGGGATCCCAGAACAGGCAAGTAAATTTTTCATCTTCCTATTTCTGTACACGTATATCTTGAATTCTGCTAGCTGTCCATTTATCAACTCTGCTATCAGTTGTTACTATCAATAGGCCTTGAAATTGTTCATTTGAAAAAATGATAACCCCTCTTGTTGGACGGTTATGGTACTTCCCGAATCAAGATTCTTGATTACTAGAGGAACAGTATCACTTTTTTTTTTTTTTGGTTAATTAAACACCATAATGGATGATCGACTCGTTCTATGCTAGAAACAGTCATAGGAAACCCTTTGATAACGCGGATTCCTATTACTCTATGATATTCCACAATCAAGACAATTGGTGAAACCGATAAAGCCATTTCGTAGAAGTTCATTGCTGTCTTCCTTTCATAAAGCAATTCCACTTTGATTCTTGAATAATCTATGTAATATTGCGGTTCACACGATGTAATTCATTCTCGCCGTCCCAATGCATGTTTCTTACTTTCTGTTACAAAATAGATTTTTTGTTTGGTTTTGGCTCTTTTGACTAAATTATATCATGTTCATGGGCTCTATTACAGGAAAATCACATGCTCTTCACAAAAGGGTGGAGCAGCTCTGCATCAGGGCAATCAAATGGGCAGAACTGAAGAAGAAATCAAAGGCATGTAGCTACTTCTTTTATGCAATATAAGATTTATGTACGTATTTTGATGCAAGTCTAACTGGAAAGAAGAAAAGTATTTAGAGAAAGAAGAAGATGAGATAAATTGATTGTCAAATAAACCAATGATCTGAAGGGGGGTAAAAATCTCAACTCAAACATATTTTCTACAATTTAAATGTTCTTGAAATACACACCAATGTTTTAAGGTATGACCCAGAAGAGGTAAAGGGTAAAGCATCAAAGATTTGAACCGAGGTGGAACCAGATACTACAAAATATTTACAAACATAAGTTAAACTTTCACCAATATAAAACAAAAACTATGCATAAAGGTTATATGGTGGCATGATGTATGTTGAGGCTCAAATATATGGTTTTTAGGCTTAAGTGGACTGGTCTCTGATTTTATTGGTCAAACCGGCTGGGATGGACTGTTTTTATAACACTGATACACACGTGTAATTCAAGGAAAAATGAATTCTAAAACTATAATTTCGATGACTAAATTAAACACAACCATCATTATCATGTTTTGTTGCTCTAAATAAAAAACTGGATTTCAAGCTTCTAATACTTTGATTTCACAACATTTGAACTGTTAGTTTGAAGTAGACATTGACAATTATGGCTAACAATGATATCATAATTTATATGCAGACAGAGAAGAAGGTTGCAATCACTGTATTCAGTTTTCCACCAGATAAAGGCAATGTAGGAACTGCTGCATACTTGAATGTTTTTGCTTCAATTTTTTCCGTCCTCAAAGATCTGAAGAATGATGGGTACAATGTAGAGGGCCTTCCAGAGACATCTGAAGCATTAATCGAAGATATACTTCATGATAAAGAGGCTCAATTCAATAGCCCGAATCTTAACGTAGTGTACAAAATGAGTGTGAGAGAGTACCAGAGGCTGACTCCCTATGCAACTGCTCTGGAAGAAAACTGGGGGAAGCCCCCTGGTAATTTGAACTCTGATGGAGAAAACCTTATGGTTTATGGAAAACAGTATGGAAATGTCTTCATTGGGGTTCAGCCCACATTTGGTTATGAGGGTGATCCAATGCGGCTTCTATTCTCCAAATCAGCGAGCCCACACCATGGGTTCGCAGCTTATTATTCCTTTGTGGAGAAAATTTTCGGAGCTGATGCTGTCCTTCACTTTGGAACTCATGGTTCTCTTGAATTCATGCCCGGGAAGCAGGTGGGAATGAGTGATGCTTGTTACCCAGATAGTCTTATTGGAAACATCCCGAATGTCTACTATTATGCGGCTAACAATCCTTCTGAGGCCACCATTGCCAAACGTCGGAGTTATGCAAATACTATTAGTTACTTGACTCCTCCAGCAGAAAATGCTGGACTCTACAAGGGACTCAAGCAGTTGAGCGAGTTGATCTCGTCCTACCAATCGCTAAAAGACTCGGGCCGTGGCCCTCAGATTGTAAACTCCATAATCAGTACTGCTAGGCAGTGCAATCTGGACAAGGATGTTGATCTACCTGAAGAAGGTGAGGAAATCTCAGCCAAAGAACGAGATCTTGTCGTTGGAAAGGTATATTCCAAGATTATGGAGATTGAATCCCGCCTCTTGCCATGTGGGCTTCATGTCATTGGCGAGCCTCCGTCCGCAATGGAGGCAGTTGCAACACTTGTTAATATTGCTGCACTAAATCGTCCAGAAGAAGGGATTTCATCTCTTCCAGCAATATTGGCTGAGACACTTGGAAGAGATATCGAAGATGTCTATAGGGGAAGTGACAAGGGCATCTTACGTGATGTGGAGCTCCTTCGACAGATTACTGAGGCATCTCGTGGAGCTGTTACTGCATTTGTGGAGCGAAGCACAAACAAGAAGGGACAGGTCGTTGATGTTTCCGACAAGCTGACTTCGATCTTTGGTTTTGGAATAAATGAACCATGGATTCAGTACTTGTCGAACACCAAATTTTACAGATCTGACAGAGAAAAACTCAGAGTCCTTTTCCAGTTCTTAGGGGAATGCTTGAAGCTAATTGTGGCTGATAATGAGTTGGGAAGTCTGAAACAAGCTTTGGAAGGGAAATACGTCGAGCCAGGTCCAGGAGGAGATCCAATAAGGAATCCGAAAGTTTTGCCCACTGGAAAGAATATCCATGCATTGGACCCACAAGCCATTCCGACAACTGCAGCCTTGCAGAGTGCAAAAGTTGTTGTTGACAGATTGCTCGAAAGGCAGAAGGCTGACAACGGAGGGAAGTATCCCGAGACTGTTGCACTTGTTCTATGGGGAACAGATAACATTAAAACATATGGAGAATCATTGGCTCAGGTCATGTGGATGATTGGCGTTAGGCCAGTTGCAGACACGTTTGGACGTGTAAACAGGGTCGAACCAGTCAGTCTTGAAGAGCTAGGAAGGCCAAGGATTGATGTTGTTGTCAATTGCTCTGGTGTGTTCAGAGACCTCTTCATCAACCAGGTATTGACAATTTTCTCTATCTCATTTTAAAACTTGGCTGTGTAGAACCTAATTATAGTGTTGACTTAATCCATTGACCATGATTTTTTCTTATTATAGGAGTGTACAGGACATTCATATTTTGTATTTCGTCAATTAATTTTTTATGACATATAAAGGAACTGGAGGGCCCGGTTTTTGAGAAATGCTCAAACTGAGAGGCGTGGAATATCCATCGTAAACTTCTTTTTCTCAATTTTAGAGAAAACATATAGGAATGAGTGGACGAAGTTCACAAGTTGAGGGTGAACCACTATAAATCTGTGTTTCCCTTGCATTTTACAGTCTTACTGATTTCTGCTTGCTTATTATTGCTCTTGGGATTGGCATTAGGGCTAATCCAGAACAAAAATTGATGCATTTTTGTTGTATGAACTTCCACACACAAATTCTCTCTTTAAACATCTTTACTCCTCTTTTTTTTTTTGTTCCTCGGCTGATATGTATGTCTACTTGCACCTTGTGGCCAGATGAATCTCCTCGACCGGGCAGTGAAGTTGGTTGCAGAGCTAGATGAACCCGAGGACCAAAATTATGTTAGGAAACACGCACTAGAGCAAGCGAAAGCTCTCAATGTTGATGTGCGTGAAGCTGCATCTCGGGTCTTTTCAAATGCGTCGGGCTCATACTCATCCAACATAAACCTCGCTGTTGAGAACTCATCATGGAATGACGAGAAGCAACTTCAAGAAATGTACTTGAGTCGAAAGTCATTTGCGTTTGACTCTGATGCTCCTGGTGTTGGCATGATGGAAAAGAAGAAAATTTTTGAGATGGCTCTTAGTACAGCTGATGCCACCTTCCAGAACCTTGACTCTTCGGAAATTTCTCTAACAGATGTCAGTCACTACTTCGATTCAGACCCAACAAACCTCGTACAAAGCCTCAGGAAGGATGGGAAGAAACCGAGTGCATACATTGCTGATACAACCACAGCTAATGCGCAGGTAAGTGTTCTGACCTGTTACATTTGCTATCTAGAATCCATTGAGCAACAGAATACTTCTAGCCCTTGTTTGGTTATGTAGATTATAGTGTACTCGACAGTAGTATAGAAGAAAATTAACCTAAAATTGTGTTTATTGTACTATCCACTACGCTCTGGTGTTGAATACCAAACATACACCTAGTTCTATCTCTTTTAACTAAACAACATTTTTTTTAATGATTTAGGTTCGTACACTTTCTGAGACAGTAAGGCTCGATGCAAGGACCAAATTATTGAACCCAAAATGGTATGAAGGCATGCTGTCGAGTGGCTACGAGGGTGTTCGAGAGATTGAGAAACGACTAACCAACACAGTTGGGTGGAGTGCAACTTCAGGACAAGTTGACAACTGGGTTTATGAAGAGGCAAACACGACTTTTATTCAAGACGAGGCAATGCTGAACAGACTAATGAACACTAACCCGAATTCTTTCAGGAAGTTGATACAGACATTTTTAGAGGCCAATGGACGTGGATATTGGGAAACTTCTGCTGATAACATTGAAAGATTGAGGCAGTTATACTCAGAAGTTGAAGACAAGATTGAAGGAATTGATCGTTAAATTTGGAATTAAAACATCTCAAAAAATTGGCAACCCGACATTTTTGTAACAAATTCCCATTGTAATCTAATATTTCTTCTGGGGTGGTTGCCTTCATTGTATTCAAAATTTTCAGCCATTGCTATTTGCTTCTTCACCTCGACTTTTAGGCAATGTTCTAAAAAGCATAAAGTTTGGCTCGGCGTGGAGGCCGAGCTTCAAACTTTTTGAGCTTAGGCGGGGTCTAGGCGGGAGCGAAACAAGGGCAAGGAGAGGGCAAAGCGTGAGGCGTGGTTAGGCATGGAGTCCGTGTTGGGGAAAATTCAACCAATAAACAATAAATATTGAACACGATATATTAAGAATAAAGCAGCGGAATAAAGATTTCTTTTTTCTTGTGTAAACCTAATCGGAATTAATGAAATAGAGTAATAATCAAACTAAATAATATGCAAAATAAATGACACAATATTTAACTTGGTTTGGCAACGTGCCTACATCCACAATCCAACTCCAATTAATCTTCTATTATTATCAACAGTAATGGGTACAATGTTCTTCCCTATATACCATTAGACGCACACCAAATCATCAAGAACTAAACTATTCTTGGCATACAAATAATCTTGGTCTATCAAAGACGGAATTCCTCAATATATCCAAGCACAACTCTCTCAAGAACAAGTTCTTGAAAACACTACTAAAAAACAACAAATAAAGTATCTCACCGAATTCGTCATTGTTCGGATAATAATTCCTCCTACAATAACTATTGGATCTTGATCTTAAACGTTGGATTTGATTTCAATGAGTTGTGAACTTGCTGTCCAAATTTCACGACGATCGGACCACGAAACGCTGACATGTCAATGTTTCATTACTACTGCACAGACTGTCTAGATTCTGCAAATTTGCTATAGTGTTGCTCTCAAATTTTCTCTCTATTTTGGGTGAGTTGAGTTCTCTCCTTCATGCACTTACACATGAATTTTGTTGACCTCGGAATTTGTACTATCTACGTGTCAATAGATCTCCAGTTAATCATCTGCTAGCCTGTATATTACTTGCACACTGGAACAATCGTTAGGAAACAAGATCACCAGGAAAAAAAAGGTTGGCGATCATTGGTACTCCGATGATCAAGTCAACTGCCGATATAAGAATAATACGGGGTAAGTGTTTGGGTGTGGAAGAGACAAACAATCAGAAAATTGAGCAGAGTTTAAGGATGATAATAATGTGTACCTTAGAACGGCGTCATTGTATTTATAGGTTCAGAGTCCGATTAATTTGGGTAAGCAATTAAATTAGACATTGAATTTGATCGTCATTCTTTATGAGACAAGGGGTAATTGGATATCAATGTTTCTTTTAGATTTTTCATCCTTATCTCACTTGATTCCCAATATCTCGTTACCAATTACTAAAAGATTGGGATTTGGTTTACTTGTAGGATTTCGTGTGACAATCAAACACAATTTTCCTTGAGATATCCCATTAACTGTCCCAAAATATCAAATTATCTGCGGATTATATGGAATTCGAAGACCGACGAAGCGCCCCGGGTTGGTAATGAACGTCGAGGCCCTTCATAGGCTTCGATGTGCTTGGTTCAAGAATGCTAAGATGTTGCTGGGCTTTCGAGACCTTTTTTTAATTTACAAGGCCTTCGCTGGGCCTCATAGGCAAATTATTATTCCATCCGTCTCATTTATATATGTTGATTTTCTTTATTTGTCTGTCTCAAATTATAGTCCACTTATTTTATTGAGGGTGTATTTGATTTTTTTTTATTTTATTTTCTAATATATACCTATTGAATGTATTTTTTTATCAACACAAATAAACTTATACTTTTCAAATGTAGTGGAAATTAACATAAATTTATTAATGCATTTAATTTAAATAGTATAGGAGATTTAACAAAGTCAAATTAATCATAATGTGGCAATAAATTTTCTAATTTTCTCACCCACTAGAAGCTTTTTTCATGTCTAGAAAATGTATTTGGTCATACATTAAGATGGTGTGTCAGTTTATAAATGGTATACTTTTTAAATCATTTTTTATTTCATTACTATTTCCAATAATAATTTAATAACCATTAGTTATTGATAGTACTTAAAAATAAGGGTAAACTAGACAAATTCTTTGCAAATTTGTTTTCTCAATAACATTAATTAAAATTTCTTAATCCTAGTGAAAAATGAAATCAGTCTATATATATAGAACGAAGTGAGTAATTTATAGTATGATTGGGACCACAGATTTACACAGACGTTTAAAAAAAAAGTACTATCTTATCAATTTATCAAAATTATTAATTTATCTCCTTTGACTGAGTCGGGACCAAAAAATTTGATTATTTAGTAGACGTTATTAATTTTTCGAGTATTGCTTTATAGATGTTATACTGTAATATTCAGGCATATATGGCTCACCTCTTGAGACTAACTCTATATTCTGCCGTTTAAATAAACGGGCATTCCTTTAGTGATAATCTACCTTGTCACCTAGTCTATCAAAGATACGGACGGACCTTGCGAGTCGACACTTTTGCTCTTTGAGCGAGTCAGTGGACTAGTGACGCCTAGAATTGCATGGCTCACTTAGCAGATGAGAATGGCTAGCTGCTGAGGCATGAGCTCCAGCTCCGATCTCCTCTACATTCCTGGGCTTGCCTCTTGCGTATGTGTTCTTCGCCCCATTTTCTTCCATCAACTTCTGGACTTGCTCGGCCAAAATTCACACGGTTTTCGTGATAGATATTTTCTTTTGCCGCCGGTCGCATTTTTTCTGGGTTGTTTTCCCTCCTTCACTGGTAGCCAAATCTGCAACCTCTTCTTAATGTCTCTGTCAGTTGATATTGTTATCTTCCAGATGTTCACTCTGCCCTTTCAACTCATTCTCACCCACTTTTCCTTCTATGTTGTCACTCATTTTTCAACTTAGTTCAATAACACAAAATTTTATTTTTTTCAAAAGTAAGTCACTAGAAAACTTTTAACTTAGTATTGTGGAAATTGTGCGTATTCCCACATACGGCACCAACTTGTTGACCTCAAAAACTTGAAGCTAACAAATCATTGTCCACCTCCTTAATCAAACAAGCGACCCAGCCTTGCTCAATTGTTGGTATTCCCTAAATCAGGGGGACCTAGTGGTGTTTTCGGTCAAGTAAGAGTTGAGAATTCAGAGAGCAAAAACTTGGCCAAGTTTTTCTAATAATCTCCATTCCTTTGATTGTTTAAAGGCTATTTATAGATATTTCAAGCCTATGACTTTTCAGTTTTTTGTACTTTCATAGCCATGTGTCGTTCCCTCATTGAGAGACTCGGAGTTCTTGATGATAACACGTGGTAGCCAATAATTGTTCCAACAATCTCTTTCATCTGATTATTATGACTGTTAACCCCACGTGCTCTTTTGTAACTAATTTTGCTATGTGGAGATTTCACACGTGCTCTAGGAGATGTTTTGTTGCTTACGATCCTTAGGTTAAGTAGTAACCATTTTTCCACCATCGTGCTTTGGCACTTCTCCAGTCTGTGCTTCGTCTGATGTGCTTCGAAACTATAAGGGTAGCGAATATGACGAAATATGTCCTTCTTTTTATTGGTTGGTTGCCCTACCTAATGCCTTTGCATAATCGAAAAAGTATCGGCAAATGCTAAAATTAGAATTGTTTTAACTCCACCTCTTTGTCATGTCTTGGTTGGTTGCGTAATTTCTACCATTTCTATCTTCTTGGCATCTCCGTGGCCCCTTTTGGCCACACATACTTTATGATGTAATAAGTATATCTAGCTTAATTTTCTATGTGCCACTTTTTCCTACGTGTCTAATGAGGCATAACACCAATATCAAATAAAAGATAGTCTCCGACAACGGTGCAAAAAATTTGTTGTATCTAAATCGCAAGTGTACGATGTCAATTAAACAAGTAGTAAAGTAGACCTAAAGAATCCGAATTATCGTCTCACGAAAACTATTTTATTTGAATTGATTTAACTAAAACTGCCTCTTATTTGACAAAACAAGATTTTTAGCAAAGTTTGGATATCTACTACCTATAATTATGAAAAGAAAATAATTAAACGAACAAATATGATGGTTAAAGTGTCGGGTTCACGATTTCACCATAGATATTACATTCAATCTCGCCTCTCAAGTCAATTTCTAAAGTTGTATTTGGTCGAATTTACTAATTAAATCAATTATTTGTAGTTAAGTTAACTCACTATATCTCTATGTGAATATCAATAAGCCTTAACTAAATGTATTTAATCACCTAAGAATTTAATTATGGATTGCAACAATAGCAAAAGTGTATTTCTATATTTTATCCAATTGTCAGATTTTACTACGTGTTCTAAAGTTATTACTCACATCTCGGCTTGTTAAAATCCACAAAACAATGAATTAGTGATCAAGTAATTCAAACATTAAGCAAAGAAGTATTCATTGAGTAAAACTTGAGAATTGAAATTAAAGATTTAAATCTAGGTTATATTGTTCATTACAATTATTAGTTTCGCTACTCATAATAAGAGAGAAAAACAAAAGAAGGAAATGAAATACATCATAGGGTTTACTAGGAAGACGAGAAAAAATTGAATATCTTACATCAAGAATTTGCCTTCTTCAAGCCAAAGTCTTCAAACTTTCATCGTAATTCTCTATTTTTCTCTATGTTGGGACCCCTAATTTGATCAAGATTAAGTCTTTATATAGTGTTTAATTCATTTTGAAATTCGTGTACATGGAAAGGATAAAAAATAAAAATACATTCACATATAAGCTTAAAAAATAAAAAATATCTTTGATTGACCGCGAGTTGCAACCCGCGTACAAAACTACAGCAAACAGGGCTAATTGGTATTTCGCTGTTGGCCGTTGGTAGTACATCGTCCATAATGCAATTTGCATCTTGGTCCCCAGGTTTTTAACATTTTGTGATTTGGTCTGTACTTCAAGTTTTTCATACAGATTTGGTCCTTTTCCTTCCCAAACTTCAACATTGAGCCCGCAACTTCCAAAGACTTTTACATTGGTTCCTGAATCTCTATAATCATGCAAAGTTGGTCTCCCCTAAGTTTAGAAGTATGCACATCAATTCTCAAACTTTTCGTAAGTTAAGTTTCACTCCTAAAACTCGTAACTTTCCTCCAATGGCTTTTTCTTAATGCTTTCTATCACTCATGTGACATCAAGTTAGTTGTCAATTGGGTCTGACCAATTCCAATTAAGTTTGAACTTTTCCATTTTGCTCCAATTCCTCCAATTTTGAGTTTTAACCCGACAATAATTACACTAAATTAAATAAAAATTCATTTAATTTACAAATATATATTAAGTTTATAAGTTAAGATAAACGTGTAAAACACACTTATCAATAGCCTCTAGAATAAATTCAAGCTGATATGATAGGCAAATTTAAGAAATAAAATATATTAAGCATTAAATAATTTTATGAAAACATACAAAAAAAAAAAAAAAAAAAAAAATCACACGTTGTGGTCTTTTCTAGTTGTTTATCCTTATTTACAAAAATCTTCCAGACTTTATATTTTCTTCTAGCAAAAGTAGAAGGATTCATTTATCTTTAAACGAAATTTTCAAATCATATTAATATTATTGTACAATGGGTTCAAAAATAAAAAATAAATTGTACAAAAACCCATAATGTAATTTGTCAGTATCCCAGGTGAATTAGGATAACCCTGAGTCCCTATTTGACTAGAAATCGATTACCTATATGTCTCTTTGGAATAGGGATACTCATCAATAATTCAAGAAAGATTACTACATTATTCCCCCCAATGCGTATATATATATGAACGTTTCTTACCCTTACATAACGGAGAATAAAAATTACCACCACCACCACCACCACCGGAACAACAACCACAGCTATCCTAATGGAAGGTGACAACATCAATTCTAACTTCGGACATCCCATAAACCAGAACCAGCAGCAGGAGGAGTTGGACTACTTCCACCAGCTTATTCAAGACATTATGGTACATGATACTACTAACCACCAATTCCAGGAGGAGCAACACCAGGTTGCCCAGAACGTGATGGTATATAATACTATCAACCCCCGCCACGAGGAGCTGCAGCAGGATCTCCACCGCCTTCTTGATGCAAACATGGTGGTAAACACTACTAACCGCCAGCACGACCAGAACCTCCACCAGGTGGTCGTCCAGAACGCGGCGGTACACAATACTAACAACCACCATGTCATCCAAAGCATGGCAGTACACAATACTAACAACCACCAGGTGGTCGTCCAGAACACGGCGGTTCCTAATACTAACAACCAGCAGGAGTACCAGAACCTCTACCAGGTCCCGAACATGATGCTTCAAAATCCTACCAATTCTCAACAGCAATTCCCTCAGAACCAGCAATATATTTCCAGGTTGCCAAGATTAATGCCTAATGCTGGAATTAATCAACCAAATATCCAAAACATAATGGAGAATCTTTCTCCGGGCTATAGGTTTGTACCCTACGAACACGACTTGGTAAATTATTACCTGAAGAACAAGGTTGAGAACAAACCCTTACCCTGTTATGGGCTTATTCATGATGTCGATCTCTATAAATTAAGCCCTCAGCAACTCACTGGTATGTTTTCTTTATCAAATTATATGTTTTTTCCTGTTCCATGTTTTTGTGTGATTGTAGAGTGGATAGAAAAGCCAACAAGATCTTAATCCCGTCTAGTATTATCTAGTTGAACCTACAAAACATGCCCTTAATGGATGCACTATGGCGCCACCAAGATGTATCTTGTAACTAATATCACAATTCCAACACGTGCAGAGAGATATAATGGTTTTGAAGGAGAGTGGTATTTCTTCACGCCAAGGGATCGGAAGTATGCGAACGGGACACGGCCACGGCGGGATGCTGTCAACGGGTACTGGAAGCTCACCGGAAAAGATAAGACCATCCTTTTTAATGATCTTCCCATTGGATACAAAAAGGTATTGGATTTTTATGAAGGGGAGGGACATCCAAAAGGAATAAAAACAAATTTCAAAATGCATGAATATAGAATTCAGCAAAAAAGTGAGGCTCCAAGCGATAGTACTACAAGCCAAAATCCCATGCAGGTACGTAAAAGTCTAGTGTACTGGAACTCTTTGTTTTCTCTTTTTATTGCAAGGATGTATTGAGTATTCCATATGTGTATGATACCACTCTAATATTCCTACTATATTAAACGAGCTTGTTGGTCAATTTTGTGCATGTCAGAAAACTTGTATTGTTCTTCTTCAAGAAAACATGTCTCACATTGAAGATGAATAACTATAAATTTGTGAGTTCTATCGTAAATTGAAATGTGTAATTATTTCATGCAGTTGGACAAGTGGGTTCTATGTAAAATATACAGAAAGAGAAGAGGTAACAGGAGAGATAACAATCAAGAAGATCAGGATCAACCATTGATCAATCAAGAAGATCAAGATCAACCATTGATCGATCAAGAAGATCCGGATCAACCATTGATCAATCATGAAGATCAGGATCAACCATTGATCAATCAAGAAGATCCGGATCAACCATTGAACGACGCTGACAACAATACTATGCCAATACTAGAAGAATCAAATAATGATCAAAATCTCATGCAGCTGAGAATGATTAGCTCGTCTGAAACGGATGCAAATGCAAATACCAATAACAAAACTATGCCAAAATTGGAAGAATCTGCTGTGAATTATGAAAATACAAATAAAGATAATCAGATGCCTTCTTTGAAAGAATCGACCTCAAAGAATTCTTCTGACACAAATTTTGATGACTATATTGATAATTTTCTTATGGCGTATGACTACACAATTGATTTTGGACCGTTTGATTATGTTGCCCTTGATTTTTTGGATAATACTAAAGTGGATGATTAGAGCAGGATGAATACAAGGTGTGCTGAAGACCCTAATTTGTTCTTCTTGTTCAATTTTTTTTTTTGTTGTTTTTTTCTTTGGTTTTTAAAAACCGTAGAGTTTATAATTCATTTGATATTTTATTTTTATTTCGTCCCAATCTTTTGAATTAGTTAAATTTTCTTTCACCTTGTTGTAGGTCTCCCTCCTAAATTTCTACTTTATTTTTATTTTAGCATGAATATATACATTCTTCGCCTTTTGGTGGACTAATCTTGTTTATTAGTATTGATGTTGATTACTAGTCTATGTAGCAGTTACACTACTGTCATATTATCATATTATCTAATAAAGTCGAAATGCATTTTTAGAACATCTCCGAATGCTTTAATGGATTGCTAAAAAATAGTTGCCACATAAATAAAATAAATAATGTTTAAAAAAATTTATCTTCAATACAATGTGACAGGTACTCTATCAAATTAAAGTAGCAAAGAAAAAGTAGGTATTGTCAAGAACTTCATATAGATTAGGACGAAATAATCTATATGAGTTTTTTCATTTCATTGGAGGGACAGGATAGCAGATCTCAACTCCAAAAAAAGTAGGCAAAAACTGAATTTTTTGAGAAAAAAAATGAAAACCAAACATGCTCTTAGAAACTTTGTTAGACAAAATGACACATCAAGATTTATATTTTCTTTCTATTTTAAATGTGTTAAAATGGGTAGGCAGGCATTCAAAAAAAGAAATGGACAGACCCGTCCAAACCAGACTGTTTTCACCTAGAACTTCAAGCCTATAATGGGCCCTCGGACCGGATTGAAATTTGTTAAATGATTGGTCACCTCCGACCGGATAGAAATGTTTTCAAAAAAAAAAAAAAAAAAAAAAAACATGTTAAATGATTGGTCACTACGAGCTTGGATTGTCTAGTCTATTTTGACACCACTAATTTATCACTTTTATACTTGAGAATGGACAAGTTAGAAGGTGGATTTCAAGGAGCATTTGTAAATAACAAAGTTCAATTTTGATGAATATTATCTGTGCAATACTCAACAAAATTCTTGTTGATTAATAGTTTTCTCTCCTTTTTCCCATGGTTTCTTGGTGTTACTAATACACATCGTCAAACAGCATGGATGGCAAAACATTTTTGTTTCAACCCATTCCATCTTGCCCGCTGTTAGTAATCAGGACATGGTCCCCGCCATGTATCTTTTTATTTTATTTTATTTAGGTGAAATTGATTTCAGGCTCAAAAAGTGAATTCTTCCCACAATTTTTTCACTGCCTACTTTCCATAGGTTATATAACCTAATGAGCAGTAATTAAAGTATTTTTAGTAAGTTGCAATCTTCATTCAATTTTTCTCCCCGTGGTTTCTCAAGAGGGATCTGCTACAAAAGCTGCTTAAGATTGAAAGCCAGCCGGTTCTTGGGGTGGGGGGTGCGGGTGGGGGTGGGTTTTTGTTAACTAGCAAACATTTATATGAGGTGCCATATTAGAAGGTTTGAGACGTGATTACATATTTTTTATTATTTTAAGTGAAAATCTGTAAAAATAAAAAATTTAAGATTTATTTATTCTTAAATGCAATTTTTGCATTTTGTTTTCTATTCTTTGCTATTTTAATTTATTTAAGATTGGGACAAAATTATTAAAATGACTATTTGTAGATTATTTGTGCAAATTAATAAAATGATGAGGACAATATCTGCGAATAAAATTGAATAAAATGATATTGTTACAAAGATGTAAGAATGGAGACTGTGAGTGTAATTCACCAATTTTATTTTTATATTTTAAAATATAAATCGTATTAAATAAATAAAAATTAATATTAAAAATTAATTAATTAATTAATTAAGCGAGCGATAAATGAAAATTTTTCAATTTACATTTCGTGCAACCTCCTAAAAATCCCCGATGAAATGATAATAACGACCACTCCAATCTCGCACCACTCTATTGCTATCATTATAAAACAGTCACCTATTTGAAAATCTACTGTAGTGAAATAGATTTGCAGTACTTGGTCCTATCAACTATTGTCAAACATTCTTTTTCTGGACATATTTCGAATGTGAAAATTCTTAAGGGATATCTTTCTTTGGAAAATGATCTCCTCCACTCATTGGGAAAAATTATTTTCTTGCGATGAAACTTGTCAAATCTTTTAATTGTCAAATACCCACTACATACAGTGAACAAAATAATTTCCCCCACTAGGTGAAGGAGATCATTACCCGTCTTTCATAAGTGTAGAAGCCATGTTCCTACACTTCAATTAGGCACCTATATTTTTTTATCTTTTAACATTGTGCATGAGGTATCCTTACCTAACGAGATATATCTATTTAACCGTTAAATGACCACACAACGCGTACATTTCTTGCTCAAATGATAATTGTCCAAAAAATAAGTACATTTAATGTATTTTGAATGGTCATGAGTCACCATTTAATTTTTGAACAATTTTACATTGATAAAACTTTTTACCTACATAATAGTTACCCAGATAACAAATTTATTATTATCCTATTTGATTCAGTTAAGTATAAGAATATAAAAAATCATATTCAATAAAATCATTTTTTTGTAAAAAAAAAAAAAAATTCTAGTCTTATTCTTAATAAAAAGAAAAAAATAAATAAAAAAGAATAAATTACTCTCACAATCCCATACTTTCAATTTTGTAACAATATCATTTTCATCCAATTTTATTCGCATATATCACCCACATCATTTCATTAATTCGCACAATTAGTTCTCAAATAGTCTATTTAAGAATTTTGTCCCTAGTTTAAATAAATTAAATAACAAAAAAAAAATTAATAAAAAAATTACAATTGAAGCCTCTAACTTTACTCAAAAACACACAATGCTCTCTTACATTCTATTATTTAAAGCAAATTT
The DNA here is from genome assembly GCA_023638005.1 of Forsythia suspensa. Classification (NCBI taxonomy): domain Eukaryota; kingdom Viridiplantae; phylum Streptophyta; class Magnoliopsida; order Lamiales; family Oleaceae; genus Forsythia; species Forsythia suspensa. Next base: position 17,385,257 of record CM042667.1, read on the forward strand.
TTTTTTGATAAAAAACATTTCATCATCTTCTTCCTTAACCCCACCCCAACCAGTTACCAAAACTTCTGGGGATTCACCCCGATTTCTCTTGAAACCATAGCAGTTTTAGGAGAATAACACTGAAGCTATGGAAATTTTCAACTGCCGTGAGTCTCATTGTGTAAGCATACTCTGAAACATAAAGGAGGAGACTTTTAATCCGTTTACCCAACATTGGCAAGGTTAGGGAGAAAAATCTTGAATTAAGCAAGAATTGGAGAAAAATCAATATACAATGCCAGTCACGGCACCATGAAATGCTTGTAGCCATGGGGCTGTTTTGCTCGAGATTCTCACAACTCGACATATGAGGCTTTTGGTAAAGTAGGTTCATACTGCGCCTGCAAAAGGGGAGACACTGGAGCATATTCTGTACCCAGTCATAAACACTGTCTCATTCTGTTAGAGAAAAGAAATGCTTGCTACTATAAAGGTTGAATTACTCTACAGCAACTGCGCACACCAGCCAAACGTCCCAAAATGAAAAATATTGAGGAGATGCTACAGGAAATCATGCAAAACTAGATCAAGTAGTACTAGGCATGAATGTACAATACAGTCACAACATTTAACTCATTATTTTTTTCTCCTAAATATTTATCCAATACCGTTCAACACACATTATCATCAATAAATTGCCAAAAAATTGTCAGTATTCAATCAGACATTTTATTTTTCTTAATCGATATATGACAAAATTTATGTCAGTATATAGTAAAAAAAATGGCTTTTGGTTTCCAAGAATTTAGCAGGAAAAGAATCATTAACTCCACATGCCTATGAACTGAGAACAGTGAGCAAAAGGAAGCATTTCGATCTTATACTCTCTTGTTTATGAACTCTCTGACAAACTTCCTATCTCATTCAAACAACTAAGTGTTCTTCTAAATTCTAATCCATCACACACACACACACACACACACACACAGAGAGAGAGAGAGCAAATTTGCAAAATATGAGAAATAATTCCACAAGTATGCCAAGCATACAACACTTATTATGAATTCATATTCAACGTCAGCAACAGTAAACAAAATAGAAATTCAACAAGAGATTCACTCTTCAGTTCCATCCATGCTTTCAATGACACAAACAAATAAGCTCTTGCTTCATCGGAAAACCAAAAAAGATACCAAGACTAGGAGGTAGTACTACTTCATTGATCAAGGCTGGACTTGACAATGAAGTTTTGGCGGCTGATAGGGTTCATGACCACAGGGGGACCAGCAGTCCGAGGCCATGCCTGAAACTTCTTGTCTGTCTCTACCCACCATTCTTTACTAGAGACAGTTTTCGGAGTAGTGCCTGAAATGAAATGCGAGTAAGTTTGTAACCAAAAAATCATAAAACCAAAGACTGGGTTTAAAGAAGCTAGCAAGTACTTGCCTCCGAAAATCTTCTGGTCAGCAATTAAATTGTCGCATACATATGTAATTGCAACTGTTCCCACGATTGAAGAGAGTACGTACTTCGCTGCCATTTGAACTCAAACAACTGCAAAAGATATTTAACATCAAGAACAAAAATTACAGCCTTGATTGTTAAGCTCAAGGCCAAGTTTGATCTAAAGCCTACCACCTCCAACTAAGTTAAATTGAGAAAATTTCACAAGGAACGGAAGCAGTCTAATAGAGAGAGATCGAAGACCAATTCAATTTTTTTTTTCTTTGTTTTATTGATGAGTAGAACTTCCAATTAGTACAAAAATATGAAGGCACGTATTGTTATCATTGACTTTTCTCCGCTACGGGCAAGAAAAAGTAGTTCTTTATCCGTATGTCACTACGTCTTCTCAATCATACCTCCTCAAACAAAGCCCCCTCCCTCTCAATCATATGCAGATTTTCTCAACCCCTCAATCTATTAAAGTCATCTCTCAATCAATTATCACCTGATTCTTCTTGACCCCTCAATCATTACCGTAAAATCATAACTCACCGTTTTAATCAATAGATAGAACGAACAAGAGGCTAAAGAGTATTTTCATTATTCTTGCAATGATTATTGAGAAAAATTATTGTGAAGGAGGAGGCTTCGCCTCTCCGATCGGTGGCTCTGTAGTATTAGGATTCTACTCTCCGTCGGCAAGATCTTCGATCAAGTACGGTCGGATTCCACTGTAAGATAAGCGGTATACTAGTTTAATATAGGAGGAAGTGGCTAAGACCTTTTTCACTCTACCACAGCCACGACACCACCAATAACAGCCAACAAGTAAGCCTTATGCCTATAAAGATCAGTTGCCATATTTAAAATCTTGAGTTGTGTTAAACAAAAAGCCATATTTGTGTATAACATCAGTTGAGCTAACAGTGATTCAAATACTTCCAAAACATCCATATAAATAAAAAAACATTCTCTTTCAGTGAAAAAAAGGAGTGCAGATCATGGCCTCAAAACTATGTGAAGAAATTGATAGATATTCAAAGAATAAAAAGAGTGATATGTATTGTTTCAAATAAACATGAAGTCATAAAAAAATACAAATACAAATTAGACCAAGATCTGGTTTCTCAATTGTAAATAACTTCATACAATCATCACATATAAGCAGGGGCGGAGCCACCTGGGATCTAGTGGGGGCAGTCCACTGGATTTTGGTCCTGGATATTTCACCGATTATACTTGAGGGGCGGCAGGTTCTAAAGGCAAGGGGAAACCCATAAACAACCATATAAAAAATTCATGAGATATTGTCAAGAAAATTGCTGTTGCGTAAGGAAGATTACCATCAAGAAACAACAATTTTGTTAAAAATAAATAAATTCTAGGGAAGATGAGAATGGCTATAAGGCTGGACGGAATCTTAAATCGAGATTGTGTATTGAAATTAAATCATTCACAACAATCAAATCGAGTGCAAACTACCTTTCAAGTTTGGCGATGAAGAAATTGACTTATCTTTGTAGAATTCACTGCAACACAAGGGGCTGATACCGTTTTTCCCTCTCCTTCAAAGCAAATTGTTCCCCATTTTCAGTGTAATTAAAAGGGAAAAAACCCTGAACCGCTTGTCCCATCTTTGGTTATAGTTAATTGGGCTTTTCAACAAGAACAACATTGGCTTTGAATTGGGCTTTACGTGGAACAGAATGGGCTTCCATAGAGTTTTCATATGAAAATTATGGGTTAATTTCACTAACCGTCATTGAAGTTATTTTCAAATTTTAAAACAGTTAATGAAGTTCAAAAATTGCAGCGATGATCACTAAAATATATATTCTTTTCACAAACGGTCACTTTCTTAAATTTCTAACTTAAAATAGTGATGTGGTATACAATAGACATTTATTTATTGTATGGTAGTCTATATACTTTATATAATATTTATTTTACTCCATATATTTTTAATTATCTTTCAACTACTCTCTAAAAATTGCATCTTAAGTCTTTAATTTTTACATATATTTACACTTTGGTCCCCAAATTTTTATTTATTTTAAGTTAAGTCTTCTAAAAATCGCATCTTAGGTCCTTCAACTTTATAGACATTCAAACATTGGTCTCTCAAATCCTTAATTTTAGTGGCCAAAATAAGTGCAACTTTAGTGGTCAAAATAAGTGCACTTTCAATTAAATCCTAGACTTTACACTCAAATTTTCATCTAAACGAACAAAATAGGGTTAATTACACCATATATCACTAAATTTTATAATCTATTTTACTTATACCACCGAACTTTAATTCGTTTCATTTATACCACCGAACTTTATACCATATTTTATTTATACTACCAAATTTTAATTCGTTTCATTTATACTATTAAACTTTGAAAATTATTTTCAGTTAAATCACTTTATTAACCAACCTGTTTATTATATTCTGACGTGACACTACCAAATCGTTAATTGGCTGTGGTGTATCTCGCACATGTATGAAGTTTAAAATAAAAATACGTTTTTGACATCAATTAAACGACTTTGAACTCAAGGATTGTCGAAATTGTTGAAGAACGTGATAATACAATCAATCAATCCGAATAAGTATAAACTTTCTTAGGCTTAAATAAATCACAAATTACTGAAATATAGAGACATGTTTTAACTTTATTCAAAAATTGCTTTTAAAAATTAATGCTTTATTAATTAAAATTAACTTTGATAAAATAAATAATTTAAAAGTAAAATTAACAGCAGTGGACACATTTGTATGATTGAAGTGGTTTAACTGAAAATAATTTTAAAGTATTATGGTATAAATGAAACGAATTAAAGTTTGATGATATAAATGAAACATAGTATAAAGTTCGGTGGTATAAATGAAACAAATTAAAATTCGGTGGTATAAATGAAATGGAGTATAAAGTTTAGTAGTATATGGTGTAATTAACCCAACAAAATAACATAATTAAAAAATAAATTACTTGATAGAACTCATAAATTATCACTTATAGTTGACAAAAATAGACAAAAATATATTTGATTGACAACTCCAGATGATAAATGCAGGTTTTGCACTTATTTTGACCACTAAAAGTGGATATTTGTGAGTTTTGTCAAGTAGTTTATTATTTAATTATGTTATTTTGTTCGTTTAGGTGAAAATTCGAATGTAAAGTCAAGAATTTAATTGAAAGTGTACTTATTTTGATTATTAATTAAAAGATAATTGAAAATATATGGACTAAAATAAATATTATATAAAGTATATAGACTACTATGCAATAAATAAATGTCTATTGTATGCCACATCACCATTTCAAGTTAGAAATTTAAGAGAATGACCATTTGTGAAAGAAATATATATACTTTATTGACCACTACTACAACTTTTGAACTTCAGTGACCGTTTTGAAATTTTAAAGTAACTTCATTGACCGTTGGTGGATTAACCCAAAAAATTACGTTCTCCACCCATATATATATATATATATATATATATATATATATATATATATATATATATATATGCCTCAATATTACTATATAATTATATATATATAATTATTGTACATATTGTAAAAATTTAAAAAATATATTATATTTATACTAATTATGGTAATTGTCATTTTGTAACTGAATTAGCTAATTTTTAGATATTTAAATAAATGGATAATTGCATAGTAGGTCTCCAACCTTTCAAAATCGTTGAGGATATACCCATAACTTAAAAAAATAGCATCACACATTTTCAGCGTTTATAGAAACAGGCATCGTAGGTTCCTCTTGATAGTTTCCATCTATTTTCTTCGATAAACCTCAGAATTAGACTACACACACTTTCTCTCTCCAAATTAAGCGATTGTGATTGGGGTAAAAATGTCAGGACCTCATATAACCAGTGTCCTTGCCTTAGATCGTGAAGGAGTCATCGGATGTTTCTCACTTTGATCAGAAATCTCAACATCCTAATTTCCATGTTGATAAACCTACGGATGATGCATACAACTGGCGAAAGTATGGGCAGAAGCACAACCAGCACAAGGATCAAATATCAGAGATCATACACAAGGGCGGCAAAGACAACCATCCATGAGACCGAAGCGTACAAAAGATGCTGGAAATTCAAATAGAACCGTGCACCTTCAGGGAAACTCTAAATTGGGCTCCGAGGGTCTAACTCGAAATTTGAACAAATTTGTGGAGGAGTTATTGTCTAGCAAAGATCAGGAATCATATAAGTTACACCTGAGCATATATCTCGATTAAGTGAGAGTGAGGAGATCGGAGAAATTGAATCTAGAGTAGATGGAATGGATGACGATGAACCAGAATCCAAGCAAAGGTATACTTACTTTCCCAAGTCTAAAAAAATTTGAAAAATATTTTATTGTTATGCTTATCTTGATGTGTATTCTATGGTGAACCATCGGACAGTTACAGAACCTAGAATCATCGTCCAAATGACCACTCTCCAATCTTTCAAGCTTCATCCCACTTGATCTTTTGTTGATCAGCAGCATCAGATGATGATATCTCATTATTTCTTCTAACAAAAATGCCACAATTAATTGCAAACAATACCAACAAGACTTTGAGTGAATCCCAACTCTTTTTCACTGATACAGGCCGTAGATTTTGAGTGGTATGTGAGAGAAATAGAGGGACCAAGAAAGACATAATCACTAATATGACAATCGGCACTGCCAAGATTAGTGCCACCGGATTGAAGATTGGGGAGTGCTACCGTCGCCGGCGTTGATGGAGGAAAAATGTTGTGGTTGTCAGCTGAGACCATAACGGTGGTGAGTCTCCATCTGCATCTATGGCATGGAGGGTCTTCTATTTTTGGGGGGTGGGGTGTTCCCTTTGGAATTAAGGGTTTGGTTGTTGATTGTGGTATTGGACCATTGGTACAATGGAGTTGCTAGAACAAAAACTCACAATCGCTTACTTTGAAGAGAGAAAGCGCGTGTAGCCCAATTATGAGGTTTAAAGAAAAAAATGGATGGAAACTGTCAAGAGGGATCTACGATGCCTATTTCTTCAAACGTTGGGGATGTGTGGTGCTATATTTTTAGGTTAGGGGCATATCCCAAACGATCTTAAAAAGTTGGGGACCTACTATGAAATTATCCCTTAAATAAATCAATCACTACATTTAAGCACTAATTAATATATTTACCATTTTGCCCTAATTAGTCTCACAATCAATATAGTCACCAAATCCCATTTTTTGGAATCTTCTCACACCGAGCAAAAAAGAATTCATCTTTTACAGAGAATATCTCAAAAACCTTGATTATCATCCGGCAATCAATCTTCCACAAATCGGGATTATTCGAACCAACACCAGCAAAGTAAGTGAATATAATGTCATTAATTTTGATTTTTAATCGTACATTCGTTGGTTTTTTTCATTTAGTTTCAGATGAGAGTTTTTTTGTCACTGTTTGTGAATACTCAGATTTCATAGAATGGCATAATCACACAGTGCTTCAAAATCAAAAAATCAAAACGTAGAAGTAGAAAAAGAAGAAACCCTTGGCCACAAAGAGAAATCGTTGTCAAACTAAAGCCATCACCAAACCGGTGAAGAAAAAGTACAATATTCCAGTACTGGAAGGAGAAAATGTAAGTTTCGGTGATGTTATACTTTATCAACCATTGCATGCAATTGATTATGTTGATAACGTTTTTAATTCAAGTTATAAATTTTTTTGAACAAAATGTTCTTCTGGTATTATAGTTTAGGACTTTTGGTTGTTGGTTTTTTTTCTCATAAGTATGATTTAGTTTTTATTTTACCTTTTATGGAGTTGATATTCAGTTCAAATTTTTTTTTTCCAAATTAATGTGTGAAAATATTGATGTTGATTTTTTTCCTGGTACAATAAATGGTTACATACATTAATTGGTATGTGCGAAACAAATCATATTTTATGATATTATAATATGTTTTCAATTTTTCACAATTCATGTTGACATCACTTAGTTATGTATTAATATATATAATTTATCTACTTGTTACCTTAATTTATATTGTTATAATGTTAACTTGAACTGTTGTTTATTTAATATTAGTTATAAAATTGAGTATCACTTGAACTATCGTATACATGTGCTGTATTCTGTGTGTTGAGTTTGTTACGTGGAATGAATGTGAAAATACCAGAGATTGTTACATAATTTTCTCTTGTTATAATGTTAAAATTGACCATTAACATATTACGTTATTATTAACCTATTACGTCAATTTATTTCATTCGATGTGTAAACTTTGTTTAAATTGTTAACACATTATGTAATTAATAACCTATTACGTTAACTCCTTTTATAACTATGAAGTGTGTAATTTGTTTACATTCATTATTACGTGACTCTCTTATGTTAACCACTTTTATAATGTTTATTTGTTTAAATTGTTTTCATTCACTGTTACGTATCCCACGATTTGTCATTTTATTAACATCTTGCATTGATGAAAAATATATGTTTTTTCTATATTTGTGTCTTCTTATTGATAACAATGGAAAATTGTGTAAATTTCTTATATTATATGTATTGTAAGGGATTTTATAAATTTATCATCGTTCCATACTTTGCGTTGATGTAGGATTGGGAATATCTCATCCCATCGAACATGTGGTCTCTTGTAAAAGTTAATGCTTTCTCAAAGCCTAATACATTCAGTTTACTGGTGGGAAGATTGTCTCAAGTGCATAAGAAGTGCATCTCAAGCCTAATACATCAATACTATTTTCGTGCATTTGTTTTCCGTCGACCATTTCAAGGACACTAAAATTTGGTTCCTTGAAAAATATTATTTTTGAAATTTGAATTCACCAGAAAATTCGCTTATAATTTGATGTTAATCCTCCTTATCTTCATCTGGTGGTAATGTGAATGTTTATCGAATTTAGTAACAGTGAGCAATTAATGGGCTGCATTTCGTTTTACTGTATGAAAAATATGTGGCCCAGTATATGTGATAACAAATTGATACCAATCCAGTAATTTAATCAATTCAAATATGGGCCAGTATATTTGTTAATATGATGATAAAAGAAGGGTATATGTGTTAATAATCCAGTTTTCACCTCCTCACGCCATTTTCTTACAAAAATTGAAAAATACGATCATTTTTAAAAAATTTAAAATGGATTTCGTTTATATATGAGAATTTGGGAGGTTAAAAATGTAAAATTGATTAATACAGAGCAAGAAACCCTAACTCTATTTTACTCTCGACGATTTCAAACAAAATTCGGTCAAATTCCTTCTTTAATTCGTAGTTTCTGTCTATTTATTATTGATTTTAACATTATATGTTTGTACATGGTTGGAGAAGGTGAAAGAATCATTCCAGAATCTTCGGGGACGAAGAGGAAATGTGTTTCGGTCAAAGGATATTCGAAGAAGAAGAAAAATATTGCACAACAAGCTTACAAACCAAATGTTAAGTTCGATTTATTCTTATTTTTTTTTATGATGTTTTGATTTGCTTTAATTTTTACATTTTAAGAGATTCTTTGTTGTGTGAAATCAAATTTTTATTTTCCATTATTATTCAATTGTTGATGGTGCATTTAGAAAAATTAATAACAATGGTTGCTGTGTGAACCACTGTTTTAATTTTTACATTTTAAGAGATTTTTTGTTATTTGAAATTGCGTTTCTATTTTCCATTCTTAACTGATTGATGATGGTGCCTTTAGGAAATCGATGACACATTGTAATCATTGCCAAATCAATAACATACAAAGACCAGATTAAAGTGTAATTTGATGATATTCAAGTTCACCAGCCTGTTTTTTGTGTTTATCCTGCATGAAAATATGTCACTTCGGGTTTGATATGCCAGTTCATATTTCAAATGTAATAAGTTTGAACATGCAAGCTAAAAAATAGATAGTATGATCACTATTTTTTAAGATGTATGTCACTTTTTAAGACCTATGGCACTTTTTGAAGATGTTTGTTACTTTTACTTAAAAAGTGATAGAGTATGTCACTTTTATTAATTAATATAAGATATTAAAAGCCAGTTCATATTTCAAATGCAATAAATTTGAACATGCAAACTAACAAATAGATAGTATGATCACTGTTTTTTGAGATGTATGTCACTTTTTAAGAGATGTATGTCACTTTTTATATTTATGTCACTTTCAAAAGATGTATGTCACTTTTTGGAGATGTTTGTTACTTTTACTTAAAAGTGACAAATCATGTCACTTTATTTAATATATAGTATTAAATGCCAGTTCATATTCCAAATACAATAAGTTTGAACATACAAACTAACAAATAGATGGTATGATTATTGCTTTTTGAGATGTATGTTACTTTTTTATATCTATGTCACTTTTTATATTTATGTCAATTTTTGGAGATGTTTGTAACTTTTACTTATAAAGTGACAGAGTATGTCACTTTTATTTAATATATGTTAATTTTATAAAACTATTATTTGACTAATCATCTTCGTTATTTTATTTTATTTTATTTTTTTGCAGGACTAGAAGCTGTTGATTCTCCAGGACTATTGGTTTCCTGGCAAAGTGACCTTATACTCACCCTATATAGTTATCAATTGCTGGAATAACAAGTTTACTCATACCCAAAAGAAAATGTTTAGGGAGACATGCTTTGGACCATACATTGATTTGAAAGAAACGGTGATTTATGCTATATTGATTCACCAATTGTTATTAAGGTAGGTGAATCAACCAAACATAAATGAATTATGGTTCAACATCAGCGGGAAAATGGTTAGATTTTTTGTTGAAGAATTTTGTCTAATGTCTAGCCTTCGGTACGTGGGTAATGGTGATTTTCCCAAGTATCAAATGCGTAATAGTATGATTAAGGACAGATATTTCAAGAAGTATGATAGTATTTCAACATAGTGAGTTGAAAAAGTGTTTAAAGAGTTGCCATCTGATACAGTAGACAAGGATGTGGTAGATGTTGGTATTATTTATCTTGTTTCATCGTTCTTATTTGTCACATCATACCATAAATGTGTCGATGATTAAATTTTTGGACTTGTTGAGTAAGGTGATATGTAATCTTTTCCATGGGGGAAAGAACTATATAGTTTGACTTTGACGTCTCTTAAATGTTCAATGACCAAGAGGATTATGAAGTTAATCCTTCAAATATATATATATATATATATATATATATATATATAATATATATATATATATATATATAGGCTTAATGATTTTTTTATTTCTTTCCAAATTTGGATATGCGAGACTATTCCTGCAATAGTTGGAAAAAAGTTTTGTGTGAAGTACAAGCCATTGCTTCCTCAAATTTTTAGTCGGAGTTCTAATGTGCATTTGATATCGTTACAATTGAATAAACGTGTTTTTGACTTGATTAAAGTAAACTTTATTTATTATTTATGATATTTTTCTTTACATTTATCATCATTGCTTGATATTTGTTTTCTTATTTAAAATTTATTAATATGTATTTTTGCAGTTGGAAGTCAATGATGTTAGGCCAACTGATGCGGAGAAGGAGAAGGCATACACTGATATTTTGTTTGAGAATTGCAAGTCTCAAGGACAAGATACTGATGATGACGACGACTTAGAACATCCTGTTATTCATCAGTCAAAAGCTATTGATTGCAGCTTAAGAACCATAAGTTGGCCATCTTAGTTCTTCAAAACTCGAGAAAGAGAAGACAATTGAGGTTTGTGAACATTTATTTACCTTTTTATGCTTTTCTATATCATTTTTGTTTATTGTTTCTTATGATTCATTTTTCTCTGCTTTTTGTATTTTCAAAGGCATTCAGAATCGAATGAAGAAATCTTGAGACGTTTAGTAGAGATTGAGGTGAAACTTCAATCAAATGAACAAATTTTGAAACGTTTGGCAGAGATTGAGGCAAAAGTTGAATCAAATGACATGATTTTTAAACTTCTGACAGATACACTACTAAAAAAATGACTTTTGGGGACACCTAATTGGGGACGATTTAATATTTCATCCCCAATAGTCAATAATTAGGGACGGTTTAATTTTCATCCCCAATAGTCAATAATTAGGGACGGTTTAGAAACGTGAGTCTTAAAAAATGAGTTAATAGGGACGGATTTTTCAAGTTTTGTTCCCAACAATATATATTTGGGATGGTTTGATCCGTCGCAGATGTTCATTCTATTTTTCGATCAATTTTTGGCGAAAAACTTATATGGGGACTGTTATGCAAAATGTCCCAAACATTTTTAACTAGGACAAAATTTTCCAAAAATAACGGTCCCTGATCAGTGAAAGTTTATGCACTCTGAGTTCCTTCCATAATTTTCACCAAACGTTTTGGTGGAACCATTATTTACAATTAGAAGAAAAGCCCTACCTGCCGTTACAGAATTGAAGGGAAAAGCATACGTCTATCTTGAACTATCTCAATTTTCTTTTCTTCTCAATTTTCCAATTCTCTTTCTCTTCTTCTCCAAATCTTTCTTTGTTGCTCCCATACTACTCTGAATTTCCGACTATCACACCCTTTGTAAGTCTTTATTGTAACCCTAATTTCATTTCTTTTTGTTGTTTAATTCTTTATACGGTTTTAAACTCGAAACTATTTCGCCGATTCAACTAACTTCATAGTTCATTCTTATAGTGGAATTGAAGAATACAGAGAGTTCTAAATCAAAATTCAGGGCATTATAGAGACTCGAGTATATTTCTATTCTAGCAATTGTAGTTGGGAATTTAACTTTTATGATTTTTGTGACTTTAATTATTGAATTTCCGAGTAAAAATGGAATTCATATTTGATTTCTGGGTGTGATATTTGTTTTTCTGAACATTTGAGTCCTGTAATACACTGGTCTATTTTTTGTTTAAGTTTATGAACATTTTGCTTGAATTCAAATTTAGAAAAACATTTTGTTTGTGGAATTTTGAATATTTTGCCCTTGATTTGAATAAAATAACTTGAGGATTTTCTTTGTGCCAATCATTTTCCAAATGCTGCACTGGAGGATTTTATTTTTGTTAATATGCTCTCCAATTTGAAAACTTTTTCCTACACTTGAGATAACATAATTATAATGCATATCATGTTGTCATGCAGCATGTTGAGGCCTTGGAGATCCTTCTTCAAGGACTTTGTGGAGTTCATAGAGAGCGTTTAAGGATCCATGAATTGTGTCTCAAAAGTGGTCCAAATCTAGGTAATTGATTTTTATTTCAACTTCTAGTTAGGTCTAAGCAATTAGAATTGTGTTTAAGTAAAATGATTTCCTCTATTGTACATTTATAGTGAGATCTATATGGAGTCTTTACCTATCTGAACCAATTATTTGCCAATTATCTCGCCTTTTATTTTAGCATCAATTGAAAGTCACATATAATGGTTATTAGATTTCTTCTAACCTTGGTGACATGGAATCTAATTGGCAATATTGAAACAATCCCTTGATTTGGTCTTCGAAATTCACATATAATTGGCTATGAGATTTCTTCTAATCTTGGTGTCATGGAATATCATTTTTCAATATCACAAAAAATCCATTTATTTGAATTGTCTCTCTAGCTCGAACTAAACAATCCTCTTCTCAGGGTTAGTAGCTTCAGAGGTTCAACTCTTATGTGATCTTGAGCAGCCTGAACCGACATGGTAAGAAATTGAGTTTGTCCTTCTAAGAAATTGAGTAGTCTGAACAACCCAATTACTTTTCTTGAAGTTGCCATTTGGACATTTCTCACGTACTATGTTATTGGATTTGATCCAAATGTAGGAAGGTAAAACTTAAAATTATTATTATTTTGGATAAATTGCATGTGTATGCCTCACCTCATTTTGTTCAAATGATTATTGTTGATAATCTATTATGCATCTTGTTTAAGTAGTATATCTTCGCTTTTACTTCTCCACTAGGTGGCATCAACATTGTTCGATTTATTGGGGGCGTGATTAGGACCATGATTGTTGCAAACACATTTGGATTATTTTGCTTTGCTCTTGCTTTTTGCATTAGGTGGCTTTGTTCTTTCACGAGGTATAAAACGTACATCAAATATTCAAATCAATTTTGCTTCTTTTCAAATAACTACTTCCTCATCACAATATTTGGTCGATTTTGCGAGATGACGTAAAAGGTCGGTGGATATGGGATTACTTGGTCCTCACCTATGATGTATCGCAAGATAATGCAATTCTTGTAAATGAGTTCACAAGACACAGTTGGAGCCGAGTAAGCCAATGCATCAACATATCGCTTTTTGGCTTTTAAGCAAGTTTTTATCTCTTAACTTATTAACTAATTCTTAATTTTTCTTATTTCAAAGCTTGTAAATGGAACCGAAACATTGGGATCTGTTGTGACAAAGTCTCGAGGATTCTTCCCACAAGCATATTGGTATTGGATTGGAGCAGGGGCATTACTTGGATTCATATTTTTGTTCAACTTCACCTTTGTTCTTTCTCTAACATATCTCAATTGTGAGTGTTTCTACTTCCATGCTTGAAAGAACTTCCATATTCCCTTCGCATAACTAATTCAAATCAAAATTCTGCAGCTTTCGATAAGCCTCAAGCTACTATACTATAATAAAGTGAAGATGATGCTACATCTGGATCCTCGTCCGTGAGGGCAGATGCCAAGGATGCGAATCAGAACAAGAAAAGAAGAATGCTTCTTCCATTTGAACCACATTCTATTACATTTGACGATGTTCAGTACTTAGTTGACATGCCACCAGTAAGTAAAACCTCAAGATAATCTCTTGTAGCACAAATTTTGGCATCTATTGAGGACGTCAACATAATTTCTTAAATGACTTGCAGGAAATGAGAGCTCAAGGTGATGTTGACGATAAATTGGTGCTCCGAAAGGTGTAAGTGGAGCTTTTCGACCGTGTGTTCTTACGGCTTTGATGGGCGTTAGTGGGGCTGGTAAAACAACTTTGATGGATGTGTTGGATGGTCGTAAAAAAATGTGGGTATATTGAGGAAATATCACAATTTCGTGGTATCCAAACAAGCAGGAAACATTTGCTCAATTTACGGATCTGCGAGCGTAATGACATCCATACTCCTCAGACATGTTTATGAGTCCCTACTTTACTCAGCTTGGTTGCGTTTGCCTAAAAAAGTTGATGCTAAAAGTAGAAAGGTAAATAACTTCTCCTTTTCATTTCCAAAATTATCGTGTAACCATCAATGCAATGATAAAATTACTAACTTCTTGATCAATTTCCAGATGTTCATTGAGGAGGTTATGGAACTTGTGGAACTTATTTCCTTGAGAGGATCACAAGTCGGGTTGCCAGGTGTCAATGGTCTGTTATATTTGGATGAATCAACTTTGCTGTGATTTATAAATTTAGAATTGGTGTGATTTATTTGTGGATCAATTCTTGTGTAACTATATGTGCACATTGTAATAATCAAAAGTAAAAAAAAAGAAAAACATTAGGGACGGGTTGAATGCGTCCCTAATGTCCACATTAGGGATGGTTTGAAGCCGTCCCTAAAGCCGTCCCTAATGAGAAGGATATCTAAAATAAAGGACCTCAATAGGGATGATAGTTTATAGTTGCGAATACGTACACTTTTTCCAACATTTGTCTAACCGTCCCTAATACTATCCGCAACACGTCTAACATGGACTGTTGTATTTATCGTCCCCAATATGTATTGGAGACGGGTATCTAGCATTGGGGACGGTTTTGAACCGTCCCCGATGGTCGATTTTTTAGTAGTGATATAGAGTTGAAAAAACAATTAAACAAAGAAATTCAGAATCAACTAGCAAAGCTTAAAATCAAAGTTGAATCTAATATTAAAATTGTGAAACAAATAAAAGAACTTGAAGAGAAAGTGAAATTGAATGAAGAAATTCTAGAATAGGTGGCAAATGTTGAAAGCAAAGTGAATGACCGGTATATCGCTTTTTTAGATCTTTGTCACTTTTTCAGAGATGTTTGTCACTTTTTAGATCATTTTGTCACTTTTATTTATTTTTGTGAAAATGTTGAGAGAAAAAAATAGGGAGATGACAAAGTTGATGTGGTTAATTTGGAAACAACTTTATATATAATGTTTGGAATTATGTGTTATTTAACATACTTTTTTAGTAGATGTATTTGACATGTTTTCATATTTGTCAATTTTTAAAAGATTTATATAACTTTTTAAAAGATCTATGTTATTTTTTATATTGACATGTATGTGACTTTTTATTTATTCTTTTGTTTAGAATAGTGCGGAAATGTAGCTAATGATACAACAAGGGACATGAAAAAGAATGTAAGTGACTATCCTAATTTTTCATTGGCTATTAAGTTTGATATGACTGGAAAAAGTATTGAGAGGCCAGCTGAAACTATGGTGGAAAAGATATTATTCAATTCCAAATGTATTGTATTTTTAATTTGAGATTTTTTTTTGTGCACTATATAATGCGACTTATTTATTTTTGATTCAGACTATTGATCAAGATTTAATAAATTATAATGATGCTGCTAAACTAAATGAAGAGAACCGGAAGATTGTCGATGACGTTGCAACACGTAGTTTAGCCAAAAAAATGCATCAAGCTGTATTATTTTCACATTTTATTTTGAGTTTTTATTTTTCTATATTTGTTTTTGCAGTACATATTTTGATCTTTTGTACGTTTTTGTTCAGACTGTTTGTGCATTGTTGATGTAAATGATGAGGTTGGATTGAAAGATGAGGATTGGCAAAAAGTTGATGAGATTGCAGTAGCTGTTTTAGCTAAACATAAACTTGAAGAGGCAATTGTTTGTTTGAATAGTTTTCCTTTGAATAACTTATTTTTGTGTTTTTGCACAATACAACTTGACACTTTTTAATATTTTTTGCGACATTTAGACTGATGATGAAGTCACTTTGGATGCACCTTTGAAGAGGCAAAAGAAACCTACCGCAATTCTTTAATCTCCCTGGGTTAATGATTATGATTCTACGGTGGGTACTACAAAGTGTGTGGTGAAGGGTACATGTGCATTCAAGGTTGGGTTGTGCCCCTCATACGGACTAGATGTTGAAGCATTCGAGAGTCGGTGCAAAGAAGGGTTGGTGATGAAAAATAAATAAGTATGTGACATCATGTCACTTTTTATGTCACTTTTATTAAGAAAAAGTGTCACTTTGAGATGTCACTTTTATTATAAGTATGTCAATTTTTATTAAAAAATGACTCAATATGTCACTTTTTAACTATAAGTTTTTCTTAATTAGATTAAAATCAATGCATGTTACAATTCTTGTACAAGTGTAATTGTATGTGACCTCTTTTTTTTTTTTGGTATAAACATCAAGAATATTTTCAATGATGAGAATATTGCTATTCGTCCTTGCTTATACTTCTACGATATTCTAATTTTTTCTAAAATGTGTTTAGTAACAACTAATGAAGCTTTGGATGACATAGTAAGTGTTTTTTTGTTAGTTGTTTGGTTTAAGATTTGTGTATATAATTGTATAAAATTTATTAATACATTGCTGACTCTTTTTATACACTTGTTTTGTAGTAAAATGGATGTGTGTTTTATTTATCTGTGGAAAATGTTAATGTATGGACATGGTATAAACATCAAGAATACAACTACGGACTTTGCCTTTGATAGCCAAGTTAGGGGTTTGTATGATGACTTTTCGAGAGATTCACTTGTCCTTGTAAAGCAAACTTCTCTCCTCTCATATCCAATTAGACTGTATATGCCTTGCAACACAAGTTGGCGTAATGTTGACCATGTCCTTATGCATTTGAGGATGTTTAACCCAGCTCATTGGATTCTATGCCATTTTGATAACAAGGTGATGTGTGTTAAACGTATATAATTCCTATAATAAGATGGTCAAGAAACCTATTGTACTTGAAGTCATTCAACCATTTTTAGTTATGATTCCTCATCTTCTATTTAGCACTGGGTTCTTTGAGGGCAAACACATTCCAAAACAAGAGAGACTTAAACCACTTGTTGTAAAGATGGTTTCAAAACTACCACAGCAAAATAACGGGTTAGATTGTTTTTTTAATAATTTTACTTTTTATATCTCGGATAGATAGAAATGTATGGTCTGCCTTCAATTCTTGGTTAATGTGCCCCCTTTTTTTGTTGCAGTGGTGACTGTGGAATTTATGTGATTAAATATGTTGAGTATTTCACCAATAAAATGTTGAAGGAGATGACAAAGACATTCAACATTGCACAAGTTCAAAAATATTTGGCCACTCAATTGTACGAGTATACCAAGAAGAAGCAGGTGGAGAATTATGACACTGATAATGATTGGGTGCCAAATGATGTTTGACAAGACAAAGAGAATGTTGGAATTTTTTTGTTTGTTCTGAAGATGGGACTAGCATAAACAATATTTTATAAGATGAGATAACTAGGACTATATGTCACGTGTAAACATAATGAATTTATTGAATGTAGTTTTATGTACATGGGATTTAGAGTGTAGGTTTTGAAAGTTTCTTTACAAAGAATGTAGGTATAAATTATTTTTGTATAGAAGTGACATGCTATTCATGTCAAAAGTGACAAAACAAGATTATTTGGATGATTTTTTTTTTTTTTTCTGATTGTTGAATATAGATGGTGGAAGTTCATTTGATTGATACATTACTATAATTATAGAAATTGTATATACATTTTTGACAATTAAGTTAGGAGTTTGTATGACGAATAAGTGACATTGTAATATAATGTATACATTGTGTCACTTATTGTTCTAAAAGTGACATATTGTATCACTTTTGTTCTAAAAATGACATACTGTAATTTTAATATTTATCAAATTTTTTAATGGTTGAAGTATCTTGTATACAATTTAGTGTTAAATAATAAGTTTTACATACCATTATAATGTCAGGACCTATACAAAGGCAAAGCGCAGGAATATTAAAGTTATTTTGAATAGAAAAACCAATATGTATGAAGAAGTGACATTGTGTCACTTTTTGTTCTAAAAGTGACATAATGTAATATCAAAATTTATCAAACTTCTTTAATGGATGAAGTATCACGTATACATTTTAGCATTAAGTGATAAATTTTACACGCCATTCTAATGTCAGTACCTATACAAAAGCAAAGCACATGAATATTAAGGAGATGATCGGTAGTCATTTTTCCCCCAAAAAACCCATTTTTTTGTCTACAATTTTTGACTTTTCAACCATTTATACTACAAAAAAGTTTGAAAAGTCAATAAAGTACCAAAAACCTATTTTTTCCAAAAAAAACTACATCGAACATGCCCTAAGAGCATGTTTGGTAGAGTTTTTTCTCCAAAAAATCTATTTTTTTGCCTACAATTTTTGACTTTTCAACCCTTTTTACACTAAAAAAATTTGAAAAGTCAAAAAGTAACTAAAAAACCCATTTTCTTCAAAAAAACTCTATCGAACAAGCCCTAAGTCTATTTTGAATAGAAAAACCAATACGTATGAAGAAATGACATTATCTTTTTGTTCTAAAAGTGACATACATCTACAAAAGTAAAGCACATGAATATTAAGTCTATTTTGAATAGAAAACCAATATATATGAATAAGTGACATATGTGTCACTTTTTGTTTTAAAAATGATATACTGTAATATTAATATTCATCAAAGATGTTGGAGTTTCAGATATGTATCATATAGTGGCAAAAAATTAAAAATACTCATAAATAGAAAAACTCATAAATCTTGCAACTTTCTTTTCTTTGTGGCTTCTTCTTCAAATGTGCTGGAGTTTGACATGATCTTTGATTGTGGTCATACTCCCATATCTACAACATTTTGTACTTTGCTTTTTTTTTTTTCCCCTTTGATGGTAATCTTTTCTCTTTAGGCCATCTGAATTTGCTTTTTAGATCAAGAGCCAAGACTATTTTTGCTTTTAAATCATCTAATATATTTTAATCGTTGCGATCTCCAAGTGGGTAAACTGTACCACTGTATGTTTGGATGTGCATCTCTATTGTGTAATATTTTGAACAATATAAATATGAGTCGTCATTTATCTTTGTAATAACTGCCAATGTGTGTTCACATGGATTTTCTCCACTTGAAATTGGTTGTATGTGCACGTCTTTTTTTCAATATTTATCAAATATGAGGCACAAACATCATTAACTTGGTATATTATTGAACTTGAAGCCAATGCATGTGCAAATAATACAAGAAAATATTGTATCAATAAACAACGACTATTAAATCACGTTTTCATATCATTTAACTCCAACTTATATCTAATTATATCTAGACTCAAAGACTATGAATCTCATTAAATTATGTCATTAAGAATCCAAGACATGTCACTTTTTGCTGAGAAAGTGACACACTATATTACTTTTTTAGTATAAGCATATCTTTGTTAGAATAACGCACCAACATATTTTAATACTACAAAAGCATAACCTTCTCCAATCAAACATTTATTCAAATGATCAAAAAAGAAACAATCAAACCTTATCTTTAATAAACACCGACTTTTTACGTAAAAGGTGAGAAAATCTACTATTTAATTATATGTTTCAAATGTGCACCCATGTGAAAATAAGACTTAATTACACTAATTTGATCGAAAGGTTACAAACATGATTTCATGTCGTTTAACTCATACTGATATGTAATTATAAATAGAGCCATAGTCCATTTGAAATCCAAGGCATGTCACTCTTTATTAGAAAAAACGACACACTATGTCACTTTTTAGTATAAGCATGTTTTTATTACAATAACACTCAGCATATAATAAGACTTCAAAAGCATAACCTTTTCCAATCAAATATTAATTCAAATAACAAAAAAGAAACAACTAAATATTATATTTAATAAAGACCGACTTTTTATGTAAAAGGTGAAAAAACCTATCAATTGATTATATGTTTTCAAATGTGCAACCATATGAAATAAGACTTAATTACAATAATTTGATTGAAATGTTACAAACATGCTTCCATGTTGTTTACCTCAAACTGATATGTAATTATAAGTAGAGTCAAAGACCATTTGAAATCCAAGGCATGTCACATTTTAATGAGAAAGTGACGCACTCATATAATAAGACTACAAAAGCATAACCTTTTCCAATTAAATATTAATTAAAATGACAAAGAAAAAAACAACAACTAAATATTATATTTAATAAACACCAATTTTTTATGTAAGAGGTAAAAAAAATCTGCCACTTGGTTATATGTTTTCAAATGTGCAACCATATGGAAATAAGACTTAATTATAATAATTTGATTAAAAGGTTACAAACATGCTTTCATGTTGTTTAACTCATACTGATATGTAATTATAAGTAGATTCAAAGACTATATGAAATCATGTTGTAACATGAAATAAGACTATGTCACGTTGTAAAATCGGCCAATGCATGTCACTTTTTAGTATAGCATATTTTCATTACAATAACACTCAGCATATAATAAGATTACAAAAGCAGAACCTTCCAATCAAATATTAATTCAAATGATAAAGAAGAAACAACTAAATATTATATTTTAATTCAACACCAAATGAATGATATTTAGTTCATGTAATTTATAGCATTTTACATTCATTTTTTTTGACTCCACGGATTTCTCTCTCAATATATTTTCTCGCTTGTTTGCAAGTTTTGTGAAGGTTGCTCGCGCATTGTTTAACTACTTCATAAACCATTCTTGCAACAAATATCTTATAGATTCCAATTAAAGTTCTATAAGACAACATTTTGTTGTTTTTGTTATCAAATTTACTAATTCAACTATATTTGAATCATTGTAGAAAATCTGTTATTTGTCATATATGCCCTTGACAATTGTGATAACCAATCTCTTTCTGCATAAAGAATAATCAAAATATTTAATCATTACTTATATTTATTGTTATTATGCATTCAAAATAAATATTTTTGAACATACTAGGTGTGATCGAATCCCTTTATAGATTTCATCTAGTTGTTTCAAATGGAACTCAAAATTATTCTTCGTATAGGCTCTAGCAGATCTATCGAATGGTTGTATAATGTTCTTTCTATTTTTTTTTTTGCCAAACACTTACTTTAAATTTTGTAATAGGTGGAAGAAACATAGACCGTGCACTACGTTCTTATACACTATTTGGATTGCACTTTTTATATTTTTATGACCATCTGAGATTATACACAATCCTTCTCGCTCACCATGAGCTTCTTTTAACATAAGTAAGAATCACTCCCATAATCATTAGTTTCCAAGTCACCAAATCTAATATGAAAATGTTGTTGTTGGCATCTTGTGTACATGCTATAAATAATGTTCTACCATAATTTCTTTTTAAGAACATACCATCAATCACTATTAAAGGTTTGCAATACTCTTCCCCTAAATAGATGCTCCTATACCATGAAGAGGTATTTGAATTTGTTGTTCTTGTAAGTCTCAGTTCTTGTAATTGATCCATGATTTGTTTGTTCGATCATGTACAAGTACTTTGGAAGATTTTCATACGACTTTGTCGGATTTCTCTCACCAATTCCAAAGCTTTCTCCTTAGATCTTCAAACTTTATCGTAATTCATCGACACTCCGTATGTATTCATCATGTCACTTATCATGTCTGTGGGAGTGTATGTTGTTTTTGTTGTGACATACTTGTACTTGATGCATTCTTCTACTATTGAGCTTGTTGCTTAACGGTGATATGCCAATATGATGTTATTTGAGCACGTGTGATCATTTTTTATATATCTTGTTTTGAACATTTCTGTTCCTCCAAGTCTTGAAATTCTAAAAGTCCATTTGTAATTATCATCTATGTATTTCAGCACATATTCTTTCTTGTCCGACTTAGTTACTTTGAACTAAAAGTTTTTATGTATTGCATATACCAATATACTTTTCTTAACCAATGTCTTGTTCCTAAAAATCTTTTGCTCTGCAATTTCATTTATACTAACAAATGAAATAACTTCACTTTCTATTTCATTACTCATTAATTCAACCCCCGGTATGCATGAAGAAACATCAACAACTAATTCTTCAATAGTTGGTAGACTTTGAACTAATGTTGTCGCCAAACCATGAGATTGAAAAATTTGTAATTGCATCATGTCATTTTCTTCACCAGTGACATTCTGAAAGTTGTATGTCTTCAAAACTTTCAGTTCTATGACATAATGAGACCGGTGTGACATCTATGCACAAATGAAAGCTTGTAAGATGTTTCTCTCTTCTTTTGAGCTCCAAATAGAATATGAGAGAATTATTGTTTCAGAGGCAAGTTTTTCTTCACCTTATATTGTATTAGTATTTCCAGTATCGCTAGACTTATGTTTATAATTGAATATATCAGGCTCTCGAGTTCGTTGCATATGCATTCTATTGGGACGACAATTCTAGTTATTTTAAAATTTATATATTGGTTACCTTGTTCCCGTTTGCCCCCTATAATGGATGGATACATTAATTCTATCTATATCTACAAAAAACAAACAGACATATATACATTATTATCAAATTGAAACATTCATATGAGACACTGTGTGACCTTTGATTAAAAAGTGACACACTATGCACTTTTTAAATGTACAAACTTAATTTATATCTAACACAAAAATAGTAGGGAACAATATCGAAATATCAATTAAAAAGTTTCTATAAGCTCATTATATCCTTAAGAAAAGATGTTCTATTGAAAAATCAAATTTAATTGTTAGGTCACTTTTTCAGCAAAAGTGACAGAGCATGTCACCTTCTTATATAGTTCATTAATTCATATTCAAGAAAAAAAATGATACATTAATGTTTGACTATCCTCAATAATTCATGTCACTCAATAATGCACAATATATTAAATTAAATCCAGTACTTAAATTTACCACATATAAGTTTGTGATCCAAAGTTGTTTTGTCACTTGTATACATTGTTCGTCACTTTTTGTACTTTTTAAGCAAAAAGTGACAGAGTATGTCACTTTCTTATCCAGTACATTAATTCATATTCAACAAAAAATGATACATTAATGTTTGATCATCCTCAATAATTCATGTCACTTAATATGCACAATAAATATCAAGTTAAATCCAACAATTGAATCAACCACATAGAAGTTTGTAAGTTGTTATGTCAATTTATACATTGTTCACTCACTTTTTAAGTAAAAAGTGATAGAGCGTGTCACTTTCTTATCCATTACATTAATTCATATTCAAGATAAAAAAATGATACATTAATGTACGGTTATCCTCAATAATTCATGTCACTCAATAATACACAACAAATATCATGTTAAATCCAACATTTAAATTAATCACGGAGAAGTTTGTGATTCAAAGTTGTTATATGACTTGTATACATTATTCTGTCACATTTTAAGCAAAAAGTGACAGAGCATCTCACTTTTCTATCTAAAGCCTCAATTCATATTTATATTTACATTTTTACAAACACCTTGTATGCATCTCTGTAATTGTAATTCACACACATTTTTATCAGACCTTACTCAATACCATTGATCTAAAGTTGAACTTTGATATATATATATATATATATATATATATATATTAACACAAATAAAAATCTAAGAAATCACAAATCTATAATAAAAGTGAATGAAGAAGGAAGAGCCGAGATTGAAATCTATAACGTAATACAACAACATTTTTCAAAGTAGATTGTGTTCATAATTTACCTTTGGAGAATAAAATCGGAATACGAGATAAAATTATTGCTAGAAATTTGATATTTTCAACGTGAATATGCTTGAAACTTTCAAAATTTTGACAAAATTGAAGAAGAACATGCTTGAATTGAATTGTGTTTATGCCACTATTGAGTAATTTGTGGATTTTGAAAGTGATTTGAAGAAAATGATCCACCATCACTGTGGAACTATAGTTATGTTTGATTTTGGAATTGAAAATCGTAAAAAATACGGTTGTTATTTTGTTTTTAAGAGTATTTACATTGTAAACTTCTATTTACAACGAATTTTCAAAACCCCCTAAAATTTAGTGTATTTGTGTAATTTTCCTTTTATAATGAGATCATTTGATCAAAAGGCCAACTAAATACTACTAGTATACCGTTTACCCGGTGGAACCCGACCGCAGAAGTTTGCTCGCATTGACGAATAATGAAGAGAAACAAGATTGAGAGGAAATATTTGAAGAATGGTAGAGAATGAGAGATTTGAAGAGACATTTTTTTTTTCAAAATTGAAAAAATTGAAGACAGACGTATATGTCTTTTTTACGTAACTAGAGGTGAAAATCTTCCTTACGGTCGATGATAAAGGACTACGTTTATAGGCCTCAAGTAAGTAAGTAATAATTTGATATCTAATACAATATGTGACACCCATGGAAAAAAGACATTTTTCATAGAAAATATTGCCTATCAAACACACTCTTACTTTAAAAAGAGGCGTGTTATCAAAATATTAAGAAAATATTTATTTATTTTTTCCTTAGACAACTTCCTTTTGCAAACAATTTCTTCAATCAAGATTGAAATTGACCTTAATCGGTCAAAATTAACCCATACTTAAACAAATCTATTATCACACTTCTTTAGCGTGTCATCGTCTTCAATCCATCCCCAACCCCTCAACACCATGTATCATGTCCCTCTTGAAAATGTTGAGAAAATGTTGTCTAGTTATGTTAATCTTACTTCTCTATTAATTAATAAATGGTGTTGTTTCATGTCATTAAAGGAGAACGATAATGTCGCACTCCGGCCTATAAAATAATATAGTTGTACAACGAAAATATTATAATTAAAGACTCGTGCATTACACGTGTGATGCACGTGTTAAAGTAGTAGTTGGGTATATAGTAGTGTTACAAAGTTCAGGAAACAAAAAATTGAAGAATTAAAGTGCTGATTGAAATCTAATAAATATAAATTAAGAGCATATATAGACAATATAAGATATAGTTAATGGAGGAATACATCAAGTGCTCAAAATAAAGTAATTAATTACATCGGATAATGTTAGATCTTTAAACATAAATATTTATTCATAGCAAATAATTAGAAAACCCAAGATCTTCATACTAGATTATTAAGAATATGTGTTGATGAAGAATACCTGAATCCATCGCGTTGAAAGTAAGAGGTTGGATCTTTCACAGTCTAATCATCTCAATTAATGGTGTAGAAGAGAAGAGCAAAAATTGTGATTGAAATGGGACCATAACTCTTATTTATAATATTCGTATACCCTAGTCCAATTAGAAATCTATCAATCTTAATTGAAATAGGATCCGATCTCTAGACATTACAAAGCTCGTACTCAATTTAGATGTCTCTAGGGCTCAATCAACAAATCACTTAATAGCCCTATTAATTAGATATCCCATATAATTGCAATATAATATGTAGCCCATTATAGAGATAAATAATTCAACGATCTCCCACTTGAGCTACATATGTTATCCGAAACAATTATATCATAAACTTTATCCGTACAATTAAATTGCTATCTTGCCCTGAAACATCTCCGTAATTACAATCTGTTCTATCTACTATATCGGCATGATATCAAAGTGGTATTCGCCACATTAATTCATAACTGAACCCATAAATGGTGATCATACCAATATATTCAATGACATAGATCGACTATGGATGTGTACCATGGAAATTACATGCAATGTGATCTTAATACATGTCTATTTCCAACAGGTCCTACTTTATTCTTTAATGAGATCATATTAAAGCTTTCCAATTTTAATGTTAAACCACAAATAGAAAGACTTAATTCAGAGATTGGTAACAACCGATATACTTTATTCTGTAGAAAATAATCATAAAGTGTGTCTACTATTGAAAATCATCAAAATAGTGTGTCTACTATTGAAAATCATTAAAATACAAACTCCCACTAAACTAGCACATCATCAAACAATAGAACACTCAAATGTATGCTCGTGAAACACCTTGAGTAGTAAACCCTTGGTGAGAAGATCCGCAATTATAGAGTTTGTGCCAATATGCTCTATAGACACCTTACTACTCCGAACTCGCTCTTTAACAACAAAAAACTTGATGTCTATGTACTTCGACTTTGTAGAGTTTCTATTGTTGTTGGAATATAGCATAGCCGATTTATTGTCACAATATATCTTCAATGGTCTTTAATACCATCCACAATACGCAGCCGGTGACAAAGTTTTGCAACCATATCCCATGATTAGATGCCTCATAACAGACTTTGAACTCAGCTGCCATGGTAGATCAAGCTATGAGTGTATGCTTAACACTCTTCTAAGATATAGTTCCACCAGCCAGCACATAAATATTGCCCGATGTGGATCTCTTACTGTCTTGGCATCCAGGAAAATCGAAATTAGAATATCCAATAATCTCATAATGAGATGACTTCCGATAGGTGAGCATGAAATCTTTTGTTCTCTGTGTATAACGCATAACCCTTTTGGTTGCTTTCCAATGATCCATCCTAGGGTTACTCAAATATCTGCCTAATAATCCCACTATGAATGCTATATCTGGATGTGTAAATACTTGAGCATACATAAGATTCTCTATAGTCGACATATAAAGAATCTTTTGCATTTCTTTCACCTCAACCTCATTCTTGGAGCATTAACTAAGGCTGAACTTGTCTCCCTTAGAAATGGGTGTATCTCTCGGTTTACAATCCTTCATGCCGAATCTCTTGAGAATACTTTCGATATAGCTCTTTTGTGATAACCTAAGGATACCTCGAGAGCGATGTCGATGTATCTGTATGCCTAATACAAAAAAGGCATCCCCAAGATCTTTCATTTCAAAATTCTTAGTTAGAAATCTCTTAGTTTCATGCAATAAGACCATATCGCTGCTAACAAGCAGTATATCATCGACATGTAAAACCAAAAAAGATGTATTTACTCTCGTGGTACACACAATCTTCCACTGCATTTACTTTAAAACCAAACAAAGAAATGACTTGATGAAATTTGTGATACCATCGACATCTTTCTTTAATTTGCAGACCATTTTATTTGGATCACTTGGTTGCACTATATATATCGTTTTCTCAATATCACCACTGAGAAACGTAATCTTTACATCCATCTGATGTAGCTCCAAATTAAAATGAGCTACTAATGTCTTTATTATCCCGAAAGGGTCTTTCGATGTAGTCGAGAGAGAAAATCTCTTTATAATTAATGCCTTCTTTCTAAGTGAAACCATTGGCAAACGGATGATGAGCCTTGTATCTTTCAACATTGCCTTTTAAATCCTTTTTAGTTTTAAGTATCCATTTACAACCATTAGACTTCACACCAATAGGCAATTTGACAAGATCTCAAACGTCATTGGTTTTCATAGATTTCAACTCATCTTCTATGGCATCAATCCACTTTCGAGAATTAGAACTCTGTTTGGCTTGATGGAAGTTGATTGGATCATCTTGGAGAAAGATGATATAGTCTTCTAGAATAGCACTTCTCATTTCTCTAGTGGATATTCTCAATGTCATTCATTCTTGAGGTAGTTGAGCTTGCTCATCATGAGCAACTCCTTCATTGGATAGAGAGCTCTTCAACATTGTCTGGATAATCCAGATTCACATCTTGAACAATGTCAGAAATTGGAGTCTAATCATTGTCAATAGCAACAGTAGGAAGAGAAACGAATTCCTTTTCAAAGACAATGTCCCTAACCTTATCTTACCTCCCAAGCTCAACATCCTCAAGGAATTTTGCATTTCTCGAAAAAGGACCTAGTCGATGGATCATATAATTTATAACCCCTTGACTGTTCAGAATACCTAATAAAGTAGCAGCTTATAGTTCTTAAGTCCAGTTTCTTTTCATTGACTGTAAGGACTTACCTCATTTGGACAATCCCAAATATACAAGTGCCTAATATTAGGCTTCTTGCCTATCCGGAGTTCATAAGGGTTTTAACTCATCGATTTGCTTAGAGCCCTATAAAGGATATATGCTGCATTCTTTAGTGCTTCTCCCCATAGGGATTTTGGTAAAAGAGAATGACTAATCATACTTCTTATTGTGTCTTTGACAATAACCTAAAAGTCCCTATAGCTTCAACTGCAACTGCTTTGCCGTCGCCCATATAAATGAATATTTCAACATTACTTGGTTGTCGGCTCCATAGGCAACACTACATAGACACGCTTATGTGAGTGGTAGCACCAGAATTCATCCACCAAGTGTGTCTACAGAAGCTAAATTAACTTCAGAACAAACCATAGCGAGAATACCTTTCTTAACACGCCATATAGCGTAACTGGGGCATTCTTTATTTCATGTGTCCACCATTCTTGAAAAAGTAACAGGTGAGCTCCTTATCCTGTTTCTTTTTGCACTTTATGTTGTGGTACCCCAACTACAGCTTCTTTTTTCATTTTTCTTTTCCTGTCTTCAGTAGTGGTTGATAAGTTAATACTTTTAGTCCTCTCACACTTAAGACTTTCCTCTTCTTGCACATAGTGAGTATGAGCTCATTAAGAGTCAATTTATTCTTTTGGGTATTGTAACTCACTTTACATTGACCGTATTGTGCATGAAGGAAAATCAAAACCAGATGCTCGGCAAGTCCTCTAATAGCTCTAATTTTAGTACTTTTTGTTTGGAAGTAAGATTAGACATTTCTATAATGTACTCCCTTACGTTTCCTTTTTCTTTATACCTCATTGAAACAAGGTGATCTAGAAGAGTACTTGTTTCACCCTTTTGTTTTTGGGCAAAACGCTTTTCAATTCACCTAAGGAATGTCTTAGCATTTTCTTCCTCAGACATAGCATCCCTAAATGTTTCTAGAATAGAACATTTCATGATCACAAAACTCACGTAGTTAGAACGATCCCATTTTTCCAAGTCCCTTTTATCCTTAGTGGAACTTTCATTACTGAGAGTAGGACGTCATTCTGTCCGAAGCGCGAGGTCAAGATCCATGCAACTGAGAACAATCATAACGTTCTCTTTCCAGTTCTTGATATTTCAGCCATTAAGCATATGAATGGAATTAATCTTTGCAGATATACTAGAAGTAGAACCGAAACTCAAAACAATAGAATATAACAAGCTCACAATAAATGATCATGTCATAACATATATATGACAAATTATATAACGGTGGGCCCTAAACACAAGATACCTAGCACAATATTGATATTTAGTCTTTGGATAGAAACATCGACTTACAAGTGATACTTTCTGTGTAGTAATCAAATATTGATAATTAATCTGTCAAACAATAAGCATTTCTTTGGATCGACTTATTGTCCATATGATAACTTTATAATTGTCACATATTTATTACCACATGTATATCTGCCATTTGGTCGAACAGTAACCTTCATTTGGGCTAGTCATTGTTCATATAAACAACAGATACACACATCTTAATATTCTAAAACAAACAAATCTAGGCAATATATGTTACTTTGGCAACGTATCGTTTCAATTTATTTATTTTGAAATATAAGACAATTAATTCAAGGATCGAAGATATTTTAATGATTAAATTTAATAAGGGCCTAAGATTTTAAAAATCTAAAACTTGAAGGACCTAAGATTCAAAAGCCAAAACTTTAAGGATAATCTAAAACTTTAAGAGCTTAATTTCAAAACTCCAAACCATTAAGGCCCAAGATTTTAAAATATGAAAAGTTGAACAACCTAAGATTTAAAATCCAAAATGGTAAGGACTAAATCTTAAAATCCAAAACTTTAAGGACTTAATTTAAAAATCCAAATATTTAAGGCCCAAGATTTTAAAATTTGAAAACTTTAAGGACCTCGATTTAAAATCCAAAACCTTAAGGACTAAATCTGAAAATTCATAAAGCATGTATTTTATTGGTGGGTCCATGACAAGATACCTAACACAACATTAACATTTAGTCTTTTGATGAAACATCAATTGTCGAGTAGTACTCTCATGCGGTAATCAAATATAGATAATAAATTTGTCAAATAGTAAGCCTTTCCTTGGACCAACTTATTGTCCACATGAAATTTTATAATTATTACATATTTATTGTCACACATATATGTCTCGCTATTTGGCCAACAATAACCTTCATTTGAACCGATCATTGTTCTCATAAGTAACAAATATACTCATCTTTATATTGCAAAATAAACAAATCAACACAATAGAGCTTATTTTTGACAACATATCATATTAATATTATTCAATTCAAAATATAAGATATTTAAATCAAGAATTTGAGAATTTTAGGAGAAAAATTTTAAGATTTAAAACTTAGAGGTCCTTAGAGTTGAAAGTTTAATATTTTAGAGATTTAAAATTTAGGAAATATAAAGTTTTGGAATTGAATCCAAAATTCTAAAACGTTAATGGCCTAAAAATTGAAGAAATTTTAAAACTTTAGGGTTAAAATTGCAAAATTTAAAATTTTAGTGGCCAACTTATGAAAAATTTTAACTTTAAAGGCTAAATTATTAAAATCTCATAACTATAGGGTTAGATTACTTAATATTTAAAACTTTAGAGCTAAGTTTTAAATTATCATAAACCGAGGGAATTAATTATTTAAATTTTAAACTTTAGGGTTTTAATGTGCAATATAACCTAAATCTCCAAAATTGCACCCTAATCCTGAGTTTATCAAATTTACATATGAGGTCCAATTCTTTAAAAAAATTGTAGCTAGGGTTTGAAATCCTAGCCGCTAGCCACTAGCCATCGACATCGCCACCTCTAGATCTAGTAGAGGCGAGGCGCCTCCTGCATTAGCGCCGACGGATGCTGCAAACAATTGCTCCTTCAAGTAGCGCCACCCACCGCTACTTTCCTTCTTCTTCTTATGACTTGCAGTGAGCAGCGCCGCTATACATTCTTAATTTTTTTAAAAATCTTTAATTCTTTATTTCTTTAAATCTTTATTTTGCTCAACAAATCAAGCCAAAAAATTCATACACAATGATTTTTGCCCAAAAAAAATTCTTATAGACATATTCATTCAAAATCATAATATGTATATAAAAAATAATCCTAATAATTTAACATGATTTTTTTTTTCTCGATACCACTTGTTAGATCTTTAAACATAAATATCTAATTATAGTTGAATAATTATAAAACCAATATCATCATGCTAGATTATTAAAAATAGGCGTTGAAGAAGAATACTTGAATCTATTGGAGAAGAATACATAAATCCACCGCGTTAAAATTAAGAGGGTTGGATCTTCCACACTCTATACCTGAATCTATTGGAGAAGAATACATGAATCCATCGTGTTAAAATTAAAAGGGTTGGATCTTCTACACTTTAATCACCTCAATAATGCTCAATAGAATCTCTGTCTATAATATCCGTACTTAGTTTAGATGTCTCTAGGACCCAATCAACTGATCACTTAATAGCCTTATTAATTAGATATCCTATATAATTGTAATACAATATGTAGCTCATTATAGAGATAAATAATCCAATAGATAATGCAAAGGAACACAAGGAAAACATATCATGGCTAAGTAAAATCTAGACACACTCAAATAATTTAAGAATCAAAGTTTAAGTATATACACATAGGCAAATAAGTAATTAATTATTGAATGATATACGTCGAACCAATAAAGCTTCAAAACATCGCATTCATCAACATTGATCTTATACATATACAGAACAAATAAAGCCTCAAAGCATTGCTGATCTTATACACTTCAGTATTTCACATTTTTCTATTTTAATATATTCCATGTCAAAAATTAGAGACACTAGGTCATTTTTTAGAAAGTTCAAGTTTGATACTTGAGGGTCAAGACTGATGTAGTTGACAAAGTTCACCTACTAATTTCTTTTCCTAATGAGAGAACAATCTGAATGGACACTTTAGATAATTCAAGGTAGAATGCTTGAGCAAACACATGAGTAGTCATCGTCGTGGAATTTTTCTCATATATATACCATAAACATGGAATAGTATATTAGATTATCTAACCAAGTAAAAAGAGCCAAAATATTGCATTGGGTTGAAAACTCTAACACAGCAACTGAACTGAAATTAGTTAAACCAAAAAGCTTGTGGTTATCTATTTCCATGACAATAAATAAGTTGTACTTCCTCGCTACACAAAAATCACATACATGTTAACAATATTAGCTATGAGGTGGCTTAAGAAGCCTACGAAGCGCCACTGCACAAATAAATGCACACCTTAGCTACCCTGAGACTTAGCCTTGAGGCGTAATCCTTAGACAGTCAACATGTAAGCCTTGGAAATAGCAGTCAAGGTGTAAACTATGAGGAATTTAACAGGAGCCTCACATGAGGCATATGCCTCAAGGTGTAACTGAGAAGTGTATTTTATACGCTTATTTATACTTGTAAACTTATTATATATTCATTATATGGATTTCTATTTAAATGAGTTTAATTATTGTATATGTAGGTACAAAATCCAATTTGGATGAGTTTGGAACAAAAAAGAGTTTTAAGTTTAATTGACGTTTAATTGGATGGCAAAGACATAAGATGAAACTATTATAAATCAACAACACACAAAAATCAGATTTCTAAAAGTCTAGGGACTAATTTGCACAATTTTGAATAGTTGGAAGATCAATTTGGAAGACTGTAGAAGGGTGGGGACCAATTAGAATGAATTTAGAAGGTTTTGGATTGAATCGAGAAGATTTAAAGAAGAAAGAACCAAAACTGTACATCAGAAGTCAAATCAGGGACCAAATTGTAAGTTTTCAAAAAAAGGTCACACTGGGTAGTGCGACCAAGGTGCAGTAGTGAAAACTTAATGGAGGTCGAACCTAGGTAGTAGAATGCATTGTATGCACGACGTAGGCACGACCTAAGTACGACTCTGTTGAAGGAAAGTCATAAGTGCGGTTTTTTAAAGTTAAGTGGGATTATGACTCTTTTAAAACACAACTTTGAAGACTTCCAAGGACTATACTTTTGATGGGGGTTACAAAATTGAAGAGAGATAGAGATCAAGAGCAAGAGAAAGAGGAATTCTTGGTCAATATTCATCAAGTGCAATCGGAGATTTTGAATTAATTCAAGATTAAGGGCTGTATCTGTTTTTTTTTTCTTTTTCTTCTGTTTCATGAATTATTTTATTAATATCGCTATATTTATAGGAATCATGTCCGGTTAAATCTTTTATATCTAGGATAAATGATGAAACCTTATGTTTTGATTAATTAGAAGTTATTTGTTTTCGTAAATTTATTGATTCCGGGTTGATTATTTATTATTTCTGTTTTGATGTTTGATCGCCATTAAAATGTTTTTTGTGGTCTAGATTACTTTTGAGAGATTTAATTTAGATGAGCACGTAGTAATAAATAACATAAGGTTCAATAATAAAAAGAGATTACTATTATGCTTTATGAAATCTTTCTAGATGATCATTGTGATTAAATGCATACCTTTGTGCTCGAAATTTAACTAGAGATGGTTAAGTTCATATAGATGTATAGAATTGAATGATCGTCGATAGAGGCTTTTGATTATATTAGGATCATCGATTTTCGACCTAGGGCAATAATTTGCGAAGATGAGTAATTGATAATTAATTTTTGAAACGTGATGGTGGATTCGTGAATCTTAGTACTAGTAAAACTTGAATTTGATAATTATTCTATTTTCGCTTACGTGATAATTTAGACTTAGTTGAATTAGAATAGGATAATCGTAGGAATTGAAATCATAAAGCATCTGTGTTTTAATTTTGTTAAAACTCTAATTATATAATTAATTGGTTAATTGATAGCTAGTCCTCGAGGGTTCGACACTTTTCACATCACTTTATTACTTGTAACCGATCCGTCCACTTGCAGAATTAAAATCAACAACAATAAGCCTTAGACATATTTATGAAACAATGCCCAAGCTGGTTATTAATACAATGCCTTGATATTTTATGACGAAGTTAAAATGATACGAAATCACTTACAATTGGAATTGACAAGCGTATGATGAAAGGGAGCCAGGGTGAGAGTTAAAAAAATTAGTTGCAGACCTCGTACCTTCGAGTTCTTTTCTGCATTTGATATATCAACATTTTTAGGTCATGAAGTCTTGTAAATTTCCTGCAGAATTACATGTTCAAAAAGTAAAAGAAAGGCGAATAATAGATTTTGAATGAACTAGAATACCATGTATACTTGCTTTACCACATCAATTAGACCTTCTATTGATAAAAAATTATTGTTGGTCCTACAAAATCAAAAAGAAATTGAGTGAAATCTTGATCAACTAATTTTTCAACATTTAACTTGTAAGATGGTGGATAGCATTTTACCGCTTGGCTGTAGAATTTCTTAGTTTTTGGATTGATGCCCATAGACTAATTCATGTTTCAATGGCAGAAGAATGAACGTAATTACCATAATCCATCTCGTAGTTATTTCATTAAGTCATGTCCAAGGGCGGAGCTAGAATATGATGAAGGGGTGGGCTGGGGGAGAAGGAACCTTTTTACGGGGTTCGGGGCTCTGCCCAAATTTTTTTTTTTTCTCAAACTACAATTTCTTAGTCCATTTTTATGAAAATCTAATGTTTTTTATAAATCATAATATTTAAAAGGTTACAAGAAGTTATACCAGTGTTACATACAATTATATTATATTGTAATCCAATATTTAATGAAACGACGTATAAGTAAATCATATACAACAGGATTATTACAACCAAGTTAGAAAATAAAATAATAGTTCAACACCAAATAGTGGAAAGCGAAACAAATTAAAAAATTCAAGCCCATTTTTGAATTTTTAACTTTCTAAAGTTTGAATTTCAATTTGGGCTACTTTATAAATTCTTTTGGACTACTTGGTGAAATTTTGGTTTTATATCTTTCTTTTTTTTATTATATAATTTGGGACAATTTTTTGGGCAGCCCTGGACTCAAGCCAAGGGCTGCCCCCCCTATATCCGCCCTTGGTCATGTCTTTAACAACTCAATCAACTAGAAAACAGACCTTCTTCATCTTTCACAATATTATGTCAATGAAAAAAACAATCCATTGTTTAACAGTAAGGTTCCATACCTTAATTTTCACCGAGGAATGGAAAAAAGAAGAGGAGAATGCAAACACCGACTTGTCTCATTTTTCTCTCGCACCAAAATAATAAGGAATAAATTTGGAAATTTTATCATGAAAACGAAAGGAAAAACTATACTTCCCCATCAACTATTCTTGAATGATCATTTATCTAGTATTTTTCCTTCAAATTACACAAGAGAATTCCTTTTACCAATATTGCCCATTGATTCCTAACTCCCCGTCAAGAACATTGGGAAGATATTTTAGACCTAATCCAATCTTGTCCGAAAGACGACTTCCCATTTGCCATAGGAGTGTGTTAAGCTTTTTTTTTTATTCACATCTACCACTTAACTAGACATTTTTATATTGTATGTATATGTTGTTGTAATATTTTTCAAATATTGAAAATTGATAAGGAAAGAAATTCAAAAAAAAAAAAAAAAAATTTGTGAAATTGGCATGGGTGATCGCCCACTTGAACAAACAAAAACAAAATCATTTGTTTCTACTTCTAGTGGGCGATCGTCCAGACTTAAAATGGCTAGTGCAGTTTTTGAATTCTTGTGCCTTTTCATAAAAAAACTGTGCCTTTTTTTGATTGTTTAAACACCATTTCATGATATATTGATAAAAATCTATAAATAAGTTATAGATTTCTAATTAACGTAAGAAAAACATAAAATCAAGAGTGTTATCCGCATTTTCTCCAAATATTCAGATTTTATAAAAGCTTCTTTGTTTCCTTTTTTTGGATTTCACTTGTGCTTGTGCAATCTGATTTGAGACTTGTAAATTCCTAAAGCTATTTTCTTGAAGGCCCTTTAGCATCTCATTTACTGAGAGGGCGCAAATAACACTTTTAGGATAGCGTTCTACGCGATACAAGTTTGGGTGTTCATTGTTTCATTTGTAGATTTTCTTCTAAAAGTTCGTGGCATGTTCATGTCATATCGAAGAATTTTCCAACAATCGAGAGTGAAACAACAATGGCAACAATCAAGTTGACGAACCAAGATTTGGTTCGTTTAAATATGTTTGATGGAACCAATTTCATCCGGTGGCAAGACAAGCTGAAGTTCTTATTGACTACGTTAAAGATCTTCTACATACTTGATCCTGACTTTCCTTCAATCTTTGAACCGATAGAAGTTGATACGGATGAAGTGAGGGCTGAAAGGAAGAAACACCAAGAAGATAAACTCATTTGTAGGGGACACATTCTAAATGCACTTTCATATAGATTATATGATCTCTACACTAACACAACTTCTGCAAGGTAGATTTGGGTAGAACGGAGAATAAATATAAAGCGTAAGAATAAGGCCCTGTTCTCTTTGATGTTTTCAACCCATTTTCTATTTTTGTGTTTTGAAAATAATCAAACGTGTTCTTTTTGCCGTTTTCAAAATGCATTTTGAAAACACTTCAAAATTTACAAAGGAAACACAAAATGATGAAAAGGTCGTTTTGTATTTTCTTAACAAAATCCGGGTAGTTTTAAAACGGCCAAAACGCAGCGTTTTGGCGTTGAGGTCCCGGGTTCGAATCTTGCTTCCGCCCTTTTTTTTTTTTTTTTTTTTTTTCATTTTGGCTGGTCAAAATAAACATCATTTAATCATTGTCTGCGCTTTTTTCAACAATACGCTACCGTCATTCAAAGTGGTCAGAGCGCCATTTTGTAAGCATGAGGTCCTGGGTTCGATTCTCTTCTCCTTTCCATATTTTGAAAATGTTTTTAATTCTATTTAATGGTTTTAAAATGTTTTTAATTCTTTTTAATGGTTTTTAAATATTTTAAATTCTATAATTAAATATTTTTAATTGTTTTTAAATGTTTTAATTCCATAATAAAATATTTTTAATGGTTTTAAAATGTTTAAAATGTTTTTAATTCCATAAATTAATGTTTTTAATTCTTTTTAATGGTTTTAAAATGGTTTTAATTCTTTTTAATGGTTTTTAAATATTTTAAATTCTATAATTAAATGTTTTAATTGTTTTTAAATGTTTTAATTCCATAATTAAATATTTTTAATTGTTTTTAAATGTTTTAAATGTTTTTAATTCCATAAATTAATGTTTTTAATTCTTTTAATGGTTTTAAAATGTTTTTAATTCTATAATTAAATATTTTTAATTGTTTTAAATATTTTAGTTTCATAAATTAATGTTTTTAATTCTAAGTTTAAATTGTTTTTAATTCCAAATTCAAATTTCTAAAAATTTTCAATAAACGCTAGCGTTTTCGAGTTTTACATTTTTCAAAAACAATTTTTAAAAATTCCTAAAAGAACGCATTTTCAAAAATCTCAAAACAAACACTCAAAACACAAAACACAAAATGATTTAAAACTCAAAACACAAAACTCAAACGCAAAGAGAACACCACCTAAAGTACTAAGAAATTTCTAATTTTTAAATTTCTTGATAACATTCCATTTTTGCTTCAAGTACATGAACTACAAGTAATCGTCAACAAATTGCAAACGGTGAAGATTGAACTTCCCGAACCTTTTCAAGTGGGTGCAATTATTGCTAAATTGCCCCCAACTAGGAGAGGTTATAGGAAAAAAAAATACTTCACAACTTCGAAGACTTTTCATTGCAAAAAGTTCAAAAACATCTCCGAATTGAGGTAGAGTCTAGGACAAGAGATGGGAATGAAAATTCTCATAATGGTACTTCAAAGGCCAATGTCATGGAGGAAAACAACAAGTTCAACAAATCCAACAAGTCCAAGAAGAGAAAATCTTTCAAGGACGACAACAAATTCAAAAAGAAGTTCAAGGAAGAATGCTATGTTTTTGGTAAATCTGGACATCAAGCAAAGGATTGTTGGAACCGAAAAAAAGGTAAAATTGATGGCAATGTGAATTCTCTTGAAAATGACAACACTGTTGCTACCGTGAGTGAAATCAATGGTGTTAAGAGAAAGGCTCTGGGATGGTGGTATGATACTTGCACCACTATTCATGTTTGTTATGACAAATCATTCTTCAAAACATATCAAGTGGTTGATGATGGTCAACAAATTCAAATGAGAAATGAAGGATGCTCCAAAATCGTAGAGTGTGGAACTTCAATTCACATCTAGGAAGAAAATTATGTTAACTAATGTACTTCACGTACCAGATATGAATAGAAACCTTGTTAGCAGAGACTTGTTGGGAAACCCGGGCATTAAAACGATTTTTGAATTGGGAAAACTTGTACTATCCCGTAATGGAATTTTTGTGGAAAAAGGCTATTCTTCTAAAGGAATGGTCAAGCTATGTACTATTGATAACAATAATAATAAAGTAAATTCTTTTTATTTGTTGTGTTCTATTAATTTATGGCATAAAAGATTAGGACATATAGGATATTCGTCTTTACATAGAATATTGAAAGATGATATGATATCTTGTGAAATTAAAAAACACAATAAATGTGAATTTGTGTTTAATAGAAAATAATTAAAAAACCTTTTCATAGTGTAGAGAGATCAATACGGTTACTTGATCTTATTCATTCTGACATATGTGAATTATATGGCATGCTAACTAGGGGCGGAAATAGATACTTTATAATATTTATAGATGGTTTCTCTAGGTTTTGTTATGTGTACCTAATGAAACATAAAGATGAGGTATTTAATATGTTTAAAGTATACAAAAGCGAAATTGAGAATCAACTGGAAAAAAGATAAAAAATTTTAGAAGCGATAGATGTGGAGAGTACTTCTCTAATAAATTTAATATTTTTTGTGTAGAACACGACATAATACATCAATGTAGTTCTCCTAGAACATCCAAACATAATGGTTTAGTAGAAAGAAAAAATAGGACATTAGTCGAAATAATTAATGCTATGTTATTGCATGCTAAATTACCAAATATTTTGTGAGGTGAAGCGTTGTTGACTGCTTGTTATATTAGTAATCGAATATCTTCTAAAAAGCTTAAAGTTTCTTCTTATGAATTATGGAAAGGGAGAAAACCAAACATTGGATACTTTAAAGTATGGGGGTGCCTTTCTTATTACAAAAACACTAACCTTAAAAGAAATAAGTTTGGACCTAGAGGCATTAAAAGTGCTTTTATAGGATATGCTTCAAATAGTAAAGTAGGTTACATGACTTATAATCCAATGTGATTATAGAATCCTGGGACATGGAGTTTTTTGAGAATTCGTTAAGTGTTGATAAAATTCATCAAACTCCATTGGAAACTCAAGAGGAGCTTCCAATTTCTAGAGAACCACTAGAAACATTTTCAAAAAATGTTATTGAGTCTAGTGAACCTCGAAGAACTAATAGAGTTCGAAAAGAAAAGGTATTAGGACTAGATAAAATAGATTCTCAACGAATTACCTTATGCTTGATAGAGGCTAATAAGGAGGATGTTGTAAGAAAAATTCCTTTTGTTCTTCAAGTCAAAAGTGATCCTAAAACCTACAAAGAGGCTATGGCTTCTAGAGGTAGCATTTTTTGGAAATATGCTATAAATGATTAAATAGATTCTATAATGTCCAACAATAATTGGGAGATTGTTGATTTACCGGAACGATCGAGGCTTATTGGTTGTAAGTGGGTATTTCCAAAGAAATATAATACCGATGGTTCGATCCAAACTTTTAAAACTAGATTGGTAGCTAAAGACAATAGACCAAAAGAAGGAATAGATTATTTTGACTCATATGCACCCGTAGCTAGAATTACTTCTATAAGAATTCTTTTTGCATTATCTTCCATTTATGATTTGTGTGTTCATCAAATGGATGTTAAAACGGTATTTTTAAATAGAGATTTAGATGAAGAAGTTTACATGGATCAACCGAAGGTTTCAAACTACCGGTAATAAAAATAAAGAATGTAAATTGGTTGAATCTCTATATGGATTAAAACAAGCACCTAAGAAATGGCATGAGAAATTTGATAATGCTATCATATCTTATGATTTTGTACATAACACAGTAGATAAGTGTTT
This sequence comes from Forsythia suspensa, assembly GCA_023638005.1. NCBI lineage: Eukaryota > Viridiplantae > Streptophyta > Magnoliopsida > Lamiales > Oleaceae > Forsythia > Forsythia suspensa. The sequence goes on from CM042667.1 coordinate 17,425,648, forward strand.
GTATGCTAAAACTAGTGATAGATATGTTGTATTTGTTTGCTTGTGTGTAGACGATATGTATCACATAAGTGATCACATAGACGATATTATAGAAACAAAGAAGTTTCTATCTTCTACATTTAAAATGAAGGATCCTGGTCAAGTAGATACCATATTAGGTATAAAAGTGATCAAGAATAGTGGGGGTTTTGCATTATCACAAGCACATTATATTGAGAATGTGATTAACAAGTTCAAACACTTGAACATTAAAGAAGCTAACACCTTGTTTGATCATAGTATCAAACTTGTAAAGAATGATGGAAGGGCTATTGCACAACTAGAATATGTATCTGTAATTGGTAGTCTCATGTATGCGGTTCAGTGTACAAGACCGTATATTGCGTTTGCTGTGAGTAAACTTAGTAGATTTACAAGTAACTCAAGTGCCGAACATTGGAAAGCGATTGGTAGGGTTCTTGGTTACCTCGAAATGACCAAAAACCATGGAATACAATATTCTAAGTTTTCACTATCTTAAAAGGATATATCGACACTAGTTGGATATCAAGTGTTGGTAAAAAAAAATCTACTTTAGGTTGGGTCTTCACTTTTGGAGGAGGTGCCATTTCTTGGGGATCTAAGAAACAAACACGCATTACTCACTCAACTATAGAATCCGACTTTGTAGCATTAGCAGAAACGGGAAAAGAAGCGGAATGGCTTAGGGATCTTCTATATGAAGTTCCATTGGATATGAAGAAAAAATCTTCAATATCTATACTATGTGATAGTAGAGCTACTCTAGCTAGGGCCTACAGTGAGATCTATAATGGAAAGTGTAGACATATGATTCTAAGACATGACTATGTAAGAAGTTTAATCAAAAGTGGAATAATTTCTCTTACATACGTGAGATAAGCAAAAGTTTACGTGTGTGATGGGCGCAAGGCCTTTAACGCGCTAAAGTAAATTTATGTGGAACATATTGAACTAAAATGTATACATTTGTGATGTTGCCGGTATTGTCACAAGGAATAACAAGTTCAAAGCCAATGCTACTCGGGATTTGGATAACACTTTGCAACATTTACACTAAAATAAGGTTCAAATCGAAAGATACCTTATCTTATGCGTAGCATCGTCTTTAAAATCTGAGTTGTTTTAAGAATATTTGAACAAGTGGGGAATTGTTGTAATATTGTTCAAATATTGAAAATTGATAAGGAAAGAAATTCAAAAAATATTTGTAAACTTGGCCTAGGCGATCGCCTGAGACAAATAAGTGGGCAATCGCCCACTTGAGAACAAAGTAAGTAGAATTATATCTCGCTTCTACTAGGCGATCGCCCAAGAAACGGCTGCAATTTTTGAATTCTAGTGCCTTTTTATCCAAGATTGTGTCTTTTCTTGATGGTTTAAACACCATTTCGTGATATATTGATAGAAACCTATAAATAAGTCATAGGTTTCTTATATTAACATAAGAAAAACATAAAATCAAAAGTATTATTAGCATTTTCTCCCAATATTCAGATTTTATAAAAAGGTTCTTTGTTTCCTTTTTTCGTATTTCACTTGTGCTTGTGCAATCCGGTTTGAGACTTGTAAATTCGCAAAAACTATTTTCTTGAAGGCCTTTTAGCATCTTATTCATTGAGAGGGTGCAAATAACACTTTTAGGATAGCGTTCCACGTGATACAAGTTCGGGTGTTCATTGTTTTATTTGCAGATTTCTTCTAAAAGTTCGTGGCGTGTTCGTGTCATATCGAAGAATTTTCCAACATATGTTAGGCATTCATCTCTTTATATTAAGTGGCCCCTAGATTCCTACTCTATATAAATGAGTCTATGTATGGGGCAGGGCTCTTTTTGCAAAAGACAAAAGACTCCATTGTAAACTTCTTCTTCTCGGTTCTAGTGTAAAATGTCCAATTGTGAGAACCACTATAAATACCTATATTTCAATGCCGCCCGGCCATAGGCGGTTAGGGCCTCCAACCATTCAGGGCCCAAAATTTTGGCCCAATTATTTATTTATTTATTTGTTTTGTTTTTAAATCAGTCTACTTACATGTAAAACGAGCCTAAATAGAAAAGTGGTAATTAGGAACTATACTTGATTTTTTTTTCTTTCAAAATTTAGACATTTACTGGATCAATTTTTTTTCCAACATTACTATATTTCATTTATATTTATTTATATTTACTGTATATAAAAATAAATATTTTTTTGAATTCAAATTCATTTGATAACCAATATCTTAAATTTCAGCTCCTTAATCCTTATCATGCTTAATTAGAGGATTAATTATCGTACCTTACCAAAATGCCCTACAAGTCTCACTATTGTCAAAGTTTCTTTCTCAAATTTGTCTACTCACCATGGTAATGTGAAAACCTTTCTCTGGAAGATTCTACCCTCTTTTCACCCTACCTAAAACCAAATTCCTTACTTTTGCTTGTTTATTATTCAATTCCATTTTCGATCACACAGATCCCAACCACGTTAGTAAAATTATATCCATCAATTTGATTATAGAACTATATGACAATATATTTTTTCGTTCATTCACGAACATTTTTTTTTTGGTAATTCTACAGAATTTTGACAATGTCTCCGTCTCTTAGACGCAGCAAATCTAGGTGTAGAAGAATGTACTTGGGTAATAAGTCATCATAGAAAAAAATTTGGCATGGCAGTGAAGCCTTTAAAAAGATTGAGAAGAAGAAGTGCAACATTCCTGTGAAGCAAAGCAAAAGGTACTATTTTGAACATGTATCCTCTTACTTCATCCAATTAGTGAACTCCATTTTAGATAAATTCGTGTTTCATGAGTACATACGAAGCATATTCAGTTTGTTTCCGATTGGGTCCTGATGTTGTAGTTAACATATGTATTATTTTACCTTAAACATTTTTTCACGTTGGTTGTTAACGTTAAGATTTAGATTTTTTTGAGAAATAATTATGCATTTTAAAAATAATCAAATTGTTTTTGTATGAAAATATTCCGCATGTGTACCGATTAATGATCAAGATTTTAATGTTTATGTTGGAACTATACGAATGATCGAGTTTTGGTTACAATCTAAAATTTTAATCGATATATTTATTTCTATATTTGGTCATTCTATTGCAAAAGTTTTCACAATACGCACCATATCTAATTTTTCTTACTTATGATAATGTTACGATGATTCCCACCAAATCTTATTATTTCATCATGATAACGTTACCGGAACAAAATATTGAAATTTCATTTCAATCGTTTCTAAAGTGATGGTGCTTTTATGTTTTTAGTTGCATTGCATTTGTATTTTTAGTTTAATCAATTGAATGTCACGTGAACTTATATATTATAATAACCTCACACCACGAAGAAGAATTTTGGCCGATACCTTCATGGTTATTTAGTAACTATCATATTAGTTTTTCTTAAATTTTAAGATAGCTTATTGATACATTTATACGTTAAATATATCCGATAACTATATGAATTTTGTTATTGTTATTGTTCACTATCGGTTATCGTGCGATATTGAATTTGTAATATGCAAATTACTAAATCGTCTATTAGTATCATGCGGTAAGGTGCATATATGCGTTGTTTACGTTGAATATTAACTTTACATTGTCGTAATTTTGATGGATAAAGTTGTGTGATGCTGTGATTATTTTTTTATCGTACTGATAAATTTTGTTATTAGCATTCCATATTTTGTCGTGTTAAAAATACACTGTTAATCAATAGTTACGACGTTACACCTTATTAATATTTTTCTCTATTACCACGTACCGATAACTACATTGTTTTCTGGTGATAAATCAATCTGTTAAGAGCTAACGATAGTATTTCTTGTTATCCCAAATAGTAACTGTGACCGACCTAAAATTTTTGTCCGGTTAGTGTTGAAAAAAAGTGATATCTCTTGTCATATTTTTATGAGTTTATTTCATGTCAATCCTATTAATTGAAAACCATTTACTCTATTTTATCCAAGATCTACGGGCCTGCGAATACTTCCTAGAATGTATCAGGTTGTTAACATTTTTCTTTTCATATATTTCAATGTTACTTTTGAAGTGCAAATATTATTTAGGTGATAACACTTTCTATTTCTATACTATTCTTCTACAGTTGTGGAAATACCTGTTCAACCCTAGCCAGTGGTGTCTCAGAAATGTTAATGTATCGTCGAATACCCAAATTTTTTACATCTTATCTGGAAGAATGTCAGATAGTCAGCCATTTTCAGAGATGTGCTTTGGACATTTCCTTTATGGAAGAAAATACTGATGAATTTCGTTATTATCACTACAGTAGCAATTATGGGATTTTCGTTGTTAAATATACTGAGTACATATTCTAGAACAAGATTAACGAGCCGAAGAAGTTTGATACTTGGGTGGCTTGACATAATATGGCAGTGCAACTATACAAATATGCAATTGAGAAGCCCGACTTACACTTGCCAAGATTGCCAAAGTAGTGGTAGTGATTTGCATTGGTTCTATGTTGTTACGAAGATGATTATGGGTGTGTTTGATTTTAATTAAAATCAGATTTTTTGGTAAAAGTTGATAAAAGTTGTTGAAATGTGTGGTTGAAATGTTGTGGGACCATGAAGTGTGTGGTTAAAATTAATTGTTGACTTTGACTTTAGTTTTTTAGCAAAATTAATAGTGAAAACAAACAGAGCTTATATATTTTTTTAAAATGTTATTTTGAACATGATCATACAATATTTGATCTTTTTTAAACGATGTCAAGACTACATAGCCGTATGTGAATTATCTTAACACTTGTTCCTTTTGAAACATTTTGAATGTCTTTTAACATTGTTACACTACACGCCATTTTTCTAAGTTTATGTAATGTTATGGGCAAGTAACATTGCAACTTTTGTATTCCGAGTGTTACGATTTTTGTAGTCTCGACTTATCCAAGTTTTTCTTAGTCAATGAACTAACAACTTCCCATTATTCATTTTTGAAGACATAACATAATATATATTATTTCAACCAAGCACTTATTTCAACATTTTTGTAAAGTGAAGGCAGATTCGAATGTGACATATTGGTACCAAAATGTTCAAGTTTCCATTTGTTCTAACTCCTGCAATGATGTAGATGAATTGCATTAATGTTTAAATATCATTATTCGATAACATTATGCACATTATCGCCATCTAGTAATCAAGATGATTCCAATACCAATTGGTGTGCTTATGATTCTACTAACGATTACAACACGGGACATAAGCGATAAATTACAAAAAAAAATTGCACATCAATGCTTCATACTTGTATCACTGCTTCGTATAACTATGATAATCAATAGCAGTTAACTAGCAACCAAAAATCAAAAGACGGGAAAAAACCCATTAAAAAATTCAGACTTTCACCCCTTAACCATATTGATTCGATGTTCGGTATTGCAGTCTGTTATATACAAATCAATAAGCAACAAATAATGATAATATAGGTAACAACTATTTAAGAAAATCTGAAAAACTTAAACAATTATCTAGACCAAATATAGAATGTTACAGGCCAATGAAATCACTCAATTATATCATTATCAACTCTACTAACTTCGTATAACTACAATTAAGTGGGATGATTATTCCAACAATTGAGTAGTCATTGTAACTGCGTGATTGATCCCACATATCGTCATAATATACCAAAGCATTAACACAATCCATGACGTGCACCAAAGATTCCAACTATCAAATATCAATAATTAACTACAAACACACAATATAATAATCTAGCAACAAACCAACAATATATGTTACCTATGTTCTTTCATATACCATACTAACTCAAGATAAAAAGTTGATGTATATACCACCACAATTCAGGTAAGCTTTTGATTTACAATCTTCAACAATCTAAAATTCTCTGACATCATTCCAAGACCAGTGTAATTTCTGATTTACAAATGAATGTTAACAAAAAAAAATTATTAACAAGAATTATAAATGATTAGAAGATACATTGCATTTTTTATGACGAGAATAGATTAATCACTTCAAAAACAAAAATGACAATATAATTGCCAATAAAATATTAAAGAGTGGATAATGATAAAGAAAAAATAATCATTTGAAATTACCAACCCAAATAACAATGATCCAAATTAACAATGTATTATACAAACAAATATTTACGGAATCAATATTCTCTAATCTAGTAGAAACTCATTCAATTTTTAAATGTATACATGATGTATAAATTAAAGTGTTTCTTCCGATTCATTCTTAAATATATTCAACAATTTTAAAGAATTGTTACATACCAATTTCAAAAAATGCAACACCCATGTACTTGGATTGTGCAAATAACCAGGTCAATTCTAGAGTCCGATAGCTCTCATTCGTGATGATAAATGACTCGATGTTTTTTTCAAGATTCAATTGTAGTCATGATTTTCGGATTTTGATTCTAATAATTCTTCTTGTTGATGATGAATGATAATTTTGTCTTCAAATTCAATAATTGAGATAATTCGGTTTTTGAAATATCTTATACATAACAAATGAAACGGCAAACCGAAATGGAAAACACGAGTCATTAAAGTTATTCATTATTATCCAATAATATTAACAACATGCAATTGATAATGGTATTTGTGTATGTGTGTGTGTGTGTATATATATATCCATCCAGTAAAATTGTAAATTATATAAATATAGTAGTCATATATGTAATTTTTCCAATAGAAAACAAGTCCAAATCTAACAATATCTACCCTAATCTTTAAATTGTAGACCATACAATTTTCCCTTTAAACTCCATTTTAGAAATCTTTATCTTGAATTGAAATGATTTTCCAAATTTCAACTATTTTTTCATTTAGTGAAGAAAAATGTATACTTTTTTGACTTGTAAATCTGTTTATATGTAAATACACACACCCTTGCATATGTTGCGTGTATGATTTTTTCATTATATATTTTCTCTTTTCTTTAACATTTTCAACGGTTTTTAATTCGAAGAAGTTTATTTGTTTTTGTTAAGTGAAAATAATTTGATTATATTTTGTGCTTCTATATTGTATAACAATTTTTTTTTTAGTCTTTTGACTTGTGTGAAAATCTAATTTGGATCTAAACAAAATATTATAAAATATGCCCGTAAATGCACAAAGTTTTAATTGTCTGCCAAAAATTTACATTTTAAAACACCTCAATTTATTAAATGCGTCATTTAAATTTTCGCCAAAGCCCCCCCAAATCTCAGGACCGGCCCTGTTATATTTCTGTATGTGCATTTATGTTATTCTTTCATTCATTATTGCCCTTGGTTTGAGATTAGGCATAATCCATAACACACGATGCGATCCGGTTTGAGAGATCACATTCTAAAATCCACGTTATAAACTCTAAGGAACAACATTTCAAAAATGAAAAATAGAAATATATCAAGATAATAACTTCAATATGTTATTATATGCTGGGATATTGCCTTCTATTCCTAAGAACATATTACATAACAAATTCATAAAAAACATAATTAAGTGTACAAAACGTGCACTAAGAAACATGCCATGCAAAAATAAAGAAATTATCATAGCTTAAAATAAACAATTCCATACCAAAAGAAAAAAAAATCATATATTTTTACTCAATACAGAAATCAGGACCTAAAACACACAAAAAAGAAAAACAACAACTAAATAAGAACACTTAAAAATACTAAAATGAAAACATAATAACTTAAAACTAACAATTTTATTCAATTTCAACAAATTTCAGCACAACATAGTCGTAAATCGAAGAAAAACAACCAAGCAATGAAAGACAATAGATTAGATAAACAAAAATTAAACCACAAACTCCACAAAAACCCAATAATCGACCAAATGACACAGAAATCAAATTTCTTTTTAACAGATCCTTGAGACATTTTTGGTTTTTTTAAATTACCACCACATCTAAAATTTACAAATGTACATTGTTTCGCGCATTTTTTGGACTGTGATAACAATTAAAAGATTACTCAGATGATGTGTAAAGAACTAGACCTCTTGAGACAATGTCTCAACAAGGGGTATTTGAATTGAAAGATTATATTATGCAACTTGCCTCGAAACAAGATTTGTAAATAGAGAGTAAAAGACTTCAACGTAAATTCACATGTTTGTTTGTGAGAGAGTTGTTTTCTCATTTTCTTCAATTGTCTCGCCTAATTTATACATTGATCACCATTTGCACAATTCTTTCCCATGACTGACCATTATCTCATAGCACTTCCTTTGAGTAACTTCCTATGACTGTTATAACTTCTCATAACTTCCCATAACTTCTCATAATGCCTTTTTTTTTTTATATCAACTAACAGTTACTTTAGATAATGGACCACTTATAAAACTGCTCCATTCCCTGCACGATGCAGTTATCACTTCATTCGTCCAAACCCTACACCTCTTCACCCTATCATCCAGACCTTTGTACGTTTTGGGCGATTCTTATCTTGGCAATTCGCTCAAACTCTATGTTTGGGACTCTTGTTTTGGGTCTTTGTTTTGAACCTTCATTTTAGAAATATTTTGTGTGTCAACAATTACCCCCTAATATGGCATAATTAAAATTAATCATTAATTTTGCCATATTCAAAACTTTACACCTTTTCCTATGTCTTTTGGAATTCCAAAAAGCACAAAACCCCTTGATATCCTTCTTTTGGCGGCGTTGACGTGCACTCTCCTTTTTTTGGAAATAACTTCACCACATCGCTCTTCTATAAAACCCCACTATTCATTTTTCTTCTTTACACCTCCATTTCTTTTACCATTTCACTAAGAAGAAACCATTGTTATTCTCGCCTTACTTACAATGGCATCAACAAGTTCCATTTTTTTTTTTTTTTTTTTTTGAAGATTTTCACACTTTACTTTCTCAACCTTTCATTAATCCTACTACCAACAAATACTCAAAATCACGAATTTCATTTAGGCCCAAGATTTAATGCCGCTTAACACTTGTTGGACGTTCTCCGTCGCCTTGATTTTTCCTACATCTTATATTTTCTCTTTCTCGAGCCACTTCCATTACCTTTACTTCTTAGTGTTTGGCATATGCACTTGGCCCAAATTAGATACCGCTTTTTGTGCTTGGCATACGTATGGTTGGTCATGGCCCTACTAGAGAGCTTTTGGTGAGCTGTAATTTAGCTTATCCTTGATATTCCTACTTTTGACCCCACTTTATTCTCCATCGCCTATGCTTTTAGGCTTCGATTACAACACTTTCGTCTTTCCTCCGGGTCCAAATGTCATCACCCTTTGGGACATTAGTGCTTTAACTATTCTATCTCCAATTGGCCACTATATTTACCGCAATGGTTGTTATCCACATTTGGTTGTGTAAGTTCGTTATCCGGGTGTTCTCATTATTAAACCTTCCATAGGTTACTTACCTATTTTCAACGAACTCGCCCATGGTAATCTTTTAAATCTTGGTTCTTTCATCCTGGTTGGTCTTTATAAAGGCATGGCCACCCTCCAAGACCAACTACGATCTTCTACTTCTCCCTCTTGGTAGTGGGCCCATTTGGCTCCTCCAATTATGGCTTGGGACATATTTTTCTTATTTTGGTGCCCCTTCATCAGCTACTCACCCAATCAGATGTTACAGGTTGGTGGTCAACCAACTTAGTCCAACAACTCAATCTAGTAGAGATATTTTTACTTATTTTTATACTTTGAACTCTTTGCCTTCTTACTTCTCATTTTCTGCACATCAAATCCCTCTGTACATTCAAGCCCATTCAACCTTTAATGAGGTAAAAGTCAACGTATCTATTTGGGCTCAGTTTTTAGTTGGGTGGGAGTTGTTCTATAGTTTGATCACTAGACGAACGCGAATGTCGGAGTTGAAGTTTTTGCTCTTTAATTCTTTGCTAGTCAATTTGGGTTCGGCCAGACTTTGCCAATTCCTCCTTGCTATTCAAACAATCTTAAGGAGCGTTTTTATACCATTACCCGAGACGATGTGAAAATTATTGAGAGCCACAACAATTCTCTAATGGCTAGTTTTTCTCTTGTGCCTATTAATCATACATTTACTACTCATTCCATTTTCAATGAATTTTGGCCCAATGTTAGCGCAGGTCTTTTGTTTCTAACGTTCACTTTATGTTTCACACTCTTAAATCCAATGCTCTTTCAAAGTCTCCTACTTTTTTCTCTGTGCCTAGTTCTAACAAGGGTGTTATATCTCATTTGGCTAACCTCAATCAGTTCCACCTCTTCAAACCGGTCCAAAGAGAATTTCGAACAATAAACGGCCGAGCCCACGTTACGCCGATGATTCAGATGAATGAGACAATTCCACTATTATCAGAAATAAGGTAAGAAGTTTCTAATCATCGACGATCATTCTTTATTTGTCTATATTGCTATATATGTTTGACATACTAACCTGTCATTTGATTCTGTCAGAGGACATCTATCCATTCTCATGTTGCTTCACAGCAGACAATCACTCCTGATTCTCCAATGATTCATGTCATTGAGGAGCCTCAAAGTTTGAAGCTGCCTACTCAGAAGGCTGGGAGAACTCAAATCCCCCCGTTGAAGGTTTAGCTATAGTGATTTACACTCCCCAACCCCAATGTGCTCGTTCAATAGTTCTAGAGCCAGAAGGTATTACCCTTTATGATACCATACTTCTGGGTATATGAATTTTTCATATTTACCCCTTGCTTTCTCAAGAGTCTTGTTGAGATTCCCATGATGGAAGAGCCTCCTCATCCAACTGACAAGGAGAAAGCTCCTACAACTTTTGAAAGCCAATCTCTTACTGACGCCCTTCTCAATTTTTCCAAAGAAGCACCCTCTTCGCCCAAAGCTGCTGATGAGGTATATTATTTTCTCTCCTTGCTTTCACATCTTTATAATGATAATTAGTAGGATAGACATATACTTTTTTTCCTTACAGGGATGCTGACTCTATCTTGTGATCCATTCAAGCCTTGTTTACATCTTGGGAACAAGTCAAGGCGAGTTCTGCTCTGCGCTCTTCTTCTGCAACTCATTCTTCAACCTCTTCTATTCTTTCTACTAAGGACATGAATGCTCTCAAGAGGGCCGTGTTAGCTTATACCTCATTTATGGATAAGGATATATCTAGAGCGAGCACTAGCAAGAAAAAGAATTGCTTGCATACTTCAGTGAAGATGTGGCTGATGCTTTCAAACGACCTTTCTTTGAACTTTTAGCTTCTATCAGATTGACTTTGGGAGGGATCCATCAGAAAGTGAACCTTTTACTATTTGAGAACATGGAGTTGAGGGCTAAGAAAACGAGTTTCGTTCGAGCTATAGCTGAAAAGAATCTTTAAATATTGATATTAATTCAGCTAAGTCCAAATTGAACGATCTTTCTTCTGAAGTGATGATTGAAGATTCTTTGTTGATTAGTCTAGAATTTGAGATGAATGAACTCCAAGATAAAATTAATGATTGCAAGATGTGGCTAGCTGCCAAGAAACGTAACACCTCTCTAGAGATCGAGTGAACTAACGCTTTGATGGCGCGCTATTTAGAAGTGATAGCGGATGAACCTAACGTAGTTATGGAGACTTTGTCCACCATTGACACCCGTCAGCGCTTTGAATGGTCAAAACTTAGAGACCAAATGCGGTATGTACTAGAGAAGCTAGATTGTGGTAGATCAATAGCATTTTCAACCTAGTATAAAGGTTGATGTGATATAGGATTGGACAACGACGTCTTGAATTTTGTAGTGTTCCTAATTTTTGATGTTTTTAATGGAACACTTATTCTTTTGCTTACTTGAATTCATATTTTCAAACATCTAGTTGTTCGATTTCCCATATGGAGGGAATGTATTTCTTTAGGTATCTACCATTAATAGATCTTACATGTTTTGTATCATCTAAATCCTCCAAATGATAAGCTCCATTGGGCAATACACTTTCAACTTTATACGGACCTTCTCATTTTGGCGACCACTTCTCATATTTTGGATCTTTACTATCCAAAGGCACTATTGTTTTCCAGACTAACTCACCCATCTTAAAACATTTTACCACAACCTTCTTGTTATAATATTGGCCATTTTTTTCTTTAGAATCTGTAGTTTATCTATCACGTCTACCTTCACTTCGTCTAGTTCTAACAAACTTTGGGCCAAAGCTTCTGCATGTTTCTCTCTGATTAAATTATTTTGCAAAGTCACTCTAATCGATTGTACATTAATTTCCATAAGCAATACTGCATCTTGTCCGTAAGTAAGTTAAAATAGAGTAGCTCTCGTGCTTGAACGTGGAGATGTCCTATATGCCGACAAAGCCTTGTTCAAACATTCATGCCATTTTCTAGCATTTTTCTTTATCATCTTCCTTATAATGTTCTTTAGGACCTTATTTGAAGATTCGCCGCCATTGATTTGGGCGTAATAAGGTGTGGAATTTACCAACTTGATCTTTGAATTTGCCCAAGTGGTTGCTTTACTTGATCTCCATTCAAAGAGGTTCCATGATCTACCATTAAGGTTTGCGGTATCCCAAACCTATAAATTATATGATCTTGGATGAATTTGATGACCTCCCATTGAGAGATCTCTTTAGTGGGATGGCCTCTACCCACTTGGTGAAAAAATCAGAGCTACTATGATGAACGTGTGTTGTTTGGACGAAGAAGAGTATATCTTTCCTATCAAATCTATAGCCCAACCTCTAAATGTCTAAGGTTTTATAATAGGTGTCATTTCCCTGGCTAGTACCATTTGAATTGGTCTATGTTTTTGACATGCTAAATAGCTCTTGGCACACTGGGTGCATAGTTCTCCCATCTTTGCCCAAAAATATCCACTCATAATAATTAACCATCTCATTTTTTGGCCAACTTTTTATGCCCCACATATTCCTTCATGCACCTCTGCCATAATTGTTTTGGCATCGCCCAAATTAACACATTTTAACAAAACTCCGTCTGCACATTTCTTATACAAGTCTCTATCTATTAATACGTAATTTAGGGCACGTAACCGAATCCTCTTCTCACTCTTTTTGTTGGGCTTCTTTAGAAACTCCGTTATTTTCTCCCTCCAATTCACCATATTTCCGTCTTCTATGCAATAGATGTCAAAATTGTTTGCCCTTCGTTGTACAGATTCCAATTTCAATATTTTGGAGTAACCCAAGGCCATTTGGGCCAATTTGTTCGCTAAATCGTTATATATTCTATTTACATATTAAAGCTTCACTTGGTCAAACTCTTCCAGTGACTCCTGAGCGACTTCATACAAGCTTACAACATAGCTACTTTGGCATTTAAAATGTGTCAATCAGTTGGTTAATTACTAGCTGAGAATTACCTTTAATGACCACATTTTTCACTCCCATCTCTAGTAATAACTCTAGGCCCACTATAAGTGCGTCATATTCGACCTGATTATTGGTGCATAAATCATCCAGTGTAAAGAAAAATTGATAATTTACACCAACACTAATTTACACCAATTAATAAATCATCTATTAATGCTAGACCTATTCCTGCTCCTTTGGCTGTTTTTGAACCATCGAAATATTATGTCCATGATTTTACCTCGCGCAAATCAATGTCTAGTTAAATTTTGTTTGGAACATTGACACATGGATGACCAGCCAAAAAATTAGCCAATGCCTCGATTCTTAATGGCCTTTTGTGGGACATATCAAATCGAGATAGAGCAAAAGTCAAAAGACCAATCATTTGATGCAAAATAGGGCGAGAAAACATGTACTTGATTAGATTTACTTTACACACTAATTACACAGTCACGGGCCGAAGATAGGCCCTTAATTCACGTAAAATAAAGAGTTAAACATAACTATAGCTATATAATTACATTCACATTTGGTCAACTGTCTACTGAGATAATAGACTGCCCTTTCCTCACCCAATTGGTCTTCATGAGCAACCATACCAGCTATAGACCCTTGCTCGGCCGATATATATCTTCATTGGCTGTCCTTGAATAGATGACATCAAGACTGGTGGATTTGACAAGTAAGTTTTCGGTTGTCAAAAGCCTTTTGATGTTCTTCATCTAGATGAATTCGTCTTGACCCCTGAGCTTCAAGAGAGGTGAAATCGCTTTTGTTCGCCCTGCACAATTAGAGACGAAACGCCTTAAAAAATTAACTTGTCCCAAAAATCTTTGCAACTCTTTTTTACTGTTAGGCGATTTGGCCTCTAGTATGGCATTTGTTTTATTTTTATCAAGCTTAATTTCCCTTTTGTGTACCGAGAAACCAAGTAAGTTTCCTGCGTTGACACCAAATGCACATTTTAAGGGGTTCAATTTCAATTTATATTGTCTCATTGGCTCAAGTGTTTAAATTGGCAAAGATGATCTTCCTCTTTGAGTGATTTAATTACTATATCATCCACATATACTTTGATAAATTTGGCAATCATGTCGCGAAAGATTAAATTCATTGTTCTTTGATAGGTGGCCCCAATATTTTTTAGGCCAAAAGGCATTACTAACCATTTGTAGCACCCCCAATGTGCCTGGGCATATAAAAGCAGTTTTTATGTACATCTTTTTCAGCTATATATAATTGGTTATCGTAGAATATTCGTCCATGAAGGAGTACATTATGTATCCGGTGGTGGAATCGACTAAAGAATCTACCGTTGGCATTGGGTATACATCTTTAGGAGTGGCTACATTTAGATTTCTAAAATCTATGCACACTCTTATTTTTTCATTTTTCTTTAACACAGCACTATATTAGACAACCATTCGATATATCTGGCTATTCTTATAAAATTCACTTTCAACAATCTCTCGATTTCTTTCTTTACTTGGTAACACATTGGGTGTAAAACTTCTAGGTGGTTGTTTATAAGGTTTAAAACTTAGCTTGGTGGGCAATTTATGCTCTACCAGGTTTTTATCTAAATCAGGTTTTTGTTCATATTCTCAAACAAAACAATCCTTATATTCTTTCAATAGAGAGATCAATTTATTACTTACCTCTTCATTGAGCAACTGGTTGATAAAGGTTGGAAGGTCTTCTCCTTCATTACCAAGGTTTATCTTTGTCAATGGATCTTATGCTTACAAGAT
Organism: Forsythia suspensa; assembly: GCA_023638005.1. Lineage (NCBI taxonomy): Eukaryota > Viridiplantae > Streptophyta > Magnoliopsida > Lamiales > Oleaceae > Forsythia > Forsythia suspensa. Next base: position 17,440,726 of record CM042667.1, read on the forward strand.
ATCCTCGGCTTTGCAATCCTCATCATGTCGCCTCTAATTCCTCTGCAAAAATTCCTTCTTCTAAGCAATCCACCTTGTTGATTTTGTTTTGTAGATCCTGTTCCAGGCCGAGTACAGCCAGTTTGTCTCTTAATATCATCATTGCTTATTCTCTTTTAACTTTTTCCTCACATTCTTTATTATAAGCCACCAATCTGGCTTTAAAGGCCATAATTTCCACTAAATTCTTTTGTGATTGTCTCTTCATTATTTTTATTTGACCACCTTCTTGCCAATTATTGGCTCTTCAAAGGCTACTATATTTGGCCTCTTTTGATTGAATAATTCTGTAAGGGCTTCCATTGAGAATGGCTCATCGTACTGTGCTATTATTTATGTTTCTACTGAATAAGCCTATGCGATAAAAGGCTGGTGATCAGCTTGTACAACTTCTGCCTCACCTTTATCGTTCCAAAAAACCAAGCATTGATGGAGCGAGGAAGGGACACACCGACTCCCATATATCCAATCTCTCCTAACAAAGATATTGTAACTAGTAGGACCATCTATTATAAAGAAAACCGTGGTCCTCGTTGTACTCTCCATCGTTATATCCAAAGGCATTACCCCCTTGGCCGAAGTAGCTTATCTATTGAAGTTGGTCCGAATCACTCCCGTTGGGATCATGTCGCTCTCGGACTTCGCAAACTTTTTATCATTCTGTAAGGGATTGTATTTATGGCTGCACCATTATCAATGAGAATGTTTACAACTGGAATGTCATTGACCAAGGCTTTTACATACAAGGATCTGAGATGCTTAGTCAATTTTATTGACGGCCTTTTAAATACGACCCTTTCCTTCGCGTTTATTTCCACTTTTTCATTATTTTTCTCTATTTCATCTTCGTTGGATATGCTTACATGTAATATTTCTTTGCCATGGATTTCTTTTGCTTCTTTGAATTGCATGAAATTCCCTAATGGCTCTTCCCAACCTATGGGTGGAAGTTCTATTTCAAGAGGTGACCTATACTTCTCAGCCCAAAGAACCATTTTCTTCCTTGTAGGCATTCCATGCAAAACATAGTAATCGAATTATCTCCTAGATGGTTCGCCCAACAGACCTACTACTGGATTGCCTTCTTGGTATAGCTGCCCAAGTAGATTGTTATATGAAACTTCCCTTATTCTTCGCTCTACTTCTAGATCAATCTCTTCTTCTATGTCTGTCATTTCGTCATCTTCTTCTCCATCATTACCATGAGTGAATTGATTCCCAGCATATGTGCCTTCTCCAACGTACAAGCTGCTTCTTCATTTTCTTCAGTTATCTCCTCATCATGCTCCTTATTCTTATATTCCTTGGCCAATAAATAATTATTAACCATAACTGGGGGCATCGTACCAAATTGAATAGTGATCAATCATCCAGCATCATCATCATCCTCGTCATTCTTTCTATGCTCAAACTTTGATTTTCCAACACATTATCCTTTTAATGGCTTTTCTTTTAACATTTTTGTATCTTCTTTCTATCCACTCTCAAGGACATTTTGATTCACCACCTTACTCTCAATTGTGGCTCTCAAATGTTCCACACCCTGTTGTTGTCTCATCGTCTATCCGTAGTTTCTTTGGAAACATCTTTGTTGGGTTCTTGTCATTTCATTGAATGGAATCACTTTTCCTACTCTATGATTGTACGAATGCCACACATTTAGGTGTTAAGATTGTGGCCTGAACGTTTTGATGCCCTGGAATGAGCCATATTATCTCCCATAGAATGGTTTTATTTGCCCTCTAAATGGATGAAAATTAGTCGTGTTAGCTGGGCGAGTTGGTTGTTCATATGCTTCTACCCTTTCTATGATTTTGCAAATCTCCTTTTGGCACCTAGCACAAAAATTTATTTCATCTTTTACCGTCGTCTTTTCTTTCAAACGCTCAAAGATGCTAGGACGGGGTTCATCCTCGCCATTATCAAATACTAACTTGAATCTTGGGAGACTAAACTTGTCCAGATTTGGGATGACCATGTTGACGTCTAATAGCTGTGGGAATGGATTTTCGTCCACTATCATCTTTTTCTTTGACTTAAGGTGATTCACCCTGACTCAATAGCATCTTGTAAGACATGACGAAGAACCAAGCAACTATTAGTCGTGTGAGACCATGCATTATGTCATTTACAATATTTTTTACCCTTGATTTGCTCAGGGTTTGGCAGTTTATGCTTATCACTTAGCCTTATTTACTTATCTTTATATAACCGATTAATTATTACGTTGGCTTTTGTTATATCAAATGAGAATGTTCTAGCCTTTTTATTCTCTTCTTTTGCAGGCTCATTCTTAATAGGCATTTCTGATTTAGCCAGTATAGGGCACGCATACGCGTCTCTCTTGATCAATTCAGACAGATACACTCTGGCTTTGACATGATCTTGATTAGTGTCAATAGCGTGCATATCAAAATCTGGGTCTCTATAATAAGTCCATTTACTAGAATTTTTTATTTGTTCTTTTTCTCTTAACAATCGTTCATATGTTACAACACTTGCGCTAAGTTGAAACGGATCGAAGAATTCTCTATCTTGGAATTTCGTTTTTAGATAAAAATTGAAACAACTTTAAGCAATTCTTACAAATTCTTTTTTGGATAAAGGTACAAAACACTTATTTCTGGCCGTTTTAAATCTTTGAAGGAAAGATTAAGCCCATTCATTTTGGCATTTGACGCAAATTTGCTAAATCTGCCAAAGTGACTTCTGATTCAGTTTTGTAAAACTAGGCATAATATAATTGCTCTAACTGTTGCCATGTTTGTACAGAATTTGCTGGCAAATTAATGAACCACGAAAAGGCTACCTCAGTTAGTGAATTTGAAAATAATCTCATATTGTAGAAGTCAGTAACTTCGCCACAATGCAACGTGTAACGCTCCACATGTTTTAAAGTGGACACTTCTCCTAAATCAGTTAACAAAGAAAATTTGGGCACCTTATACCCTCTAGGCCATGGATATGCCCGATCTACCCAATCTGGATAAGGCTTTTTGTATGTTGGCCGAATTATTGGCCGTATCCCAAAAGCCAACTAATCTTGCATGATTTCTACAACTTGATCTCTCAAAATGGCATTGGGATAAAAAAAAGGACTCAGGGCACTATCTGAGGCCTAACAATATTTAGCCCCATGTTTGGCATGAAGGAGCCATTATTTGGCCCATTATTGCCATTGATATGTGGATTTTTCCATCGTTGATACGTATAGCATTTTGTCCCATATATTGAACGTTTTCTCTTATATTAGGGCTACCCCCATGTTAGATGTCCCAGCACCCCCTAAGTTGGCCGTGACTGGTCCCATGTGAGGTTTTTCAACTCCTTGACTCATATTTACGATTGGTGAACATTACCTACAAGACTTCTGGTTTGGAATTGATTTCCCATGCCCAAAGATTCAATTGACATACTTAGTTTACCATTTTGTTCATAAGTTTATTCAACATACTTAATTGTTTAGCCATATGGTCATAATGATTGTTTTCATTTTGAGTGAGTTATTCTACAGTATGAATGTTTTGCAAACTTACCTGTTCAACAACGTCTTGCGTTAGTTCACCCAACAATGTATGCATCATGCGGGGACTTAACTCCGTCATTGGCTCATAACGACTAGTATTTGGTCTTTCCATCTCTGAAGTACCTTGTTGACTCTCAAATTACTCGATCACATAATGGATAGACTGCTGGTTTGCTGATTCCTTGCCGTAATTCTTTTGAGGCATGATGCTTCCAATCTTTCTAACACCAAATGTCCCACTGGGCGTGTCAAATTGTTTCGCGTATTTTTTGGTCTGTGCTAACAATTAAAAGATTAATATGACAATGTGTAATGAACAAGACCTCTTGAAACAATGTCTCAACAAATAGTATTTGAATTAAAAGATTATATTATGCAACTTGCCTCCAATGGGCACAAGTACTCAAAGTTAAAAGATTCGTAAATAGAGAGTAAAAGACTTAAACGTAAATTCACAAATGTTCTCTCATTTTATTCAATTGTCTCTCCTTATTTATACATTCATCATCATTTGGACAATTCTCACCCATGATTGACCATTATCTCATAGCACTTCTTCTGGGTAACTTTCTACGACTGTCATAACTTATCATAACTTCCCATAATGCCTTTTTTATAAACTAACAGTTACTTTGGATCATGGGTCATGTATAAAACTGCTTCACTCCCTGCGCGATGCACTTATCACTTCATTCGTCCATACCCTGCTCCTCTTCGCCCTATCATCCAGACCTTTGTACATTTTAGGCGATTCTTATCTTAGCAATTTGCTCAAACTCTATGTTTGGATCTCATGTTTTGGGCATTTGTTTTGAGCCTTTATTTTGAAAATATTTTGTGTCAACATACACAAAATTAGAAACAAACTCTATAGAAAAGATATACAACGAGTTTCAATAAATTGTAGAGACATGCTGAAAAATATTATATTTTCCAAATGAACTACACAATCAACAAGCACAAAGAAAAAAAATCTACAACTAATTTCAAGATTAATGATTTTGGATCCATAATTTCAAGAATCTGTAAAAATTTGAAACCCCGTTTCTGGTTTCAAAAATTATTTAAGAAAATTTAAGGATAACAAACTCTAATGTAAGCAAACTTCAATACCCAACTTCAAATTCAACAAAAAAAAAAGGGAAACATAAAGCATATCGAAAGAAAAGTAAAACCCCAGCTAAAATATCCATAAAACCTAAAAATAAAAAAAAGAAAAGAATGAGTTAATTTAGCTCTAATTGAAAAACTGTGTGTAATCTCTTCTTCAAGAAAATAATACTTTTCTAGTTCAAAGACTGGTGATATAGAATACAAAATCACAAGAAATATGAAAAATAGTGAAAAAATTAAAACCAAAACAAACCTGAACGATCATATTCACTAAAATGCTAATCTTTTACTGCAAAAATCGACGGAGACAACACCTTAGAAACAACGATTATAAGATTCCAGTACAAATGGCTCAAATACAACCAAAAAAAAAAAACTATATGCAATAGAAAGAAATAAGATATTTGCTTATTGAAATGGCCTTTAAACTTACAACAAGCTTGGTCTGAAGTCGCAAAGATTAGAACTTCAGGGTTTTTAATTTTCTTCTTTAGCAAACAATGGTTACGGGGATGAACCAGTAAATGCAGATGGGGATGAACCAGCAAATGCAGACCAGCTGCAACGGGAAAGAAGAGGAAAGAGAAACAGTAGAGGTAACATAAATTAATTGATTTTCAAAAGAGCTATTATTTAGATTTAAGTAAATTGTTTTAGGTTTTTTAAGTTGTAATAAGCAACACACGTTTTTAGTGAATTGCTGATATATATAAGCGTGGCAAAGGGGAGAGAGAGTTATCTGGTGTAACATTTCTGCAATTTCTTTTTCTTCTTCATTCTTTTACTTATTCTTATTCCCATTTCGTTATTTGAGTTCAATTGCTGCAATTAAGCTGGAATTCCAGCTTAGTTAATTAAGACTAATATAATTTAGTTGGATTTTAGTTGAACTCGACCGATAAATTCCTTTAGACATTGTGCAACAAATAAGAAAAAATTTAACACTACATGCACGGTATGAATGAGAAGCATGACTCTAGAGTTGCTATGCTTGCTAAATTGAGCATGTCTAGAGATAAAAAAAATATATATATATATATAGGGGTTTAATGCTCGATCAGTTTCTGAGAGCACTATGGTAAGTATGAGAACTGGTAATGGGAATAGGGCAAGGAGAAATGGGTATGATCCTAGGATAAACCATAAGCTCCCAAAAATTGATTTTCTCCATCCTAGGATAAACCATAAGCTCCCAAAAATTGATTTTCTCGAGTTTAAAGGTGAGAACCCAAGAGAATAGGTAAGGAAGGCAAACAAGTATTTCCAATTGCACCAGATATCAGGGGAACTGAAGATAGGCACAACTGAGATGTATTTAAAGGGAATGGCTGACATATGGTTTCATGAATTTTTATCCAGTTACCCATATGCATGATGGAACTTGCTAACCATTGAGAATGTTGAATTATATGGTGGTGGATGAGGAAAATGATGAGGAATATAGGGACCTGAAGGACCAGCAATGGAGAAAACAGATGAGGAAAAAGAGATGGGGATCATGCAGATTTTCCTTAATGCTTTGATGAGAAGTGTAAAGCATAAGACCAACAGAATTCTAGAGAGGATTAAGGGTAACAAGAGATCCCTTCTAATAGACTGTGGAAGTACCTATAGCTTTATTGATGAAAGGCTGGTGAAGTCCTTAGGATACCATAATGATAAGGCCAATCCCTTGATAGTGACTGTGGCCGATGGGCAAAGCTGGAAAGCAAATCAATATGCCAACCAGTGACTTGGCAAATGTAAGGAATAGAATTTCAGTATAAGTTAAGGACACTAAAGCTTGAGGCAGTGACATGGCGCTAAGAGTAAATTCGCTTTGTCAGTTTGGGCTCGTGACTTTTGATTTTACCCCAGGGCACATCAACTTTGTGAGTGAAGAGAATAAGGTGTCACGAGTAGTGAAACACCCCACAGTAGATTTGAAATGATCACTGGATACCAGATGGAATCTTCATAGCTAAGCAATCATATGGAGTAATGGGACAGCTTTATACAATCTCAGATGGAGACCTGACAACACTTCAAAAGAATTGAAACCAATCTTAAATGGCTTTGGTAATGTTTTTGAAGAACCTAATGGCTTGCCTCCAGCTAGATTACATGACCATTACATCTCACACAAAGAAGAAACCCAGCCCTTCAAACTCAAACCCTATAGATGCCATTTCATATAGAAAACTGAGGTAGAAAAACTAGTTAATGAGTTGCTATCCACTGGAATTATTCAGACCAGCAAAAAACTCTTTTTCCTCTCTAGTGCTACTAGTAAAAAAGAAGGATGGCACCTGGATATTTTGTGTAGATTATAGGCAACTTAATAGCCTAACTGTGGAGGACAAGTATCCCATGCCATTGATTGATGAGTTACATGGTGCCAAGTACTTCTCTAAGATAGACCTTAGAGTTTGCTACCAACAAATAAGGATTAGACCAGATGATATGTATAAGACTGCATTCAAGACACACCAAGGCTTGCATGAGTCTAAAGTTATGCCATTTAGCTTGACCAATGCACCAACCACATTTCGGAGCTTGATGGATGAAGTATTCAAGGAACAATTAAGGAAATATGTTCTAGTTTTCTTTGATGATATTTTGGTGTTTAATGAGGATATGACAAGTCACACTGAGCACTTGGGAACAGTATTACAACTGCTAAGCGAACATCAGTTGTATGGTAAACTTAGTAAGTGCACTTTTAGACGAACGAATGTGGAATATTTTGGTCATGTAATAAACCATCGAGGTGTTTCAGCAGATCCAAAAATGTTGAAGCTATGCAGTATTGGCCCGCCCTATCCACTCTCAAGTAGTTGAGGAGATTCCTTAGCTTAACTAGTTACTACACGAAACTTGGGAAGGGATATGGTGCTTTGGCTAGGCCTTTAACAGGTCTACTAAAGAAGGACAACTTTTAATACCACAAATAGTCAGTCACACTCAACGTCTCATTATATGGCTTTTATTAGTTCAGATAACTAAACATCACGTGTCATATGTAGAAGCAAAGTCCGAGTGCTAAAATCAAACCACACACAAATTTTAGCTCCCCAAATTATATAGTTAAATTCCATGAATTTAGCAAAACCAAAATATTTTATAGCTACTAAGTTGAAAACTCATTTTATACTATAATTATTATAATTTGTAAATTTCATATTATGGAGTACAAGTGGAAAAGTTTCCTTAAATGCATGCAAATGTGGCTAGGTTGGTTTAGGGATTTGGATAGTCATTTATGAAAATTATCCAAATATATGAAACTTGGCAATTCTACACATAAGCAAAACATGATCAATTTCTTTAAACCCTCCACGTAATCCCTTATGCTACCACGTTTGATCATATTTTCCATATTAATAAACCATGTCTTGTATAATATATTTCCTCCAATTTCACTGGCCTTTGGAACCAAAAGAAACAGAAACAAAACAAGAAAATCAGCACCACTTTTGCAACATCTTTTGGAGAAACCAATTGAAGTTCATTAAGAAGGTAGGATACATGGTAATTCGATAAATTGTTTTTGCATTATGTATTGGTGGAATTTATGCTAATGAAACTCCGGTGCAAATGATATGGTTATGATATTGTATGAATAATGATATGATGGTCTTTCGAGATCTAAGGCTTTCACCGAAAAAATTTCATGATATGATATGAATCACGGTAAGATCGTTCCTCATTTACGTTAATGATTTACAATTAATGAAAATGAAAAGAAAATCCATGTTATCCTACTGAGTATTCTCTTATACTCACTCCTTTTGTTATATCTTTTACAGATTAAAACGTCCGGGTTGCGTGGAGGCCGGTGTAGTGATGTCGACGTGCCGAAATTGCCATTATAAACTAATCAAGAAACTTTAAGTAGTGTAAATATCTTCTTAAACTCTTGTGGACCTTAGTTTTGTGGTAGTTTTGGTGGATTCCATGTTGGTTTGCACGTTAATAATGCGAGTTTGGAAGGTTATGCTAAACTTCATGTTTCTCTAAACTGTAGTTTCGTCTTCAAACTCAAAAATTTACTGCACCTTATATATTAGGTATTTTACATAATTCCACTTGGAAACAATAGCACTATGGATTATCTAACCATTAGCTTTGGTTTCACATAATTTCATGTTATATAACTCAAGTTATGGACAATTTTGTAAATTGCGACAACATGAATATGAGAAATTGCCTAGGATGTTTCGGTGAGCATTTTGGTTTGCTGAAACATACCGTCGGGTTGTCAAATTTTGATATGTGATAGTTGCATGAGTATTCTATGATCTCTGAAAATTTTATATTGTTCGGTGATCATTCTCTATGTCAAAGAAAATTTTGTTACTCCATGACCAGGTGAAGATATATGATTGAGCCTACTGGAATCTTAGTAGCACTGCCCTTATTTTGAAAATTTACTACTGCTCGTATACTTTGAATTTTAAGGTGATTTCAATTGAAGATTGTTATACTATGAGTCTTTTATCATGGGAACTTAAAATTACCTTATTTGAAGACTTGTACAATTTTATACAATTTTTCTTCTCAAACCTGTCAAACGAAACAAAGGACAACAGTTGAGTGGAATAACCATTCAATTGTTGCCTACAACATTTCCGACGGGAAGTAAATTTGAAATATAATCTTGTTTAACGCATTTCGGCTAGGTTTCCTACCTCAAGTCATCCTTGTTAAAATCTGCTTCGTCGAAAGAAGCCATATTTTAATTTTGCAATAGGATTTCTTTGTGTCTCCTCCTTGAGGTCTTTCTTTGCCTTGAGACTTTATTGAATAAAAACTTGGGACGTTACATCGTGGTATCAGAGCCCGCGTTATACTTTTGTGTAGACTCATTAAGACCTTAGTTTTTAATATAATGTCGATTTCTATATTTAAAAAATGGTAATTAATGAATTTTTTGAAGAGTAAAGTTTATTTAATAATTTAATTTTCTATTTCTATCCTATTGAGAGAAGTATACATAGATTGGTGCATGATTTATATGTAGTATTATTTAAATTTTTATGAAAGCTAACCCAAGATTCTCTGGCACTCAACGACCACCACCATTCAACAGTTCTAAGGTAAATTATAGCAACTTTTATCCGATCTTTTGAGTAGCATTAAACTTTCAAATTGTTGATTACAAACTGTTACACTATTTTATATTGACTAATTGTACTATCATGAATGTTATATATATATATATATATATATATGAATGTTGATAATCCTATCTGATGCGAAAACCTATAATAAAATATTAGATGCTTAATATAGGCCTCTTGGTGGATTTGTAACAGATGACTAGAACTTATAGAAGTGCTAGAATATTAAGGGGTATGGGTAGATCCCATAGAGCTAGAGAGAGAAAGATTTCATTCGGAGATATAAAGAGTACCAGTGGAATCCTAGGCATGATTTCGAGCAACATGTTACGGAGGTTTACATACTATGGAAAGAAGTATGGAGACTAGGACATAGAATTAGAAGGTCAAAGGCAATAGAACACCTGATATGAACCTTGCCAACACTCTACAGGACAATTGCAAGGCTAATTAGGAATAAAATGCTAGCACAAGTCCAACTCGAACACTCCCAGGAAATTAGCTTTAGAGATTTTTGTGACAATCTCACGGGGAGATGGCAAGCATACATCAGTGCTGCAGACCCAGGACCTGAGCTGGATTCTACAATAACCTCAGAACATGGGGCACTCCACTCCCTAGCATGCAAGGACGAAGAGTCAGACGAATGCTCTAGCTAAGCTTAAAATGTTCGAACTAGTCTGTTCTTGTATTTTGCTAGGTTCCTTAGAAGATGGAATAGTAGTTGAAACTTTTTCTTGAGAACTCTTGATGTTATCTCGTATTTCCAAGGCTATGATAAAGGTATTACATTTTAGAATAATTATTATGAGATGCGTGTGTTCTTCACTTTTGTTTATAATGTTAGGCTGGTGATGCCATGAATTAATAAGTGACAATGTTTGGTTTTGTCAAAAGGAAATGGCGCCACCTACGCATGCAAATTTAATGCGAGACTTACTGCAAGCAATGCAAGAACCCGACGGACAAAGTCAACCACTACCCCGCAAAATGTACAACAACCTCAGAACTTACCTCCGAATGCTCCTGGGACTATCCCGGTGATTGAAGGTTTCAAAGGTATAGCGATTTTGAAGGTATAGGCCTCCTACCTTTGAAGTAGGTCTGACCGGCGTATCTAGACGTTGAAGAATGGATAAGAAGCCTCGAGCGTATCTTCGGCACATCGAGTGCAACCGAGACTCAAAATGTCCAATGGCATTTCGAGTTTATGCTAGTTGGACGTGTGTGTATGTGAGCCATGCGGTGGGAGTCAGTCTCACGAACTAGGATTGGGAAGCAACAACATAATTTGACATGGGCACCACTCAAAGAAAAGGCTATGACCAAATATTTTTCGCATGCCCTAAGAGATTTCAAAGAATCAGAATTTTTACAACTTAGACAAGGAAGTATGTCCCTTATTGATTATGAGCGCAAGTTTGAGCAACTCTCAAGGTATGCTCCGCACTTGGTAGACACAGAATCTAAAAAGATCAAGAGATTTGGAAATGGGTTATGCACTGAATTAGGCATGATCTTCATGTCACACCAATTTGCTACATATCGTGAGATGATAGATCGAGCGCATGCAATTGCACATCAGAAGACTTCTTTTGAGTAGTATGCCCATCCAATTAGAGAATCATCTGTAAAAAGAAAGTGGAATGATCAGAAAAAGAGAAAAGAAATTGGCACAATAAAAAGGCAAATGCAGAGAGAGGCTACAACCAGACAAGTGGGACTATTACACCATGCCCAAAATGCAATAAGCCTCATAGGGGTAAATGTTTGTTTGGAAAAAACATATGCTATAGGTGTGGAAAGCCAGGACACATAGTAATAAACTACAGGGAAGATACTAAGAAGAAAGATGAAAATCAGAGTGCGGTCAAGAAAGGAAAAGCTCAAGTGTTTGCACTAACTCAATTGGAGGCAGAGCATAACCCAAATGTGATAACAAGTATTTCACTGTTACCAGGCGTGACAGCTTATGTTCTTTTTTATTCTGGAGCCACGCATTCTTTCATTTCTATTAATTTCGTTATAAAGTCTAAAATTCCATATGTTGACGCGGATAATGCGCTAGAAGTTAGCATCCCTTTGGGAAGAACCCTTAGTACTAATCAGATAGCTAAGACTGTTAAGTTAGAGATCAATGGAAAAGTCCTAGAGACATATTTATATCTTTTAGACATGAGAGAGTTTGATGTTATCTTAGGTATGGATTGGTTGGGATGGAATTATGTTGCAATCCGATGTCATGAGAAAGAGGTTTTATTCCAAAAGCCAGGAGAAGAAGAATTTTGTTTTGGCGAAAAAGATTCTAAGCCATTACCTAGTATTATATTTACATGTCAACCCGTAAAACTGTTGAGGAATAATTGCTATGAGAGAATTTTGGTTCATGTTACGGGGTCCTAGTAGGTAGAATTGACTATTCGAGATGTACCAGTCATAAGAGATTTCATTGATGTATTTCCAGAAGACCTACCAGGCATTCTACCAGATAGGCAAATAGAGTTTACGATTGACTTGATCCCTGGAGCAGTACCAGTATCTAAAGCTCTCGTATAGAATGGCACCAAAAGAGCTTCAAGAATTGAAGTTACAATTACAAGAGCTATTAGATAAAGGTTTCATATGACCTAGAGTATCCCCGTGGGGCACTTCAGTGCTTTTTGTCAAGAAGAAAGATGGGACCATAATGATGTGCATTGATTATTGAGAGTTGAATCGCCTGACTATTAAAAATAAATATCCACTTCCTAGAATCGACGACTTGTTTGATCAACTGAAGGGTTCAATGGTCTTTTCAAAAATTGACTTAAGATCAGGGTACCACCAGTTAAAGATCAAAACAACTGATATACCAAAAACTGCTTTTCGAACTCGTTATGGACACTATGAGTTCACTGTCGTGCCTTTTGGTTTAACTAATGCCCCAATCGTATTTATGGATCTAATGAATAGAGTATTTCATCCGTATTTAGATCAGTTCGTCATAGTATTCATTAACGATATACTTGTGTATATGAAGGATAAGGGACAACTCGAGGAGCAACTAAGGATTGTATTAGGACGCTAAGGTGTGAAAAATTATATGCCAAATTTAAGAAGTGTGAGTTTTGGTTAGATCGAGTGGGTTTTCTAGGCCACGTGGTTACCCCTCAAGGGATTGAAGTAGACCCAGCTAAAGTGGAGGTAGTGACATAGTGGCCCAGACCATCTAACGTAGGTGAAGTTCGTAGTTTCTTGGGATTGGCCGGCTATTATCGAAGATTTATTGAAGGCTTCTCTAAAATAGCAGAGCCACTGACCCAACTGACAAGAAAAGGTATAAAGTTTGAATGGACAGAAAAGTGCGAGAGAAGTTTCCAAGAACTGAAATGGATGTTGGTCATGGCTCCCGTATTAACGATACCAGAAGGATCAGGTGGCTTTGTTATTTATAGTGATGCATCCAAGCAAGGTTTAGGATGTGTACTAATGCAGCATGGAAAGGTGATCGCGTACGCTACAAGACAATTGAAGCCATATGAGCAAAACTATCCAACGCACGACTTGGAGCTCGCTGCTATAGTTCATGCATTAAAGATATGGCGGCAGTATCTATATGGAAGTAAGTGTGATATTTACATAAACCACAAGAGTCTCAAGTATATCTTTACTCAAAAGGAATTATACATTAGGCAGAAAAGATGGTTAGAATTGATAAATGACTATGATTGCACATTTTAGTATCATCCAGGTAAGGCTAATGTGGTCGCGGATGCCCTCAGTAGGAAAAATGTAGGACAGTTCTCTGCATTACCTACATTACAAGAACATTTGCTGAAAGAATTCAAGAATTTGAGACTAGAGGTGATTAGATTGCCAACGCAGCTTCAACAAGAATAGTAGCTTTAACTATGCGGCCAAATCTTAGAGATCGAATTAAAAAGGCACATGATAAGGACCCATTCTTGCAAAAGATAAAAGCTGAGGTTGGTACAAGAAAACGGTTGGGCTTTGAAATAGCTGCAGACAAAGTGCTGACATTTAAAGGACGAGTATGTGTACCCAAGGATGAGGAACTAAGAAATGAGATATTGGAAGAAGCACTCTACTCCTTATGATGCATACCCCGGTGGTACAAAAATGTATCGAGATCTTCGAAATACATTTTGGTGGAGGACCATGAAAAGAGGAATAGGTTTGTTTGTCGAAAAATGTATGGTTTGTCAGCAAATCAAAGCAGAGCATCAAAGACCATTTGGATTGCTAAATCCACTAGATATTCCCGAGTGGAAGTGGGAGCATATTACTATAGATTTTGTAGTCGGGCTTCCAGAAGTCAAGCAAAAGGCCACAATGCTATGTGGGTTGTGGTTGATCGTTTGACAAAGTCAGCCCATTTCTTACCAGTCAAAATGAGTTTCAACATGGAACAATTTGCAAAAGTATACATCAGAGAAATAGTGAGGTTACATGGGGTTCCGGTTTCCATTGTTTCTGACAGAGACCCTAGGTTTACATCTAAGTTCTGGAAAAGTCTGCAAGAAGGTATGGGGACAAAACTGAAATTCAGCACTGCTTATCATCCCTAATTCGATGGACAATCAGAAAGGACCATTCAGATCATATAAGATATGTTAAGAGCAAATGTATTAAACCTTGGAGGTAGTTGGGAATCACATTTGCCATTAGTGGAGTTCACCTACAATAATAGCTTCCAAGCCACCATATGAATAGCCCCATATGAGGCTCTCTATGGCAGGAAGTGCACATCACCCATTCATTGGGACGAGGTTGGAGTAGAAAGAATTTTGGGTCCCAAAGTCGTAGAACAGACGATTGAAGCAGTTGATAAGATTAGAAATAGAATAAAGGCTGCACAAGATCGACAAAAAGCTTATGCCGACAAGAGAAGAAATGATTTGGAATTTTAGGTGGGCGATAAGGTCTTCTTGAAAATTTCACCAATGAAAGGGGTACTCAGATTCGGTAAGAAGGAAAAACTGAGACCACGATTTATTGGACCTTTTGGGAATGTAGCCTATCGACTTGCATTGCCACCAGAACTCTCAGCGGTACATAATGTATTCCATGTATCTATGTTAAGGAAGTATATTCATGATCCTAACCATGTAGTGAACTACAAGTTATTAGAAATATAGAAAGACCTAGCATATAAAGAAACTCCAACAATGATTTTGGAACAAAAAATTCACAAATTAAGGAATAGAGAAATTCCCCTCGTCAAAGTTCAATGGAAAAATCATGAAGTAGGAGAATCAACTTGGGAAAAGGAAGAAGAAATGAGAGCTAAGAACCCGACACTCTTCAACTAAGCCAGGTCAAATTTTGAGGATGAAATTTCTTTAAGGGGTGGAAAGTTGTAATACCACAAATAGTTAGTCA
Source organism: Forsythia suspensa (assembly GCA_023638005.1). Lineage (NCBI taxonomy): Eukaryota > Viridiplantae > Streptophyta > Magnoliopsida > Lamiales > Oleaceae > Forsythia > Forsythia suspensa. The sequence continues at coordinate 17,455,888 of CM042667.1, forward strand.
CACGCAACATCACATTTTATGGCTTTTATTAATTCAGATAACTAAACATCACATGTCATATGTAGAAGCAAAGTCCGAGTGCTAAACTCAAACCACACACAAATTTTAGCTCCCCAAATTATATAGTTAAATTGCATGAATTTAGCAAAAATAAAATATTTTATAGCTACTAAGTTAAAAACATATTTTATACTATAATTATAATTTGTAAATTTCATATTATGGAATACAAATGGAACAATTTCCTTAAATGCAGGCAAACGTGGCTAGGTTGGATTAGGGATTTGGATAGTCATTTATGAAAATTATCCAAAGATATGAAACTTGGCAATTCTACATATAAGCAAAACACGATCAATTCCTTCAAACTCTCTACGTAATCCCTTAGGCTGCCACGTTTGATCATATTTTCCATATTAATAAACCATGTCTTGTATCATATATTTCCTCCTATTTCACTGGCCTTTGGAACCGAAAGAAACAGTTGCAAAACAAGAAAATCAGCACCACTTTGGCAACATTTTTTGGAGAAACCAATTGAAGTTCATTAAGAAGATAGGATACATGGTGTTTCGATTAATCATTTTTACATTACGTGTTGGTGGAATTAATGCTAATGAAACTCTAGTACAAATGATATGGTTATGATATTGTATGAATAATGATATGATGGTCTTTCGAGACCTAAGGCTTTCACCGGAAAAATTTCATGATATGATATGAATCACGGTAAGATCGTTCCTCATTTACGTTAATGATTTGAGATTAATGAAAATGAAAAGAAAATCTATGTTATCCTACTGAGCATTCTCTTATACTCACTCATTTTGCTATATCTTTTATGATTAAAACGTCCCTGTTGCATGGAGGCTGGTGTGGTGATGTAGACGTGCCAAAATCGCCATTATAAACCAATCAAGAAACTTTAAGTAGTGCAAATATCTTCTTAAACTCTTGAGGACCTTGGTTTTGTGGTAGTTTTGGTGGATTCTCATGTTTGGTTGCACGTTAATAATGCGAGTTTGGAAGGTTTTGCTAAACTTCATGTTTCTCTAAACTGTAGTTTCTGTCTTCAAACTCAAAAATCTACTGTGCCTTATATATTAAGTATTTTTACATAATTCTAGTTGGAAACGATAGCGCTATGGGTCACCTAACCATTAGCTTTGGTTTCACATAATTTTATATAACTCAAGTTAATGGACAATTTTGTAAACTGCAACAACATGAATATGGAAAACTACCTAGTATATTTCGGTGAGCATTTTGGTTTGACGAAACATACCGTCGGGCTGTCAAATTTTGATATGTGGTACCTACATGAGTATTCTATGATCCCTGAAAATTTCCTATTGTTCGGTGATCGTTCTCTATGTCAAAGAAAATTTTGTTACTCCATGACCAGCTGAAGATATATGATTGAGCCTACTGGAACCTTAGTAGCACTGTCCTTATTTTGAAAATTTACTACTGCTCGTATACTATGAATTTTAAGGTGATTTCAATTGAGGATTGTTATACTATGAGTCTTTTATCATGGGAACTTAAAATTATCTTATTTGAAGACTTGTACAATTTTATACGATTTTTCTTCTCAAACCTGTCAAACGAAACCAAGGACAACAGTTGAGTGGAATAACCATTCAATTGTTGCCTAGAACATTTATGACGGGAAGTAAATTTGAAATCTAATCTTGTTTAACGAGTTTTCTACCAAATAGTTAAATTTTATCGCATTTCAGCCAGGTTTCCTACCTTAAGTCACCCTTGTTAAAATCTGCTTCGTTGAAAGAAGCCATATTTTAATTTTGCAATAGGATTTCTTTGTGTCTCCTCCTTGAGGTCTTTCTTTGCCTTGAGATTTTATTGAATATAAACTTGGGGCGTTACAGCTTTCTGTGGATAGAGATAGCTTTCGGTAACCTCAAAATGGCCATGAGATTCGCTCCAATTTTTGCCTTACCAAACTTCAATTAAGCCTTTGTCATAGAGACTAATGCCAGTTATAGGAGAATTGGAGCCGTGCTTATGAAAAACAGGAAGCCACTAGCCTAATTAGCAAATCTATTGGACCAAGAAACCGGGGATGTCAATTTATGAGATATAACTACTTTTCTTAGTAATTGAAGTGGTCAAGTGGAGACACTACATAGAAGGACACCATTTTATTATTAAAACAGACCATCAATTTCTTTAGTTCCTATTAGAGAAAACGATGACTACACCATTACTACATAAGTGCCTTACAAAATTAATGGGTTTGGACTATGAAATTCAATATAGAAATGGTGTAGAGAATGTGGTGGCTGATGCTCTTTCTAGGAAAGAAGAAAGGGAATGCAGTGCCTTAACATAGGTCACCCCTACTTGGATACAAGAGGTAATAAATAGCTATGAGGATGATGTTGTGGCAAATGAGAAAATTCAAGCCTTAGTAATTGATTCAAGAGTTCTTTCTACTTTTTTTAATTTTCTCTCTTATAATTTTATATGAGTGAATGATAAAGATGAAATAAAGACGATGACTTGGGAAGGGGGTCGAATTCATGTATTCGAGAGAACTCAAAAGTACTTCCATAATGCATAATAAGAATGTCATTTAAAGTTGGTCAAAATCCCACTTAATTTTTCCTTTAAGACTTTCGTATTTGACCTTCAAAACTGGCAATATAGCATAATAAAAATGAAATTCAGCCTTTTGAATTGGAGTGTGGAAGAATACTCGATGATAGAGTAAGGGTTTAGGTTCCGGAGAGCCGATAAGGGCCATAGAGCCATTAGGTACCGAGGAACTGGTGGGTGCCGATGAGACATTTGTCCCTCTGGTCCAAAAGTCGAATGTCGAAAGATCATCTTCTATCTTTTGTGACTGATTGGAATCCTTTTAATCTCTTTCAATTTCAAATGGCAGCTCAATACGATACTTTATCTCGACAACAATAAAATTTATTTACAGAGATGCGTGAAAATTTTACAGAGATCCGAGGTCAATATACGCATCTCACTGATGAGCAAGCTCATTTGAGCGAGGACAAGTTTGGTTGAGTGAGAGGTTGGATTGGAGGCGCTAGAGGTTGAAAGTTCCTATTATGCAAATTCATAAGTTCTTCCCACTTGTTGATTTGTACCTTGTAGGATATATCATATTATGGATGTTCATTTTGAAACATTTTCTTTTATTTTTTGGTACTTGGATGATTAAACTCTACTTTTATTTCATTATCCATGCAAATTTTATCTTTATTGGCTCTATTTCCTATGTTGAACTTCCATTATACATAACGAATACAATGTTTATACTACGCATATTGACATATAACTTCACATTCTATATCAATGTAAATATAGAGTACAATAATATAACACTTATAGTTGTGGTTGCCGATTGATAGTAAGTATATGGATTTTATGTGAGTTTCGTTTATGTCTACTTATTAATTTCTACATCCATATGTCTTCGTCAGATAGAATCAAAATTTATTCGAATGAGGCTTAATCTTGTATTGTGATTATCAACTACAACAATCTCATATCTTGATTTAATGCAACTGCATCTCTTGAAGGATTAGTCATCATCTATTGTTAAGGACGACTCGACCAACCTCAACTTTATTGAAGCTCGAATCATATTTCACACCCCTATTAATACCAAAAATTTTACAATGTAAGTCATTGTCTACGAATGAGACATTCTTTTCACCTAAGTATAAAATAAATCTAAAATAATCTAGCATGCCTCCCTATTGAACTCTCTCTATGCATTCGCATTCATGTGAAAATATTTGACCAAATGCCTATGGTACTTTTAAATTCAATCTCACTAAATTTGCCAACTTATTGAGTTACAATCATGTTAAATTTGGGAACCATGAATCAACATCTTCCCATTGTAATCTTTAACTTAGGGAAGAGTATATATGACGTCTATAACACTCGATTATGATGTCTTGACTTGCACTTTATTTGACTCGAGTGCTATGCTTTCTTCCATGTCTAAATATTTTCTTTGCATTGACTTGGTTCCTGTCTATTATCGTCTGAGTTGAATATAGTCATTCAGTTTGGACTAATAGAATACTTGATTCAGTGTACACCTAACGTATTTATTAAAATTAGTGGAAAATATGTATGCAATGATTTTGTCATGAGCTCGACGTGTTATTAGAGATGGACTAGATGTTCAGATATCAAGTTACTATTGACAATAGTTTAGAGATTTTGAATTGTCAAAAAATAGGGTTAGTATCCTTCCTCATTTGTGATAATCTGAATATTTATGTTTCTTCCATTCAAGCCTTTAAGTTGATTGTTCAATAATATTTGAGCTTTCAAATTCAGAAGATAAAACATTGTCATTGGATTTACCGATAGTACAAGAGTTCCATGGGGTATTTTTGGAAAGTTTGACAGGGTTAACTTTGGGTAGTGAAATAGAGATTAGTACCTATCTAATATTGGGTTCAACCCATATACTCTATTTTGGATATTTTGAATCTCACTCATGGCTATAGTTCTGAGGCTCAAATGTGGCAAGAGTCGCAGATGAGAAATTCATTTGTGAATTGGAAACCTATCACCACAAGGATTTGATAAAAATGAATATATGGAAAAAGATACGTAAAGGGAAACTTTTTGAAGTTATAAAATTGTGTATATATAAGGAATAAACGAACCAACTCACATGTACTATTGGGAACAATTGAAAAAGTTTGCCTTATTTTTCTCCCATTCGTTACGCTTTTTTTCTCGAAAATAACTTTGTCGTTTCCTACCTATGCCTGATGGAAGAACCTATACCTATGAATTCCATTACGAAGTTTCTTTAGTTTAGTGGGTATTATCATAAAGTTGTACAAGACTTCTCTAAAAATTGTGATGTTGCTAATAAGTGCATTTTGTGCATTTATTCGGGCATTTAAACTAAGTTTTTATTTTGTTATTTTATTAATTTTATACTTAAATTATTCTATTTTCCTTTCTAATTTAGTTTTGGACCCGTTTATAAGTAATTTGAGAAGAATGGACAAAAAAACTGCAATTTGGTAAGATCGACGAGTAAATGCGAAGAACTTGAGTTTTTGAAGTGAATATCAAGAGCCAAACATTGGAGGATGAAGAAGAAGATAAAATCAATAAACTTAAGGTGTGTTGGAGTGATAGTGAAGAGTTGAAGCAAAGGATCAAACACCTGAAAGACAAATAACCAAATTGAGAACCCATATACCGAAGCATGTGGAGAAATTCAACTAGAAATTTTGGTATTAATATGAATTACTACAATTTGAAAACCACATACCATTGGAAAGATAATTGAATTATGAGTCCAACCTTTTTACGGATCTCAATTTGGAGTTTCCTACAAAGAGTTGTGGCCGTTTGAAAAATAGCCGCAGGAAAAAATAAGCTGGGCGATCGCCCGGCACCTATTTTTGGCAGCAGAGAGTTGTATTTTCATTAGAAACATAATTTTGTTGCCTTTTTGAGTTCTAATTCAATTATGAAAACTTTTGGGATACGATTTTAATGATTTTTTGAGATCTTTTGGGACACAATTATGGAACTATAAATATGAGTTATTAATTCATAATAAGGAAGCCAAATTTGGAGAGAAAAACAAGAAACAAATCAAGAAATGATTATCAAGATTCATCCTTTCAAGATTTAAACGAACATCAAGTTCAATATTTTATCTTTTGATTTTTCATTATATATGGGTAATGGCTTCTATGTTTTGTATTTCTTTATATTATTCTTTTTAGTATGTTAGGCTAAATTCTTTTAGTACTAGAATCATGATGAAACTTGTATCATGATCCTTTAATTATTTGAACCTAATTTTTGATATTTAAACATGTTTTTAATTCTGAATAATTAATATTGATTTCTTTTCATCTACAATTATGTGCGCAATGATTGTATGATTCTTGTGGCTTATTTTACCATCGAGAAATTGAAAATAGGTTAAACATAGTGTCAATTGTTGTAGAGTTCGATATGGGATAGATATATACGGCTATGATTTACGTGATCTTTAAGTATTCACAAATTCTAATGCATTCGTGTATGTTCGCATCCGTCATAGAAATATAGTCGGGTCACATATAGGAATATGTTTAATTCTACTCGAGAGAGAATGTTAAACAAATTAGGAATATTGATCTTCATAATTAAATTATGTTACCAAATTCAACGGTTTGAGTTAAATATAAGTGGATTCGGGATCCTAGTACGCTTTTCTTTTCCAAAGTTAATTAATTCTTCTCTAATTTAATCTCTTATTTGTTTGAATTATAATTATTTATTATTTTTAGTTAAGATTTTAATTAGTTTAAGAAACAAACTTTCAAAAGTAACTTGATTTGGTTAAGGTTAATTTAATTGCAATTGAACTATCTAAATCCTTATAGGTACGATACTTGGACTCAAAATTCACTTTATTACTTGTTCGATCCGTACACTTGCAGAATAATAAACATAAAAAATCGCTGACAAGTTTTTGGCACCGTTGTCGGAGATTTAGTTTTAACACTATTTCAAACTTTATTTATTAAATTTATTATTTATTATTTTTATTATTATTATTATTTAGTTTATTTCAATGTTTGATTTGTCTCTTTTCAGACATTAACACAAGATGGAATACCTTGAGATTGATGTGGACAACATGTTTGTTGGAGATTTCATCGCAATGCACCAAGCTAATATAGTGAGATATGATGCAACTTCTTAAATTGATGAGGACAACATGCTTGTTGGAGATTTCATCGCAATGCACAAGGCTAATATAGCAAGATATGATGCAACTTCTGAAATTGATGAGGAGAACATGCTTGTTGGAGATTTCATCGCAATGCACCAGGTCCTTAGTTTCAGCAACCAGAAATGAAAATCTCACTAAAAGACATGTTTGGTAAATTCATGGAGAAAACTGAATAGTATATGGAATCAAATAATCAGTTCATGAGAAAGATTAAGACCACTCTTCAATAAAGAATCTCGAGACACATATGGGTTAGATGACAGTTGCTATATCAGGCAGAGCATCAGATACTTTGCCAAGCAATACAGAGGTGAATCCCAAGGAACATGTTAAAACTATTACCACCAGAAGTGGGGTTCAATTACCAGATATCCATGTAAAGAGGCCATGTGCAAATAAAGAAAATGCACCGTCCACTGATGAGGATGACTTGATCTTAGGAGAGAAACTGTCTAAGATTTTGGATAATAGACATGTCATCCAACCCAAGGAAGCACCAATTAAAGAAGAAAATTATGTGGAGAAAGAGAAGATGATCCTAAATGGACAAAATGAAAAAGTGACATTTAATTGTGTTGCACTTATCAAGAAATTCTCCGACTCCCCTATTTCTTCTAAATTTGATTTTGTGATCAAGATCGATGAAGAAGTTGAAGTTTTCATAGTTTTGTTTGAGCAAGGTGCTAAACTACAATCATATTTTTATGAGGAGTGGAATTTCGAATTTTTGAGGATGAATGAAAAATGGTGCAAAGTCAATATATGTAAGCAAAGCAAATCCTTCAAAGTACTATTTAAAATGCCGTAAAGTAATCAAACAATAAGTAAAGCTAATGACTATAAATAAGCGCTTAATGGGAGGCAACCTATTTTTTATATCCTTATTTATTCATTTAGATTAAATAATGCATTAATTTTCTTTTCATATATTGTTTATTACTTTTGTAAAGCCTTGCCATGTCAACCACATGATGCTCCACTTTGCAAGGCGCATGAGTCCCATCCCACTTCAGTTAGTCCATCTGATTCAACCCAGACCATCTTATCCACATCTACCTTCGGGGAGTAACTGATCTCTTCCTATCTTTATTTTTTCTCTATTTTGCTATTATATTGGGGACAATATAATATTTTAGTTTGGGGTGAGTTAAGTATTAGGATACTTAATTGATGAATTTTGAATTTGCTTATTATTCGAGTCTGCATAACTAAAATATTTGTTAAAAAAAACTTTAAAAAAATTAAAAATTAGTATTTGTTTAGTTATTGTTGAAAGGCTTGCTGCCAATAATGGTAGTATTTGTTTGAAATTAAGTACGTTTTTAGTTAGAATATTAGACGACACTTAAACTATGTTTTTACTTGCATGCTTATCCATGTTAGACTAGATTAATAAAGCACGTAGCCACTATTGACTTATCTCTTACATGGAAACATGACTTGAGTGTATGGGTTAATAATGTTGACTTAGGATTGTTGTGAAAAATCTCATTTCCATATCCTTAAACTAGTAACCAAATTGTTTGAGAATAGTTTGGGAGTGTTAAAGTTTGTACATGTGTTTGTTGAATTTTGATGGTTTGGGTTTTCTAGGTCTCATCTTTGGTTGAATAGGTTGTAGTCAAAGAATCTAAATTGGGCACTACTCACTGCTGATAAAAATAAAATAAAATGTTTGACTTGAGCAATTAAGTCTGTTAGAATATTTTAAAACCTGGTGCCATATAGTCATTTGACTTGGAAGTCATCGGCTCAAAGCTCGCTACATGGGTCACTAATTAAATTTAAAAAAATTACATCTTCACTTCCGTTATAGTCTGTGGGACTCAAGTAATTACGTCTGTTATGATATTTTAAAACTCTGGTACCCTATAGTCATCTAACTTGAGAGTCATCGGCTCAAAACTCGTCATATGGGTTACATAGAAAACTTATAGGAGAGAAGTATTTTACACAAGATGTTAGACTGGGTACATGAGTTAAATAAATATAAAGAGTTAGAAATGCTCGATAAGAATTGCTAGTTGGGACCTCGGAGACTAGAGATGAGAATTTAGAAATAACTAACCATCCTTTTTCGTGGAATACAAGTTTTTCATTTTTACCACTTTATTTGAAAGAAAAAACATTGTATGAATAAATATGAACCAAATTCACTAAAACACTCGGGATTGGGGAGAAAAGCATTAGAAATGTGATAATTTACAAGAGTTTAAGGAATAAATGACTTCAAAAGGTTCGAGATTATAAAAATATCAACAACACAATATTAGTCATTATCTAATATAGGTGTAAGTTCAATATTTGGCTATTCACACACTCACAAAAGGTCGAGCATCGAATAAGTAAACATTTATTTGTTGTGTTGTCTAATATCTTTCTAAAAGTGTTGCTTTATATTCGACCATGAGACATTTGGTAAGAAATTTAACAATTACTCCAATTCTCATGATTCTCTTACTTTTAGTTTAAATTTATATTTTGTTTTTGTTCGAAGATAAACAAATATTTAGTTTGGGGGTGTTTGATAAGTGAATTTTTGCACTTATTCGGGCCTTTAAACTAAGCTTTTTTTGTTATTTTATTAATTTTATACTTAATTTATTGTATTTTTCTTTCTAATTCAGTTTTGGACCCATTTATAAGCAATTGGAGAAGAATTGATAAAAAGAGCAACAATTTGGTAAAATCGGCGTGTAAATGAGAAGAAATTGAGTTTTTGAAGTGAATATCAAGATCCAACTATTGGAGGATGAGGAAGAAGATAAAATCAATAAGTTTAAGGTGTGTTAGGGTGATAATGAAGCGTTGAAGGAAAGGATCAAACACCTAAAAGCCGAAGAACCAAATTGATAAACCACATACTGAAGTATGTGGGGAAATTTGAGTAGAAATTTTGGTATTAAAATCATCACAAGGAAAATATATACCATTAGAAAGATAATTAAATTACGAGTCTAACGCTTTTTACGGAACTCAATTTGGAGTTTCCTACAAGAAGTTATGGCTATTTAAAAAATAGCAGCTAGGAAAAAATAAGCTAGGCGATCGCCCGGCACCAATTTTTGCCAGCAGAGAGTTATTTGTTGGCCTGGCCGATCGTCCGTATTGCACCAGGTGATCGCCCGGTGTATTTTCGGTAGAAACAGAATTTTGTTGCCTTTTTGAGTTCTAATTCAATTGGAAAATTTGGGACACAATTATGGAACTATAAATATGAGTTATTAACTCATAACAAGATAGACGATTTAGGGCCGATTTGGGAACCAAATTTGGAGAGAAAAACAAGAGACAAATCAAAAAACGAAGATCAAGATTCATCCTTTTAAGAATTAAACGAACATCAAGTTCAAGATTTTATCTTTTGAGTTCTCTTCATATTTGGGTGATGGCTTCTAAGTTTTGTTTTTCTTTTCATATTCTTCTTCTTAGTATGTTAGGCTAAATTCTTTTAGTGCTATGATCATGATGAAACTTGTATCATGATCCTTTAATTCTTTGAACCTAGTTTTTGATATTTAAGCATGTTTTTAATTCTGAATAATTGATATTGATTTCTCTTCATCTATAATTATGTGCGCCATGATTGTATGATTATTGTAGCTTATTTTACCATTGAGATATTGAAAATAGGTTAAACATAGTATCTATTGTTATAGAGTCTGATAGGGAATAGAGATATACCATTATGCTTTAAGTGATCTTTAAGTATTCGCAAATTCTAATGCATTCGTGTATGTTCGCATCCATCATAGAAATATAGTCGGGTCACATATATGAATATGTTTAATTCTACTCGAGAGAAAATGTTAAACAAATTAGGAATATTGATCTTCATAATTAAATTATGTTATCAAATTCAACGGTTCGGGTTAAAGGGAATTGGTATAAGTGGATTCGGGATTCTAGTACGCTTTTTTTTTTCAAAATTAAAGTAATTCTTCTCTTATTTAATCTCTTTTTATTTATTTATAATTATTTATTATTTTTAGTTATGATTTTAATTAGTTTAAGAAACAAACTTTCAAAAGTAATTTGATTCGGTTAAGGTTAATTTAATTACAATTGAACTATCTAAATTCCTATGGGTACGATACTTGGACTCAAAATCCACTTTATTACTTATTCGATCCGTACACTTGTGGAATATTAAACATAAAAAATCACTGACAATTGCAAACGTTGACACAAAAATATTCTATTTGGGTGGAACGACGCTTACAAGCACCGTTTTCTAGAATCGATTTCTTTTTGCTCCTTTTCCAAAGATACGAACCAAAACAAAGCTACACGATTTATAATGATGCTTCTACGAATAGAGTAGGTCATGTACTAACTTGACATGGCAAAATAATCACTTATGTGGTATGATAATTAAAATCTTGCATGAATAATCATCTGAGGTCGAACTGAAACTTAGCTGCCACTATCTTTGCTTAGGAAATATAGAGACATCACATACATAAAAACAATTACGAAACTGTCACTAGCGACAAGGGATTACAATATGTTCAACCAGAAAGACCACGATCTATGACGATAGCTACCGGGCAACTATTAGAAGTATTCCCTATGGAACTATTACCTACGAAGTGCAAGTCATCGATCTTTTAGGATAAAGTCAATGGACATCAATTATTATTCACTCATGGTCTGCCAAAATGGTGATTTTATTTTTACTTTTTTAAAATGCACCAACCACGTGGCATTGTGCCCAATGAAATCATTGAATGCAACTTTATAATTCTCAACAGAACAAACCAATATACACACTCAACAACAACTATTTTCTACACTCAACAACAACAACAAAAACTCGAATTTTGCTTTAGCCTTCTACCCCTCCTACCTTTGCCACTGATGCCACTTGCTCCTAGGACCCTAATATTTAAACTTTTCATTTATCTTTTCAATCTTCAAAATTAAAGCTTGTAAAACGAAGAGTTAAATGTTTCAATAATCATTGTACTTTTAGTCGCTCTATTGACCTAAAGATTGGATAGTATTTCTTAAAACCAACTTTGGCAGCAATCAAGGCGAAAGGATCCTTCTCCTTTGACGAATCACACAGGGTTGATGGGAAATGAGCACAATCTTCTGCTTGTATAAGACAACCCTTTTTTCTAATAGGATTTATTTTATGAAAAAATTGTAATCCCTTCATTTAAGATTTCGTCCTCTATTTATAGAAGACGGTAATTTAGTTATTTTACTTTTACAATTTGATGTTCTTTTTTATGATTTGACATTGTCCCTCGTTGGGGTTTAAGTCCATAGGCAAATAACAACTTTTCCAAACTGTCCCGTTAGCCATACAAAGGTACGTTTCATTTAATGTTCAAGTTCAATATGTTAGAATGTCCCATATGAAGGGAAGGAAAAAAATCTAAGGCTGAAGCCAGGGCTCAAACGGAAGATATGTGCTACTTGATTTTACACATGTCTTTACATTCAATCTGAAGCTGTCTATCAGTCTAAGGTTTCTTGACTCGGTATTTGACACAAGCATTCAAATGGACTTATATGTGGGGCCGATCTCCTTTGTCGCATGTCCTTAAGGAATCACATGGCGTCCCCACGGCATCCACTTAGATTATAGTAATTTTTGGATGTAACATTAGTCATTTAAGTCCAAGTCTCATATTCATGTGAGGTGGAGAATCCCTAAAGTCATTTTCAAAATAATGGCCAACTTTTCGGATTTTTCGACCAGCTCCAAGGAGGTGATTGAGGTGTTGGACAAAAGACCAGAGCTCCAAAAATGTCATAAATGCTTGGCTTCTCTGTATTCTGAGGTCTAACTACTAAAGTGAAGTAGAACTTGAAATAGGACTTATTATCAGCTTCTACATATTCCGAGGCCTTATTGATGAAGCGGAAGCTGAAGCAGAATTTGTTATCGAGTACACAACTTTTCCATATTTTGAGGCCTTATTCCTGAAGGGGATCTGAAGTGGAAATTGTTATCAAGTACACACCTTCTCTGTATTTTGAGGCCTAATTACTGAAGCAGAACCTAAGACTAAATTTTTTATCAAGTACATAGCTTCTCCATAGGCTTTATTACCGAATTAGAACTTGAACTAGATTATTAAGTACATAGCTTCTTTGTAATCTAAGGCCTAATTGCCGAAGCGAGACCTAAAGCTGAATTTGTTATTAAGTACACAACTTCTCTACATTCCGTGGCCTTATTGTCGAAGCATTACCTGATGCTTGAGACTATAAGCGTGGCTTTTTCATATTCCAAGCTTTGTTTCCACAATAGAACTTAAAGCTTGGGTAGTCTTTAAGTGTTCAGCTTCTCCGTATTGAGGTTTAATTCCAGAAGTAGAACCTGAAACTTTTTCTAGAATGTGACTTTTTCATACCGAAGCAGAACCTAAAGCACTAGAAAGATTTTTGGCAAGTATGTAGAATCTCCGTATTCTGAGGTCTAATTTTTGAAGTGGAATTTGAAGCGCACTTTGTCCCTCTGGACATCTGGTTGAAGAGGATATTGGATCCCACAACCTTGTGCTTTTATATTTCGTATTTTGTATTAGTCCTCCAATCCCGGGCTCATAATATAAGGTGAATAACTTGACTAAACTCTGAAAGATATTTTGAAGATTTTATGATGCCACGTGTTGTAGGCTGGTTGGAGGAATTCAATAGTTTGACGCGATGGTTGCTACTCAGTTCGGTTATAATTACCGCGTTGAATGTGTGCAGTGGTTGGCATTTTGAGGTACAATTATTAATTATAGCAACTGTCATTTGGGTTTTTTAACTATATGTCACACATGAGTGAAGCATGTTGGCCATCTCAGCCGTGTGTTTTTAACTAATTCTGGCATATTTTGAGATTCTAAGGCCTAGATTTGATTTTCAGTCAACAACTAAGATCTGAACAGATTTGGATCTAATGGCTAACTATTGAGGGTGTTGCCTATAAATGGGATGAATGGATTCACTAGCATTTTCATTTACATTTTATATGGGACAAACGCTGCAATTTTGCTGATTTGTTCATGGGAAAAGAAAAAATTTCCTTTCATCAATCCTTCTCCAATCTCACAACTGAAACAGATTAAGATGTTTTCCAAGAAAAATATACCTGTATAGCGGTGAGTGTGCCAACAATGGCAGTCTTGCTGAAGGTGGCTTGGAAACGATGAAAACCATTTTCTAAAGATTTTGCCACTGAATACAATTGTAACACTGAGCCGAAGATGGAGTGTGGATTTAATGTGTCACTCGGGAGTGAAGCGGAGATTGAACGTCCTATTTGTGCCGCTTTGCATGCCCCTTACATTATCGCTGTCGTTTCTCATATCAAGTGATTTGGGACTTAGTCAAGAGCTAAAACTTTTCCAATCACTGTTTACGAGAGATCTGTCAATGGCAGAAATGTGGAGATGACACTACGACCTTCTTCCCTCTCTCCTCCAAAAACTATACAAGCTTTAGATGGTGTTATTAGACAGAAACAATCAATCAGTTGGGCAACTATTGGAAGGAGAGGCCCTCCTCTTAGAGAAAGCTTGCTTCGCGGGCAGTCGGCCTTGGTAAGACTTTCCAAAAAAGAAGAAGAAAATGATAAAAGAATCTTTGAAGTGGTTCTACCTTATCAAGAGAGGCGATTGTCAGCTCTTAGAACAAAGGTTGACACAGTGTTTCTTCATCACCTAACTTCAATTCGTAGTTTCCTTATATGTGCCAACCCTACTAGAAGTGGCAGGATGTTTCTCATTTACTTGATTTATGGTTGAAGTAGAAGTTCAATCAGTGCCGATTGTCAAACACCTAGTTTAGCTTCTATTTCTCCTTTTTGTGCCGACCCGCAAGATATGGGATGGGCATTTTTCTTGATATTGTACCATTGTTGTATTACTTTGCTTTATCAATAAAAGAGCTCTTCATAATGAATGTGTGTTGCTTTCATATTGCATTATGTTCACGTTCTAACTTCAAACTAATTAAATTTGCTAAATTAAACTAATTCACAAACTTGCTAGCCAAACTGTGGAGGAGAATCAATCGATTTGAGCATGACTTTATTGATTGAATAGCTTCTTTATCCTTGACGTTGTTGATATCGATCAATATTGCAAACTTTTTCTAAATGTTTCTATCATAGTTAACAAAAATTTGACTGAAGTCAACCATTGAGCTTAGGTAGTTAGGGGCCCAAAGGTCCTACATTCGGCCCAGCAAGGCTTAGAACTGCAACAATTGGAGGCAAAGTGAGCCTGTCTTAGTCGGATGAGGGGATGTAGGTTACCTTGACAATAAGAATGATATAAGCGAGAGGAAAATTTTGAAGATTTGATTTTGGCCGAACAAGAGTTCAGAACTTTAACAATTGGAGGAAAAAGTACATGTCTCATTCGAACAAGTACTTATAGATTACCTCAACAATTGGAGAGTTGTAAGCTAGATGAAAAACTTAAAATGACACTTAAAGGTCCTGCCTCATTCAGGCACAAGCTTACAATTTCAACAATTTGAGGCAAAGTGAGCTTGCTTTGGTCAGATGAGGGCTTATAGCTTGCCTAGACAATTGGAGAGATGTAAGCTAGATGAAAAACTTGAAAAGACACCTAAAGTCCTACCTCGGCCAGGTGCGGGCTTAAAATTCACAATTGGAGACAAAGTGAACCTGTCTCGATCGGACAATGGCTTATAGTGCCTCGACAATTGGATAAACATGGTCAATGCGAAAGACTTTGGAATGACACACATCACGCTGAAATTTGAAGAGATGTTAGTGAACCTGAACACACATCTTTCTGTTGTCAGCCATCATATTAAATGTTGTTACGTAGATGAGGAGGTATAGTAGTTCGTAATGATTATCTCTACAATTTTGGGCATGTTTACTTAGGGACAACATGCTCGTAAAGCATGTGGAATATCTGAGGCGTTTATTTAAAACTGAATTTGGCGCTCTTTTGAATCCTAGGGCTTAGATGGGTTTTTCAATATCTAGCGGATGTGCTTTCTCGAAGTATATAAAAAGGAGAACAAATGTACCATTTTATTCTTCATTTTGTTCCATCCATTCCTACCATTTGCCATCAGAGAACCTGTTTGGGAACGACTTTATGTACGCTTTTCTTTCTCTTGTTAATCGTCCAAGTTTTATCTTCCTTCACACACACACACACTAAAAATGTTGCCTCAAGAGACCCTTGTCAGAGAGGTCAACCAAGTTGTAGATAGTAGTGATAGTGATGTAGAAGTCATAGGCTCTCCGGTCCTTGTTCATCTTGTAAAAGCCGACGTACCCTCTAGGGTTCTCTTGGACAGGGAAAAAGCCAATGCCGTGGTGAGAGAGAAGAAGAATTTTGTGAACTGGGTTGAGAATTGGGCAGCCAGTGGAGGTAAACCTATGGACGTGGGTACGTTGGCCCTCTTATCTGTGCTTGTTCTAGCATGACTCGTGCATCTTCAATCTCATCCAGATTTTTCTTATGAATCTGAAATTCATCACGAAGTTTGCCTAGCTAGTAAGTCAATTCACATATCTTATTCTCTACATCTATCTCTTCAAAGACTCCAATTGCTGATCGTTTCTTTCAAAGTTGGACAATCTAAGTTTTGATTTCTTTTAGAATGATAAGCATCAAATCTTTTGAGAAATGTTTTCATATATCTCGTCAAAGTGCTCGATCCACTCGAAATGATTTAGTGATCGAGTTTTGAATTGTCGAACTGTTGTTAGCCCATCAAGTCCTAAGGTTTGAAAATTCATGTTTTAAAACATCCATGAATGACTTTTGAAGATAATTAGTCATGGCTTCTCGGATTCAGCTTTTAGAAAAGAAAAATATTCAGTAATTCTAGGCAGAGGTCCAGACATGGAAGAATAAATTGGCAAAATTCTCTGACTATTTACATTTGGAGGAATTGCAACAGCTAAAGCCAATAGAGACTGGGCAACAAAAGCTTCTTTTACAGCCTCTGGGATGTTAACTACTAAAGTTCCAGAATTCACTTCTTTCTGATCGATATTTGTCAGCTTGGATGCCAAAATAGCTCTACTAATATGCTAGGATATTTGCATAGAAGATCTTTTGAACCATTAATGTCATCAATCCCATCAATTGCATCAATCACGTCACAGTTCTCATAGTTCTGATCTAGTAAAGGGCTTGGACTTGTAGTGAAATTCGAAAACTTTTGAAAATCCTATGAAGGAAAAAAAATGAAAGAAATATTGCACCAATGTATCAAACAGTTAGGTAAAATAAAAAAAACAAAGATATATATACCTTCATTCTGTGTCCAATGTGACATATCCAAATGTTCACCGCTAGAATATATATCTGGGATGCTCAAGTCAGGTCTAGAAGTTTCAAGACACGCTTTATTGAGACTTTAAAAAGCTTGCGGCTTTCTTCATTGTATCGATCGCTTTTGACGTAATATTTGAGAAATGAGAACCTAGAGTTATCAAATAAGATACAAGTAGTAGGCTAAAAAGAAAATTTTCAAAAAACAAAAAAGAATGAGAAAAAAATAGTTTCACGCATGATCTCCGTAACTTCTATCTTCTGGAGTTAGAGTTGATTCAAGTGTTTGAGATACTTGATCTCCACAACTACTATCATTGAGGACTGAAATTGTATCAAGTTTCTTATCTGCATGCTCTAGAATGGAAGTGGACTTCGTTGAAGGTGATTGTGATTTTAATTTTCTTAATACATCCTTCATTTAGAAGGTTTAGTTCTCTTTTCCAAGAAGTCTCTTTAGAAAATACATTTGGAGGGTTCAACTCTTTGGCCTTATCCTTATTCATTTGCCAGAGTAAAATTAGAGCTCTCACTAGATGATAAAATTTGCACTAGAATCTTGATCAAACTTGGCAACACTTTGTTGTTCCACCAGTCCTGGGACTCTGTATCAACTTGATGTTGTTTGTTTTTGGTATACTCTGGAATATAGAATGTAGATCTTTTCTTTCTCTGAGTCAGAGATAACAAAACATGATATAGATAGGTTGGATTACTTAAAAGGTTCATCTACTTTGGTCAGGCCTAGTCTTTGCCTGAAGACTTGTTATAATGTAAACCTATGAGTATTATACACCTAAAGAAGGTAAGGAGAAGATCATTGACAATAAGAGACAAATCCAGGTCAAATACTCATCATAAATTCTAAACTGTCCTTGGATCTCAAGTCATCATCCATACGCACGCCGTGAAAATGATATAGAGCGATTGGATTTTAGCAAAAATCTTTAGTCTATTCATCCATGGATAAGATTCCAATAGTCAACCATGCCAATCTTCCAATATTGGAAAGCATTTAAAGTCCCAGCATATTTTTAGATATCTGAAAGACCAATGCTCCTATCAATACAACCATAAATACCTCAGACAAAATAAGTTGCAGCTCGAGCATAAAGAAAATGTACAGAAAATGAATGTGGAATCGAACCAAGGTCTAAGCCTGCTACACAATTTGATAATTGTATAAGGCCTCTATAAATACTGGCCAAGATACGATGAACTAAACTGAAAGTTAATCCGCAACCATCTTGGAAGCTGCTTTAAAAGTTCAACTCTGATATAATCGTCTCCAGAAGATGAAGTGGCAGATCCAAAGAAAATGATAAGCTGCTATTTTTAACTCTTCTTCATTAATGGATAAAGAAAAGGATAATATGACCTAATGACTTTGATCTCTGTTAAAAATATCATTTCGTATGTATATAGCCACATGTGTTTGTATCTTATTTGGTAGCTTTTGTTGACATCTTTTGTATGGATTTAAATCTATGTCATCTTTATAAAAAAAATTTTGTCAAGGATTTTGAACACAATCTTTTTCTCAGAACCATCAATCTAATCAACATGACTAATGTGGTCATATGTCTTTTCATCAGTAATCAATGTGAAAATATTAAACAAATATCGACAAGACTTGGGAAGCACATTCGCCATCTCTGAAAAGCTTGGGACTATCTTTTCATAATATTCACCCAAGATTAAGTCTCGTACCAAAGAAAAATACCAATTTCACCACATACGGTCATAAAAGTATTGTTATATGGACACCAAACTCCGCAAAAAGCTCTATAGGCAGGGTTTAGACGATGACAATCTTTTGTAGCAAAAGCGAAGTCAAAAGCTAATTTGTAAATATTCTTCTTATGAAGGAGTTTTTGAATCCAAGTAGACCAATCCCAAAATTTTGGAAGATATGAAATTTCTCCATGGCTGACAAGTGCGCTTCCCTATTGTGTTTCTTTATTCTCGATTTTCTCAGAAATTATTGCCCTTGGAATAAATTTCATATTTTGGAGTGACGGGGCGAATGACACAAAAGAGTGCATTTGGTTGCTCGAAGACCTGAGTTCTCATGACATTCATTAAAGCTAAACATGTACACATCTGGCAAATGTTCTGGAATGGTAGAAGAAGAATGATGTGACATTGACTTATGGATGCAAAGTTTAAGTTCACCCTGTACATTGAACAAGGCGTGGTACTTCACATCAGTATCCCGAAAGCAAAGGTAATTTTTACCTTGATTTTTGAGCTTGATAATTTTGTGTATA
Organism: Forsythia suspensa; assembly: GCA_023638005.1. NCBI lineage: Eukaryota > Viridiplantae > Streptophyta > Magnoliopsida > Lamiales > Oleaceae > Forsythia > Forsythia suspensa. The sequence continues at coordinate 17,475,198 of CM042667.1, forward strand.
TCTGAATTCACACTAATGTCTTGGACTTCAAAATTTTTGAACATTCATCCTCAACATAAAATGCTTTGAACTTTAAAAGCTAGATATTGGTCCTCTACATTAATGCCTTGGACTATGAAAGTTTCGGACCTTCGTCCTCAACATAAAATACTTTAGACTTTAAAAATTCTCGACCTTAGTCCTTGACACTAATATCTTGGAAGTTCCAAAGTTTGGTGCTCAACATAAAATGCTTTGGACTTTAAAAGTTCTGGACCTTGGTCCTCCATACTATTATTTTGAACTATGAAAGTTGGAAAATTTAGTCCTCAACAAAAATGCTTTGGACTTTGAAAGTTCCAGACCTTAAGTCTCAACATAAATGCTTTGGACTTTAAAAATTTCAAACCTTGATTTTCTACTCTAATGTCCTGGACTATGAAAGTTCTGGACCTTAGTCTTCAACATAAAATGCTTTAGATTTTAAAAGTTTCGGACCTTGGTCCTTAGCATAAAAAGTTTTAGATTTCAAAAGTTCTAGACCTTAGTTTAACTTGAAAATTTTGGAGCTTGGTTTTAAGCATAGATTTTCAAACGTCAAAATTCATAGTCTACTTCAACAATCATGTCAAACAAACAAACAAACAAAAAATTAAAAAAACAAAAAACAAAATTGTTTGTGCACCCAAAAAAAAAAAAAAAAACCCAAAACACACACACCTAATGATTACAAATGCAAAATACAATTACCAACACACACAATCATACGCACATACACACATAACACATCATATAATTACACATACATGCATCCACTACTATATAAAATTATTCTAAAAAAACAAACAAACATACAAATAAACAAAAAGAGAATGTTTGGGGATGATTTTTTTTTTTTCATTATTTTAAATAATAGAATACGAATAAACTATTTTGTCTTTGTTAAATTGGTCAAATTTGGGTCACGTGTTTGATTTTTTGTCAATTAACGAACTACTGGACAAAATCTGACCAAACTCCAAACGTCTTTTCTATGAACAAAATTAGAAGGTTTTGGACTTGATGACACATTTTATATTATTTTAAGTGAGAATCTATAAAAAAAAAAAGTTTAAAATTTATTTGTACTTTTAAAAATATTTTGGTCCAATTGCAATTTTTTTCAACGTATTTTCTTTTTTATGTTATTTTAATTTATTTAAGTTATGGGCAAAATTGTCAAAAAAAATCATTTGGAGACCATCTGTTCGAGTAAAATGGAAGGATGTGGCGATATTTGTGAATAAAATGAAATAGGAATGATATTGTTACAAAGCTAAAAGAATAAAGATTATGAGTGTAATTAATCCTAGAATTTAATAATGGAGTTTTGAGAGTTAATGTGAGAAAGAAGATAGAGTGAGAATAACGCAAGGGTAAAGAAAATTATTAGGCCATGTTCTCTTTGGTGTTTTTAACCCATTTTCAGTTTTGTGTTTTTAAAAATAGTCAAAACGTGTTCTTTTGTCATTTCTAAAAATACATTTTTGAAAACACCCAAAAAATTGCAAAAGAAATAGAAAACGACATTTCAGCCATTTTCGCATTTCCTTTACAAAACTCGAGCGTTTTCCAAAACGGCCAAAACGAGCGTTTTGGCCGTGGAGGTCCCCGTTTCGAGTCATTCATCCAGCGTTTTTTTTTTTTTTTTCATTTTACGCTGGGCAAAACAATAAAGATTTAACCAATTTACGCGTTTTATTTACAAATATGCGGCTCCTGTCCATAATGGCAAACCGCACGATTTTCCTTTGGTTGGTCAGTGGTTCAATTTCCAACATGCGCTTAAGATTTTTTTTAATTGTTTTGAATTAATATAATTGTTTTAAATTTTTTAAATTCCAAATAATTCCAAATATAATTGTTCTTAATTGTTTTTAATTCCAAACATAATTTTTTTAATAATTTTTAATTCCAAATAATTCTAAATTTTTTATTATTTTTAAATGTTTATAATTGTTTTTAAATATTTTTAATTCCAACAATAATTGTTTTTAAATATTTTTAATGATTTTTAATTCCAACAATAATTATTTATAAAAGTTTTGAATTGTTTTAATTCCAAAAATAATTGTTTTTAATTGTTTTAATTTTTTTAAATATTTTTAATGAATAATTTTTTTATTTTCAAATAATTCCAAGTTTTTTATTATTTTTAATTCTAACAATAATTCTTTTTAATTTTTTTTAATTAATAATTATTTTTAATTTCAAGTAAATCCAAATTTCTACAATAAACGTGTTTTCAAGTTTTCTGTTTTCAAAAATATTTTTCAAAAATTCTAAAAAGAATGCATTTTCAAATATCTCAAAACAAACACTCAAAATACAAAACACAAAATACAAATGCAAAGAGAACACCACCTTAGTTTTGCAAATTTTTGATATGTGCCACAATATAATGAGGGAATGTAGAAAGATTGTTGGCAGATTTTGTATAAGTGACCAAAGTGCAGAAAACCAGAAAAACGATGAATATGAGAGTCGAGACAAGTGTTAAACACTTTGTCCTTAAGTCAAATTTGCCTCGCAACGGTGCTTACAGTTATGTCAATCAATTCCCAAGATACAACAACTTCTTACTTGTGGTTGAAGCACTTCAAATCGCAAGCACAACGAACCAGAAACGGTTTTGTACTCCAAATAATGAAATGAAATGAAAACCAAAAATTTTATGCAACAAATACAATAAATTTTGGTTCAAATGATGAAATATATGAGTGGGTAGTTTTGCATATCAGTTCTCTATTAAATCTCTGTCAAATTGGACGTCCAGAGGCCCTTTTTAATGTTGAAGATCGGTTGAAAACGAAAAGGTATGGAACCAAATCGTGCAACACTTCAAAAGGACATGTCTGTTCACGCAAACCTATGCGATCACATGGTTTTACCAAGATGCGATCGCAAGGTACAAAAATCAGAATAGAACTTGATCCAATTTAACCATGCGATTGCAAGGCTTTGTCTCCTGCGATCGCATGGAATGACCCAAAAACATTCTGCTTAAAATTTGGGCAGATTGCGATCGCAGGTCGATCTCCGTTTTCGAAGCGGCGAAGTGGCAAACTATTTTACCTAAACGGATTGGGTCGGGTTTGTGTATTTTGGCCAAGTTGACACGAAGTCACTTAGTCAATTTTTCAAATTCTTTAAACCAATTTCCAACAATCCCCCACATGAATGGAAATTCCTTGATACGCAAAACACGATGCAAATGAAATACAATGATATGCAGACTCTAACAAATGGAGTACATGCGACAAGTCATAGCATATAAATAGGTAGCTTGTGGCTTTGAACCTTCTTTAGTTGAATACAATCGGATCTACTATGCTAGTTGTTGAACACGATGTTTTTGAACCATCCAGCCGTTCGTGTAAACCCAAACAATTGTACCAACACCATAACTTATCTAACCAATTCGGTTCTCATGGTTGTGTCCATTTTGGCCCTGGACAACTCTTGGTTTCATAAGTGCTCTAAGAGAATTAAGCCTCGAATTCTCGTAGATGCGGTCCCACTTGACACTTATATAGGTGATCTCTTACCTTTCCACTTCAAGGTTTTGAATCATTAAAAGTATGTATACTTATCCTTATACATATTTGACATAGCACTTTAAAAAGTTAGGAATGGAAATAAGTGCTTTATTCCCAATCTTTTATAACTTAGTTGTCTTATTGAACCAAGATTTTGGGATCTCCAATCTACAAGGTTGGATTTTCGTTATAATAATTCTATTCAATAGGCTTTAGGCCCATTCCCCTCGAAAGATGGTAAACTTGATCTCTTGCAAGTCCTTTCGTCAAAGGATCAGCCAAGTTCTCTTTTGACTTCACATAGTTAATAGAGATTATACCATTCGATATTAACTGTTTAATGGTATTATGTCTCCGACGGATATGTTGAGACTTACCATTATACATACTATTTTGTGCCCTTGCTATTGCCGACTGATTATCGCAATGTATGTTAATTGCAAAACCGGCTTTTCCCAACATGGAATTTCTTCAAGGAAATTATGAAGCCATTTTGCTTCTTCTCCAACTTTGTCGAATGCAATAAACTCAGATTCCATTGTGGATCGAGCTATACATGTTTGCTTAGAAGATTTCCAGGACACAGCTTCACCTCCAATGGTAAATACATAACCACTTGTAGATTTTGAATCCTTAGTGTCAGATATCCAATTTGCATCGGTATATCCTTCTAACACCGCGGGATATTTTGAGTAGTGTAATCCATATTCAACCGTATGTCTTAAGTATCTAAGAACTACGTTTAATGCCTTCCAATGTTCAACATTTGGATTACTAGTGAATCTACTCAACTTGTTGACTATATATGCTATATCCGGTCTTGTGCAATTGGTAATGTACATCAAATTTCCTATGACCCGTGAATATTTCAATTGAGATACGGGTTCACCAGTATTCTTGGCTAAGTGTATACTTAAGTCAACTGGTGACTTAACTGGTTTATCGTCATACGCCTTAAACTTCTTAAGTATAGTCTCAACATAATGTGATTGAGATAGTGACAAACAGTCGGATGTCTTAGAGATTTTAATCCCTAATATTACATCCGCAACTCCCATATCTTTCATGTCAAAATGTTTTGTTAACATTTTCTTAGTCGAGGAAATGACTTTTGAGTTATTTCCCATAATTAGCATATCGTCAACATATAGGCATATGATCACATATTCATCAGGTGTGTTTTTAATGTAGACACACTTGTCACATTCATTGATTTTGAAGCCATTTGACAACATAGTTTTATCAAACTTTTCATGCCATTGCTTCGGTGCTTGTTTTAATCCATACAAGGATTTTACAAGTTTACACACCTTCTTTTCATTTCCCGGTGCAACAAACCCTTCGGGTTGTTCCATATAGATTTCTTCTTCTAATTCACCGTTTAGAAACGCAGTTTTAACATCCATTTGATGTATTTCAAGATTATGCAATGCCGCGATTGCAATCAAGACACATATAGACGTGATTCTTGTCACTGGTGAATAAGTATCAAAGAAATCAAATCCTTCCTTTTGTCTATACCCTTTGGCTACTAATCTAGCCTTGTATTTATCTATTGATCCATCCGATTTCAATTTCTTTTTGAATATCCATTTTGTAGCCTAAAGCTTTGTTTTCCGGAGGGAGTTCAACCAATTCCCAAGTATGGTTATTCATGATAGATTCAATTTTGTTACGTACAGCTTCTTTCCAAAAAGGAGCTTCGGGAGTGGACATTGCTTCATCAAATGTCCTTAGATCATTCTCAAGTAAATTGGTTACGAATTCTGGACCAAATGTCTTATGAATTCGTTGTCTTTTACTACGTCTTGGTTCTTCATTTATTTAAAGATTGTCATCATTTCCATGTAAATTATCATAAGTTCGTTTAACTGAACTTGTTTTCTTTTCTTTACGCTGACATTTGTCTTCAAAGAAGACCGCATTTCTTGATTCAATAATCGTACCTTCTTGTATCAGATTGATGAACCAAGAATTAATATGCACTACTATTGATTGTATATCCAATAAAGACACAATCAATTGTCTTTGGTCCAATCCTAACTTGCTTAGGTTTGGGTATTTGTACTTTTGTTAAGCACCCCCACACTTTGAGATATTTGTACGAAGGTTTTCGACCTTTCCATAGCTCATAAGGTGATTCAACCTTATTCTTGTGTGGTATTTTATTTAGGATATGATTTGCCGAAAGTATGGCTTCCCCTCACAAATTTTGAGGTAAGTCCGAACTTATTAGCATTGTATTCATCATTTTCTTTAGTGTTTGATTCTTACGTTCAGTAATCCCATTTGATTGAGGTGAATATGATGCAGTAGTTTGATGAATGATTCCAAATTCTGCACAAAATTCCTCAAATGGAGCAACGTATTCTCCACCTCTATCACTACGAATCATTGTTATTCGTTTTTCAAGTTGATTTTCAACTTCGGTTTTGTAGTATTCGAACACTTTCAAAGCTTCATCTTTGCTTTTCAACAAGTATACGTAACAGTACCTTGTACAATCATCTATGAACGTGATGAAATACTTTTTACCACCTCTTGTTTGTACGAACTTTAAATCACACACATCCGTGTGAATTAATTCTAAAGGTGTTATGGTTCGTTCAACCGAATGAAAAGGTGCTTTGGCCGCTTTTACCTCTCCACATGTTTCACATTTTCCATTATTAAAATGCATATTCGGAAGTAAACTTAAATTCATTAACTTGCGTATTGAATTAAAGTTTGCTTGTCCTAATCTATGATGCCATAAATTAGATGACTTAAGAATATAAACGGAAGATGACGTTTTATTCATAACTTTTGGTACAATAGTTAGGACATTTATTTTGAATAGTCCATCTTTTACATAGCCTTTGCCAACATATATATTATTCTTGGTAAGTACAAACTTATTCGAAACAAAGACTAACTTAAAGTCATTTTTGCTTAACAAAGAACTTGACACAAGGTTCTTGCGAATATCCAGTACGTGAAGAACATTGTTGAGGCTAAGTTCCTTTCCCGATGTCATCTTCAATATCACTTTGCCTTGTCCTTCCACTTTGGATGATGAGGAGTTCTCCATAAACAGTTTTTCTCCCTCGGTTGGAATGTAGGATGTGAACATATCCTTATCAGCACATATGACGGGTTGCACCCGTATCAACCCACCATTCCATGGGATTTCCAACATTATTGCATTCTGAAACAACCGTCGATAAGTTCATATCAGATATGCCATTTGATATAGAATCAGATTCAGCTATGTTCACTCAGGCTTGCTTCTTTGGTTTGCGACAATCAACGGAGCGATGTCCAGCTTTTCCACAATTGTAGCAGTTGTCCTTGAACTTCTTTGCATTCTTCTTAGAAGGTTCAAACAGAATGCTTCCTCTTCTTTCCTTTGTTGTTGTTGGATTCCACAACAATAGCCTTTCATTATGGTATGCTATTTCCAACACGCCTGTCCGAACTTCGATTGTCTTCTTCAATCCTTAGTCGAACCACAAGCTCTTCAATATTCATCTCCTTGCGTTTGTGCTTGAGATAGTTCTTGAAATCCCTCCACATGGGTGGAAGTTTTTCGATGATTGCAGCCACTTGAAATGATTCACTTAGAGACATATTCTCTGCGTGAATGTCATGAAGTATAATATGCAATTCTTGCACTTGAATGATAACCATCTTTGAATCTACCATCGTGTAGTCCAAAAACCTTCCTACGATGAACTTCTTTGTTCTCACATCTTCAGTCTTGTATTTCCTTTCCAAAGAGTCCCATAAGTCCTTTGCAGATTGCTTGGAACAATACACGTTGTACAAAGTGTTGTTCAAGCCATTCAAAATGTAATTCTTACACAAGAAATCTGAATGTTTCCAAGCATCCAAGCAATCAACGATGCCCGATTGTTTTCTCCTTCTTGTATGGCGGGAGGATCCTTATTCAAGAATTTTGCCAAGTTGAGGGTCATGAGATAGAAAATCATTTTCTGATGCCGTCTCTTGAACTCAACCCAATGAACTTTTCCAGTTTTTCCCCATGTGGAACGGAGTTTGAATGTAAGGTAGTAGGGAGAGCCATAACCGGAACCATAACCGGAGGAATCACACCGGTAAGAATACTTCCTTCAGAAGTTCCCTCATTCGAAGTATCATTCGAATTCATTTCTGTTTACATAAAACAGAAGATCAACCAATTAAGTAGAAACGGATGTCACTTACCAAAAAAAAAATACTACTAAAATTCGACTTAAAATTGTTAGCGGATTTTGTATAAGTGACCAAAGTGCAAAAAACCAGAAAAATGATGAATATGAAAGTCGAGGCAAGTGTTGAACACTTTGTCCTTAAGTCGAATTTGTCCCGCAACGGTGCTTACGGTTATGGCAATCAACTCCCAAGATACAACGACTTCTTACTTGTGGTTGAAGCACTTCAAACCACAAGCACAACGAACCAGAAATGGTTTTGTACTCCAAATAATGAAATGAAATGAAAACCGAAATTTTATACAACAAATGCAACAAATTTTGGTTCAAATGATGAAATATATGAGTGGATAGTTTTGCATATCGTTCTCTATTAAATCTCTGTCAAATTGGACGTCCGAGGCCCTTTTTAACGTTGAAGATCGGTTGAAAATGAAAAGGTATAGAACTAAATCGTGCAACACTTCAAAAGACATGTTTGTTCACGCAAACCTATGCGATCGCATGGTTTTACCAAGATGCGATCGCAAGGTACAAAAATCAGAACAGAACTTAATCCATTTTAACCATGCGATCGCAAGGCTTTGTCTCCTGCGATCGCATGGAAGGACCCAAAAACGTTCTGCTTAAAATTTGGGCAGATTGCGATCGCAGGTGGAAATACCTATGCGATCACATAGTCAAAACTTTGACCCAAAATTGTCATTTTCCGTAATTTCTCATTCATTCGATATTGGTTTTGAGATGCCAAATTGACCAAAACATTTTTAAACATGCACGAGATAATGCGAAAAGGTATGGAACTAAATCGTGCAACCGACGAAACCTATGCCATGGTTTTACCAAGAAGGTCGATCCCCTGCGATCGCGAGGCTTTGTCTCTTGCGATCGCATGGAAGTGGCAAACTATTTTGCCTAATACCGGATTAGGACCCAAAATTATCATTTGGGTAATTTCTCATTTTGTATATTTTGGCTAAGTTGACATAAGTAACTTAGTCAATTTCGAATTCTTTAAACCAATTTCCAATGCGAAATAAGGCTAGAAAAAGACACGGTAGAAAGAACAAAAAGGGTTGATGGAACTATTGGTTGGCAATTTCAAATTTTTGCAGATTTCCAACAAAACGTGGCCTAAATTGATTGGTGGGAGTACCACTACAAGAAATATCACTTTTAACGACGAAAATTTTGATTTTGTATAGTCTTTCGATGATCATTTTTCGACTAAACAACTTAAAAATGACTTTCTACGATAAAAATTAACATTGTTAAAAAAAAATTTCTTGCAATGAGTGTGAGAACCCTTTCAACTTAACCCTTACACACAATCCCGCTCAACAACGGAAAAATTTCTACTGGAGCAGGGATGAATTGTCTCTAAGCTCACGTCATGCACTGTCCTTAAAATGGCTGAAGGTATGAAGTTTCAAGAAAAGACACATCAACAACAAAAAAGGGTTTTTACGTGCGGTATGTGTCGGCTCCTCGGTGATGGGTGGTGCATTCCAAATTGACGGGGTTCGTTCGTGCACCCTTTATACTCCCTTTTTTTTTGATCGGATTACATTTAGTTTTTTTTGTAGAGAGGGATTGAGAGAGTGAGAAAATGCTCTTGTAGAGATTTTGAAGTGAGAAAATTTATTTGAAATTTTTATTTATTTAACTATCTTTGGGTCGTGGTCAACATGTGTCAAACCTCATTAATTTCCATCATTCTTTCTTTTGGAAATATTTTTTTCGTTTTTACTTCGTTCATTGTTCGTGATTAGCAATTTTTTCCCAACAAATTTTTTTTTTTTTTTTTAAACTAAATCTAAAAGAGAGGTGATTCAAAGGATTGATTCAAAGGTGTGCACGTGAAAATAGTTTTTTAATTCTTTATTTAAGAAAAATATTTGTTTGTACATAAAATGTCTTAAATATCTCTATTCCTCACCTTTTAACTGGATGATATTACTAACTTCTAACTAGATGACAATATTAAAGAAACATTATTCTTTTAACAAAATGCTTACTTGAATGTTTTGGTATATTGTTATTCGAAGTTCTAACTTTTTCTTATCATTCACAGCGGGGCTTGAACTTAATGGTGGGGTTGAAAGAGTTAATGTGAAAAAGAAAATAGAGTGAGAATAACGTAAGGGTAAAATAAAATTATTAATTGGCGAATTTTTGCTTTAAGTCTGAATTTAATGGTAAGAATGTGAGAGTTGAGATACAATTTAATGAACGAAATGATAAATGCACCATTAGTTTGCGTGAAGCTAACATGGAACTATTAGTTAGAAAGTTTTTGCACTAATTATGAGAAAATGGGTCAAATTCTACATGATCAAACCTATGGAACTTAAGGAATGATATAAAAAAAAGAGGGGAAAATATTAATATTAAATAAAAATAAAGTAGAAGAACCCAGATTCCTGTGAAAACCTGCTCAACTTTCCCCTCACACACTATCTCGCTCTACAACGGTCCACTATTGCACTTTACAACGGTGCACTAGAGCACAAATGAATCATTTCTAAGCTCTCATCGTTTGGAATCCTTAAAATGGTTGAAGGTATAGAGTTTTAAAAGAAGACACGTTAACAGCGAAAAAGATTCGCACGTGCGTATGTCGTGCATTGGGTGTTTTAGTTTTTTGAAAAAAGGGTTTTATAGAGTGAGAAAGTATTGTATTTTGAAATTTATTAAGTTAATTGACTATCTTTCTCTTGTAGTCACCAAGTGTGTCGAAACACATTTTCCACCGTTCTCTCTCTTCTACATATTTTTTGGTTTTGGCTCTGTATGTTGCTCGTGCTTAGAAAATATTTCTCCAAACAAAAAAAAAATTAAATCTAAAAGAGAAATGATAAAAAGGATTGGTTCAAAGGTGTTCACGCGAAAATAGTCTTACTTTCTAATTTTTTATTATGAGAGAAATTTGTATGTACATAAAATATCCTAAACATCTCTATTCTTCACCTTTTGACTACATGACATTATTGGAGAAATGTTATTCTCTAAAAAAAATTATAATTTCAATGTTTTGGTTTAATGTTATTCAAAATTCCAACTTTCTCTTCTTAGAGTTTATGCGTCAAGGCCTGCAACTATGCTTAATCCCTTGAACACTCGCAACCACAATTTGTTCAACTTCGACCGCACCTTGTAAATATTAGTTTAAATTAGTTCTTTTCATTTGTAATAGTTTTATTTTCAGTTGTAAAAGAACCCTTCTATTTGTATATACTTATTATGATTCCTCGGCTTTTAAACGTCTATTCATGTAAGTTAAGTTTTTCTTAGTTAAGCTATTATAAGGACAATTGGTACTTGAAATCTTGTCAAGCTCATTAGTGTTCACCCCTTGCACCAACAATTGTAATTTTCTACTTTCATCAATCATTGAACAAGCTATTTTCAATGCATTCAAATCTTCTGTTACTAAACTTTCTTTAAATTGTCTTTTGTTACTGAGAATTGGCAGAAGGTAGTCTAGTAGAGTAGACTATTACTGTACGGTGCCTCTTTTTGGGCTAGAAAGAAAGGTGCCCCGTGATAGTTGGTATTAAAGTTGCGGCTCACGACCCTCAAGAATAAGCAATGGATTGGAATGCATCACACACTACTAAGGTGGTAGATCACAAAAAGAGCATGGATATCACTTGATGGACAAACTGTCAAGTTATGTCACGATATTAATGTAGGAAACTGGCACGAGAATTAGCCACAAAACAAAAATTTTCTTTAATTCATAAAACCAGGATCTTTGCTAGGTATTCACGTATTTATTAAAATTAAAATACTAATGGATTAGTATTATACCTGAATCGATAAACGATATTAGTCTGGATCTGATTCACGAACTTGCTGCTTTTGATTCACGAACTTGGTGCTCCCAACATTCAAGCCTTATATGGTATTCTCCCAAGTTTGGATTACACTGGCATGTGAGCACCTTTTCAATTAAATCAAACACTAATTTCTGGACTGGTCAGATCTAGAAAATCAAGAAGCTGAATTTCTTCTCTTTTCTTAATTGATCGAATAATTTTATGTTACAAACAATGTGATATAAATAACGGCAAGTGATCTAATTGCAAACAACGACAAGAGTCCTGATTGCATCCAAGTCCAATCAGTTTATGATTGATTTAATTACATATGTAATTCCTGAACTTATATCACAATTACAATTCAGTCCAAAACTTTCATAGTAAGTATAATTAAGTCCAAAACTTTATAGAGCTACCAAAGGGACTTGATCGAACATATATTTTCCAAGCTCCAATAATTAGATTCCGTCTAGTCGACCCTAGACCCCTCAATCTAATTATTAGTCTTTTCTTTCTCCACTAAAGGCAAGAGATTACACTCTCGGAATATATAAAATTACAAAAGCTGTAATACTTTCCTCTGACCTATCGTATATATATATATATATATATATATATATATATTTCATCCTTATCTGAGATCCGATAATTAGGTATGAGCATAAATAACTGTTTTGCCCTTTTAATTATTCTTACTAACTTTAAGTTACATTTTCTTCAACGGTCTTGTAAACTAATTCACGAGATGTCGAAGTTTAGGCGCCGCTAAATCTTGAGCTCGGTTATAACCGTTCAACAAAAAACTTAAGTTGTCACTCGACCTATTTTTCGAGTATGATAGGTTCCCACACGAATTCGTGTTCTCTACTTCGCTCATTCTCAAGCTCCCAACTCACCGAGATATTTGATCAATTAAATTGATCTCACCCATTGGTGAATCAAAGAACCATCAAACTAACGAAAAGATATACACAATCCTGTCAAGGGATTTAGCTGAAATACCCGGTGATCAAGTAGAATTTAATTATTCGCACGGTCATGCTATATAATTAAATTCTACACATGGTCCGTTTAATACACTCCAAGTGTACTAGCGTTACTATTAAATCATTTTTGCAATAAGGACAAATTGCATTCTCGAATGATTAAATAGTCAACACTACAACCTTCTAGTATAAGACGTCAACCCTTATACATTAGTTGTGAACAATTTTATTTATGATCAAAATATAAGTTGTATCATACTATACTTCTCAATGCAAGCATCCAACTTATATTATCACAAGTGATCATTGACATTTTATTTACATGATCAACATTAAACAAACGCTATAAAAATAAATGAAAAGAACAAACTTTTATTTATCATAAAATTGTTATTTTATTACAGCAAAAACTATACTATATGGGCATACTGCCCAACAATTCTTCCACTTGACCTAGAGTATATATGTCATGTCTTGCAACCCCATACCTTGCAAGATGTCCTTGAAACTTTTAGCCAGAAGACTTTTAGTAAATGGGTCCGCGAGGTTATCTCAATAGTAATCTTGCTGACAATTACATCTCCACGACTAACAATCTCTCTTAAGAGATGATATTTCCGTTTATATGTTTTATCCTTTGATGACTCCTTGGTTCTTTAGCATTTGCCACTGTCCCACTATTGTCACAGTAGTACAATGTCATGGGTTGTGATGATGCAGGCACCACCTCATTAGCCATTCTACCTCTATTTAGCAGCTTCACAAGATGCCACATACTCGGCTTCCATGGTAAAATCAGCAATGCATGATTGCTTGATACTTCTCCATATAATGGCTCCACCACCTAGTGTAAACAATGATCTTGATGTGGACTTGCGAGAGTCTTTATCAACTTGAAAATTAGAATCTGTATACCCAACTACCCAATTTGGAACAACGTTTGGTGAGGAGTAAACTAGCATATGGTTCATTGTTCTCGAAGGTACTTAAAGATATGCTTTCTGACCACCCAATATTCCGGTCCGAGGTTAGATTGATAACGATCGATCATATCAACAAAGATAACAAATGTCAGGTCTAGTGTATAGCATAGCATACATGAGACTACCTACTGCTGACGCATAAGGTATTTTACTTATGCACTCTATCTCTTTAGGAGTTTTTGGAGATTGCTCCTTAGAGAGTTGAATTCCATGTCTGAATGGCAAATTGCCTTTCTTGGAATCTTGCATGGCAAATCTGACAAGTATTTTGTCAATATATGTAGCTTGGGATAATGCTATCAGCTTGTTCTTTCGATCCCTCAAGATCTGAATGCCCAGAATATAACTAGCTTCACCCAAATCCTTCATATGAAACTGTTGGGCCATCCACGCTTTTGGAGATGATAATATATCTACATCATTTCCTTTGAGTAGAATATCATCCACATAAAGCACCAGAAAAATTACCTTTTTGTCCTGTATCTTCTTATAGACACAGGGTTCGTCGAAGTTCTGATCAAAATCATATGTCTTAATCACCTCGTCGAATCTTTTGTTCCAAGATCTTGATGCCTGCTTCAATCCATAAATGGACCGTTGTAGCTTGTACACTTTAGATTCATGACCACGTTCAACGAACCCATCTGGTTGTACCATATAGATACATTCTTCACGATGACTATTAAGAACAACCGTCTTGACATCTATTTGCCACACCTCATAATCATAATGAGCTGCAATAGATAAGAGAATTCGGATAGATTTAAGCATAGCTACAGACGAGAAGGTTTCCTCGTAATCGATACCTTCTCTTTGGGTAAAACCTTTAGCCACTAGCTTTGCTTTGAAGGTTTCCACATTCCCATCTACTCCTCTCTTTCTTTTGTAGACCCACTTGTATCCGATGGGTTTTATCCCTTTTGGTGCATCTACAAGTTCCCAGACTTGATTAGAATGCATAGATTCCATCTCAATGTTCATAGCTAGTCTCCACAAAATCTGCATCCACATCGTTTATAGCCTCCTTATATGAATTCAGATCATCTACTTATTTTGCAAAGATTGCCTGTTTGGATTCTCCGACAAACAAGTACCTAGACGGTTTTCGGATAACCTTTTGACTTTGGCTAAGGAGGCGGTGGATCTTGAATCGTGGCTTCATTTGGAATTGTAATGTTTTCATCAATATTGGAATCACCTTCAGGTGATACAATTACCTTCTCATTACCTTGAACATTTTCTTGATATATGGGATTAGATGATGAATCATTTCTTCCACTCAGATAACGTTCCTTAGGTGTTTGAGATGTTTGTCACTAGGTTGTGTTCCAGGAATTGATGAGTTGGGATTACTCCCACTCATTTCTTTCAAAACATCCCTATTCTTGGACTGACGTTCATTAATATATTTATCCTCTAGGAAGGTTGTATTTGTACTGACAAAAACCTTCCTATCTAAAGACTATAAAAATAGTATCTCCTGGTACCTTTAGGGTATCCCACAAACAGGCATATTTCTAATCTAGACTCCAACTTTCCTGTCTTTTCTTTCAGTACATGAGTCGGACATTCCCAAATTTGAATATGACGCAAATTTGGTTTGCGCCCATTCCATATTTCTAGGAGAGTCTTGGGAACAGACTTAGATGGAACTAGGTTAAGAATATAAGCAGCTGTCTCCGGTGCATATCCCCAAAATGAGATAGGTAGAGTTGAGAAACTCATCATTGACCTAACCATATCTAACAATGTCCTGTTTCTTTTTTTGAAACACCGTTCTGTTGGGGTGTACCAAGCGCACTCAGTTGAGAAACTATAATATTTTATGTTAAGTAGTCCCTGAATTCTCCCGAGAGATATTCGCCACCTCGATTTGATTGAAATGTCTTTATACTTTTACTCAAATGTTTTTCGACCTCAGTCCGATATGCTTTGAATTTCGAGTCATCAGGTAAATGTATCCGAATCTAGAGTAATCATCTGTAAAGGTGATAAAATACTCATAACCCCCTCTCGCAGGTATACTCATAGGTCCACATACATCAGAATGAACTAGTTCTAATACTTATTTGGCTCTATGTCCCTTCGCTAAAAGAAACTTTTGGTCATCTTACCCTCCAAACAAGAATCACAGACCGGCAATGGTTCGACCTCAATTGAGTTGAGGGGACCACCATTTGCCAATCTTTGTATCCTATTAAGGTTGATGTGTCCAAGCCTAAGATGCCATAGATAAGTATTACTAGTATGGTATGTATTTTTTTATTATGGTTTGCAGAAGTATTATTGATTTCATTTGTGAAATAGTTTAATATATAAAGACCATTCATCAAATATCCGGCACAAATATGAGCTTTATTCATCAAAATGTAAAAGCGTTTTATTAGGCACAAAATCAAGAGAATAATCATGTCCTATTAGACAAGAAATGGAAATCAAATTCCGCTTCATCTGCGGGACATAATAACAGTCTTTAAGAATTAAACGCCTACCACTACTGAAATAAAAATAAACTACTCCTACGACTCTCTTGAAACTACTACTCCCTGTGCCGATTGTGATAGTAAAGCGGCCTTCATTGAGTTTTTCGCTCTCTGAAGCACTGCATTGACATGCAAACATGATTAGTAGCTCAGAATCTACAACCCAGAATATGTATAATCAACCGCCAAACAAGTCTCGATTATGAAAAACTCACCCGCACTTTGCTTCTGTTTAGCTAGTGCTTTGGGACAGTCTTTCTTCCAGTGACCTTTCTCGCCATAGCTGAAACACTTGCCTTTCGGCTTTCCATCTGCTTTGGTCCTTTTGTTGCTTACTAGCTTCTTGCTAGCTCTCTTCCTTTTCTTTCCACCTTTGCCTTTCGGCTTAGAATTAGAGGAGCTACTAATTGCTGCATAAGCATTACCACCTTTAGCCTTAAGACCACTTTCCACATTTTGCAACTCATTTATCAGCTCAGTCAATGGCATATCTATCTTGTGTAAGTGATAGTCCACAGTAAACTATGAAAACATATCAGGTAGAGAGTTCAATACCATATCCACCTGAGTATTTTGATCAATAGCTACACCAGATTCTCCGCCACATTGAAGTGTCCAATCATGGTTAACATATGGTCCTTCACTGGCGTTCCGGGTTTCATGCGGATGTTCTGTAAGGTACGAATTACTTTGAACCGAGCTCTCCTACTTTGATGTGCAAACATGTCCTTGAGGCTTTTCATTATGTCATAAGAGGTCTCAAGACTGTCATGCTTTTGCTGTAACACATTTGACATTGATGCCAAAATGTAACAGTGAGCCAACTTGTCTGCAGCTACCCACTTATCATAAGCATCACTCATGTCCTTGCTTGAAGTCTCAGTGGGTTGCTCAGGCCAATCTTCTTCAAACACAAAATCAATTTTCTCAACGGTGAGAACAATCATTAGGTTACGTTTCCAATCTACATAATTTTCTCCGGTTAGTTGGTTTTGTTTTAGGATAACGGAAAATGGACTGAGAGACATTTTGTTGAAAATAACAAAATTATTGCATATTAAAATCGAGCACAAAATTTAACATATGATGCATGAATGCACATGTAGATCCATAAAACTACAATAATGTAACTTACTTGATCCTTGTGATCCAACAGGCCTCTCTATAGGAAAGGTCACCGTGTCCACTGATTAAGATGGGATTCTTCCACTAGACAAATCATATCTTGACAATAAATGTCTAGATAAATTTAGTATCGCTTTATTTGGTCACCAAGATCATAAATGAGAGTCTCTATAGGAGGTTTGTAGATGATCTCGATTTGAGTATATAATCTTTGTCTAGATCTCCAGATACTTGAAAAATAATCCCGTCATCTATAGGATGATCTCAAATTATATTCTATCTAGACGATCTTATCAAAAAGGAATTTAATCAAACAACCCAAATCACGCATCCCTCCTATAGGGAGTTCATTGCGTTACCGGCATGAGGCTAACGCATTCTGTTGCTTATGAATTGACAAAACGAGACCGTTGGTTTTTATTTAAATAAATACCCTTTCCCACTCAATATTTTTAAAATAATAGATTTTAATTTAAATAATTACCAATTGTTCACATTAATCAAATTAACATACAATTTAATTATTACGGACTTCTCTTTCAAGAAAAATTTAATTGAAATTAAATTAATTGAGGGAAAACCAATATTTTAATGATATGCATTCTATTCTAAGTTTCACGAGCGATGCCAAAATTAATTCTATATGACATGATTTACCAAATAATAATATTTCAAACAAATATTTAAAGCATACATTAGCATTAAATTTAACAATTATTTGTGGCCTAAAACAAGACTCAAGAATTAAATTAAAAGCTAATTGGGTCCAAAACCATATTTAAATTAAATCTTCAGCCCAAATCCTCGCTCCAATTGCCAAATAAGCCCAAGGAATAATTGAAACCAAACACCCATTATTCTTGGAACCAAACAAAAGCTATCCCAGCAACCAAACATGGATCTTCTTCTTCCTTGAGTAAACTGCTTATCCAAACAACCCCCTACCGAAAAAAATACCATGGCTGAATCCCAACACGTTACCTAACCGATCGCTGGAGACACGCATTGAAGTTGTGCCACCGTCGCGTGAAGATCGCGACCAGCGCCGCAGATCCCGGATCTGCTTGGCGCCCATCGTGTTACCAGCAAAGATCCACCGTGTGATCGGCACATCAGAACAGCACCTCCCATGCCCAACCGCGGGGCTGGAGATTCTACAGAAGCAGCACATATTCGGTGAGATCTGCGTGCAGGTGGCGCGCAGATCTGGCCGGATCTATGCTGCATCACAGATCCTCGCCGCGCGCAGATCTGTGATCGCACAGATCTGGCGCACACCTGATCTGCTCGTCGCACAAATCAACTGGTGCACCGGATCTGTACACCAGATCTGCCCTAGCGCAGATCTCCGATGCGCGGATCAGCCATACCATCTTTGTTTGCTAGATCTGCTTTGGCCTTGTCTGAATTTTCCTTTCGTCGGTCTGATCTTGAATCTTCAATATTACAAAAATAACTATGTCCCAATTTATGGATCACAATTTGAATCTATTTTACAATTAAAAATTAAATCAAGATGATGGAGTCGTAATCCACCGATCTTGTTACAGACTTGAAATAACGAATTACAATGAACAAGTGGGACTACAAAATAATTGGATCACAGTTTAAAAATCAATTATTCAATCAACATATAAACAGATAATCCTAGACATCGCTCGACTAGAACATGCAATTATCATATCTAGATAATATAACAAACACGTGAACGATCTAGACCACTCTGATACCATTTGTTGGAAACTGGCATGAGAATTAGCCAGAAAACAAAATTTTCTTTAATTCATAAAATCAAGATCTTTGCTAGGTGTTCACGTATTTATTATAATTAAATTACTAACGGATTAGTATTATACCTGAATCGATAAACGATATTAGTCTGGATCTGATTCACAAACTTGCTACTTTTGATTCACGAACTTGGTGCTCCCAACGTTTCAAGCCTTTTATGGTATTCTCCTAAGTCTGGATTACACTGGCGTGTGGGCACCTTTTTAATTAAAATAAAAACTAATTTTTGGACTAGTCAGATATAGAAAACCAAGAAGCTGAATTTCTTCTCTTTTCTTAATTGATCGAATAATTTTATGTTACATGCAATGTGATTTAAATAACGGCAAGTGAACTGATTGCAAACAAAGACAAGAGTCTTGATTGCATCCAAGTCCAATCAGTTTAGGATTGATTTAATTACATATGTAATCCCTAAACTTATATCACAATTACAATTAAGTCCAAAACTTTCATAGTAACTATGATTAAGTCTAAAACTTTATAGAGCTATCACAGGACTTGATCGGACATATATTTTCCAAGCTCCAATAATTAGATTCTATCTAGTCGAACCTAGACCCCTCAATCTAATTATTAGTCTTTTACTTTTTCCACTAAAGGCAAGAAGAGACCGCACTCGGAATATATAAAATTACGTGTTGATATACTCTATATATATATATATATATATATATATATATATATATATATATATATATATATATATATATATATATATATAATTAGGTATGAGCATAAATAACCGTTTTGTCCTTCTAATTATTCTCACTAATTTTAAGTTACAGTTTCTTCAACGGTCCTATGAACTAATTCACAGATGTCGAAGTTTAGCCATCGCTAAACACTGAGCCTCAGATTTATAACCGTTCAACAAAAAATACTTAAGTTGTCACTCGACCCATTTTTCGTGGTATGACAGGTTCCCAACACGAATTCGTGTTCTCTACTTCGCTCATTCTCAAGCTCCCAACTCACCGAGATATTTGATTAATTAAATTGATCTCACCCATTGGTGAATCAAAGAACCATTAAACTAACGAATAGATATACACAATCCTGTCAAGGGATTTAGATGAAATACCCGATGATCAAGTGAAATTTAATTATTCGCATGGTCATGCTATATAATTAAATTCTACACGTGGTCCGTTCAATACACTCCAAGTGTACTGGTGTTACCATTAAATCATTTCTACAATAAGGACAAATTGCATTCCCGAATGATTAAATAATCAACACTTCAACCTTTTAGTATAATGCGCCAACCCTTATACATTAGTTGTGAACAATTTTATTTGTGATCAAAATATAAGTTTTGTCACACTATGCTTCTCAACGCAAACATCCAACTTATATTATCACAAGTGATAATTGACACTTTATTTACATGATCAACATTAAACAAACGCAATAATAATAAATGAAAAGAATAAACTTTTATTTATCATAAAATTGTTATTTTATTACAGCAAAAACTATACTATATGGGCATACTGCCTAACAATTAAGACCCTTAAGAAAAAGGTCGAGGTGGCAGAAGCGGACATCTGCAAATTAAACATTCAACTAGATGAAAGTCGAACAATTTGTGCAGTGATGGTTGATGCTGATGCGAGTAAAAATAGAAACCTTGGACATCAGTTGCTGATACTTCAATGTATAGTTGGCAATGGACAAGCCCCGCACAAGAGTATGCACCTAGGCTTAGAATTTCAGAACTGCACATCTATAGAGGGGTGCACGATACGAAGAAATTTGATAACTACCATGTATCTAAGTGGAGATGCAAAACTATGGTGATGGACAAAATATGTTAACATTCAGGCTAACATGGCCCGAATAGACACTTGGGATGTCCTCAAGGAGGTGATCAAACTACATTTTTTTCTCGGAGAATGTGTAATATCAGGCCCTACGGGCACTACGAGAACTGAAACATACTAGCTCTATCTGGAACTATGTGAAAACCTTTTCAGGGTGTATGTTGGATAACTAAGAGTCTAAGACATGTTGAAAATGGATAAGCTCTTCACTTTCATAGAAGGGTTGAAACCATGGGCGAGAATCGAACTCCAAAAACAAAAGTGGCTGATGTAGGTACGACAATGAGAGTTGCCAAATGCTTGATGGACTATCAATCTGAACTTGGAAATAAACAGCTACAAGTAAATAGCCAATCTCGGATGAAGTAAATAGCCAATCTGGGATGAAGAAAATAGCCAATCTCGGATGAAGGAAATAGATCCTTCAAGATCATATCGAGCTCAAATGGAAGAGAATGTTACTCTCACCATAAAAGAAGCCATTAGGGCAACTATCAAGGCAACGATCAGGGTGGCCGTCAAAACAACTGAAACAAAAGAAAGGCACCAAAGAGTAAATTAGGTGCTACTCCTATAAATGATAGGTGCTTTATATGCAATGGACCTTATCGGGTGAAAACTTGCATGTAGAAATAGTTGTAAATGCATTGAGCTAATTGACAGGAGGAGCGTTCGGTTCGAAGCAAAATGCCCCACAGACCAACAATAAAAGATGATTTAAATTTATTTGATTTTTTATTATATGAAAATAGAGAAATTGAGAACATGGATTTCTGTAAGTCATTAATTAATGATAATTTAAAATTATTTGACGTTTTTCCTATTATATGAAAATGGAGAAATTGAGGAACTGAATTGATGCAAGTTTGATGCATACAAAATAATATAAATTTAATTAATTTTTGCATTACATGACTATGCTTCTATTTTGTAATTTTTATAAAATTTAAAATTACTAGGTGTTTATTATTTTTATTTTAAAAAATAATGGTGAATGCATAGTCTTGTTAAAAAATATTTGACAATAATACATATTACTATAAAATAAAATAAAAAATAAATTTTACTACTCGTGATAATAATAAGGATAATTATATTCACACAACACATTTTATTTTTTGCATCACATTTTAATTACATTTAACATCCTTAATCTATGAACATTATAGCACTCATGTCCTCAATTTTTTTTATCATATTTTTATCTTTAACTTTTCATTAATTAGTACATCTTGTGTTTGATAACAGTTTTCGTCTAAAATATTTGTTGAGAATTAGTAAAAAGACTTATTTGTCTGTCATATTTAAAAAAAAACAATAGATACAAAAGTACGAAAAAATATTTTTTTTCATTTCAAAGCATGTAAACAAAATATATTGACATAAACTATCATTTATGATGAAATATGTTAATTAATAAAAGTTGAAGATAAGAATTCGATGACAATGAGTTAAGAACATAATTGCAACAATGAACAAAAGTTGAGGATCTTAAGTACAATTAAAATGTGTTGCACTTATAACAAATTGTAGCGTGAATATAACTACCCTAATATTAATAATACAAAATAATATTATTATATTCAATGTCTTTTTTAATAATTTAATATAATTACAGCAATAAATCACTTTTGTTTACCAAATGCTCAAATGCTACTTTTGAAACATAGACAGCAATTTTGAAACAAAAGTTTATCAAATACTTATCTGATTCTTTCCACATTTGATTTTTTCTATAGTACACCAGTAGCTGATTCTCTTAAAAGCACAACAATACCAGACCAAGTTTTAGAGCTGAGACTTGCGGGTTGTGAATCCTTTCATGACCAACCCGCTAAATTTAATGATGAAATGGGCCTAAAGAATTGACCCTTCGATGTGCTCCATTTGGTCAAGACCTCGTGGGGCGTGTAATTTAATGAGGCCCATCTTACCACTAGACCATTTTATTATTAAACGGGCCAATTTCCTAAAGTGGAATTGCACTCTATACTTTATATATCAAATATAAACTATGTTTGATATGAATATATTTCAAAATTAGTGTATAATATATCATTATTTTAATATATTTTTAATATAATAAAACAATACAAAATGGATACCAGATGAGTGAAACAGTTATTTTCGTGAGTTTCTTCAAAGAATCCGAAAAATGGTGGAATCAAATTTCAAATCCAAATCACATTCTCTTAAAATTATAGGGTTTTTGTGGATGCCAACCAATTGCAATGTAAACCCAACATTTTGACGAAAATTCCTTGCTGCTCATGTTGGGATATTTTCTCAAAACTTGTCAAAATCAAAAGATGCACCAATTGTTGAAAATGAAGACTTGTAGGTCGACTAAAATTACAAGTTTTCTAATCTTGGTCACTTTGGTAGTCGAAACTTGAAAGACATCTATGTCAACTAAAATTGAACTAGTTTCTAAATCTTGGACTTCTTAGCAGTTTAAAATTGTAAGAAAATTAAGTCATTCGTTAACTATAAATTAACGTGGTTTATTCTCTTTTATAGGTGTGGCTTGAGGGTTTTTGAGAGAAAAATTGTAAGCCTAGCATCCTAGTTGTTTTTCTTACTCTCTTTGTGGGCTGTACAAAGAATAGAAATTGGTGGGTGTGGTAAAGTTTAGAATATTATTTTTCTTGAAATATTTGGAGATTTGGGTAAATGAAATCTATATGATTGTAACAATTGCTCATATAGTGAAAGCTTTGACAGTTCGTAAATCTCTCTATCTTTTATATTTTTCTGTTTCATTATCTTTCTTTGAACAAGGATCTTGTGGGCAATAAAGGAATTGGTCTCAATTTCTAACAACTCGTGATTCTTCCATCTCAATTTGCAACATATTGTGAAACTGTAAGTTGGAATTTTTAAGGTTTTGGAGTTGAGAGCCACCGATATCCTTGTATTGAGGCATAAATCTGACAAAAATCTCTTGGTGCTCGTGATTCTTCCATCTCAATTTACAACATTCGTGAAACCCTAAATTGGATTTTTTAAGGTTTTGGAGTTGGGAGCCACAAAATTTTCTGTTATTGAGGCATAAATCTCACATATGGATACTCCAAATCGCAAATTAACTTAGTCGAAAAAAAAGAGTCGACAAAAAATGATAGGTAGTCTACAATACATCCCAAGAAAAATTTGATATGCGTGGACACCCCCAACTCTCAAGAAAGATTCAAAGAGTGATAAAAACAGGTTTGATGTTAATATTGAAAGTCTGCGGCAAATGAGTTCGTGTTTTATAAAAGAGTCACTACAAAATCATAATGCCGGAAAAAGAATTTCATAAAAGTTAGCCCAAAGATATGCAATTGCATAAAGGACAAACTTGGCAAGAACCCTAAATTTTGTTTTAAAAAAATTGAAAATTTCTCTCTTTTTAAATTTTCAAAAATACCTCATTTTCATTAAAATCAATATTTTATAATTTATTTCTTTTTATAAATTAATAAAAAATTTATTATTTTCATTTAAAATCTATATTTCAGTTTTTCACTATCTAAAATTTTATTATTTTCTTTTAAAATCAATTTCAAATTTTCATTATCTAAAATTATATTATTATTATATTAAAATATATTATTATTATTTAAAATGTCATATTTGTATACGTTATCAAATATAATAGTAATTATAATAATATTTTATAATTTATTTCTATTGATAATTTTTTTAAAAATACATTATTTTCATTTATAATCAATATTTCATTTTTTCATTTTAAAAACAACATTTTTATACGGGCTCATTATTTTCATTAAAATCAATAATTAACAATTTATCATCTTTTATAATTTTTTTTAAATACATTATTTTCATTTAAAAATCAATTTTTTATTTTTCATTTCAAGACAACATTTTTACACGATAATATACGGATAACATATATATTACCATACATTACATCCTCATTTTCATTAAAATCAATATATTAAAATTTATTTCCTTTTATAATTTTTTTAAAAATACATTAATTTCATTTAAAATTAATATTTCAATTTTTCAATTGAAAAAATATTTTTACACCGATAACATATGTGTTATTATACATTACTTCATCATTTCATTAAAATCAATATTTTATAATTTATCACATTTTATAATTATTTTTATTTAAAATTAATATTTTCATTTTCATTTGAAAACAACATTTTTACATAGGTATCATATATACTTCCTCATTTTCATTAAATTAATATTTGACAATTTATCTTAATTTATAATATTTTTAAAAATATATTATTTTCATTTAAAATCAATATTTTAATTTTGTATTTGAACACAACATTTTTACACGAGTAGCGTATATGTTATCATGTATTATCATATGTTACTTCATCATTTTTATTAAAATCAATATTTTACAATCTATCTCCTTTTAATTATAAATTTTTAAAATAGATATTATTTTCATTTGAAATCAATTTTTTCAATTTTTTCATTTGAAAACAATATTTTTTACATGGGTAACATATGTGTTACCTTATGTGTTACTATATGTTATTTCTACGTTTTCATTAAAATCAATATTTTACAATATATCTCATTTTTGTATTTTTTTAAAAAATACATTATTTAATTATAAAAAAACTTAATTTTTTTCATTTGAAAATAATAGTTTTACATAAGTAACATGTGTTACTATATATTACATCATCATTTTCATTATAATCAATATTTTACAATTTATCACTTTTTACAAATTTTTAAAAAATAAATTATTTTCATTTAAATAAATATTTCTATTTTTTCATTTGAAAACAATATTTTTACACTGTAACATATGTGTTACTATATGATATTTTCTCGTCTCATTAAATTTATATTTTATAATTTATTTCCTTTGTTAATTATTTTTAAAATACATTATTTTCATTTATAATCAATATTTTAATCTTTCATTTGAAAAATAAATTTTTTACATGGATAACATATGTGTTACAATATGTTACTTCATCATTTTCATTAATATCAATATTTTACAATTTATCTTCTTTTATAATTTATTTTAAAAAATACATTTTATTTAATCTAAAATCAATCTTTCAATTTTTCATTGAAAAACAACATTCTTAAATGGTAACATAAGGGTAACATATGTGTTACCATATGTGATACCGTATGTTACTTCTTGATTTTCATTAAATCAATATTTTAAAATTTGCCTCCTTTTTTAAATTTTTTTTAAAATACATTAATTTCATTTTAAGTTAGAATTTTAATTTTTCAATTGAAAAAAATATATTTACACGAGTAACATGTGTTACCCTACGTTACTTCCTCATTTTCATTAAAATCAATATTTTGCAATTTATCTTATTTTATAATTTTTTTTAAAAGAAATTATTAAAAAAAATTAATTAATTTCTTTTAAAATCAAGTTTTCAATTTTTCATTTGAAAATAACATTTTTACATGGGTAACAAATTTACTTCCCCATTTTCATTAAACCAATATTTGACAATTTATTTCATTTTATAACTTTTTTAAAAAAATATATATTATTTTTATTTAAAATCAATATTTTAATTTTTCATTTGAAAAGAATATTTTTATATGAGTAACATATATGTTACTTATAATTACTGATCAGGGCCCACAAAAAGGAACAATTATTAGTACTCTTAGATGTTTTCAGTATAATGGTGCACTGTTTTATTATTATTTTAGAAAATAATCAAATTCAAGTATCAATCTAACGAAAAGAGAAAAACAGAAAAAAGAGGGATGTAATTGCAAAGACAAAAATACTTGAAGGACTTGGCATGCAAATATCAAAGAAAGAAAATAAAAAAACTGCAACTAAAGTAACCATGCGATCGCATGGCTAAGGAGTCTTGCGATCTCAAGGTTAAGGAGTGTTACGATCGCAAGGCCAGCTTTTCACTTGCAGAACATAATGGGCTCATACCATACAATTGCAAGGTACTATTCCATGCGATCGCATGGCTTTCCAGGGCAGCAGTTGTGACATCTTTTGATTGAAATAGAATTCTACCAAGTCCAGGGTAAATGAAGTATGGAAAACACGTTTTTAAGAGTTCGGGGAGAAGTATAAAAGTCAGAAAATAGACAAATCGCGGGAGATAAATTTTTGGAAGAAATATACAAGAGAAGAATCGAAGATCAAAGAACGAATTGAAGATTCTTGGACCAAAAACACGAGTTGTCTAATTTCTTCTTTTTCTTTTGGAACATGATTAATACAATTCTTGTATTATTTTATGAAATCATGACCGGCTAAATTACTTATTGCTAGAATGAATGATGAAATCTCATATTTTTAATTAATTATAAGTTTTTCTGTTTTAGTAATTATTTATGGATTGATTATTTTTTATTCATTCTTTCTACTGTTTTAATGCTTGATCATCATTAGAATGTTTTGTGATCTTTATTGAAGCCAAGAGATTCAATATAGATAAGCCAATGGTTTTGAATAATATAAGGTTCAATAATAAATAGAAATTATTATTATGCCTTATGAAATCCAGTTAGGTGTTCTTATTATTTAAATGCATATTTTTATGTTCGAAACTTAATTAGAGATAATTAAGTTTGCATATCGATATAGAATTGATTGACTATCGAGAGATGCTTTTCATTATTATAGAATCACCGATTTTCAATTTATAGTAATTATAAGCTAAAGTGAATTAAACAGATAATTGATTAAAGAACACGTAGGTGAATTCGCAAATTCTAGTGTTAGTAAAATTCGAATTCGTTCTCACAAATTTACTTTGATTACTTGATAATTTATATTTAATTAAACATAAGTAGAATAGTTTTAGAATTAAAATCTTTAAAGAAATCTGTGTTGTTATATTTTTAAAACTCGAATTATAAATTAATTGGTTAATTGATAATTAATTGATAATTAGTCCTTGTGGGTTCGACACTCATCACATCACTTTATTACTTATTAACGATCCGTACACTTACGGGATTAAAATCAACAACAGTTACCATATGTTAAATCATCATTTTTATTAAAATCAATATTTTACAATCTATCTTCTTTTATAAATTTTTAAAAGACACATTATTTTCATTTAAAATCAATATGTGTTACTTTATGTTATTTTCTCGTCTTCATTAAAATTAATATTTTACAATTTATCTCATTTTATAGTTTTTAAGAAAATACATTATTTAATTTAAAATAAATATTTTAATTTTTTTTATTTGAAAACAACATTTTTACACGAGTAACATATGTGGTATCATATGTGTTATCATACGTTGCTTCATCATTTTCATTAAAATCAATGTTTTACAATTTTTCTCCTTTTATAAATTTTTGAAAAATAAATTATTTTCATTTAAATCAATATTTCAAATTTTCATTTGAAAAAACTATTTACACGGTAACATATGTGTTACCATATGTGTTCACTACAAGAAAATGTACTTATAGCGACAACATAATGTCGCCACTACTTGTTCTATATAGTATAGACGACATTGAAATATCGTCGCTATAAGTTTTAAATGTATAGCAATGACAAGTGTAGTCTTTAAATTCAAATTGTCATCGCTATATATATCCCAAATGGTGAGAATAATTCGCGCCATTTTTGTGTACATATAGAGAAGATGTAAGTCGTCGCAATAGAGCTATAGTTGTTGTTTTTAGTCAAGTGACATTATGATTCTTTTCGTAATTTGTATTGAAAGCTATTGAGATGACTTAAGTCGTCGCTATAGAGTTGTCAAATTTGGCGAGAATATTGGCACATATTTCTTATCTATAGCGACGACTTTCTAGATCTATTGAGGCGACTTTGTCGCCGCTATAAAAATCTTTTTCAACTCTCCATAACTGCATTTATGCAAATTCAACATACCATTTGAGATCTTCTTCTTCATTCTCCATCTCTATAATTCTGCAAATTCGATCACCTATTTCGGTTCTCCTTCTTCCATTATAAAACACATGTTATCGATACCATTATAAATCATTGTATTTTAATAAATTCTATACTTCACTGCCAAAAAAATAGTATTTTTCAAGTATGAATATTGATAAAAGTTGGAAAAAAAATTAGAAATTGCACAAAATCGCCAAATTTTCATAACGATTTGAAAATATTTATAAACATGTCTAGGCCATACGTAAACAACAGGGGAATGATTAAATATCCGTGCACAAGATGTTTAAACGGTCTCATACATCCATTAGAAACTGTTGAGGTTTTTGGGGAACGACGAGGAAACGTCTGTGGGGTTGGACTGGTTCTGAAAGGCAGTGTTCCCTCCATGGATTCGACCGCTGTATCGAATGCCACACGAGGAACATCCAACCAGTATTGTGAAGATGCCCAAAATGATGATCCTCAGTTTGCAATGTATGAGGCTTAGCTCTGCCAAATGGAGATGACAATTGCACATCTTACGGAGAATATGCATAAGAGATTATCAGGACTTTTGCCAGAGGATGATGAGGATGTTGGCAAGGACGAAAATGACGGCGGGGGTTTGGGAGATCCGTAACATTTATGTACAATTGAATTGTTTTTATTTTTTAAAAAAATTTAAAACCTTTTTCTAAAAAAAAAACATGGCATGTCTTTTAGTGACGACATATATCCTACACATATTGCGGTGGCAAAGTCGTCACTAATAAGTAGTAAAGTAGGGAATGTAAAGGTAATAGCGACGACAACGCCGTCGCTAATGTTTACGCTTATAGCGACAACTTTTGTGACAACTAATTTTTCTAATTATGAGAAATTGAGCACGACAATATAATGGCGAAATTATCATCGATATAGATTCAAATGTATATAGAGACGACAATATGACGTCGCTAATTACCTAAATGTACTAATATATTGAGACGACCTACAGCAACGACATTGTTATCTCTATACACAACAAATGACGACTGCTGATCTTTTAGCGGTGACTTTTGTCGACGTTATAGACCTCCTTTCCTATAGTGGTTACTATATATTATTTCCCCGTCTTCATTAAAATCTATATTTCACAAATTATCTCATTTTTATAGTTTTTAAAAAAAATATCGTATTTTCTTTTAAAATCAATATTTCAATATTTAATTTGAGAACAACATTTTTATAAGTGTAACTATACAACGAATTTCGTGTATTAAAATACAGATATTGTTACAAATTAAAATTTTGTGAAATTACAAAGTTAATGATCTTCTTGTAACTACGTAGCTGCAGAATATTCTGATTAACGATCTGAATGTTGAAGAGGATGTGCCACATGACTTTAATCCTGAACTTCGAAACTTGTTGAAAATTTGATTTGCTTGAACTTTCAATACATGAACTTGGCTTAGATTTGATTTGTGAAGAAGATTTCGATCTTCTAGGACTTGGGTTGAACTTGCTTCAATTTGAAGAAGATTTTGAACTTCTTGAGATTTTCCGAATTTTGAATTTTCTTCCGGGTTGTGGATTTTCTCCTAGACTTGCTTCTGGACTTCTGGCTTTTATTCTCTTGGAATTTTAACTTGTGATTTCTCTTGGACTAAATGTCCTATTTATAAAGAAATCTCAAATCACCCACTTTCCATTTATAATTGCACACTCATTATATTTAAAATTAAATTAAATATAAAAGTTTGACGGACTTTCTACGTGAGCTTGTTTTAATACGAACGGATCATAATAGACTTGGACTTTAATCAATTTAAATGGACTATTGTTTTCTTTTTAATAGGCCAAACCCATTTAATTTAATTTAATTTTAATGTCTACAAATGGCCCCTCAAGATTTATTCATTTATTATGAAAATAAATAAATAGATAAATCTAGACAATTTTGAAGTTTTATTTAGAGTTTAATTTGCACTTGAACACTTTCAAATATTTATCTCTTAGTTTGAATATAGAATTTGAATTCTAAACACAAGGAATTTGGATGAGATTCTATAAGTTGAGTTACAATAAATTTGTACAACTTGAATCCTATTTGACTTGGAGTGAATTTTTTCTTATAAATAATATAAAAAAAATCTCATTAGAAATTGAAAAATTGATGCCACAATTTTAAACTATCGTATGAAAGAGCAGATTGAGTGAGAGTATAAAATACAATCCAAACCCACAATTCTATTTGAACTTCAAGCGTGCCAAGAAAATCAAGAAGGTAGAAGACGAATTTGCTAGGACTTTCAATTGATTGTTGAACTTCATATTATTTTAATCAAAGATTTGACATATATTCAAGTATATATATATATATATATATATATATTATTTTATTATTACATTCAAGATCTTTATAAAAGTGTGTGTAAACAATGATTGATTTAGTGTTTGTAAACAATAAAAGTGTGTGGGTATTTGGAAAAGTGGTTTCAAATTTTTTTTTAAAAAAAAGAAACTAGATCTATTTTTTTCTTTTTTTTTTCTTTTCGTTTTATAATATTATATGTATATATATACTAGTATACTGCTTTTTTTACGGTATAATCCGACCTTAGAGGATTTTAATGGATTGAGAAGTTGAGAAGAAGAGAGAGAGAGAGTTTGATTTTGATGAATATGGAGAAGAATATGGAGAAATGGAAGAATTGAGAGAGATATATAGATTTTGGTTTGAGAGGATGAAGACATAGTGGCGGATAAAGAAGTACTTTTTTTGTGTTTGTAGCAGAGTAAACCTCCATACGGTCGGTGATAAATGTGCACGTGTGTATTGTTGGTGTGTGTCCATTTTTCAGGGGAAAAAATTATTTATACAATGTTTTACATCTTTTATTTTATATTATATGTAGATATATATATAAATGTGCACAAGTTTCTCTTACATGTGCGTGTACGTTTTTTTGGAAAAATTACTTTGTACTATTATATAAGTTCTTCTTAATGGGGAAGTCAAGGGTTCGAATCGTTGGGGACGCGATAGAAATCTAGTTTGGAGTCTAATCTCCAATGGACAATACGTAAGTTATCGGCGCACGGAATAGCCCTAAAGCGAGAGACTTGTAGGAGAAAGTCCGTGGTCGATACAAAAAAAAATGAATGTTTTTTGTAATGACCTACAAGATTATATTTAAATATTTCATCCTAAACAAATCCAAGAGAATAAGAGAATATTATTTAACCTACAAGAGGTTTGTTCATGATATTCACGTGTTCAGGTCTTTTTATATAAGTAAACAAAATAAAATCCACAGCTCACTGATTTGGAAAATAATCTGCTTATCATCTCAGTCAGTCAGAACTTACAGCAACGTGACCAATCAGAACGTAAACGCTAATTTCATATTTTGTCTTTAAAAATCAGTAATATTAATTAAGTGAGCCAATATAAAAAGATGAAAAAATAAGACACAATATTTTTCCAATAAGGCATACTCACTAATAGTCAATAAGAAGAAAATTGATCGAATTTGCCATGCTGATGAATTGAATTTTTGTTCCAAGAAGATGATTGTGTTTCAAATCCTTGGAAGAGTAAGTCTTTCAAGAAAACTATGGAATCGAAGCCATATAACAAAGGTCAACAAATAGTAAAACATAGGATATGGAGACCCGTTGTCACGGACAAGCCGAAAAGATATTTTGGTGGGGACAGGAGTCATTGGAACTCTTCTTTATTTGTTGATAAGGAAAAAGAGTTACAAATATCGGCCTATCTTTCCCTTTGGCATTGTCATTTCATTTTTCCTTCCAGAGACAATTATCTTAGAGTTGGGACTTTCAAAACAGCTTCCAGAATGGCAGCCAAGTCGACTTACAGTTTAGTTTCTCATATTTTGGCTAGTATTTACCGAGGACTTACAGAAATATCAAATTGCATGGCAAGTCATGACATTGGATTGATCAAATATGCATTTCTTGGACATTTTCTATATGCTTGGGCTGCAACCTATTTCCTCCAAGGAATTTACATCAACATTGACAAAAGCATTGGTCGCCCTATTATTCGAAGATATGCCAAAACTTTAAATGATCTCTAGACTTGGGAAGTTGATATGTTTGATTGTCAAGAACTTGTTCGTGGAAGGATGGATCTTAATGATTTTTGTTGGAACCCCATCCATTTGCCTCATCATTCCGGTATACGCACAGATAAGGATGATAGGTCTACAGATATTTTAGGGTTCATGACTAGCATTTGACCTGGATTTGTTTCTTATCACCGATGATCTAGTTTATACATTCTTGAAGCATATAACCCTCATCGATTTGGAAGGCAGCAATGCTTTATACAAAAACTTCCAGACTCACCAAAAGATACGAACCTAGTAATAAATCCAACCACTCTTTACTGTGCTTGGTTATCTTTGACACAAGTAAGGAGTGGATGTTCATTCCATATTCCAGGGAGAACCAATAATATACAACATCAAGTTGATTCTGCATACGAAGACTGGTAGAATAATGAAGTGTTTCCAAGACTGAACAAGATTCAAGTGAATGAGTTATTATCCAGTGAGGATATAGACTTTAGACTTGAGCAACCCTCTTCTATACCAAAGCATACGGAGAATAACTAAGCTAAATAAATCGACCCATCTCGTATAACTTCCCAAAGAACTTTTCAAAAAAGAGCATTGGATGATCCAGATGAAGGAGGTCCTAAGAGGCTTAAATTGACGTTCGGTTCAAAGGAAAACGTTTCTTCTTCAGAGCATATGGAGAAGATACCTAAGACAATTTTGGTTTCAGAAGATAGCAATTCCAGAGATCAAGCATCTCGAGGACTTGAAGCAACTCTTGTTCCAGAAGATAGTAGTTCTGAAGATCATGTGTGATTGATTTTTTTTTTTTTTTTATCATTTTCACTTAATGTATCAAATTTTGACTTTAGGCTACCCTTTCTTTGACACGTCGTCGAAAGAAGTCGATACAACTGAAAAAGCCTAAAGCTATTCAAAGCCACCAGGAAGCCTGTACTGAAACTTCTAAAATGAACTTGAGCATCCTAGATATATCTTTAGATGACGAAAATTTAAACATGTCACCTCGAACACAGAATGCAGGTGTATATCTGTTCGTTACCATTTTACGTGACTGTTTGATACTTCGATGTGAATTTCTCTTCATTTATTTATTTATTTTTGTAGGATTTCCAAAAATTTCCAAAGATTTGAATTTCTACACAAGTCCAAGCCCTTTACTAGATCAAACCAGCGAGAATTTTTACATGATTGATGCACTTGATGGCCTTAATAGTTCGAAAGATCTTCCCTGCGATTATCCTAGTCATATCAATGGTGGTATTTTGGCATCCAAGATGACAAATATCAATGATGAGGAAGAAGTGAATTCTGAAACTTCAGTAGTTAAGATCCCAGAGAATGGACAAGAAGTACCTGTTACCCCATCTTCATTGTCTTTGATTGTTGTTCCTACTTCAAATATAAACAATCATGGGATTGCGCCAATTTGTTCTTCCGTGTCTGGACTTTCGCTTAGAATTATTGAAAACTCTTCTTTTATAAAAGATTTTTTTCGAGAAGCCGTGACAAATTATCTTAAGAAGTCATTCACAGATGTAATAAAAAATGTTTTTTCAAATATTAGGACTTTATGGGCTAAAAGCAATCAGAGACTTCAAAATTTGATTGTCGAATCATTTCAAGTGGATCCAGCACCTTTGACGAGGCGTATGGAAATGTTTCTTAAAAGAGTTGATACTTATCTTTCCAAAAGAAAGCAAATCTTAGAGTGTCCAACTTTAGAAGAAAGGACCAGCAATTAGAGTCTTCTTTGAGAGTCGAATAGATGTATAGATGGCCATATTTTCTTCTTTGGAAAATAAGACTGACAAATTGGCTTCCTAGCTAGTCTCCGTGATGAACTTCAGACTCGTAAGAAAAATCTGGATAAAATGGAAGAGGCCAGGATTACTCTAGCACTAGGACTAGAACAAGTTAGAAATATTGCTGACGTGGAATCCATCGATCAGGAGATGAAGGATCTTGAAGACAATTTCTTGCAACTGGTTGAAAGTGATCGATTTTTTGTGCTGAAACTCTCTCTCTCTCTCTCTCTCTCTCTCTCTATATATATATATATATATATATATATATTTTAATGCAAAGACAAATAAAGAGATATAAATATGATTATTGATTTTGATTGGACTTGACTTTATATATATATATATAGTCGCATAACTATTTCAAAATAGATCAAGTTGAACGTAGTTCATTACAAGAAAATTTTTTCGTTTGTATAGTCGTTCACAGTTTACCCTCTTGCGGGCTAGAAGCATTACATTTTTTTTTACATAGGAAAATAAAAAAATTTAAGAGTAAAAACGCTTCAAAAAATTTCCGCTAAATGGTCCAATCCACAGTCAATATTTGTCCACGATCTTGTATGTCCCATTGGTGAATACATGAGTAACAACAAACAGACTATCTCATTTAGGTTGGAACTTACCCTAGTCTTTTTTGTAATTATGATGGCCTACGTAATGAACGTACTAAATATTCAACTTGAAATGATCATGGCCGTACTTTTTTATTGAAAGACTTTGCCATCTGGGCTTGATAGCATTGTGGGTGCATTTGAGCCTCTAATTTCTTCTCATTCAAAGCTTCCAGCTTTTCTAGTCGAAAACGGGCATTTTTCTCTATCGTCAAGCCTTTTTGGATGGCAATTCGCAATGATAGAATATGATACTCTAAGAAAAGTACAGATTCCACACCATATACCAGAACATATAGAATAGCTTGTGTTGGAGTCCGGTAAGTAGTGCGATAAGCCCACAAAGCTTTTCTAATTCTTTCATGCCAGTCTTTTTTAGATTTGGATACAACCTTCATCAACAAATTGCACAAAGTCTTGTTGAATGCCTCTGCCAATCCGTTAGCTGTTGCATTATAAATGGACGAGTTGTATTGTCTAAATCCAAACTTGGTGCAGATATTATTGATGTGGCTATTGCATAATGGCTTTCCGTTATCAGTGATGATGTATCAAAGAACTCCATACCGGTAAATTATTTGAACGCGAATGAAATCCACAACATTTTATTTTACTTCCTTCAATGGTAAAGCTTCGGCTCACTCAAAGAAATAGTCAGTGCCATCAATAATGTATGAATGCCTAGCTGAAGACTTCGATGTTATGGGTCCAATCACATCAAAACCCCATGCATCAAATAGCCTGGAAGCTATTGTCGGATGTAATATTCTGGAGGCTGATGAATGAAATTTGTATGGACTTGGGAAGTTTCGCATTTTTTTTCCAAAATCCATACAATCTTGAACCATAGTCGGCCAATAGTATCCCGTTCTTTTTTATCCAAAATGGAGCTTATGTCCAGACTGATGAGCACCACATATTCCAGAATGAGATTTCTCCAGGGCATGTGTCGCTTCTTCACTACTTAAGCATATACTCCATCAAACATGCACTGGTAAAGTGTATCCATATAGAAGATAAAGCGAGAAGCACGTCTCCAAACTTCTGTCTTACAACGAGGGTTATCAAGTAATTTATGATGTTGAAGATAATCAATTAATAGTTGTTTCCAATCATCTACTTCCTTGCCAATAATTTCAACATTATTGTTCTCATCAAGATTTTCAGGCAGCAATGGTAGAATAACCCATCTTTGAACAATTGATACTGGGTGGGAAAAATTCTCATCTGACTTGGCCAGAACAATAGCCAAATTAGCCAAGACATCTGCTTCTCTTTTTTCATTCCTAGGAACGAATTTGATTTTTATTGATTCAAATCGTTTTAGGAGTGTTGATGCATATTCATGATAGGGCCTCAGGTTTAAATTTTGGACTTCATACTCGAAAAAGGTTAGTTGATTATCAACAAAGAATCTCCAAAAACTTCTAGTTGATTGACTTCCATATCTAGTGTTGTTTGTAAACTAATAATAAGAACTTAATATTCTTCCATATTGTTAGAATACTTTACTGTCATAGTAAATGAATAGGTCATGACTTGATCATGGAGAGTAACAAATATAATTCCTGCTCTAGCACCATATCTTCGAGCTACACTATCAAAGAATAACCTCCATGAAGGTATGACTTCAGTGTAAAAAACTTCTTCGTCTAGAAAGTCTTCAGGAATTTCCCATTCTGTCGAGAATAGGATGATCAACGAGGAAATCTACCAAAGCTTGTCCCTTAACAGCCTTTTGTGGAATGAATTTAATGTCGAACTCAGACAATAGAAGTGCCCATTTTCCTATCATCCCAAAAAGAATTGGTCTAGACATTATATATTTTAATGGACCAATCTTTGAGACAAGATTGATTGTGTGTACTAATATGTAATGCATCAACTTTTTAGCTGAAAAAATCAATGCAAGGCAGATTTTCTCAATAGGTGAATACTTCATTTCAGCACATACCGATGTCCTGCTTAAGTAATATAGTGCATTTTCCTTTCCTTTGTCATTGATTTGGACAAGAAGTGCACCTAAAGAAGATTCTTGTGCTGCGACATAGAGAGTCAATGGCTTTCCCAGGACTGGAGGTGTGAGCACCAATGGATGAGATAAATATTGTTTAATGCTTTGTAAAGCATTTTGACAAGTATCATCCTATTCAAATGGCCCGTCTTTCTTCACTAGCCTGTTGAATGGATGACAACGACCAGCAAGATTGGAGATAAATCTTCGAATATATGCCAACCTTCCTTGAAGACTTTTCAATTCATGCAAATTACTTGGCTCTAGCATGTTAATTATAAAATCAATTTTTGATTGATCTATTTCAATATCTCGATGTCGAACAATGATGCCAAGAAATTTTCCAGAAGTGATACCAAATGTACACTTTAGTGGATTTATTTTCAATTGGTAACGTCGAAATCTTTTGAAAACATCATGTAAGTCTTGTAGATGATCATCTCGTTTCTTTGTTTTGACAACAAGGTCATCCACATAGAATTCCACTTGCTCATCAAAGATCTTTTACATAATCCGTTGATAAATTGCTACATTATTTTTTAATCCAAATGGCATGACCTTGTAACAATATATGCTCTTAGGAGTACGGAATGCTGTGAGATCTTCATCTTTTGGATTCATTCAAATTTGATTATACCCTGAAGAACCATCTATGAAAGATAGATCTTTGTACTGGTAGTAGTGTCCACCATCAACTTTGTTATCGGAAGTGGAAAATCATTTTTTGGACAAGCTTGATTCAGATCTCGAAAGTCAATACAGACCCTTAATTGTCCATTCTTTTTTCTAACTGAAATGATATTAGCAATCCAAATGGGTACTTAACTTCACATATGATCTTACTTCAATAAGTTTGTTGACCTCTACTTGAATTTGTGTAATCAATTCTGGTCAGAATCTTCTTTGGGGTTGTTTGATCGGGTGAAATCCATACTTTACCGAAAGATGATGTATTATAACTTTAGGATCCAACCCTGACATTTCTTTGTAGGACCATGCCTATACGTCTTTGTATTCTTGGAGCAGGTTGAAATACTCGGATTCCTTCTTTTGACTAAGAAGAGCACTCACAAACAGCGGTCTCAGATCTTCTTCTGTTCTCAAGTTCAACTGCTTCAAATTATCCATAGTAGGTTGCCTTTCTTTTTCGAATGTTAGCAGAGCTGGTTCAGGTTCATTTGCCGAAATTGAATTTTCAAATTCAAACTCTCAGTCAGAGGCTTCTTCGAAAGTAATGTAATTAATTGATACATTCTTTTTAGATGAGACAGTTCTTCGATTTCTATTCCTTCTTCTTGACTATTGAGGCTTCAAACTTGAATTAGAAGTCTTAACTCCAAGTCGAGAAAATGTAGATTGTCTTTGATAGGATTCTGGAAAAGCCTGCACATTTTTGTTAACTTGAACAGAAGTAGAAGAATCATCACTTAACCTTTGAAAGATGGACGTTCTACCTCTTCAATCAACTATTGTGAAAGTCTCTCTTTCTAGCTTTTCAAATATGAAAATCTGACATTCTCACTTTGAATCCGATCAAATACTGAAGGTCTTTACTCTTCTAGCTTTTCTTCAACAGTCTCATAAATTTGAATCATGATTAGATTTGAGGACACCTTATTGACTTTAATCTTTCTTGGAAGACTTGGATTATTTCCTAATCCATACTTTAGTTGTACAATAAATGATCCATCAGAATCTGAAAGAACACGCCCACCTAAAAGAACAACATCAAGATCACCAGTTTACAATGCTCTTCTTTTCCAAATTCGGCATTCTCGAACAACTTCTTAACTTACGGATTGTAATGTTCCTTAAAAGTTTGTTTAGGATCTTCAACTTCTTTGACATGTGCCATGTTTTGTTTGGATAAGTTAGAGATACAAAGCTTTTCTATACTCGGAATAGATGTTGAAACTTGCTGGCCTCTGAAATTGTAACAAGTTGATATGGCAGAGCTAATTTAGGAATGTTAGGCATCGGAAAAGTTAATTATTTTCTCAATACCATAACATCTGCTAATGTCGTTTGAGGTTGTTTGCTTTTGGAGATCTCCCAACAAGTAAGTTTTGATCTACATGTCATGAGTTGATGAGGTAATACTACAATAAGTCGATGATCATTGTTTGTATCTTCTCTAATTTCAAATCCAGCTGTGCAGACAATCCTGCTAAATGAAACTCTTCACCTTCCGAGTAGAACTTGGCATCTACAAAATAAGATTCTTCTTTGAGGAATGGTTTTAACTCAGCTACCACAAATTTGACTTCTTTATCTCGGCTATACTTGAAACATTGATGCCAAGTTGAAGGAGCCACACCAGTTTCATACAGCCAAACAGGTCCAAGGAGCAACTCATATGATGTTTTGGCATCAATGACATGAAAGAGAGTTGATGAATTTAACTCTCATATTTGCAGCTTCATGCATATCATGACAATGGCTCGCTGGTCCTTTTGATTGAATCCTTGAATCATGATATTTCTCTTTGATAGATCACCAACATTTATTTCAATCTTCTTCATTGTTTTGATTGGCATAATATTTACAGTAGAGCCACAATCATTATTCGATGTAATTTACATTCTCGGATACAACCACTAACATATAGTCATCTATTATGCAAGCGAGATCTAAGTTGTAAATAATCATCGATGAACATGATGGTGGCTATACAGTCTTGGCAAGTTGTAGAAGTTGTAGATTTAATTGATTCCGGTACTTTTCCTTGGTAAACTTTCATGAGAGTCCATGCCTCTTGACTTTCTTCAGATGATACTTCCTCAATAGATTAAACTTATGTACTCCATGCTCCCAGTGTCAGTCCGCTATCTGGTTAGACCATCTCTGGACAGACATACGTGATGGTAACATCTTTGTTTACTTTGATTTTTACCAAAATAGCTCCTTTTGAAAGTTGGGGTCCAAATTCAATGACCTCGAACAAGGACTTTCCAGCATCATATGGAGTAGTGAACGTCGCCTTTTATTTGAAATGGTTAGGTCAACTGATCCAAACAAAACCATCGAATAGCTGGCAGTTGGGTTTCAACCAGTTTCATGTTTAATTTTATTTTCTTTGTCTAAGCGGACAATAAGATCCTTTAGCACAAAACACATCTCCGTTGGGTGACTAATGATTTGATGAAATCTGTAATATTTAGGATGATCAACTTGACCAACATCTTCCGACCTTTTTTTGATGGAAGTTCGATTATCTTTTGTTCAAGGAGTTGATCTAAAGTCCTGAAAACCTCAAAGACTGAGAATCGACACTCTTTTTCTTCAAGTTCCTTCAGAGTAAGAAGACCATTCATTTGGACTTGTACTTTGTTAGGCATGAACTCTAATTTTGGCTTTGGGCTTGAATTTGAACCTGGTTTTTGAAAAGTGATTTTTGCAGGAACAATGGAAATTGTCGTGGCCTCTTTGGGCTTACCTGACTTTCCATCCCTCTTTATTTCCTTCTTGAGATCTTTCTTGTCACGTAGATCACTCGGTAAGCAAATTCTGTGTCTTACAATATGGATTTCTAGATCATGGGCACGCATAGCCAACTCTTCAGAAGAGTGAGGCATATTTTCTTGGAAATTATAAAGTAGTCCACAATGCATATCTTGGACACACATGTCAATAGAAGATGCTTCACTGATGCGTTCTTTGCAGTTAAGAACAAGGTTTCTCCATCTTTCGATATACACTACGACCAGCTCGCCCTTGCTCTGTTTTGTTCGAGAAAGTTCTGGAAGGCTAACTGTTTGCCTGATATCATAGAAGCATGTTAGGAACTCCCACTCAAGTTGATCCCAACTATCAATTGACCCAACTAGTAAGTCTATATACCATTCAAATGTTGCGCCTCTGAGAGAGCGTACAAATGCTTCGCCATGGTGTCATTGTAGGCACCAGCTTTGTTACATGTTTTAATGAAATGAGCAACATGTTGCTTTGGATTTTCTTTTCTATCGAAACATTGGAACTTCAGAGGTTGGTAACCAAGCAGCATCCTCATTTCTTCAATCCGATAGCTGTAGGGTTTAGCATAAACAAGTGAAGATTGTGGCAAACCACC
Organism: Forsythia suspensa; assembly: GCA_023638005.1. Lineage (NCBI taxonomy): Eukaryota > Viridiplantae > Streptophyta > Magnoliopsida > Lamiales > Oleaceae > Forsythia > Forsythia suspensa. Next base: position 17,516,430 of record CM042667.1, read on the forward strand.
ATACTGGGCACGGTTTGTGTCAGCAATCATATGCTGGAGTTGTTGGATAGACAAAGAGCCAACAGAGAGTTGAGTGGTATCACACAACACATTTTGCACTACCATCTGGTCATGTATATCTTGCTTCTGTTGGTGCTCTTGGATTTCTATATCCTTAGTTTTGGAAGTGCTTGTATTTTTTGGACTATCTTCCGCCAATGGAGTTTGCAGTTCGAGTCGGTGCATAAGGGTGGAAATTTGTGCCTCTTTGTCTTCCAATGATTTTGTTAACTTTTCAATGGCCAAGGCCGTTTACTGAATTCGGTCATTAGAATCAGGTGTCATTTTTGTGACCATCACTGGCTAGAGAGATTCTTCAGAGCTGGTACAATCACCTCCCAATTTTGAGGAGAAGTGACATGTGTGGATTCGGACACGAATCCATTACTGGAACCAGAACTGGAATGAGAACTTTTTGTTAAGTTCTTGGATTTTTTTGCGAACAGGAACTGGACTTTGGACTTGAAAATTTTGACGCTGCCCTTGTTAGAAAACTTCATCAATGGTAAAACCAACTAAGTTTTCCCGGTCTTTCGTCTGGGCTCTGGTTGCATGGAAAAGTTCAGCAAGTGTTTTTTTGAACGGAGTCGCAATTTCCTTTGGTTCTCACCTGCCATAGTTTATGTAGTGATTAACCTGAAGATTTCATGGAATCGGAAGATGGGAGGAAACAAAGATTCCACTGGGCGTGCCAAGAAATTTGTACAAAGAATTTGGTGTATTAAAATACAGAAATTGTTACAAGTTGGAATTTTGTAAAATTACAAAGTGGGTGATCTTCTTGTGACTGTGTAGCTACAGAATCCTCTGATTAACGATCCGAATGTTGAAGACCATGGGTCACATATCTTGAATCCTGAACTTCGAAACGTGTTAGAAATATTTGCTTGAACCTTCAATGCTTTGACTTGGCTTGGATTTGATTTGTAGAGAAGATTTTGATCTTCTTGGACTTGGTTTGAACTTACTTCAATTTGAATAAGATTTTGAGCTTCTTGAGATTTTTCGAGTTTTGGATTTTCTTTCAAGTTGTGGATTTTCTCCTAGACTTGCTTCTGGACTTCTGACTTTTCTTCTCCCGAAATTTTAAGTTGTGATTTCTCTTGGACTAAATATCATATTTATAGAGAAATCTCAAACCACCAACTTTCCATTTATAACCGTCCACTCATTATATTTAAAATAAATATTCAATATAAAAGTGAGATGGACTTTCCACGTGGACTTGTTTTAATATGAATGGGTCATAATAAACTTGGGCTTTAATATATTTAAATGGACAATTATCTTCTTTTTAATAGGCCAAATCCATTTAATTTAATTTCACTTTTAATGTCTATATTAATATATTTGTTATTGTATGTGTTACTATATGTTACATCATTAAAATCAATATTTTACAAAAAATATATTATTTTCATTTGAAATCAATATTTTGATTTTTCATTTGAAAATAATATTTTTACATGGGTAACATATAAATAACCATATGTGTTACTATAGGATTAATTTCACCAACGGTCATTGAAGTTACCTTAAAATTTAAAAATGGTCACTGAAGTTCAATAGTTTCAGTGGTGGTCACTAAAGTTTGAAATCCTTTCATTAATGGTCACTCCATTAAGTTTTGATGATATGGCATGATGATGTGGCATTTATTTATTGCATAGTAGTCCATGTTACTTTATATAATATTCACTTTAATCTCTATATTTTCAATTATATTTCAGTTAAGTCCTCCAAAAATTACATCTTAGGTCCTTAATCTTTTACATCTTAACACTTTGGTCCCTAAATTTTTAATTATTTTTCAATTAAGTCATCCAAAAATTACATCTTAGGTCCTTCAACTTTTTACATCTTTACACTTTGATCTCTAAATTTTTTATTATCTTTCAGTTAAGTCTTCTAAAAATTGCATCTTATGTCCTTCGACTTTATACATCTTCAAACTTCGGTCTCCAAATCTTTGATTTTAGTGGCCAAAATAAGTGTAAAATTCGCACTTATTCAAGTAGTTTATTATTTAATTATATTATTTTGTTCGTTTATGTAAAAATTCGAATGTAAAGTCAAGAATTTAATTGAAAGTGCACTTATTTTGACCACTAAAATTGTACTTATTTTGGCCATTAAAATCAAGAATTTGAGGACCAAAGTTTGAAGATGTATAAAGTCGAAGGACCTAAGATGTAATTTTTAGAGGACTTAACTGAAAGATAATTGAAAATTTAGAGACCAAAGTATAAAGATGTAAAAAGTTGAATGACCTAAGATACAATTTTTGGAAGACTTAACTGAAATATAATTAAAAATATAGAGACTAAAGTGAATATTATATAAAATACATGGACTACCATGCAATAAATAAATGCCACATCACCATTTCACTTAATGGAGTGACTATTAGTAAAAGAATTTCATACTTTAGTGACCACCACTGAAACTATTGAACTTCAGTGACTATTTTAAAATTTTAATGTAACTTTAGTGACCGTTGGTGAAATTAACCCGTTACTATATGTTATTTGTTCGTCTTCATTAAAATCAATATTTTACAATTTATCTTATTTTTATAGTTTTTAAGAAAATACGAATTTTAATTTAAAATCATTTTTTTTCAATTTTTTTCATCTAAAAACGTTTTTAGATGGGTAACATATACGTTACCATATATATTAGTCTATGTTACTTTCTAATTTTCATTAAAATCAATATTTTATAGTGTATCTCCTTTTATAAATTTTAAAAAAAATACATTATTTTAAATTTAAAAAATTTATTTTTCCATTGACAACAACATTTTACATGGGTAACATATGTGTTACCATATTTGTTAGCCTATGTTACTTCTTAATTTTTATTAAAATCAATATTTTTTAGTATATCTCATTTTATATACTAGTATGTAACACGTGCTTCGCACGTGATTTAAATAACGGTGTTCTGAAATATATTTCTATACAAATATTTAAATAATTATATTCAGTTTAATAATAAACTGTGATTTAGCTGTTTCAATTTCTAAGGGCAAATTGTGGTTACAAATATTAAATTGAGAATTCAATTATAATATTAACTGAAAGACAATTTAGGAAATATAACATATTAATGAGGAGGGTTTCGTCCAAAAATGTTTCTCTATTTTCTAGACTTTTAGATGTAGTATAGATTTTTAAAAAATACATTATTTTAATTTAAAATCAATACTTCAATTTTCATTTGACAACATTTTGACATGTGTAACATATGTGTGACAAAAACACATTGTTTTAATTTAAAATCAATATTTCAATTTTCGTTTGACAATATTTTTACTCGGATAACTTATGTATTATCATATGTGTTACTATATGTTACTTCATAGTTTTCATTAAAATTAATATTTTATAATTTATCTCATTTTATAATTTTTTAAAAATATATAATTTTAATTGTAAATGTAATTCAATTTTTATTTGAAAACAATAGTTTAATTAATACACGCAAAAATCATTATGCCTAGAAGAAAATGTCCAAATAATGTAGATATTATAATTAAAGGACAAAGCACAAACACACGTAGCCATGTTTTACACTAATCTTCTCATTTATTGTCATCACGTGGAAATTGACAACTAATGGGTTATAAAACCATCAATTGGGCCAAGCATGTCTAAAACCTTATTTATTCGTCCATTATCTTGGACACTAAGATTAAATTCATTAGAATTTTATCAAAATGAGATAAATATTAATATTTTAAAAAAGGGATGGTCTCATGTCCTAGTGGACAATTATTATTTTGCTTACCTCCAATGTAGCACTTGCACATTAGATTAATTTTTTTATTAATATTATTTGTTGGTTGGTGTTTTCAATATTTTATTTTACGAACAGTTTTTTAATTTAATCAAGTGGATGAAATCTTGACTAATTTTCAAATGACTAAACTAATTACATGCCCTGATGAGTGATCTACTGTTCCCAATGGACAATTATTATCTTGTCAACATCCAATGTGGTACTTACACATTTGATGAATTGCTCATATAAGTAAATGCCACATCAACAATTCATCCAATGTGCAAATACCACATTGGACGTGGACAAGATAACAATTGCCCACTAGGAACAGGAGATCACTTCTCTATTTTAAAAATAAAAGTATATTTCAGGTTTTTTAAAAAATAAATAAAAGAATTGGAGCAAATTTTCTCTTGCATAAATCAATACATATAATAGACATTTCTTATGTGATAAATATTAATTAAAACAATTGCATAAATTTATTGGAAATTTTCAATTTATTATTTGTCTGGAAATCGTATTGGGATAGCAAAGATATGAAAAGTTTTACACAGTTTGCCTGATGTAGACGACAAAGGATAAGCAAAGTAATTTATTAGTCTAAACATGGAAGAATGATTATTTTGTCAACAAAGACAAAATGATTTACATTTTGTGGACAGATTATCACATTGAAATTAAGCTGTGCTTATTTATTGAACTTCCAGATTTTTGTTTTTGCCTCGAGTGTCGTTATGATAATTTATTATGATATCTTTATGTTGCATTCGATAAATTTTTTCCCCGTATACCCAATGCAAAGTAACAAAAATTGCAACTTAATCACAAGCATCAATCATACAACGAGTATATATCCATGTGCAATTACATAATTTTTTTCCTAATTAAGTAACATTGTCACTACCTAACAAAAATTGATAGATTTTGTAACAGCATGGGCAATAAATTGTTAACACCTGTTGATGCGATCTAAAGTACGACACCAACCTTCAAAATGAATATGACAAATGAAGTACCAACATTGGTACATTTGATTCAAGCTAAGGACCATCTTGAAGGCATATGTACATTTGATTCAAGCTAAAGACCATTTTGAAGGCATATCGAAGACTAGTGGGAGAATGGAGGACCAAAACAAGCAAGAATCAAAGTTTAGAGGTCAAAACCAAGAAATGAACGAATTTTCCTGGGGCGAAATAGGTGGGCTATCGCACCAAACAAAAACCAAAAGAGGTTAACTAGACGATCGCCCAGGCTTATTTAGGGAGAAAATCCGGATTTGGCAGTTTTCGTTTTCTTTTCCGTTTAGAACTCTATTTTGATTAGTTTTTAGTTATATTTCGAATTAGACTAGGTTTTCATTAATTTTATTATTTAAGTACTTTTCATTGTAAACAATCACAACTTTTGATTTTTGAAAGATTAATTAAAGTGATGATTCACTTTTTCTTCTGTGTTCTTAATTGAACTAACATAAAACTCATCAAAGATTTCGCAAACTTTTGTGGCGTTCATAACTTTGGTTCTTTGATTTAAGTAATCATCGATCAAGTTCTTGCTACCAAATTTTAGCTTTCTTGGAGTTCAGATCAATCATTTTGTGGGTTTCGAGATTCAATTCTTCAAAGGTTCACATCAGTTGGTATCAAAGCTTTGGTTCTAAAATCAGGTTCTATTTTTTATTTTTTGTTTCCATCAGATTCATTTTGAATCCTATCAAAAAAAAAAAATTATTTTCTTGCACCAAAAACAATTCAAGAATTGATTGTGCACGATCCGTTCAAGCACCAAATCTAATTCTTTCTAATTCTTGGTATGTGATTTTTTTTTTTTTTTTCGTTTCTTGCGTTGGATTGAAAAAAAACCGAAAATTCAAGATAATTCAAGAAAAGTCAAGAAACGTATTCTTTTTAGATTCTTGCATCATATTCTCATCCGGTGCTTAAATCTTATTCTTTTTGTATATTTTCTTCTTAATCGTTCTTGTTCTCTTTTATTTTCTTATTCTTGTTCTTGAACGTTGTGGAGACCGATTTCCTAATTGATTTTTGTGTTAGTTCCTTAGAAAACTTGGCAAGAAAAACAAAGAAAGGTAAAAAGGCAAGAGTTGTGAGATTATTATCAGAGAAAAGCCAAATATTCAATCTTAATTTCTATTTTTGTACACAAGAAATGTCTAATAATGAAGAAACAACACCTAGATGAGAGAACAAACAATTTTTTTTGTTTAAAGCCATACAACAACAACTTGAGCGGATGAACATGGTGTTTGACGAGATGAGATATAGTAATAAAGAGATGATGGATAGGATGGACAGGCATGATATAGTGATTACAACCTTACTAAGGAAGCAACAATACGGGATCCCTAATGTTAGGAGACAGAATATGCATGATCATAACCATATGGCTAAATTTGAAGATGAAGATGATTATAATTCTATAGCTGAGATGGGTAGGATGAGGCGTAGAGGAGATAGGCATGAAAAGACACCTAGAGGAGGAGACTTTAGAAGCCATGATATGGTAGATAGAAACCTTGAGAATATAAAAATGAAAATATCTTCCTTCCAAGGTAGAAATAACTCTGAAGCCTATTTGGAGTGGGAGATGAGGTTACAATTAACATTTGATTGCCATATCTATTCGAAAGAAAAGAATGTAAAATTAGCAGTAATTGAGTTCACTGACTATGCTATAATGTGGTGAGATCAATTGGTGACAAATAGGAGGAGAAATCATGATAGGCCTATAGAAACTTGGAGTAATTTAAAGACTCTCACGAGGAGAAGATTTGTACCTCGTCATTACTATAGGGACCTCTATCAAAAATTGCAGAGCTTTACTCGGGGTTCAAAGAGTGTAGAGGATTACCATAAGAAAATGGAGATAGTTATGATTAGGGCTAATGTTGAGAAGAATAGGGAGGCCACTTTAGCCAAATTTTTGAATGGGTTAAATAGGGATATAGTCAATATAGTTGAATTATATCATTATGTGGAGTTGGAGGACATGGTGCACATGACTATGAAGGTGGAGAGGCAATTGAAAAGAAAATGGGTAGCTAGATTTTCTTCGGGATCTAACCCTCCTTGAAAATTGAAGTGGGATCTAAGAATAGGGATATCAAATGTCTTAAATGTTTGGGTTTCAAACACATTACATCACAATGCCCAAACAAAAGAGTAATGATTTTACGTGATAATTGAGAAGTGGAGACTGAGGACGATAGTGATAGTGATAGTGATAGTAATAAGATGCCTGAGTTGGAGGATGATGGTGTCGAGTACCATGTAGATGGTGAAGTCCTATTTGCGAGACATGCTTTTCATATGCAAAATAGGATTGTCCAATTCTATAGAACCTATCACTAAAGTAGAGGATTTAGATATACAAGAAACGACAACGAGGGAGGAAAAAATCAACAATTGCTTTTGCTAGTACACAAAGAATCTCACCTTAAACTACGAAAAACTAACTAACCCCTCTCTAGTTTGGCTATTTCTTTACTGCGGGAATTGGATGACGTATCTTCAGATGAGATGTCTAGTAGGTTATCACCTATTCGAGATATTGCATATCAAATTGGCTTTGTATTTGGAGTTGTCAATCCAACACAACCAGCCTACAGAAGTAATCCAGATGAGACGAATGAACTTTAAAGGCATCAAATTAAAGCCAACGAAGGCCACAAATTCGTTTTTGAGTTTGGTGATTGGGTTTGGATGCATGTGAAGACAAAAAGCGTTCTTTCTCCCCTTAATGCAGGTAATGATTCGAGGTCGAATCCTTTTGAGAAATGAGGGGATGATGCGATCCAAAGTACAACACCAACCTTCAAAATGAGTATGACAAATAAAGTACTAATATTGGTACATTTGATTCAAGCTAAGAACCATCTTGAAAGCATATCTGAGACTAATGGGATAATGGAGGACCAAAACAAGCAAGAATCAAAGTTCGGAGGCCAAAACAAAGAAATTGGCGAATTTGCATGGGCGATCGCCCCACCTAATATTTACCAAACAGAAACCAAAAGAGGTCAACTAGGCGATCACCAGGCTTTTTTTGGGGGGAAGATCCAGATTTGACAGTTTTCATTTCATTTTCCATTTAAAACTCTATCTTGATTAATTTTTAGTTATATTTTCGAATTAGACTAGGTTTTTATTAATTTTACTATTTAAGTACTTTTCATTATAAACAATCACAACTTTTGATTTTTGAGAGATTAATTAAAGTGAAGATTCACTTTTTCTCCCGTGTTCTTAATTGAACTAACCTAAAACTCATCAAAAATTTCGCAAACATTTGTAGCGTTCTTAACTTTTGTTCTTTGATTCAAGTAATTATCGGGTCAAGTTCTTGCAACCAAATTTTAGCTTTTTGGGGTTCAAATCAATCCTTTTGTAGGTTTCGAAATTTAATTCTTTGCGAGTTCGCATAACCCGTATGAACACATTTCACGTATCAAGTTAATGTAACATACTACATTTGTACTATGTAACACATTACAGACTAATCATGTGCCAAATTCATACTCACGTTATGTATTACAAACTAAATGTAACTATAACAGATTGCATTAATCCAAGTAACAATTGTAAAAGACGAGTTCTAACAGTATGTAACACAACAAAAATTTTGTGAGATATTGTATCAAGCTTAGTAACACTTGCAAACCATTAGCTTTGTAACAACATTTAAAAAAAAAAAAAAAAATTAACAGCTTATCCATGTTACATAATTTCCAATCATTTTAAAAACTAAATAATCTTCCAATGCGGTGTTATGTAACACAAGAATCATAATGTAACATTTAAAATGTAATATATTCAACATAACAATTTCCTAATGTAACACATTTCACCCATATTCTATCAATCAAAACATGTAACTTATCATTTTACACATTAATAAATTCATCAACTATTTCTTTACAACGATCTTAGGTAGCAATTTTTTTAAAAAAAAAAAAAAAAATTGGAAATCATAACAGATTTTTTCAATTACAATAACGCATCAATTCAAATAAATTCAAACGATATTAAAAATCTTACCGAAAGACCAACAAATTGTTGTCTTGCGGTTTGTATTTTCTTATATCTAATTCAAATTGAGTCGTATACAGTAAGGAAAGTTTAAAAGAGAATATGAGAGTCATCTAATTATGAATTAGTTAGTTAAAAATAAAATTCTATTGATTATGATAATTGGTTGTATTTATGAATTCTGTTACGTTGATTAATATATTTGGTCGATTAAAAAAATTAAAATATAAATGGGACAGATTACAATAATATTAGATTAAAAAACATGTAGCAGTTTTATAATAAATAGGATTAATTATACTAATGGTCCACATTCTTTTTTAGTTGGGAAGAACACTTATCTGAATAAAATACAATAGTTTGAAGTTCATTTATACTTTTAAAAAGATTATGGGTTCAATTGCAATGTTTTTACTGCATTTTTTTATCATTTTAATTTATTTAAATCAAGGACAAAATTGTCAAAGAAGCATACTTCACAAGTCTTTTTACCGAAGTAGCAAAGAAAAATCTGTATTTAAAAAAAAAAAAATCCTCGTAATGAGCTTTAATTTTCGTCTAGGAGGGGAGGAGACAGGCCTCAACATGACCTAATAAAATAAAAAAAAAATTACAAAATTATACTTGTATTAAACGAAAAACATACTTGTATTAAACCAAAAACCAACTAAAAAATCCAAAGTAAAACATTCCAACAATATTAAGTCTAATATGCAACTAGAAACACAAAATGGATCAACAAAGTAGCAATCACACGTCCAAGCCATTAATACACAAATACAACTCTACAAATGAAAACGCTAAACCAATGAAAAAACTAAACCACTTGCATGATTTTTCAATACTGACTTCCAAAAAAACAAAACCACGGACATGTCACAAGAGGGGGAAATAAAAAAGAACATAGAGAAGAGTGAAGTTACAGGTCATAGGTCACCTGCCACCCGTCATCTACCTCCGAAAAATTGCTTGCAGAATCACTTTGAGGCGATCGCACTTTATTTGTAAGAGTAGAGGAGTTGGGCACGCATGGGCTTTTACTTCTCTTCTCTAATCTCCGATTCTTTTCTAGTTAAAGTTGGGTTGTGTTTAAATGTTGAACCAAAAAATCCTAAAACTTAATTGGCTATGAAAATTAAATCAGCCCTGAAAGCTGAGGCAGGTTAGAAAAGGGTCCAAAAAGGCAAGACCAAGAAGTCCAAACCTCAGCTGCCCTGAGGCATTCACCTTTGCAAGTCTTGGATATATTGGATAAAGGTCAGCGCCAAATGTTGAACAATAGGAGGGCTTTTAACTGTGTAGATAATGAAAACTCACATATGCGGACAGACGACCTAGAGTGGTCAAAGTTATTAGAAAACAAAATTAGGAAAATGCCAATGCTTCAAATATCTAACAGATATAGCAATACAGGGATCGGTCATCAAGAATTTTCAATGCTTTAGATGAGCTGAAGATATCGAGAAGAGAGAGGCTTACTGCCTGAGGAATACGTCAAACCATTGATCAAGTGTGGGATGACAGCGAAACAAGGCCTGTGACATCTTGATATATTTTGAATACTATAAAAGGTTCATTGCCAAAGTAATTAAAACACCTACATATTTCAGAACCCAAAAACCACTCCAACAGCAACCATCAAAACATTCTAACATTACACCACACAGTTAAATCTTATCCAACCCATGCATTAATTATGTGCTATATCACAATTTGCTAACTTCCTGTTGTTGTTCGATAGTCTTGCTAATAAGTGTCCCAGGATAACTCTTAAGTAGAAATTGAAAGAAGTCGACACGAAGTTACAAGTTGGGTAGATACTACTTTTCCAGTGCGAACAGAACAGTATGTAGGTTGGCAAAAATATATAGACATGGTGGAATAATAAAAGTCTTCACAAATGTCCCTTACCAAAGGTAGTCAATAAATTTGCCACTGGAAGTGAGCCTGCAAACAAACTGAAAACGTTGCCCAGACAACAAAATTAACCTTCGGGCCAAAACATACATGCACAAATAATACAAGAAAAAATTGGAGGAAGCACCATAAAGTTACAAATTTTGGTTAGATACATCAGTACAGGTATATCATTTGCAAGTCAGATAACAAAATCAATGCCATCATGCTCTTCTTGTGTTTATTTGTGCACAAACAAACCAAAATCTTGTTTTGCATCTTAATAATGGAATGTTATAAATTTACCATATATTTCTAGGACGCATAGAAAATTACAATTAACTCAGCGCAGAAGTTGCAAAGTAATATCTGACAAGTGACTGAAATGCGGAAAAATGAAGAAAAACAGAGAGACAGAGAAGCAATTAAAAGCATAAAATCATATAGATTGAATCGTGATATCAACGTAAAAATAGATCCCTATATCTAACATTTAAACAGATTTTATGGATAGGGTTTCAATCGGACCATATCTTCTTGAAAACAGCTTATGGTGTTGGAATCCAATAGACAAGCGATAACAAACCCTAATAAATTGGGACAAGAAACTTAATTTAGGAAAGCCCTAATTGAATTAAGAAAAATATTTAGGACCCATAATTTCAAGATACAAACTCAGAAATCGACAAGATCAAACCGCCGATCAAACCGCCGTTCTGTTCTCGGACTCCGACGAAGGGGTTTCAGTGACCAGCCGGTGCCGTTTCATGCCATCAAAGGAGAATGACAAGCCTGACAAAAGAGTCCGCCTTTATAATAGAGCTAGTTACGTGTGTTAAAACGTGCGTAGCACTACTGGATGTCCGTCTGTATATTGAAACTAGTTTCAGACGCCATACCGACTCATTTATCGAAACATAATTCTACTGAATATAACACAAAAACAAAGTTATTTTTCTCTTTACAATGAAATCTGAAAGAGAGATAAAAGGATAGCTGCGAAAAGTGCAAGAGAATAATTATATTTATACAACACTTTCTTATTTATTGTATTATATTTAATTGTACTTAATATTTTTTATAATAGGACTAATTAAATGTATTAAAATATGTACTAGATGTCCATATATTAGAACTCGTTTCAGACGCCATAGCCGACTCATTTATCAAATTTGTAATTCTATTTCAATTTAATACTAAAAAAATATTTATCTCTTTACAACGAAATCCAAAAGAGAGATAGAAGGATTGCTACGAAAGGGACAAAGAAATAATATCTTACTTTCTCGTAATTATATTTACACAACAGTCTTTTTATATTTTAATTGTACTTAACATTTTCAATCTTTACTTATTATAGCACTCATGTCTCATACTTTTTTTATTACATTCTTATCCTTGAATTTTCATTAATTAATACTCTTTTTTCTAAATATGATTTTTGTCTAAAAAATTTGCTATAAACCATAAAATGACTTATTGACACATAATATTTTTTAAAAAAATAAATAAATACAAAAATACAACAAAATATTCTTGACGATAAGAGATTATGGATCTAAGTCTGAGCTTGACACCTCTATTATTACATCAAACAATAATTGAGTTGTCATTGGAAATATGCAGAAACTCATGCTTCAAGGGGATCTTGTTTTATCATTTCAAAGCACACAAACAGAATATCTTAACGAAAATTATCATTAAGAATAAAATATATTAATTAATAAAAGTTAAAGATAAAAATTCAATAAACAAATTAATGTATAATGAATAAAAGATTGAGAATTTTAAAGCGTCAATATAAACATTTAATATTATATTAAGGAAAAAAAGTCGATTATTGACAAGGATTTTCTCACTTTTAACCAACATTAGTTGGCAACTTTTTGCATAGTGGAATCTCAATTTAATAGTGGGGCGTGAGTATTAAGGTGAAAAAGAAAATGAGATGAGGACAAAACAAGCATAAGAGGAAATTTATTGGCACTCAAATTAAGTGTTCACGTTTGGTCAAAAAACCTTTTTCCTTGATTCCACTAGAAAAGAATTTAATGTTTATGATTTAGTGGCCAACTATTCAAAATTATCTAGCTGTTCATGTTTGGCTAAGAGCATCTCTAATATAATTTGTCTATTTTTGTTCAGACATGTTACATAAGTAATAGACAAAATTATAAAAAAAAAAAAAATAATATTCAATGCCTACTTAAGGGGGACCTTTCTTTCTAGCGTATAAATGGGCACCGTGCGACAGTAGTATATTCTGTTAGACTACCTTTCACGTGTTCTCGGTTGACTCAGTAATGAAAGACAATTTCAAAAAAGTTTTGCAACAAAAATTTGAATGCATTGATTGATGAAAACATAAAATTACAATTGTTGGTATAGGGGGTGAACACTAGTGAGTTTGACAAGACTTCGAATACTAACCACTTCCTATAGTAGCTCGAGTAAAAAAAACTAACTTATGAGAATAGACGTTTAAAAGCTGAGGAATCATAATAAATATTTACAAATAGCATGGTTCTTTTACAATTGAAAAAAATTATTACAAATGATAAGAACTAACAAATGAAACTAATATTTACAAGGTGCGGTCGAAGTTGGGCAAATTGCGGCTGAGAGTGGTGTCAGGGGACTAAGTATAGCTGCGGCCATTGACATTCTCCCCCATTTGATTTGGCGACATCCCCGGCTCCATCATTGTATGATATTCTTCAAGTATATTTTTTGAAGGCTCCAAAGTATTTAACTCGTTGTTAAGTATTCTCTTCACTGCTGCATCCTCTTCATTTCACTAAGTACTTCTGGTGATCTTTCTTGAAATTTTGGATAACTCCGCGATCAATAATAGCTTCAACAATCCTCTTACCTGTTTTCTTCAATTTAAATTCAGGTCGCTTTGGCTTATTTCTGGATGCGTCTTCCTTATCTGCAAAATATGACTTGAGTACACTAACATGAAGGACATTGTCGGTTTTACACCATGAATGAAGTTCTATTATGTAGGTGACTTTTCCAATTCGCTTTATGATGTGTAATCGTTCGATATATTTTGGCATCAATCGAGAATCTTTTCTATCTTATTGCCTTATAATGGTTTTTGTCAAGGAGTTTTACCATCACCAGATCACCCATGTTGATATCTAGGAAATGACGTTTATGTTTAGCAACCTTTTTGTAGTGTTTCTGTGCTTTGATATTTCGTTTCCATTTTTGAGAGAAGCTCTTAGCTTGAATAGACTTGATACTTTGATCAATATCCACAGTATGAGGGAGTAACCGTTGTTGGCCAGTAACAATCTCAAAAGGACTCTTATTGGTTGAAGAGCTCTTTTGGGCAATGAAGCAAATTTGAGCTGCATCGAAAAGTTTCACCCAATTTTTTTGCAAAGTAGAGATAAAGTGTGAAGATATTCTTCGAGCATAGAATTGAACCATTCCGTATATATGTCATATTGTGGGTGAAAACAAGAACTCAACTCATAGTTGAACCCATAAATTTGAACAAGTCGGTCCAAAATGTACCGATGAAATGAGGGTTTCGATCACTGACTATATCTTTAGACTTTAGGCAACTTCCAGTATTTGACAATGTTCTTGAAGAAGAGGTGAGCGGTCTCTTCGACAGATACACACTTGCGTGCACACTGCAATAGTGCAGAAGTGCATTCCTTTCTCCGAGTCTCGCCCAAAGCGTGTTGTGGCATTCCGTGATTAAGGATTTCCTCAAATCTCTACTTTTTGGTACATAGAGGTGGTTTCCTTTTGTCTTCAATAGACCCCTCATCCAGCGAGAACTCTGAAAGAAGTTTTTGCCAACGAGCCTGCTTGCTTCGAGTTTCGGTTGTGACATGAAGTAAGTCACTTCAGTATTGTCTATCTTTACAATGAAAAGAGACCCAAACAAATAGTGACGCCATACTCTGAGGCAATGGACTACTGCCAACAACTCATTTTCATGCGCTGAGTAACGATGCTCTGCATTATTCAACTTTCGCCCTCATATGCCTCTGGATGCCATTCTTGTATTGGGACTTTCCCAAGAATAAAATTTGATACATCTATCTGCACTTCAAAAGCTTTAGCCATATCTGGCAAGGCCAACACTGGAACTATCTACATAGACTTTTTAGTTTCTTAAAAGTATCCTGGCATTGTACTGACCACTCCCATGCTTTTTTCTTTTTGTTGATTCGGTTAGAGACAGTTTCTAAATATCCCTTCACAAATCTTCGATAGTAGTTGGCCAACCTGAGGAATGAGCGTACATTATGTACATGCCTTCGTGGTTGCCAATATTTGATACGCTTAACCTTGTTCGTATCCAAGCGAACTTTTACTTGCTCGATAATATGACCCAAAAAGCTGATTGAGGTTTGGGAGAATGAGCACTTTGATAGTTTTGCATAAAGTTCATTCTCCTGTAGTCGAATAAGAACTTTTCTCACATGCTGCACATGCTCATCTAGAGTCTCACTATAAATTATGATGTCGTCTAAGTATACCACGAAAAAGTCATCCAGAGACCCGTAAAGTACCTTATTCGTCATCGTGCATAACGTTGCTCGAGCATTTTTCAATGCAAAAGACATAACTTTGAATTCGAATGCTCCATATCTAGTTACCACTGTAGTCTTGGCTTCATCCTATATCTTGATCCAAACTTGCCAATATTCGGACCTTAGATGAATCTTTGTGTAGTACTTCACCCTGTTCAAATGGTCGAAGCAATCCGCCACTAACATAATTGGGTAATTATTTTTCACAGTGATTTTGTTCAAGGCTCGATAGTCGCAGGACATCCGAAGAGAACCATAAGCCTTTTTCTGAAATAACACTGGAGCTCCATATGGTGATTTCACAGAGTACGATATTCCCACCGTCCAACATTTCAGCCAATTGCTTCCTAAGCTCCTCTAGCTCAATTTGAGCCACGAGGTAGGGCACCATAGCAAGAGGCTTGACACCCGATATAAGCTCAATTTCATGATCAATAGCCAATATTCTTGGAAAATCCTCCAACATAGCATCTTCAAATTCCTGTAAAAGCCTTCTAACAGATTTTAGGATAAGGCAGTTCATTCCTCAATCTCTTCCAGTCAAAGAGTGCACAAAAACGAGGGCTCATTCTACTTGAAGCCCTTACTGAACTGCATGGCTGAGATGCTCTTCTCACCTATTTTCCCAACTAGTATTGGGATGACACAGGACATTCTCTCCATCATCATCAACGAATTAGAAAATGGCAACACTGTTATCTTTGTATCTTGAAAAAAAATCCAATCCCAAAATCATCTTGAAGTCATATGAACTACAACTACAGAAAAATTAGCCCTCCATTCAAAAAGAAAAACTTTAATAAGCACGGAATCGGCTACTCCGACAATCGGTTGAGCAACTGAGTTGATTGACTGACTTTTGTACTACCTTTCTCCAACACAAACCTGAAGCAATCTACTTTGGGAATTGGAAGATAGTTTTGAGTGGCACTGGTATCTACCATGGTCTTGATTGGTTTCTCATTGATCTTGACATCAATGTACATCAAGCCTTTAGCCCTACAAACACGAGGTTTCAACTCTTCTTTTTCCAGCCTTCTCAAGGATACATCGCCATTTTCAATCACCCAATACGATATTATGCTACACCGGTGTGAGAATGTTACTACCAAGGTCAGCTCGCACAAAGGGACTAGCCTAGCTCGGCTTGTCTCCAAAAATGAAGCTCGATTCAGCACAGTGGCTCGTGGGTCGAACGAGCCGAGCTGAGCCAAAGGCAAAAAACTTGGCTCATTTTTTTTACCGAATATTGTTTTGGCGAATTTAAAAATAAAAAAGAAATGAAATGTGAGAAATTTTTTCCGTCAAAACTTTAAAGTTGAAAACCCTTTTTTTTTGGGACTTGACACCAACTACCTTGAACGTATAGCAGAGTTAAAATTGTACGCGAAAAAGTTGTTGCGTGTAAAATTTTTGTTTAAATAAGATGAAGAAAATATCGAATATTTACGCAAAAAATGCTTACTACAAAATCAAGTATTCAGTATTCAAATCTTCAAGTTCTTCAAACATCATTCTGTCCACTTTATCCTGGATTCAAAGTTTGGCATAACCTTAGTGCTTTAGACACAATAAGCTTTCTAATAATCGACTTTTAAGTCTTGACATGAAATCAAACAGAACCTTGATAAATGTATTAAAAGCAGACTCCAACGTTACAGTTGATATTTGAAAGAATTGGGTATTGACATTCATTTTGTCCTCACAATCATAGTATATCAATTTTTTATCTCTTTATTATCTAAAATACTAAGTATGTCGTTCATGAAATACCTAGCTAACTCTAAAAGTGTATCACTAGAACAGGAAAAGAAATAAGTAGAAGAATAATAATTATCATGTTAACTACCCTTAACTGAACTAAGGTAACTCTATAAGTCATTATCGTCAAGTGAGTGTCAGCCGTTATAATGTGCAGTAATAAAATCTTTGTACCCTTCACAAGATTCAAGAATGAGATATGTTCAATTCCACCTATGGCCTACATCGGTGCAAAAACATTTTTTGAAGTCTATTTTCAACACATAAAGTAGTAAAAACTTGTTTTCTAACTGGTGAAGCCGTAATATAATTAATAGCGTATCTAATTTTTTGTAATTGTATATGTATTAATTTTAATCTATCTTTAAAAATTAAATTAAAAATATGACATACACAACGAATATGAAAATAAAATACTATCAAATTTTGGATAGAAATGTTGAATTAATTTTTTAATTACTGTATTGTTGGGGTCGACATTGTCAAAAGTAAAACTATGAATCTTCGTTTCACAATTAAATTTACGTAAAACACCAAGTAAAATATGACAAATATTAAATCCATTATGAGGATAGTCAATTGTTCTAAACGCTATTATTTTTTTATGCATTATCTAGTGTTTATCAATGTAGTATGTAGTTGTAGCCATATATCCTTTTTGGTTATTACCGGTCCATAAGTTCGAAGTGAAAGATAAAACACTGTTATAATTATTAATATCACTTATAATAGCTTCTTTATTTATATTAAATAAAATAATAGTGTCTTTTTGAAGAGTATTTCTAGAAAGAGATATGTAACTTAGTTTGAGATATTTTTGAATGAAGTTCGTGTTATTAGGATTTTCTATCAAACTCAGTGGAAACTCAGCATTGGCCACCAATTGTGCCATTCCTTCAAGGTGCATGCTTTCTTGTAAATGCACCAATTATTTAGATCAAAAGTACTACTAGAGTCGGCCCCAGGAGATCCAAACTGAAGTTGTACCTGATTTGATTTCAACCATCCATGTTTAAACAAATAATTTTTGAAGTATCTGTTTAGATAGATCGTGCATATCTCCTTTTGTCACGCTAACTTCTCTTTACAGTATTTATACTGTTCTTTGTGCTTAGGGACTCTGTCTATTAGTTTAATAGTGGGCACCAACTCAAAATGCTGCCAGTAATAAGCCTCTTGTTTTTTTAGCTCTTCTTTAGTGCTAAATGTTACTACCCAATTTTGGTAAGACCTCATAGGACTAGCAAAGGCCTAGCCCAGGTACTGCGAAGGCCTTGAAAATTCATAGAATGCCCTGTAATATATTAGCACTCTTGAATCAGAGTGCAGCGAAGCCCATGAAGGGCCTCGACGCTCATGGCCGACCTATGGAGCTTCGCCTGTATCCATTGTAAATAGCGGGCAACACAATTGTTCAAAATGACTAGAGATATATTTAAAGAAAGATTGTGTTTGATTGACATACGGATTCTCACAAGGAAACAAAATATCAATCTCCTAAAGATCAGACAACGTGATAAGTAAAACCAATTCAAATAAGGGCTAGAATCTAGGAGATTGCATTAACAACTGATTATCCTTATCCCATAAGGAAGGAAGATCCAATTAGATATCTAATTGATTGTTTTCCTAAATCAATTACAACTCTGAGGTTATAAATACAACGTCTCCGGTTGTTCTAATATATGCATTATTCTCACCTTTAAACTTTGCTCAAATCTCTGTCTACTTGTCTCTCCCACACCCATTTGTTATTCCCCCATATATTGTTATCCCTTCACATATACCAGTAGTTGACTTGATCGTCAGATAAGCAAAAAGAAATGAACATTGAAGAACTGATTGTCAGACTTCGAATTGAAGAAGACAACAGAGGTTCTAAAACGAAGAGGTTCAATCATCCAATGTCCAAAGCACATATTGTGGAGCATGATCAACTTTCTAAGATAAACAAGAGCAAGTTTGGGCTGCCTGGGAAAAGAGACTAAATTGGGATCGAAACGTGGAGTTTCCAAGAAGAATTTTCTAGGAAAATACTTCAATTATGACAAAGTAGTTCATAAATCTTCGAAGTGCAGATTGCCAACAAGAAATAATAAAAAAGAAGCAAATGTGGTTGACGACATCACACACGATGTGTGTCGAAATCAACCACCGCTCTGATTATTTCGAAATAAATTTGGTGAGATCAAACCCAAGAGAATGGTGGATTGACACCGGTGCTACTAGACATGTTTTCTCGGATAAAGAGTTGTTTAGTTCTTTTGAAGAAGTAGAGAATGAGGACAAGCTGTTTATGGAAAATTCAGCTACATCTGAAATCGAGGGACAAGGCAAGATAGTTTTGAAGATAACGTCTAGGGAAGCGATGACTCTTAACAATGTGCTGTTTGTGCCAGAAATCCGTAAGAACTTGGTGTCCGGGTCGCTGCTGAACAAGCATGGTTTTCATATGGTGTTTGAGTCAGACAAAGTTATTTTTTCTAAGAGTGGAATGTTTGTAGTAAAGGGATGTGTGTCTAATGGGATTATTAAGCCTAGTGTAATGACGGTTAGGCAAAAAATTAATAAGATGAATAATTCTTTTACTTACTTGCTTGGGTATTCCAATTTGTGGCATGGTAGACTAGGACATGTTAATTATGATACTTTGTGTAGATTAATTAACTTGAAATGTGTACTGAGAAAAAATTGACAAGATCATCATTTCAATCTATTGAAAAAAAATACAGAACCACTTGATTTAATTAATACTGATATATGTGATTTAAAATCTATACAAATAAGAGGTCGCAACATGTACTTTACTACTTTTGTCGATGATAGCACAAAATACAGTTATGTGTATATGCTTAAAAGTAAAGATGAATCTATGGTGAAATTTGTTCTTTATAAAAATGAGGTTGAGAATCAACTTAAGAAAACGATTAAGGTGTTAAGAAGTGATCGATGTGATGAGTACGAATCACCATTTGCTGAATTTATGCACAACAAGGAATTACATATGAAACCATAGCACCTTATTCACCCCCATTAAAATGGTATTACTGAACGACAAAAGTGTACTTTAAAAAAATGATGAATGCAATGTTGTTAAGTTCTAGTTTACCTTAGACATGTGGAGGGAAGCTGTGTTGTCAGCTAATTATTTTTTAAATAAGTTACTCCGAAAGAAAGAGAAAAAAAGTCCATATGAGTTAACCTTTCTACAAATACTTACGAGTGTGGGAATGTCTGCCAAAGTGGTAGTATTTATTCCAAAGAAAGTGAAAATATGTTCGAAAACTGTTGATTGCATTTTGATTGGGTATGCAAATAACAGTAGTGCTTATCTATGTACATGAATCTAAAATCTCAAACATACACAAAAATACAATAATAGAATTGAGAAATGCTTCATTTTTTGAACATATATTTCCGTAGAGATTGAAAGAGGAAGCAAATTCTTCTAAACGGACAAATGAAAAAATGAACCAAGAACAAGAAAAGGAAGAGAAGGTTGAATAGCTAAAGAGATAGAACAGAAAAATCTTTTGGTCCAGATTTTCTGACTTATATGCTAGAAAGTGAACCTCAACGATGTAAAGAAGCTATGAACTTTTCAGAAGGACTTCATTGGAAAGAGGCAATTAAAGAAATGATTCAATTAGTGACATATATTTCCGTAGAGATCGAAAGAGGAAACAAACTCTTCTAAACGAAGAAATGAAAAAATGAACCAAGAACAAGAAAAGGAAGAGGAGGTTGTACCAAGATGTGGCTAAAGAGATAGGATAGAAAAATCTTTTAGTCTAGATTTTTTGACTTATACGCTAGAAAGTGAACCTTAACGATGTAAAGAAGCTATGAACTTTTCAGAAGGACCTCATTGGAAAGAGACAATTAAAAGTTGGAAAGAGACAATTAAAAGTGAAATAGCTTTCATTTTGCAAAACCATACATGAGAGCTAGTGAATCTTCCTCCATGATGCAAACCCTAGGATTCCAATGGATTTTCAAGAAGAAAATGAAAGAAAATGGAACAATCGATAAGTATAATGCTAGACTTGTTATTAAAGGTTATAGACAGCGAGAAGACCTTGATTACTTTGATACATATTCTCTGATAACGAGAATAACCTTCATTAGGATGATACTTGCGATTGCAGCTTTGTAAAAATCTTGAAATATATCAAATTATGGATGTGAAAATTTGCTTTTTAAATATATATTTATATAAAGAAATCTAACATTGAGGGCTAGGGTTTGGAATACATTTCCCTAAAACAGTTTCTCTCCACAAGTAGTAGTATTGCCTTTTGATGATATAATTAATGACAACTGCTATATGTTATTTACCTATGGTGGCACGTCTTGGCACACCCGCCTCAACGATTCGTCCACCTCGTTGGTCTCATGGGCATGCTTCGGCGGATAGACGCAATAACCCATTTGTCGTCGAAGTTAGTCGAGACAGCGACTCATGGAATGACAGTTACCACCAGTTATTGGGAAGACGAAACATCTCTCATTAACTCCTGATGATGAGGGAGATGAAGGACACCCGTCATCAATAACTGCAGGCCATTTCTATAAATAGAGGCCAACCCCCAGGTAAAAACAGAATACACAACTCTTATATACTCCATATTGCTATTCATCACAAATATTTTAATCATATACTGATTATCACACCGGAGTGGACACGGAAAAAAAGCCCCACCACCTTTTGTAGGTCTCCACCACTGGCGCCGCCGTACTCGGAGGAGGAGAAAAAATATTTATCATCATTTTGGCGCCGTTTGTGGGAAATGTACAATAAGTCATGGCTCGAACTAGAAGAGCTAAGAATGTAACCGCTCCACCAGCCCCCATCGGGAATGTAGATACTGAGTCTAACACCGCCACTAATCATCCACAAAAAGAATTTGCCTCTGTTGCTCAACTTGCGGCACTGCAAGCTCAAGTGGCAACTTTAACGGCTTTACTCCAGGATCGGAACGCTACGGTTTCTCAGCTACCACAGGGTCCTAACCTTCTGCTAGTAGGATCTTTACTACCAGGGGCTCCGCCCCAGGGTCCTAGCCTTCCACTGCTAAGGCCCTCACCACCAGGGGTTCCTCCCAAACTCCTAACTTTCCAGCAGTAGAAACACCACCAACGGCAGCTCCACCGCTGGCTCCAATTTCTTTAGCTCCACCTTTCATAACCTACTTCCATTTATTGACATCTGGTCCAAATCCACACTGAAGGCAACCATCATGGATGCCCATGCCTACACTGGTTAAGACACCAGTGTTAAGTCTGGAACAGCGATTAGAAGAAATGATGGGTCGCAAAATAGTTAAGGCTATGTCTAACAAAAGTAGTAGGCAACAATCTATGGTGTTGGAAGAAGATCCTTTTTCCTTAGAAGTGATGGCGGGATCCATTGCCACGAGAGTTCAAAATGACCCAAAGATGGAGAAGTACGACGGATCCTCTCGATCCCGTCGATCACCTCAGGGTTTTGTTGACTTGATGAGCTTGCAAGCCACCCCTGATGCGATTATGTGCAAGACTTTTCCCCCAACACTTAGGTGGGAGGCCAGGGACTAGGTAGCCACCTTTCTCCCAAAATCGATCCGTACATTTGACGATTTTTCTAAGAGTTTTGCTGCACACTTTGCCAGCAGCAAACGTGTTAAGAAAATTACTATCAGTCTGATGTAATTGACACAGGACAAGGACAAACTGCTGAAAGATTTTATTGCCCAGTTCAATAGAGCCACGCTAGGAATCAAAGATCTACCGATGTCTGCTGTAGTCACCGCCATGATGAGTAGAACTCAAGTCGTTCTTTCAAGATGTCACTCTTCAAAAACCCGCGGACACGATGCATGAATTACTTAAGAGAGAGGATAAGTATATGTGGACCTTTGAACAAGCGTATCTCATTACCAAAAGTATAAAAGATCGAAATGAACTTGAGTCTAACAAAAGAAAGATTCGAGATGAGCCCGAACCTCGAAATCATAGAGGCAAGCTCACCCAAGACGAGGCGATGGCCCCAAGCCGAGGCGAGTCAACCAAGCGAGCTAGCTGAGCCAAGGTTTAAAAAAAAAAAATTTGCCAAGGCGAGCTCACCCAAGTCGAAGCAACCTCGCCCAAGCCGAGGCGAGCTAGCTGAGCTAAGGTAAAAAAAAAAAAAAGAAGTCTAGGCGAGGCAAGCTCGCCCAATCCAAAGCGAGCTCACCCAAGGTAAATAAATTTTTTTTTAGAGAGGAGCAGATGCGATAGATTATCTACTTCCCATTGACGATAGTCTATGAAAAGTAGAGGGACTTACAAGGCCAGAAATAATGACAGCTGCCACTGTCTGAAAAACAAAGCCAGCTGCTAATGTCAAAAAAATAATAATAAGAATGACAGTTGCCACTCTATGAAAAACAAAGCCACCTGCTACTAGCTAAAATAATAATAATAATGACAGCTACCACTGTCTGAAAAACAAAGCCAGCTACCACTGTCTAAAAAATAATAATAATTTACCATCGTCGAAAAATAATAACAATTTGCCATTTTGTCTAAAAAAAAAAAAAAACAAGGTAAAAAATAATGACAAATGCCCTTTGTCTAAAAAAAAGAAAAGGTCATAAATAATGACAATTTGCCATTGTTTGAAAAACAAAGACACATGTTATTTGCTTTTATCTTAAAAAAAAGAAAATGCCAAAAATAATGATACCGCCGCATATGAAAAAAAAAAAAAAAGGCGGAAATAATGACGATACCGCCATCGTCTGAAAAACAAAAAGCAATCGCCATTGTCTAAAAAATAAAGGGCGAAATAATGACAATACCGCCATTGTCTAAAAAAAGCGCGCAGAAATAATGACAGCTACCACTGTCTGAAAAACAAGGCCAGCAACCACTATTTAAAAATCAAGGTGATGAGCCTCAATCCAAAAAACAAGGTGATGAGTTTAAAATCAAGGCGATGAGCCTCTATTTGAAAAACAAGGTGATGAGCATTTGTTTAAAAATCAAGGCGATGAGCCTCTGTCTGAAAAACAAGGCGATGAGCCTATGTTTAAAAATCAAGGCGATGAGCTTCTGTCTAAAAAACAAGGCCAATGAGCCTCTATCCGAAAATCAAGGTGATTATTCTCTGTCTGAAAAATTTAGAAAGAAGCATGTGTGGTAGATTATTTCTACTTTCCATTGAGGACAGTCTATGAAAAGTAGAGGTGCTTATGATGATATAATTAATGACAGCTGCTATATGTTATTTACCTATGGTGACACGTCTTGGCACGTCTGCCTCAACGATTCGCTAGCCTCACCGGCTCGTCCGCCTCGTTAGTCTCATGAGCATGCTTAGATTGCAATAATCTAACTGTCGTCAAGTTAGCTAGGCAGGTGACCCATGGAATGACATTGTTATTACTACCAAGTCTAGATAAACCCAAATTCGAATGAGGCGATCTTGTCAAAATAAAACGTCTAACTTTATGTATTTTATCACGTCATAAATTATGTCTTTCTATACTTAACAATTTAAGCATACAATTTATAACTATAAACCCGATCAGGGAACCTTATAATTGTTCGCACAATTTAAATATGTGAAACACAATAAGTAAATTGTATTATTAATCAAAACGTCACTTATTACAAATTAAGACTGCATAAAACTAACAGTGTATTCTAATTCATATTTACAAGCATTGATTTATACACTTTTTTTTGCAACTCGTCTGTAACATTTTATTTTGATCAAATATAAATCTAATGTTCCACAACTGCTAAGGCCACTCTTTCTATCCTATGCGATCAAATAAAATAAAAATTATTGATGTATATGTTATAATTAAAACAAATTACAAAAGTTCGAGCGATTTATCCTACGTTGACTGAAGGGATGGCGGCCATTAGATCCTGTGAAGCTTTATGTTATCGATGTCTGCAATGATAAAAACTTGAAAAAGTATTTCTTAGATAAGTGCCTTTTTTTTCTTTACCTCGATGAATGTTCATTTCTTTTTATCTCTCTAGGTTGTTATAAATAAATTTAAAAACTAGATTTGGTATACCTTTTGTTTACTAATAAGTACAAATTTGTACTTAACTAAGCTCAAAAAAAAAGAGATGATTATGAGTTCTCTTAATTGTTTTCAGTTTAATGGCGTGTTATTTTCTTATTATTTTAGAAAAAGTCAAATTCAAGTGTCGATCTAGCGAAAAGATAGAAAATAGAAGAAAATATGACTTAATTGCAAAGATAAATAGACTTCAAGAGCTTGGCATGCAAATAACAAAGAAAGGAATCCAAGAAATCAACCAAAATAACCATGCGATCAAATGGTTATCCAAAGATATTATGATCGCAAGGCTAGCTTTTCAAAGGTGGAACATAATGGACACAAGCCATGCGATCACAAGGCTTTCTGCGGCAGTAACTTGGCAGTTTTCTAGTAGGAATAGACTTCTACCGAGTCTAGGATAAGTAGAGAAGTTAACTCACGTTTTGAAGAGTTTAGAGAGAGGTATAAAAGCTAGAGAATAGACAAATCGCGGGAGACAAATTATGGGAACAAAAATATACAAGGGAAGAATCGAAGATCGAAGACCGAATTGAAAGTTCTTAAGCCGGAATCACGGGTTGTAATCTTATTTTCTTCTTTTTCTTTCGGAACATGATTTATACAATTCTTATATTGTTTTACAAAATCATGTCCGGCTAATTTACTTAGGGATTTTGGCGCAAATGGTCCCTAACCTTTGCCCGCAGTGTGGAATTGGTCCCTAACATTTATTTTTGGCAAACAAGTCCCTAACCTATATGTTTTGGTGCGGAATTGGTTCTTATGACAAATATGCCCTTAGTTTTAATTAGAATAAATTGTATGTGGATTTCTAATCATTACAAAATGTGCAAATATGTCCAATACTTTTATTTTTTTATTAAAAAAAAAAAAACTAATGAGTTTTTTTTGGAATTAACACTTTAGTAAAAAACATGTCAAATAAAATTATTATTTTTATTATTAAGTAATTATATTATTTAAAGAAGGAGAAATCATTGTGAAAAATTATTTTTCTCCCTCTTTACTTATAAATTTTTTTTCTCCCTCTTTACTTTAAAAATTAAGTTAAATAAATAACAAAATGATGTACATAATTTTGTGACATTGAACTAATCTTATTACATTTTTATTGAACATAAAAATCCATACTAATAAAAATTAATTTATACATTATGTGTTTTATTTTTGAACGAAAATAAAATGATAAATTAAAATATGAAGAATGTAGTTGGATCTCTAATATTTGTAGTTAATAAACATATAACTCAATTAAATAAAAGTATTCAAACATGAAGTTTGTGACAAAGTTATTTTTTTATACAACAATAAAATAAAAGTTTAAATTTTAAATAATATAATTACTTAACAATAAAAATAATAATTTTATTTGACATATTTATTACTAAAGTGTTAATTACGAAAAAAAAACTCATTAGTTTTCTTTAATTTTTTATAAAAAATAAAAGTATTAGACCTATTTGCTCATTTTGTAATGATTAGAAATCCACATATAATTTCTTCTAATTAAAATTAAGGGCATATTTGTCTTTTTCATCCCATAAGGACCAATTTCATACCAAAACACATAGGTTAGGGACTTGTTAGCCAAACAATAAACGTTAGGGACTAATTCCACACTAAGAGCAAAGGTTGGGGACCATTTGCGCCAAAATTCCATTTACTTATTGCTATGATGAACGATAAAACATCATCTTTTTAATTAGGGATAATTGCATCAAAGGTCCCCAACGTTTCAAAATCGTTGGAGATATGCCTCTAACCTAAAATAATTGCACCAAACCTCCCCAACGTTTTAAGAAATAGACATGGGAGGTCCCTCTTCACACTTTCCGTCAAATTTCGCCGTTAAAATCAAAGTGTGGATTGCACGCGCAATTTTCTGTCTCCCTCTTATCCTTAACTACAGCTCGCTCGCTCTCTCTCTCTCTCTCTCTCTCTCTCTCTCTCTCTCTCTCTCTTTATATATATATATAACCCTTTCATCTTCAACATTTCAACTCAAAAAAAAAAAAAAAAAAAGACTCTAAACATCATGATTTTCTCTTTTCTTCTTTCTGTGACTTTAGGGTATCTTCTGTTTTCATCATCTCTTAAGTTCAAAAAATTTACTCTACCTCTTGAATATATTCTAAAAACAAATTTTAAGAATTTTTCAAAAGGGAAGCCCTTTACTGATTTACTTGGGGATTTTCTTGGTGTTGGAATATTTAATGTCGATGGTGAAAAGTGGAGCCTCCAGTGAAAATTAGCAAGCCATGACTGCAGTGCAAAGTCTTTGAGAGAATTTGTAGTGAAAATTCTTGAAGGTGAGATCAAAATAAAGTGGATTGGAAAGAAGTACTTTATGCTGGAGGCTCTCCCAACTCAACTTCCATCCACTTATCTGCTCTAAGCTTGGGGTACTCGGTAATGCGCTCTGTGGACACGTTACCTTGCCGTCTATATATATGAGCCAGTCGATGATTGAAAAATCTCCACCTAGGTACAATCTGGTTCTGTGTCTTTGTTCTCCCTCTGGATCTAAAACACAGTTCGTTTTTTACCATCTTGCCCGCTAATTCCTCACCAAGCCTCAAGAGGTTGGTACTCAAATCAGTAAATTCACGATTTGGAAGTGAACACAAGGTAAAGCGCATATTTAGTTCCTAAAGGCAAGCATCTTCGATATTTATCTTCCCATGAATTTCAAACCAACACACATCAAGAAGCTCGCCACCTCTAAATCTGAATCAAACATGCAATGAACCATCATCATTCAAAATAATCAATAGAAAGGTAAAGATACTTGTTCTTATGCAGGATAATTATAGAACCTGGACTCGGGAAGAGAGACCCACTGAATTTTGATGATTTAAAAGAGATGAAATAAATTCCCACTCACCTTTTTGGAAAAAAAATTGCGTGCAGTACAATTTTTGATTTTAACGGTGAAATTCGATGAAAAGTGTGAAGAGGGACTTCCCATGCCTATTTCTTAAAACGTTGGGGACGTTTGGTGCAATTATTTTAGGTTAGGGACATATCCCCAACGATTTTGAAACGTTGGGGGACCTTTGATGCAATTATCCCTTTTAAATAATAGGAAATTTTTCCGTTTTAGTAATTAATTGCTTTTGAGTTGATTATTCTTTATTCATTTTTTCTAATATTTTAATGTTTGATCACCATTAGAATGTTTTGTAAACTTTATTGATGTCGAGAGATTCAATATAGATTAAGCACGTGGTATTGAATAACATAGGGTCCAATAATAGATCGAAATTACTATTATGCTTTATGAAATCCATTTAGGCATTCTTTAGATTTTAATGAATATCTCGTGGACTCTTCGGGACTAATTGATGTCCTTAAAGTTCTCGCAGATGTTGAATCGTTAATAACTAGGTGCAATATTTATAGATGGTCACTTTTCATATAGACAAAACATGAGAGTTATGTCTAGACAAATATTTAAATGTTATGAAATAAAAGGAAGAAGAGCGAAAAGTATAAGAGGAAATGAATTGTGTAATTTTATTATAACTATGGACCCATATTTAAAGGGTTTCAAAGATAGTTACAAATTGATTTAAATACAAGCAAGTAAAGCTTATCCAAGTATCCTGATAAGACTAAGTAGTCATCAATAATTATCACATATTTTACAGCACTCCCCATTTGATGACTATTTATACAATAACTGTTTCGTTAAAAACTTTGTTTAACAAAAATCCAGTGGGACAAAATATCAAACAAAAAGAAAAAAGAGTGCAGTTAATTGTTAAAATTTTGAAGTATTAAGAAAATGCGGACTCTTTAAAACATTGCCAAGAAAATTGAGTAGGACAAAACCTGGACTAAGAAAAAAGAGTATAGCTACTCCACCTGATGTTATTGCTGACGATCTTTGAGTTGACACATCCCAATCTCATGCACCAATTTCATGAATATGGATGTCGGGAATGCTTTTATGAATAAGTCAACCAAATTGTCACTTGGGCGATTTTGTTAAACATCGATGTCACCATTCTTCTGAAACTCATGTGTATAGAAGAATTTTGGAGAAATATACTTTGTCATATCTCCTTTGATGTAACTTCCTTTGATTTGTGCAATACAAGCTGCATTGTCTTTATACAATATTGTTGAAATATCATTTGTTGAAGCTAATCCGCATGATGCTTGGATATGATGAGTTATGTTTTTCAACCATGCAGATTCTCGACTTGTTTCATGGATTGCAATAATTTCATAATGATTTAAAGATGTTGCTGTCAAGGTTTGCTTCATAGATCTCCATGATATAGTTGTTCATCCACATGTAAACGCATATCTTGTTTGTGATTTAGCTTTATATGGATCGAAGAGATAACCTGCATTTGTATACACTACTAGAAATGGAGGCAACAGAGACGGAATTTTAGTGACGGACGCTTTCGTTGCTATTACCAACGGATTACTAATGAATTTCAAACGAAATAATTTAAGAAATTTATAAGTATAAATTAAATGATGCAACAAAGAGATTACCAACGACATATAGCCGCATTGAGATTACGTTGTTAAGTCGTTGCTAAAGTTTTTAAAAGTATATATATATTTAATATGAAAAATTCGACGAGAACACTCTTACATACCAATTGTTGATGGTAAAATATAATAAAACATAAATGAATTGATGTTTACCTATGGATATATCCGTTTGTAATATTCTATTGAAATTTACCTACGAATCTATCCGTTAGTAATATTCTAATTTCCAATAGTAATATCTTTCACAATTAATAAATTCAAAAACAAAAATTTACCAAAATTTTTATATCTCGTAATTTTAACATTAACAATTATAATGCTCTAAATTAAACATTAATTGGACTAAATTATTTGCATACAATAAAATCTGCTTTATTTTGTATAATTGAAAATAAATAGAAGTGAAAAACGGTTGTCTCATTTACACTCTTCTACAAACTCAAAATCCACTTTCCAAACCTTAATCCCCTTTTCTCACCTCTTTCTCTAGCATACAGGATGACCCTTTGAAGGTACGAAGAAGGTGTAAACCGTTGTATTATTTAGTTCACTACTCTTAATTTTTTTAAATTGTTACATATGTGTCCTTTAATTGATAATCGTTAGTTAGGATTAATCATTTTCGTTGATTGAGAATTGTGAATTGAAGAAGTTTGATTTTAATCATAATTGAAATTGCTTGTTGTGAAATTGTTTGAGTAATTGTCTCACTGCTTATTGTTGAAATTGATTCGGGTAATTTCATATTATTGATTAATTGTTGTTTAAGCACTAATTTTTGCTTGGAGCCTAGTTTTTTTTAATTAAAGAATTGCTTCCTTAATTTTCTTGAAATAGTTTTGAATATCAATTAAGAACTCAATACACGGACAAACAAAACCTACTCAAGCGACTCTTTAAAGGAGCTTATTGCATTTATCTCGAAATTAAGGAAATGATCAAATTGAAGTCAATTCCATCTCCAATTCACTTATTCACAAAGATCGTTGTATCAACAACTTCTTATGCCTTAGCCTTCATTTGCTGCATGGCCTCCTGCATGGATTCTTTAGTAAGTTTGGTAGTAAATTGAAAATCCATTTTAGGTCCTCCATTATGTTTTTCTCTTATTACACTATTCGAAGTATCATTTTCCCTTGTTCTAAAGTGCAAGTGCCACATTTGAACTATTTAAAATTCATGTGTTTGTTGCTTTGACCACTTTTACAGGTTCACTAAGGATAGGCAATTAGAATCTATGACTTTTTGTTGAACAATATGGCATCGAACCGCAGTTGAATGTTGCATCAGTCAGATGATGGATTTCTTTCAGACAGATTTATTTTGTTGAAGAGTTCATTCAATTTGCCCTATCTCAAACAAGAGCTGGCGATATAATTAAATGTCCATGCTCTAGACGTGACAACAAAAGGTTTTTGAAAGAAGATCATGTGAAATTTCATCTTTACAAAAATGGATTTACAAGGGGTTATACACGGTGGAATGCACACGGAGAGTCATTCAATTTCAATGCTCCAGATTTGGTTGAATCCTCAACTGCACAAGCTACAAAAAATTTTACCCATGAAACAATGGTGATAGGCGCGATGGGTCTTGAAATGTACAATAATTACACCAATCCAGATATATGTGCTCATGAGGAACAAGCTCCAAATCAAAAGGCAGAAAATTTCTTAGACTATTGGAAGAAGGCGACAAACCTGTTTGGCCTGGTTGTAGTAAGCACACCAACCTTTCGACAATGGCACGACTATTGAATTTGAAGTCTGAATCTAATATGCCTACAATGTGTTATGATCGTATGTTATCTATCATTAAGGGAATTTTACCAGAAGGTGATCGGTTATAAGCTATGTTCTATAAAAATAAAGAAAATGTTATCTAGTCTTGGCCTTGGTGTTGTGAAGATCCATGCTTATGTCAATGATTGAATGTTGTACTATAGAGAAACCAAGAACATGACTCGGTGCCCTACCTGTTTTAGCCTACGGTACAAAGAGAATATGTCTTGATCTGGACATAGGGTGCCTCAAAAGGTATTGCGATATCTACCTTTAACTCCCAGGCTTCAACGATTGTATATGTTGAGGCATACTACAGAGCATATGATATGGCATTCGAAGAATCAATTATCAGACAACAAAATGTCGCACCCCTTACATAGTGAGGCATGTAAGCACTTTGATAGAACTTATCCACAATTTTCTCTTGGACCACGTAGTGTATGCCTTGGTTTATGCACGGATGGGTTCAATCCATTTAGCAAGTCTAATGTGCAGTACTCATGTTGGCTAGTTATCATTACTGTGTACAATCTCCTGCACTGGATGTGGATGCATCAAGACAACTTATTTTTTACTATGGTTATCCTTGGACTGAAGAGTCCAAGGAAAGACCTTGATGTTTATCTGCGTCATCTCATAGATGAACTAAAAATGTTGTGGGATGAAGGTGTTGAAACTTATAACATGCATACAAAGTAGAATTTTCAATTGAAAGCTACATTGATGTGGACTATTAGTGATTTTTCGGGATACGACATGTTGTGTAGATGGAGTACGCATGGCCTAAAGTCTTGTCTGTACTGTATGGGTAAAATTAAATCATTCAGACTTAAAAATAGAGGGAAAATTGTCATTTTTTTATTGTCACCGCCAATTCTTGCCAGCCAAGCATGCTTTTAGAAAAAAATGGGACAAGTTTTATAAAGGTAGAGTTGAGAAGAATATTGCACGACATCTGCTAAGTGGGGATGAGTTATGAAGTATATTCGAGAGCCTCCCAGACATTGCAAGTGGCAGAGCTAATAAGAGACAAGATATATAAAGTTTTGGTTCTAGCAATAATTGGGTAAATAAAAGCATTTTTTTTTTGGAAATTTCCTTATTGGGATACATATCTCATAAGACACAATTTAGATATGATGCACATTGAAAAGAATGTATTTGACAATATATTCAACACAATTATGGATATAAAAGGAAAAACCAAGGACGACTTTAAGGCCAGAAAGAATTTAGAGCTTTATTGCAACCGTCCGGAGCTTCACATATATAAAGACGAAAGAGGAAATTTTTTTATGCCAAAGGCCTCTTATAGCTTAACTAAGAAACAGAAACGAGAAGTATGCAATTGGATTAGAAATTTAAGAATGCTCGATGGTTACGCATCAAATATTTCACGTTGTGTTAAGGGTGATTGTGAGTTCTATGGAATGAAGAGTCATGATTGTCATATTTTTATGCAAAGGTTGCTACTGATTGCATTTAAAGATTTGTTGCCAAAGCCAATTTGGGAAGCTTTAACTGAACTTAGCCATTTTTTAGGGATATATGCTCTACTGTTTTGAGGGTGAAATATATGGAGTAGCTGGAACAAAACATTGTTGTGTAACGTTATTCAATGGAGCATTTACTAGTTCATTTATTATATGAAGCAAATGTTGGAGGTCCAGTGCAATATCGATGGATGTATCCTTTTGAGAGGTACTACACGCTTCAATAAGATAAATTACCATGTACTAACAAAATAAATTGAGAATAATTTTGATTGCATGTATCACAGGTTCTTACATCACTTAAAAAAGAAGGTGAAAAATCGGGCTCATGTTGAGGCATCTATTGTGGAGACATACCTAGTAGAGGAAACATCATCGTTTTGCTCGTTATATTTTAAACAAAATGTTGAAACAAGATTGAATCGTGTGTCAAGGAATGATGATGGAGGCTTTGTCGAGACCCAAGGGAAACTGTCAATTTTAACGCACATTGGATGACCCTTTGGCATCCAACGTCATAACCTCAGGTTAATGATAGATGAGGAATTCAAAGCAGCTTCAATATATGTGCTCTTGAATTGTGAAGAAGTAACCCTTTTTGTAGTGTAAGTTTTTATAATTACATTGCAAATATTTTCAGAATTGTAATGTTAGTTAGTTCCATTTACAGTTTGTCATTATTGTGTAGAGAGTTTGATAAACAAATGAGAATGTTGTATCACCAAGTATCTGATGCACAACTTGATGGTTTACGTGAGGAACATTTTTCATGTTGGTTGAGAGAACATGTAAGATATTATGTATATATTATCTCAATTGCCTGATAAAGTATTTTGCAAAATAAGTTTTAATGCACATGATTTTTTCTGCTCAGGTTTTGGAAAATCATAATACAATTGATAATCGCATAAAGGCTTTGGCTATGGGTCCTTCACGTAGAGTGAAATGCTATAACGGATACTTTGTCAATAGTTTTAAATTTCACACTTTAGATTATGGTTCTCACAAAACCACAATAAATAGCGGTGTGTGTGTACTGGGAAGTTGTCTTAATGACTATGAGTGTGACTACTACGGTATGTTAACTGAAATCTTGGAACTGGAATATTTAGGAGATGTTGGAAATAAGGTTACCTTATTCAAGTGTGATTGGTTTGACAACAACGGTGGAGTTAGGGTGCATCGACGAATTGGACTTTTTGAGATTAATCATAAGAAGAAACTACTAACAATTGATGTGTTTATACTTGCTCAACAAGCTCAACAAGTATATTACACATGTTTTCCTACGAAGGTTAGAGATAGACTTGATTGGTGGGCGGTTGTCAAAACAAAAGCAAGAAATGTTCCCAATATACAAGGAATCATATCAGAGAATGAAGAGTGTAATGTGTGGGTAGAACTTGCATTCCAAGAGGATCATATACCGTCAACCAAAGAACTTTGTTCAAATAACTTCAGAGTTCGATCACCAAAATTTAGTACGGGCTGATGTTGGGGCTGAAGAAGTAGACGGGGCTGAATGTGAAGTGTCCAATATAGATTCTGAAACGATTGATGTAGAAGAAAATGCACAACAGGATTATATGGACAGTAGTGATGGTCTCGCAACAAGTGTAAGTGAATGAGAAAATTGTACTCTTATTATTCTTTTCATTTTTTTTTATTCTTTATTCAAGCAACATCATTGCCTTTCAAATTGTCATTGTTGATAATAGTAATCATGGGTTGAATGTAGGATGATAATTGACAAGTAAAGTATATATGTGGACAACAGAATGGTGGTCAATCTAGACAAGGAAGCTCCATGCATAGAGGCGAAGTTTTGGTTCAAGAGACATGCTATAATTGGTAGGGACTACCATAATGAGAGATAGAGACAGGCTATAGTGGAGGATTTCTATAGGAAAAGTCACACTTTCCGGACTTAAGAATTTTGCTTGTATCGCCATCTTGATATGATATTGTGTTGCAGCGTGTCAACCTCACGCACAAAATTGTATGCATTGCACTTCAAACTAATACAATTCTGATTGGTTGGATATATTGATGGATTGTGTTGTGTGATGATGCATATGCAAATTTAGGTTATTGGATTGCCATGAAGTTATGTATTCCTTCATGCTTTTATAGGTGCACAGTAAGTGTTTGATAAAATGACTGATCGAATTTTATTGTTTCTTTGAAAGATCTTGAGATAGTTGATATTGAGAATTAGTTTTGAGATATGTAGGCAAACATATGAATGGTGGAAATTGATCTTAAATTGGATCTTATTTATTAGTTGTGCATAATATTTGGCACTAAATTTGATATTAATGGTGGAAATTGGATGAGTTTCAAATGGTGATACCTTCATTAGCAAAAAAATTCTTGGCCAAAACATAAAGACAACGAGGTGGTGAAGGCATGGAATACTGCCTCAACTGATCGACTCTGAGACATATTTTGTGTGGCTCGAAAGAAGGCTAACGAAAGTAGTGGATCTACTAATGTAACTCATTGGAAGGGATTTGAACCACAGTAGTTAAGTGCAGAGCACTAGAATGAGATAATTGAAAAACAGTGGCACAATGAATGATAGAAGACGAAGTCTAAGTCTGGCCGTGATAACCGGTTAACTCTGAAGTCAGAAACCATCACTAAGCACACTTCTGGTTTAATAACAATTGCTGTCCATAAGCTCAAGCTGGTATTGTTTATCTTTTAATGAATCAAGATCATAGGTGATTGACATATTGTACAAGAGTTGGTGTCTTCTTCTCTCCATTTTTCCATTGTCTATTATCAGAATTTATGGAAATGTTAACTGAGTGCATATGATTTTGACAATGAAACTGAATTAGGTGCTAAATAGGATAAAAATCAGCATGCATAGCAAACACTCATGCATAGCAAACACTGTATGACTGATATGTACTTTTATTTTTTTTTAAAAAGGTGTGTCATTCATAAAATCAATTGTCTGCACTAAGCACGATGTCGCACTTTATTGGCGCATCACGCATTTTCTTGTATAAAAATAACACCTTATTGGCACATTGCTGCACGAAGCACACTCTCGCACTTTTATTTCTTGTCAACTGTATAAAATTAGACCTTATTGACTAAGCGCTTTATTCATAACACGTGCATCTAATTCTGAATATTCAAGTAAAATACTTACCGAGCTCGAAACCCGTAATGTCGGACAAACACCGATACAAATGAGTTTAAATTTTATTTTCTTAGGAACATATAGGATGATTGGTTACGCTAATTAGAAACATGTTGCTTGTTTACATTGTGAGACATTATGCAAGAATAATATTAAAAATGAAAGAGAATGAGGTGTTGAACTGGAGAAAGACCAGTATGAATATGCCTACTGTTTGATTTTGTAAAGTGTATGACACGTCAACCTTCTTACTTCAAGTAATCAAAAATTTACTGCTTGTTTTTAGCATGAGAAATTAGGCAAGTCACCTACTACTTCACAGTTGTTTGAATGTGTACACCGGCGGAAGAAGGGAGAAGGCAACTTTGTAGACAACAAATCAAGAATTTCCTATGTAAGTAAAATTAAATTATAGTTATTGACGTGTAATATTTGAAAGGGTAACATTTCATCTTGAACTCACCTTTGAATCTTCATTATTTTCATCAAGTAATATTTGAAACTCAATTCTTGTAAATTTATTTAGTGTCCTGTCTACTTTGAATATCAAGTCCTTCTCTCTGCTATGTTTTTCTCCTCAAACCTTGTCATGAACCCTTCTATGAGAGAAGGAAAAGAATTGACATCTTTTTGTTGGAAAGATGCCGTCTTTCTTCAAACAAAGTAGACCAAAAAATCATGATGCATCCTTCAAAAAGTTCTTGCTGTTTGTTCTAACATGTATCTGACCACCCAGTCCTCCTCTTCTCATGGATAACTAAAAAGCTAAAAAATATAAGTAGTACAAATCAAAATAATATTTACACCAATAGTATGCTACGACACACTTTACATTCATAGTTGCAATTTAAATGGTTAATTTTCACATGGTATAATGTGGGATTTAAATTTGTTTTGCAGGAAAAATATAACCTCTCAATTGATGAAAAATACGGTTAAGATATGTCAACACACCCTGAATTTGACATTCATGCATGGTGTGAAGCAAGTCAAGGCCTTGGTAAGGGTTGTCGTGTGTATGGACTTGAAATTTGTCGTCTAGTTTTGGACAAAGTTGGCACCTCCTTTGGTTTGCCTTTTGTTCCATTAGATGGAAATGCTTCTTTAATTACTTTACAAGAGGAATTTCGTGGTGCTTGCAACAAGATAGATGATCTTACACGGGAAAATAATGGATTACTTCAAAAGATGGAAGATGGCAGGCGTGATGAAGAGAAGAAGCGCATTGAGTTCGAACAAACCATACTTCGGATGTTGGAAAAAATGAATAGGTCAGGTGATTAGGTCATTTGAGCACAATGATCTTCAATGGCTGAACATGGAAAATGTTAATTTTGTTTATAAATATTCCCATTGAAATTTGTTAGAACATTTTGTTTATAAAAATAGCAAAGTGCAAATATTTTGGGATCGGACTATGATGGAATGTAATTTAGTGTCATTTTGAACGGTTAATTTATGGAATAAAATGTTTGTAATTTCATATTTGTTTGTTAGTGTATTTTAAATATTTTCACTTTTTAAATACTTTTAGGAAAATATATTAATATAATAATTAGTGGCATTTTTTTTTTCAAATGTAATTTTGGACAGATTCATTTTTGTTGAAAATTTGTGTAGAAAATTGGAAACAGATATAGTAAACGAACCATTCGTTCTTATTTAGCAATGATTAGTTTTGTAGGAAAATCGTTGCAACTTAGCAAATGTAAATAAAAACGGAACATCCCTATAGTTATATAGCAACAAATAAGCCGACGTTAATTTTCTTAGCTATATATACATTGAAAAGGCGTAGCTAATCACCAACAGATTAGTGACAACCAATGTTGTTCTCGATTAGCTACGAAAACACATGTTTGTAATACCAACAACCATTTTCTATTGCTAATTTACCTACAGGCGAAGATATCCGTAGGTAATTTAGCGGTGCTCGTATCATTGTCGAATATACTGACGGACAATTTCCATCGATAAAGGTGGTGAACTACGGAAATTATAGCATTAGCGACAGAAATTTCCGTCTCTGATGCTACATTTTCTTGTAATGATAACCCACTAAAGAAGATCCTAATTTTTGTGAATAAAATAATCACATATCAATAGTACCTTTTAGGTAACGAAGAATATGTTTAACACTATTCCAATGTTTTTGAGTGGTGCATAGCTATATCTTGCAAGGAGATTTACAGAAAAATCTATATCCGGTCGAATGCAATTTGCAAGATATGTTAATTTTTCAATTGCATTGAAGTATGGTATTTTAGGTACAAGAGTTTTTCCCCATCTTCAAGTGTGTGAAAGGGATTTTTTTCACATCAAGTGATCGAACAATCATAGGCGATGCCATTAAATGTACTTTATCCATATAAATCTGTTTTAAGACATTTTCTATACAAGAAGATTTATGAACAAATAATCTTTCTGGGAAATGTTCAATTTGCAATCTAAGACAGAATTTTGTTTTTCCCAAATCTTTCATCTCAAATTCATTTTTAAATAGTCTGCAGTTTTGTTGAGCTCTTCAAGAGTTTCTATAAGATTTAAATCATCAACGTAAACTACCACAATTGTAAATCCGATATCTATTTTATTTTATGAAAACACATGGGCATGCATCGTCGTTTTTATAACATTTTTTTAAACAAATATTCACTAATGAAATTATACCACATTCGTCCAAATTGTTTTAAGTGAAATTTGCACTTTTGGTCCCCACCTTTGCGGTTTGTTACTAATCTACTCTCAACTAATTTTTATAGCTTCAAACATCCCCAACCTTTACAGTTTGTTGTAAATCACGTTCCCATTGATGATTTTGACGGATTTGCACTCATCTTTAAATAAAACAAAAATAGAAAAAAGTTATAAAAAAAAATTGTAAATAAAATCCCATAACTTTTAAAAAATATAAAGTAACTTCATCTTTCCTAAAAACCTACCCAACCCCATGGTCAAATTACCACCACCTAAAAAAATACACAATCAAAATAAAAAATAAAAAACATTATCCATTTCGTATGATGTATAATTACTTGATCTAATGCCATTTTCGAATGCTAATTAATTGCCTCAACCTTGGCTTTTTCCACAATAAGAAGAGAGAAAAATAAAAGAGTGAAATAAATTGTGTAATTTTATTATAACTATGGATGCATATTTATATAGTTTTAAAGAGAGTTACAAATTGATTTAGATATAAGTATGTAAAACTTATCTAAGTATCTTGATAAGATTAAGTGATAATCAATAATTGTCCCATAATTTTAGGACATTGATTCATTTTTACATGCATTGATTTTTGTTGCAACTCCTCTGTAGCATTATATTTTGATCAAATATAAATCTCATGTTCCACTGGTACTAAGGTCACTCTTTCTATCCCATGCGATCAAATAAATAAAAATTATTGATGTATATATATGTTATAATTAAAACAAATTACAAAAGTTCGAGCGATTTATCCTATGTTGACTGAAGGGATGGCGACCATTAGATCATGTGAAGCTTTGTGATCTCGATGTCTGCAATGATAAAAACATAAAAGCATTTCTTAGATACGTGCCTTTTTTTTTTCTTTACCTCGGTGAATGTTCATTTCTTTTATCTCTCTAAGTTGTTATAAATTAATTTGAAAACTAATTTCCGTATACCTTTTATTTACATATTAAAAAATTTGAGGAGGCAATTAAGGAATATCTTGTGCACTCTTCGGGACTAATGATGTCCCTAAAGTTGTCGCAGATGTTAAAT
This sequence comes from Forsythia suspensa, assembly GCA_023638005.1. Lineage (NCBI taxonomy): Eukaryota > Viridiplantae > Streptophyta > Magnoliopsida > Lamiales > Oleaceae > Forsythia > Forsythia suspensa. The sequence continues at coordinate 17,556,296 of CM042667.1, forward strand.
CGTTAATAGCTAAGTGCAATATTTATGGATTGTCACTTTTCATATGGACAAAACATGAGAGGTATGTCTAGACAAATATTTAAATTTTATACAACTGATATCACATTCCATCCTCGATTGTGGTAAGCTGAATAAAAAGGACATTTTTTAAATTCTTGATTCTTTTATGGTACATTTTGGTTTGAATAGTAGTAGACATTGTTGAAGTCATGTTCTCGTCTATTGCATTGTTGAATCCAATCTAGTGTTGTATATCAAATATGCTTTTAATATCTATAAATTGTCTTCGTTGTCATCATTATTATCAAGACTATTTTATGTGTTGATGGTAGGTAGTGAAAAATTTGTTATAGCCGTTGATCACTGATAGTACAATTTTGTACTTATCGGAGCTCACAAAAAAGAACAATTATTAGTACTCTTACATGTTTTCAGTTTAATGGCGCAATGTTTTATTATCATTTTAGGAAATAATCAAATTCAAGTGTCGATCTAACGAAAAGAGAGCAAATTAACAAAAGAAAAAGGGACTTAATTGCAAAGACAAAGAGACTTGAGGAGCTTGACATGCAAATATTAAAGAAAGAAAACCAGGAACTGCGTCCAAGGTAACTATGTGATCGCATGGTTAACCTTGAATGCGATCGCAAGAAGTGAAATATTGTGCGAGAACATTATTTGTCACAACCATGCGATCGCAATGTATTTTTTCAAGAACTTAAGTGGAATTCCGATAGAAGTAAAACTCTACCGAGTCCAGGATAAAACAACCACCTAAAATACATTTTGATGAGTTGAAGGATGAGTATAAAAGATAGAATAGAGCACATATCGCCGAATTTTGGGAAGAAATATACAAGAGAAGAATCGAATATCAAGGAACGAATTGAAGATTCTTGAGTCGGAATCATGAGTTGTAATCTTATTTTCTTCTTTTTCTTTCGGAACATGATTTATACAATTCTTGTATTATTTTACAAAATCATGTCCGACTAATTTACTTATTGCTAAGATGAACGATGAAACTTCATGTTTTTAATTAATTAGAAGTTTTTCCGTTTTAGTAATTGATTGTTTCTTGATTGATTATTCTTTATTCATTCTTTATAATATTTTAATGCTTGATCACCATTGGAATTTTTGTGATCTTTATTGAAGTCGAGAGATTCAATATAGATAAGCATGTGGTTTTGAATAACATATGGTCCAATAATAGATAGAAATTACTATTATACCTTATGAAATCGATTAGGTGTTCTTGTGATTTAAATGCATATTTTTATATTCAAAACTTAATTAGAGATAATTAGGTTTGCATATCGATATAGAATTGATTGACTATCGAGAGAGGTTTTTGATTATTATGGGATCGTCGATTTTTAATCTAGAGTAATTTTAAGCCAAAGCAATTAAACGGATAATTGATTAGGAGGAACGTGTAGGTGGATTCGTAAATCCTAGTATTAGTAAAATTTGAATTCGTTCTCACAAATTTATTTTGATTACTTGATAATTTAGATTTAACTAAACATAATTAGAATAATTTTAGAATTAAAATCAAAATGAATATGTGTTGTTTACATTGTTAAAACTCGAACTATAAATTAATTGGTTAATTGATAATTAGTCCTCGTGAGTTGGACACCTTTCACATCAATTTATTACTTGTTAACAATCCGTCCACTTGCGAGATTAAAATCACACAACAATCACTGCAGCATGTGTTGAGACAAATCCAGTATCGAGGCTTAATAAATATTGCCAAAAGAAAATTTTGGTATATAAAACTATGAACGAAAAAAAAAGAAATTGAAATATTTGTTGGTGCTAAACTTGCTAGAAGGGACAAAAGGCAAGTTGTCATCAATAATGCAGCAAAGAGTGTTTAACAAAAGAATAGTAAGTAGTAATGAGGTGATCAAACAATTATGTACTAAATGATTATTAATAAGTTAGGTCATCTTATGAATTATCTACTTAATCCTAAATGTAATAATTATTGCGTAAGAACTCCTTGTACAAAATAATTCACCTTGAATAATATTAACGGGAAGTAATAGTGTTATTAATTACTGTTTCTTGTGTTTTACTCTCTGATTCCTTTTGACAGTTTCGGTAGTGGAATTTTTTAAATTGCGTTCACAATGCTCAGAGTAAAAAACGGCTTTGCTTTTCTAATTTTCAGTTTAAAAATCTTGTTTTTATATAAAATGTCTTAAATATCCTTATTATTATACCTAAGTCTTCTTATTTTCTAAATGATCAAAACAGACTCCTAATTTTTGTGTGTATATATGTGTTATTTTTTATATTTTATTTGCATTGAAACATTTGGATGAATCTGAATCAAACCATGGCAGGGTATGATAATTTGAAGCATCAAAAGGGTAAAGAAAGTAATGGTGGAGAGGTTAGCTATCATGCATCTCACGAAGACCATAGCCACCAGCAATATTTCAAAGAGGATGAGGAGGAGAAGGTTGAGATTTTAACAGCTATGGTGGATGTGTTATCAGAGTCGACGGACAATAAACCAGTTGTTCGCATTTTGTTGAAAATTCGACTAGCCCAATATGAAATGAAGTAAAAGTTGAGATGAAGCGAGGTATGCTAAAACAAATTTTCTTAAGATAAATTTTGTCCCTTGCAAAAAGGTGCCAACGGGACAGATGGACGTCTGTCTCCCATGATACAACGCTCTTTTCAAAATCAGTATTGCACTATACCAACCTTGTCGGTCTAACTAAATAATTGATTGTACTCTTTTTAAATAGAATGAAAAACACGAACTTTAAAAAGTTGCACGAAACTAATTTGAACATAAATTTGCTCGAAAATTATATAGACGAAATTTTGGAGAGGGGTGAGAATTTATAAATCAATAATTCAGTATTATTTTGATGTGAAAAATTGAATTTAGGAGTCGCTATTTATAGAATTTGAAGTGTCCCTTTGAAAGAGTGTGTGGCTCTTCATAAATAGGTGTACTATTTGGTCTAATTAATTTGAACCCTTAGAACGTATTATTTCATATTTTTATGTGATTTGATGGTCGAGATCAAATCTTGAATGAATGTGTCCATTCATCATACACATTCACCAATTATGTACTTTTTATTGGATCGTTACCTATGATAGAGATTACTCGTTCTCTCGGTGCTTATCGACCTCTCGAGAGGTTCGTCGCTGGGAATCTTTGTATTCGCTCCTAAATGGTTTCATCAATCTAAGCGATACTCTTTCAATGGTGCCCTAATACTTCCTGTTTTCAAGATTTTACTTTTGCAATTCACCCAAATTAAGTGTAATGGCCCACATCATTAAATATGCCACATTTAATGATTTAACCCAATAAAATAGAATTAATTCCAACAATTCCCACATGAATGGAAGAAGTCGACTCAAATCAAGAAAGATAAACTAGAGTACTATCTGGAAGATAACGCGTCAAGATAGGTAGCTATCACTTTGAACCTTTATTAGTAAGAATCTACCGAATTCACTTGGTTAATCATTAAACTGTTAGTCGTTATTGCAAGCTCAGACAATAGACCAAACACATTATCTCCCATATCAAACTTGATTCTCTACTGTGTTCATTGTTTTGGCCCTGAACTTCTTAGGTTCTGCGAGTGCTTTAAAGAATCTGCCTAAGTAAAATACTCAAAGAATTGACACATTTGCACTTACATAGACGATGTTCTATAAAGAGTACCCTACAATACTCCACTTGTACTATTACAAGATATAGTCATCATTAAAAGAAAAACTTATCATCAATAATTTTTATAGGTAGCACTTGTTTGTATTATAGAAATAGAGAGAAGTTAAACTCTTATGTGTTTCTCTTTGAGTCACTTATAATTAGTTTTCCTTAATGAACCTAGTATGTGGGATCTACAATCGCCAGGTTAGGTTTCCAATAAGATGATCCATTAGATTTAGACTTTAAACAAAATTTCCTCGATACGCAGTCTATACGCACTCTAGATAACCTTTTAGTAAACGATCTGCTAAGTTTTCTTTCGATTTAACATAATCAATTAATATTGTTCCATTTGAGAGCAACTATCGTACGGTATTATGTCTACGACGTATATGTCTTAACTTACCATTATAGACAAATTTTTGAGCCCTGTATATTGTTGCTTGGTTATCAATAAATATATATATAGTCGGCACAGCTTTAACCATATAGGAATATCTTATACGAAAAGTCTTAACCATTCCGTTTCTTTCCCTGTTTTATCTAAATCAATAAACTCGAATTCCATAGTAAATCGAGCTATACACATTTGGTTAGAAGATTTCCATGATATAGCACCACCACCGAGAGTAAATACATAGCCACTGGTAGACTTTGACCCATATGTATCTGATATCCAGGTGATGTTACTGTATCCTTCAATTACTAGAGGATATTTCTCATAATATAATGAATACTCTCTGATCCATTTCAACTATCCCAAAACTCTAAGTAATGCAGCCTAATGTTTATTACTGGGGTTACTTGTATATTGACTTATCTTACTTACTGAGTAAACTATATCTGACCTAGTACAATTCAAGTACATTAGGCTTCCAATAATCTGAGAAATTCTAACTGTTGTTTACCATTTCCAGTATTCTTGTGAAAAACTATATGAGGAATAAATGGATTACTAGTCTCTTTAATATTAGGAGTCCTAAACCTCTCAATTACTTTATCGACATAATGAGTTTGAGACAAGAATATTCCAACAGGTGCTCTAGATATCTTCATTCCTAAAATCACATTTGCTTCGACCATATATTTCATATCAAAGTTACTGGTAAGCATTTTCTTTGTCTTATTGATAACTTCCATTTAGTTCCTAATATGAGCATGTCATCTACATATAGACGAACGAATATGAATGCTTTTCTGAATTTCTTCGAGTATATGTATTTATCACATTCATTTATGGCGAATCCATTCCTAATCATGATACTTCCAAACTTTTCGTTCCATTGTTTAGGAGCTTGCTTGAATCCGTATAATGATTTGACAAGTTTACAAAATTTGTGTTCTTGTCCGTTTACTATGAAACTTTTGGTTATTCCATATAAAAACTTCATCGTTTAATTCATCATTCAAAAATGCAATCTTAACATCCATCTAATGTATCTGTAAGTTATACAAGGCTGCTATAGCAATTAAAACCTAGATAAAAGTAGTTTTTGTTAATGGAGAATAGTTGTCAAAAAAGTCAAGTCCTTCTTTCTAACGATATCCTTTTGGCAACAAGCCAAACCTTGTATTTGTGTATTGAACCATCAGGTTTTAACTTTCTTTTAAATATTCATTTGCATCATATTGGTTTAGTTCTCTTGAGAAGATCAACCAATTGTCAAGTATTGTTATTCATAGTAAATTCAATTTTGCTATTTATAGCTTCCTTCTAGAATGAAGATTCTAGGCTAGTCACAGTCTCTTTAAATGTTTGAGGATCGCTCTCAATCATAAAAGATATAAAGTCTGGACCAAAGGATTTAGCAACCTTTTCTTTTTTACTCCTTATTGGTTCAGATTCTTTATTGCTTTCAAAAGCATTGTCATGTGTTCTCTTTTGAGTATTTTCAGGAATATCTCTTTTAGGAAACACATCTTCAAAGAATTTGACATCTCTAGACTCAATAATAGTATTGACATGAATGTCACTTATGTCGGATTTATGAACAAGAAATCTTTAAGTGCTACTATTCATTGCATATTCGATAAAAATATAATCAATAGTTTTAGGACCTAAATTAATCATTTTAAGAGGTGGAATAGCCACTTTTGCTAGGCATTCCCATACTTTTAAGTATGTGTAGGATAGCGTTCTTATTTTTCACACTTCATAATGTATTGAACCATTTTTCTTGTGGGAAACTCTATTCAAAATAAAGTTAGCAGTTAGAATGCTTCCCCCACAAGTTTCGCGGTAACATAGAACTAATAAGCACAACATTGACCATATCTTTCAAAGTTCTATTTTTGTTTCACCAATTCCATTTTGCCACAGAGGATATGGAGCGGTAATTTGGTGAATAATACCAAAATTTGCACATAATTCACCAAAAATTGACAAATCATATTCACTACTTCTATTGGATCTCAATACCTTGATCGTCTTGCCAAGTTAATTTTCAGCTTCATTTTTATAAGTGACAAATGTATCAATGTCTCGTCTTTACTACTTAACAAACAAATATAGTAATACCTATTGTGATCATCAATAATCGTGATAAAATATTTTTTATCACCTCTAGTTTGAACAAATTTTAGATCACAAATATCGCTATGTATCAAACCTAACGGTTAACTACACCTTTCAATTAAGTTAAAAGGTTTTTAAACAAATTTGGCTTCAACAAAAATTTCACATTTATGTTTGTTTTCTGATTCAAGATTAGGTATAAGCTCTAAATTTACAAGTTTTCTTAATGAAGCACGATTTACATGTCCTAATCTGCTATGCCATATAATTGAAGATTCAAGTAAGTAAACAAAAAATCAATTTTATTAATAACTTGTGTATATGTGAATTTTTGTCCATTACAACATTGTTGGACTTAAACAGACCATCAAGCAAATAACCTTTTCCAACATGCATGCCCCTCTTAGTAAGTAAATTTATCATACTCAAATACTATTTTAAAGCCTTTCTTACTAAGAATAGACCTGAAATTATACTTTTTCTAATATTGGAGACATATACCATATCATTCAGTGTCACTTCCTTACCAGATGTAAATTTCGGAACAACCTTTCATATTCCTTAAATTTTAAATATTGCTGAATTACCCATGTAGAGATGTTCGTTATGATCCAATTTTTTATATTCAACGAACAATCCATTATTTCCACAAATGTGTCGAGTAGCTCATGTGTCCACCCACAAATCCTTGGCATTAGATACCAAGTTAACTTCAGAAACAACTGTAATAGGTTCATGTCGGCAACATCTGTAGATATTCTATTCACTGATATTTTGGCTTGGGCGGTTTCTTCTTCTGTGTATTCTTCTTTTCCCGACAGATTTAGCACGGTGCCTAGGCTTTCCACAATTGTAACAATCTCCTTTGAACCGCTTTGTGTCATTTCCTTTTTCTTTGTCCATATATGAGACTGGGCACTTTCTTTTCTTAGAGCCCGAGTCTTCTACCATGTTAGCTTTTGCTTCTGTGTTACGCACATAGTTTTCTTTTTTTGGAGCTCGGTTGTCTTCTTCAATACGAAGTCGAACAATCAAATCCTTTATCCTTGCGTTCGTGCTTGAGATAGTTTTTGAAATCTTTCTATAGTAGAAGTAGCTTTTCGATCATAGCAGCAATATGGAAAGATTCACTTAATGACATCCCTTCGGATTCAATATTATGAAGGAGAACCTATATCTCTTGAACCTGACATATGATCGTCTTTGAATTTATCATCTTGAAATCCAAAAATTTGCTGACGATAAATTTCTTAGTCTTGACATCTTCCGATTTTTATTTTCTGTAAAGAGACTCCCACAGTTCCTTAGTCTTTTTGTAAGAACAATATAAATCATATAATGTGTTATCTAACTCATTGAGAATGTAGTTGCGACATAGGAAATCAACTTATTTCCATGCTTCAATGGCCAACTTTATTTCTATCGGTAGCATTCTTCTTTCTTTTTTAGGGACATTATTCACGCAGAAATTTCACCGGGTTCAATGTTGTCAGATAAAATAGCATCTTCTGCTGCCATCGCTTGAAGTCCGTGCCATGGAATTTCTCCCGTTTCTTATGTTGCGAAACTAGCAGCATGACAAATTGATTGGAACCAGAATTTTGTCCAATCGCTCCACTAGTATTCTCAGTTATACTAGTCAGTTTCTATAAAACCACAATATAGAAACTACGATAAAAAATAATGTATATATATTATGTACCAAAAACAAAAGAAAAGTAGAAGAACAAAGAATGTCTTAAGATTGTTGTTAAAAATTCGACTAGCCCAATATGAAATGAAGCGTAAGTAGAGATGAAGCGAAGTATGATGGAACAAATCTCCTTAAGATAAATTTCGTCCCTTGCAAAAAGGTGCCAACAAGATAGATAGATGTATGTCTCCCAAGATACAACGCTCTTTCCAAAATCGGTATTGCATTATACCAACCTAGTCGGTCGAACCAAAGAATTGATATTACTCTTCTCAAATAGAATGAAAACACGAACTTTAAAAAGTTGCATGAAACTACTTTTGAATAGAAATTTGTCCGAAAATTATGTAGACGTAATTTTGGAGAGCGAAGAGAATATAGAATCAATAATTCAAAATTTATTTGGTTTTAAAAAAATGAATTTAGGGAGTCCCTATTTATAGAATTTGAAGTGTCTCTTTAAATAGATGTGTGGCTCTTCACGAATAAGTGCATCATTTGTTCTAATTAATCTAAGCCCTTAATTAGATCATACAATTTAATATTTTTATGTGATTTGATGGTCGATATCAAATCTTGATTGAATATATCCATTCATCATACTCATTCATCAATTATATACTTTTTATTGGAGGCTTTTTTAATTCACCCCAAATTAATTGTAATGGCCGACAACATTAAATATACCACATTTAATGATTCAACCCGATAAAATTCAATTAATTCCAACACGATTAAATGACATTGATTCTACAAATTTAGATGTATAAGAATGTGCAACAAAAGAAACCGATGAATATAGTGCATGTAGAGTCGATGTTAATAATGGAGTATAACACGAGTGTTAAGCCTAGAAACCATCGGTTGCAACAAAAACACATAACATTTCATCGGATCTAAGAAAATAAAAGTACAAGAACTTAAAAGAGCACAAGAATTTGTTTTGGCCGAATTCCTAGATCTATACCTAATCCCATGTTGAGCATCTACAAAAGTAGATTAAGCTCTATATCACTTGTAATCGACCAACACGGCAACAAATGTATACAACATTGTCAGATCTACACGTCCTTAAGCCACTCAGGTTTAATCTGAAGAAACAACCAAACAAGCCTTACGGTTAGTATTCACATAGAACCAAAAAAAGCATCTATAATATAATATGTTACCACTAGGATTAAGAACACCAAGTCCTTTATTTAAAACCTAAAAATTGAGAGAAAAGAAGATGAAGAATAAAAAGTTATTGAGAGGAGCTTTTTCAGCAAAAAGAGAGAGAAAGAGATTTTTATATCTGTTCATCTCAACACATCCCACAACTAAAGAGCCACGCATCAAAAGGCGTAGATGAAGGATCATATTCAATCCAATAGCCACAATGGTGCCGCATGTCATCATCTAGTGCATTGGCTCCACTAGTATAAACACATTTTATAGAAATGTGACATCAAACAATTATGGTGGCAAACATGATTTCTTCCAATAGCCTCACCTTGCTATTAAGAAATGGTTGGTCACTTGTGCTAAGACTTCATCCAACTTTATGCTTCATTTACTCTTGTACTTGCAAGTTTATTTTTTTTCACACAATCAACTGACAGAAGTAACTTTAAAGAATTCTTGAATTTATTCAAAGGAATAACTTTGGTACCCATATCAGATGGGTTAAATTGAGTAGCTATTTTCTCCAATTTTAGAACGCTTTTTGATATGATGTCCCTTATAAAGTGATATTTGACATTGATATACTTTGTTCTATCATGATACATTGGATTTTTACTTAAATGAAACACTTGAAGTATGAAATCTATTGCAACTTGAGCTATGAAGAACAAAACAGATTAATAAGAACGGGACTTGAAGTGCGTAGAATGCTATCTTAAAATTGATATTTGAACCCTCTCTTAAAGAATGAGATGCTATAGGGTCTCCACTCAAATATCTATAATGGACTTCAAGCCTCAAACCGGATTATACTTGCACTAATGAACCGAAAAAAAGAACTTTGAATGTTTGAAAAATCTGAGAATTTATGATATTAATTTGATGTTAAACACTTTAATGTTGTTTAGGGATGATCTTTAGTACATGTTTTCATTAAATTCATCTTGGTTTCACAGTGTAAACACACCTAAAATCGAAGAACACAATTCAAGCCGAAGAGATACCTTTTGGTGCCTTCAACTATATCAACTATAAAACAGACAAATGCTGAAATGACCTTATTTGCAGCGGTCCCACCTTGGTTTGCTTGCTGTGGTTGGATCACAGCAAACATACAGGAGAACATCTACCCCTGTATGCCATGGCTAGACAGCAGCATGATAACTGTAGTTAGCCTTTTTTTTATTAAGGCTTGGTATTACTTCGATTTTTTGTTAGGGGTTGGTATTATTCCAAAGGTATGAATTTCGTGTCCCGCAATCTCTCTATTATATAGTTAATATATTTGAACAATAATTCTAACATTCTCTCACTTGTTCAAATATATTTTTTAAACTCAAGTTTAAATGGTTTTCATGCATAAAGTAAGATATCTTTCTATTTGAACCTTATCTTAATGTAAACATTGCAAAGTAGTATCGAAATCTCATGTAGCTTTAGCTTTGAGTTCGTTATTCCTTGTGATAATATCGGCAATGTCACACACATGATTATACTCTCATTCAATTTGTTCCTCACGAGTTTGATTTGCGCGTTAATGGCGATGCGCTAACCAGTTTCATAACCTTTTAAGTAAGTAATTCTAAACTTTTCTTGAAGCGGCATCACTTCTAAGTTAATATATGTGAAATTCTTACAGTGTTTTTGTTACAATGAAGACACTTGTACTACGTACTGAATTTCATTAAGATTTTTTTTAACTCAATCCTCCAACTGTAACACCATCACTTACGTCATTAGGATATGGTTTGTATTATTTAAGTGTTGTGAATCATTCACTTATCGAATAACTTGTTGTTACCCTTTGAACTTGTGAATTACTCATTCATAATGACTAGTAGAGCTGCTGTCATTGGTGAATCATACTCGATGTTGATCTTACTAACTCATTAGTAAGTGGCTCTGTAAATGAATTAGCTAAATTTTCGCTAGATCTCACAAATGAAAGAAAAATTATTCCACTTTTGATTAATCTCCTTACATAATCATGTCTAAGACTCATATGTTTAGACTTTTCATTATAAACATCACTATATGCTCTAACTAATGTGGCTTGACTATCACATAGTATTAAGATAGAAGACTCATTCTTTGTATCCAATGGAACTTCATATAGAAGATCCCGAGCCACTCATCTTCTTTTCATATTTTTGCTAATGCAACAAACTCTAATTCTATAGTTGAGTGTGTTATAAAAGTTAGTTTCTTAGATCTCCAAAAAACTACACCTCTTCCAAGAGTACACACCCAACTTGAAGTAGACTTGCTTTCACCCGTATTTGATATCCAACTAGCGTTAGTGTATCCTTCTAAATAGCTGGAAAATTAAAATATTGGATTCCATGGTTTTTTATCCTCTCTTTAAATAACCAAGAACCCTACCAATTGCCTTCCAATGTTCGACATTTGGGTTACTTGTAAACCTACTAAGTTTACTTATTGCAAATGCAATATCCAATTTTGTACATTGTACCACAAAAATTAGACTACCAATTGTATTTACATATTCAAGTTGTATAATAGCTCTTCCATCATTTTTCAAAAGTTTGATATTATGATCAAACGGGGTATTTGCTTCTTTTATGTTCAAATATTTGAACTAATTTATCACATTCTCAACATAATGTGATTGTGTTAAGATATAACTCCCACTGTTCTTGATCATTTTTATACCTAATATGGTATCAACTTGACTAAGATAATTCATTTTGAATGTGAAAAATAGAAACTTCTTCGTTTCTATAACATCATTCATGTGATTATGTACAATTGACATACCGTCTACATACAAGAAAACAAAAACAACATATTTATCAATAGTTTTAGTATACAAATATTTATCTACCCCGTTGTTTATAAAAACCAAAAGATATGATAGCATATTAAGTTATTTGCTTCATTATTTTTTGTAAAACAGATTCAATTTCTTCCGTCTACGCAATCATAGGCATCGACATACTTGAGCACTTCCCATTTTCCATGCCTAAAAGAGTACTGCTTTCCAATAGCCACACAAAAAGGCTAATTTCATTGGACCTGAATTCAATGCAAGAAAGTGTTTAGGAACGAAAGTCACCCTTCAAACCATGGCAAGTGTTGCTTCATTTGTATCTCAAATACAAGGGCAACATTATGAAGTTTGTAGTTTCCTTCACGCATGATAAATGAAATTTTGAATCGCTTTTCAAAATTCCGTTATCCACTCATGAAAACCAATGTTAGAATTACAATGCACATTCATTGAATGCATATGCCCATTGGTTGGAATATCATTTGAAAATGAATAATCACAATACTAAATTTTCAAGCAATTTACGAAGCCACACACATGTTAACTACACAACCATATGAAAGTGAATAAACACAATTTCAATAACAAGAATAGACATGTACTTTCAATTTATGACCAAACTAATGTACACTAATTACAAAGTCATTTGAAGCATTCTATACTTTCATATAAACTTGTCGTGTCCTTCGGATTCTACATATTCCAAGTGACAATTTTCAAACAAACTAAAACTTGAAATTCCGTTATTAAAAATTATCCAACATGCGATCATAAAGTATCCGCAGAATGCACATACAACAAATGGCATTAATTAATTTACCTTTCTTATAAAGAGACACAACTCGTGCACTACATAATCATCCTTTTTCATAAACCGCATAAGAACCTAGAAAGTATAATTTTATACATGTGTCGTATTATTCTAAGACATCCACCCAAGTATCTTTATGGAAAACTTATATATGCATGAGTGTATGACAATAGTTGAAGTAGATTAATCAAGGGCATGACTCGATATCTCAAATTTACCAACCACATCAAGAAGAAAAAGAATTTATTTGTTGAAAGTGATTCCACTTGAACAATAGTTTTATTACTTTTGATATTTTGTTGATTCACCATAGAGGCTCCATCTCCAATGGCTAAAGAACAAATTATGCCAAACTCAATATAGGCCATGTTCGCATAAGGCTATTTTTCTATAGTAGAATTTCTTCTCTTTATTGTCTTCTATACCATCTCTTCAATTTGAAAATTTCAGATTCCACTGGATAAATATTGCTTTTAGATTGTTGAATAACTTACTTGAAAGAGGAGAATGAAACACAAATCGAAATCTACTGCAAGTTGAACAATGAAGAACAAAAGAGATTAATAAGAACAGGACTTGAAGAGCATAGAGCACTATCCTAAAAGTGATATTTGAACATTCTCTTAAAGAATGAGATACTATATGGTCTTCACTCAAATAGATTTAGTAGATTTCAAGCCTCAATTCGGATTGTACTAGTACTAATGAAATCTAGAAAAAATAACTTTGAATGCTTGGAAAATCTAAGAATTTATGATATGAATTTGATGTTAAAAACTTTAATGCTATTTGGGAATGATTTCTAGTACATGTTTTCATCAAATTCATCTTGGTTTTATAGTGTTAACACACGTAAAATCGAGAGACACAATTCTTGGACCAAAAAGGCACCTTTTGGTGCTTACAATCAGAAACGGATGGGGCTAAATGCCCCAATTTTCCACGATCCCACCATTAGTTTTTCTTGCCACGGTTGGACCGCATGGAAAACATACATGGAAAAATTTCCTTGTATGCTACGGCTAGAACCCCAGAGTATGCTTATCATGATCCGATTCTGGTTGAGCCTTTTTTGTTAGAGGTAGGTTGAATACCAACCCATATGTTTCAATACCCATTCCGAAGGTATGAATTTCGTGTCCCATAATCTCTCTATTATATTGTTAATATATTTGAAAAATAATTCGAATACTTGATTAACCAATTAAGGGCTTTCATCTTCCCTAAATTAAGTCTTGTGCCTATCATAAGGTACATTACAGATCCAACCACATGAGCATGAGAAATTCTTTCCATTATCTCAATTTCATTTTGAGTTTTGGGGCCGAGATGAGATGACAATTTAAAGTGATTTGCAAGAGGTAAATTGACACATCTAAAATTAGACATAGCAAAATTTTCAATGATTTTATTTACATAATTTTGTTGGTTCAACAATAACAAGTTATTTTCTTTATTTATTTGAATTTGCATTCTTAAAATTCTCTTAGCTGGCCCTAAGTCTTTTATTTCAAATTCAAAGTTTAATTTGTGCTTTATTTTTTGAATTTCATCTTTGATATGACTTGCTAATAGCATGTCATCAACCTAAGATATACTCACCCAAGGATCGTCATGGATAACAATAATATCTCTTGCATTAGGGATATTCATTGCACCGCCAATTTAGCATTCTTGAGTTCCTCGTCTACTAATTTCTTACAGTTCATTTAAATGCCAAGGCCGTGATAGCCTCATAAGTTAATAACTATACATATAGAAATTTAATAAAATGTCAAAATCATAAGGTTCTACCACTTACCTAGATGGCTAGTGGAAACTCTTGAGCGTCATATTTGCGTTCAGCCTTCGATGACTGGAGCGAATGCCACCACTTAAATGCGTTCAGTGTGTCCATAAAACACATTCGATTCCATGGATATGTGTTGAATACTTCAAATCCACTACATCCAAGCAAAATAGATCAATTAGTGTCTTGTGGTGTTTTCATCTCAACATGGTCTACTAGATAACTACCAAGCGGAGTTTGTATTTATCCTCAATCACTGTGCGTCCCTCAAATATTTATTCAACATTCTCTTGGATCGATGAATTTTTTGCCTGACTTCTTCATTTTAAACTGGAATAAGGACAACAGAGCCACCTTCCATTCTCCTAACTTAAACCAGGGTTCATCGGCGTTGAAGCAATATAGGGTCGATGATCTGACCATAAAATTGCATTCGGCTTAACAGACATTTGAGTAAAAAATGTACTCCATCCTGCAATAACAATTGGGTTTTAGTAACTTAAATAAGTAAATTTTAAACATAGCATGATATCTATTAAACATAAATGAGCATAGTTTTTTTTTTTTAAAACAAATAAATTCTTCACCGACCTAATGGTCGGTTAAGAATTGGCCTTAACACCATTCGGTCTGTTAAGAACTGTTCCTAACCGACCATTAGGCTAGTGAAGAAATTAATGGGTTAGTTAATCCTAAATCAGTGTTCCTCAATTAACCCAACTCAATATTTTATAAATAGAATCAAATTTACAGAAATTTAAAACAAATATCACAAATGTATACATGTTATCATGATTTATATTACAAAATCAACAAGTTCTAACATAAATTAAAGGAGGAAGAAATAACCACACATTGTACAAAAATAGAGATGTGTCGAATTCTAACCTTGGAATGGAATTAATCATGGTTTCTGCACTTGTTTGAAATTGTTTTGAGATTAATAGATGCCAATTTTATTTCAAAATAACAAATAACATTGGGAATTTTTTATATATTCTTATATATTTTTAGGGTTTAAATAATGGGCATTCCTCACATTTTCAGGGGATTATATTACTCAAGAAAAGTTATTCTCCTGAATTTTATCTTACGTGATTGTTTTTCAATGGCCCTGAATTTAATGGTTGGAACGTGAGAGTTAAGTTGAGAAAAAAGATAGAGTGAGAAGAATATTCAGTAAATTTTGCAATGGGGCCTGAATTTATTAATAGGGTGTGGGAGCTAAGGTGATGAAGAAGATGAGGTAAATCAACACGTGGGTAAAATGAAATAGTATAAAATGAGTTTTTCTTTTCAAAATCATAACATATGATAAAAGAGAGAAAGTGTGTTTTCAAAATCATAACATATGATAAAATGTTGAATTTTGATTTTTTCTATTTTTTATTTTTAAATGGACCAACCACAGCCAAGTGGCATTGTGCCCATTCAAATTATCGAATGCAACTTCACAATTCACAACTCAACGTACAAATAAACTCATTCAACAAAACAAAAGCAAAAAAACCTCGAATTTCACTTCATCCTTCTGCCCCTCTGGCCTTTGCCTCCGATGCCACTAGCGCCCACAACCCTAATTCTTTAACTCTTCATTTGTCTTTTCAATCTTGGAAAATTAAAGCAGGCAATATGAATAGGCTACTTTTTGTATTATTTTCTGTTTCATTAATTTATTCTTCCTTCTAATTGGTTTAATAGTTAATTTTTTCATCAAATTACCAGTATTGATATTGAGCCAAATCATTAAGGGGAGATATTTTCTTAGGTTGCTATGATTGATTTAGAGATTTTGACACTGTTAGCCTTCGTTTCCTAAGCCAGGTAATATCCTTACTATCCACATTTTGGTTGGAGTCAGTATGTATGTCGGTGTTGTAAAACTTTTCTCGTTTTTCTTTTATTATGGTCCAAACGTTTCAAACCCTTAATGTGCCTTAATTCTCAAACTTCTTAATGTGCCTTAAAATTCAATCCTCTCTTAATGTGCCTTCATTTACAAACCTCTTAATGTTTCTTTAATTATTTTCTCATTGATTGTATTGAAAAATTGGTAACGAATGAACGTTCTTGATGAGAGGACGTGCATAAATACATGGTTTGGTCCCTAAGCTCAAGCACCTTTTTCTTCTTAATCTTACACCATCATATTGGGTGTTCTGAGGGCTTAGAAGCACCAAAATCAAAAGAAACTCTATATCAAGGACTCAACAAGAAAGACAGCAATGGCGGAAGGTAATCTTCGATCTCATTGCACATTGATGTAAGTGCTGTTTAAATGTATTGAAGCATGTTAAATCGTATTCTAGTCTAATAGTTGGTATCAGAGCAAGTTGAACATTTGCCTTGTTGTTTTGAGTTCTAAGAGAAACATTCGTAAAATACCGTAAAATTTTATTTTTTTATTTTTATTTTTCCTTTTGATTCCAAAGTTGATTTTTTGAACTTTTGATGCAAAGTGAGTTTACAAATCATTGGGTAATTAGATTTCTAACATTTATAAAATTGATGCTTTTCATCTAGTTTGACTTTCGTGCAATCATTTAATATATGCATAATAATATTATGATTAATTATGCAATATTTGTTTACGTTTAATACTTGATATAGGAGAATATTTGTGCATAAAATAAAATATTTTCCATATGAATTATTCTCATAACACTTAATTTTATGCATAAAATTTAAATGTCTAGTGATCCATATAATTTAATTAATTAAGGATTAGCCACATCATCTTTAATTAAATAAAATAATATATTATGTTATTTTAGGATCACATAAGGATTTATAAACATTGATTGTAATTAATTATATTTAATATAATAAATTTTATCCCACATGAACTTTTATTATATTTATATAATTAGTTAGGATAAAATATCAAGTTATTTTCATAATATACCCACAAGAATCATGAATAAGTACATAATTTACTAGTTTTTATCATATTATAGGATAGAATATCAAAGTATTCTCATATTGTACCCATAAATAATGAATTAAGTACATAATTTGATAATTCTATCATAAGAAACACATGAATATACTTGAATTAAAATTTCAGCCCACAGGCAAATTTTATGTCATTAGATTCATTTTGCATGATTTACATTGGTAAAACATGAAATTTATTCAATTACACCTCAAATTTTGACATAAGCATTTATAAAATATGTGCAGCTTCACAACCTGCCAATTTCTCTGATATTCGTTGGGATATTCCTGAACTAAAGGGTGATAACTATAAGATATGGAATGAGAGAATTCTTCTCCATCTAGGATGGATGGACATCAACTATGCTATTAGAAAAGATGAACCTCCAAAGAATCACTAATACCAAGACTCTAGCGAACATCGCGCTTTATAAACAATGGGAGCGATCTAATCATCTCAAAGATGATGTTCATTAAGACTAAATTTCTACTGGTATATGTGGTTCCGTAGATCAGCATAAAAAGGTTCGGGACTTGCTGAAAGCAATTGATGATCAATTCATCACTTCAGATAAAGCACTGGCAAGCACCCTAATCATGAAGTTATCATCCAAAAGACTCACCAGCGTGAAAGGTGTACGTGAGCACATCATGCAGATGAGGGACATTGTGGCTCAACTTAAGAAACTCGAAGTTGAGATGTCCGACTCTTTCCTGGTGCACTATATCTTGAACACCCTCCCACAGTAATACGGGCCATTCAAAATCTCGTACTACATGCATAAGGATAAATGGTCAATCAATGAATTAATGACCATGTGTGTACAAGAGGAAGAGAGGCTTGTGATGGAGCATGGTGAAAGTGCAATGCTGACTACAACGCGTGGGAAAGGCAAACCCCAAGCCAATCAGAAGGGAAAAGGTAAAATACCACCCTAGGCTGATATCAAGAAAAAGCCCACGTGTTTCTTTTGTAAGAAGAAGGGACACATGAATAAGGAATGTGCTAAATTCAAGAAATGGCTTGAGGATAAAGGTAATCCAACCTCATTTGTTTGTTATGAATCCAATATGGTTAATGTTAATATTAACACCTGGTGGATTGACTCTGGTTCTACAATCCATATTGCAAACTCCTTGTAGGGTATGCAAAACCTAAGGAAGCCAGTGGGAAGTGAACAAAGCATCTTATCCGGAAACAAGATGGGCTCAAGTGGAGGCTATAGGGTATGTGTTTTAATTTTAAGTAGTTGTTTTGTTTTGAAACTAGATAAGACCTTCTATGTTCTAAGTTTTTCACGAAACTTGATTTCAGTTTCTAGACTTGTACCTTTGGGATATTCCTTAAATTTTGCAAAACATCATTCATTTTTTGTTTTATAAGTCCGATTGTGTTGGGAATGGTATTTTGTCCGATGGTCTTTATCGTAATAATTTACAAGACAATACTACTTATAGTTCATTGCATGTTCATACCGGTACTAAAAGGTGTATTATTAACGAGGGTCCTCTATATTATGGCAATCAAGATTAGGACATATCTCTATAGATAGAATTAAGAGATTAGTGAATGATGGGGTACTTACTACTCTAGATTTTACTGATTTTGAGACATGCGTGGACTGCATTGAGGAAAAGCAGACCAACATGTCTAAGAAAGATGCCAAAAGGAGTTCAGACATATTAGAAGTCATGCATACTGATATTTGTAGTCCAGACATGGACTCACATGGTCAAAAATATTCCATCACCTTTATTGATATCAATATATGTACCTCTACTTGCTTCATAATAAGAGCGAAGCATTAGATGCTTTTAAGATCATTAAGTCTGAAGTAGAGAAACAACGCGGGAAGCAAATAAAAATCATGAGATCAGATAGAGGTAGAGAATATTATGGTAGGTATACTGAGGATGGACAAGCACCTGGTCCGTTCGCCAAGTTTCTTCAAGAGCATGGAATAGTTGCTCAATACACGATGCCTGGTTCACCAGACTAGAATCGTGTGGTAGAAAGAAGAAATCGAACATTATTGGACATGGTACGGAGTATGCTTAGCAGCTCCAATCTTCCTAAATCCTTGTGGACTGAAGCCCTAAAGACGGCAATGTATATATTAAACCGAGTTCCAACCAAGGCTGTTCCAAGGACACCATTTGAATTATGGAAAGGTTGGAAACCGAGTTTGTGACATATGCGCGTTTGGGGATGCCCGTCTAAAGTGAGGATTTATAATCCACAAGAGAAGAAGTTAGACCCAAGGATCATTAATGGGTTTTTCATTGGATATGCCGAAAAGTCTAAAGGGCATGATTTTATTGTCCATCTCACATCACTAGGATTGTGGAATCAAGAAACGCCAAGTTTCTTGAGAATGAGTTTATCGGTGGAAGCGATCAAATCAGAAGAAAGTTCCCGAGCATGATCATTGAGAATCTCAACCTTCTAACTCAAGTAATAGACTGGTTATAGTTCATAGTACCCCTCAAGTACCAACAGGTGTTGAAGAACCAATCAATGAAGTTTCACAAGCCGCTGATGACATTCCAGTGGATCAAGCAGTTCAAGAATTACCAGAACTTCCTGAACAGCCAGTTGAACCACAAGCTTCTCAAGAAGAGGTTGATACAACAGTAAGGAGATCCACTAGAACTAAGAGGTCAGCAATTCCTAGTGATTATGTAGTGTACCTACAAGAATCTGACTACAATATTGGAGCCAAAAATGATCCTGAGTCCTATCACAAGTCATGAGGTGCAAAGAGTCAGAATTATGGTATAATGCCATAGAAGAAGAAATGCGTTCTATGAAAAGTAACGAAGTCTGGGATCTTGTTGAGTTGCCTGACGGTGCAAAAGCCATTG
Organism: Forsythia suspensa; assembly: GCA_023638005.1. Taxonomy (NCBI): domain Eukaryota; kingdom Viridiplantae; phylum Streptophyta; class Magnoliopsida; order Lamiales; family Oleaceae; genus Forsythia; species Forsythia suspensa. The sequence goes on from CM042667.1 coordinate 17,576,567, forward strand.
GCTGTAAATGGGTCTTCAAGACTAAAAAAGGACTCATTAGAAAACATTGAGAAATACAAGGCAAGACTCGTTGCTAAGGGATTCACTCAAAAGGAAGGAATCGATTACACCGAAACCTTTTCTCTTGTATCTAAGAAAGATTCCTTACGCATTATTTTGACATTAGTAGCCCATTTTGACCTTGAGTTGCAACAAATGATGTGAAAACGGCATTTCTCAATGGAGATCTAGATGAAGAAGTTTATATGAAACAACCTGAAGGATTTCCTTCTAGTGATGGTGAGCATTTGGTTTGTAAGCTCAAGAAATCTATATACGGTCTAAAACAAGCGTCCCGTCAATGGTATTTTAAATTCCATAGAGTAATTTCTTTATTCGGATTTGTTGAGAACCCTATGGATCAATGTATATACCAAAGGTCAATGGGAGTAAAATTTGTTTTCTTGTTTTATACGTGGATGACATTTTGCTTGCAACCAACGATAAGTTTGCTACACGAGGTAAAACAATTTCTCTCTAAAAATTTTGATACGAAGGATATGGGTGAGGCATCTTATGTCATTTGCATTAAGATTTATAGAGATAGATTTCGAGCATCTTGGGTTTATCTCAGGAAACCTACATCAATAAAGTTTTAGAGAGATTTCGAATAAAGGATTGTTCAACAAGTGTAGCTCCTACTGTGAAAGGTGATAGGTTCAATTTGAATCAATGCCCGAAGAATGATTTTGAAGGGGAACAAATGAAGAACATTCTATATGCTTCTGATGTCGGAAGTCTTATGTATGCTTAGGTCTGCACAAGGCCTGACATTACATTTGTTGTAAGAACGTTAGGACGATATCGAAGTAATCCATGTATGGACCACTGGAGAGCTGCAAAGAAAGTGATGAGGTACCTTCAAGGGACCAAAGACTACATGCTTATGTATAGACGGATGGATAATCTGGAAGTGATATGCTACTTAGATTCTGACTTTGCTGGCTGCGTTGATTCATGCAAATCAACATTAGGGTACATTTTCATGATGGCCGATGGAGCTATATCATGGAGGAGTGCCAAGCAGACCTTGATTGCTACTTCCACTAAGGAAGATGAGTTCGTCTCTTGTTTTGAGGCTACTTCACACGGTGTATGGATCAAGAGTTTCGTATCGGGCTTAAAGTTATGGATTCCATTTCTAGGCCCCTTCGAAAATTTCTTTGCGACAATTCGACTCACCGTCTTTATGGCTAAGAACAACAAAAGTGGAAGTCGAAGTAAACACATCGACATCAAATACATAGCCATAAGGGAACGTGTTAAAGAAAAGAAAGTGGTCATTGAGCACGTCAATACTGAGTTGATGATTGTTGATCCTTTGACTAAGGGCATGCCACCATTGAAATTCAAGGATCATGTAGATAAAATGGGACTTGGTCCCACTATATAATTGTATATATTTGAATGAAACTCTTATTTATCGTGATGTTTTCTCATATTCATGTGCACCTTGGTTTATTTGAGAAAATACATTTGTATATGACCAAGAATAAACATAAGGTTTATTCATTAAGTAATGTTGCCATATAAAGAATAATACTTGAGAAACTGAATGCACTGTAATACATGGAAGGTAATACTTGTTGTTAGAGGACTTACCGCCATGATTCATGTATTTATTTCTTAAGAAAAGACAATCAATGAGATTAAATTTGAAACATAGGTTAAATGTATGGACCATGTGGGAGAATGTAAAAATTTTCCCGTTTTTCCTTTATTATGGTCCAAATATTTCAAACCCTTAATGTGCCTTAAAATTTCAATCCTCTCTTAACGTGCTTTCATTTACAAACCTCTTAATGAACCTCTTAATGTGTCTTTAATTACTTACTTATTGATTGTGCTGAAATATTGGTAACGAATGAACATTCTTGATGGGAGGACGTGCATAAATACATGGTTTGGTCCCTAAGCTCAAGCACCCTTTTCTTCTTAATCATACACCATCATATTGGGTGTTCTGAGGGCTTAGAAGCACCAAAATCAAAAGAAACTCTATATTAAGAACTCAACGAGAAAGACAGCAATGGCGGAAGGAAATCTTCGATCTCATTGCACATTGATGTAAGTGCTGTTTAAATATATTGAAGCATGTTAAATCGTATTCTAGTCTAACAGATATTTATAAGTACGTATAAATTGGTCAAACATCATTTTTATCTATATATTTTGTAAGATCTACAATTTTAAACCACACATTTCATAGAACCAACTATTTATAATCTACAAAAATCTTTACTAAACATAAGTTCCTCAGATAAATCACATTTTCTGTAATTTTTATCGACCATGAGGATAGAATGACAATTTAAGTAGTCATAAAGTAAAAAGTTGTAGGTGCCAAAAGTATCAAAATTTGAAAGGGCTTATTCTCCTTCGTTTTCAAAGCCATCACATTGTACTTCAATAAAGTTTTGATGTGAAACTTAGAATAACTTACAAATTAAAAACCGTTAATGTCACTGGATAATATATTTTGCTAAAATTTCCCTTTAGTCCCTATAAATATGAAAAATAGCAAATTAACACCAAACTTGGCAAAAATAGCAATTAACCTTCGATATCACCGACGAATATTTAAGTTATATATCCAAAGCATGCAATTTTTCTCAAAATGTATTTTGTTTCCTAAAATTTTCAAATAAATTGCCCACTTAATCTCTTACCAATCAACTTCTACAAGAAGCATTAAATTCCCTTATCATACTTGAAACTCAATATATCACAAAAATTATGAGATATTGCAAAAAATTACCATAAGTTAATTAACGTGCCCCTTTATGAACTGGTTCACAAATATTGACAAGTAGACGAAAATCTTTTGTAAGAGAAATCAAAAGTGAGGAGAGTGAGAAAAGAAAAAAGAAAGATGCGTGATGCACTGGTGTTTTAGTTTTGCATAAAAAAAAAGGGTGTACTATGAAATTTATTGAGTTAATTGACTATCTTTCTCCTATGGTCGTTGCCGAGTTTGCCGAACCTCATTAATTTGCTATGTCTCTCGCTTTTACAATTTTTTTTTTCATTTTAATTAAATTTTTTCAACAGCAATAATATTTTTTTTCTAGTACATCTGTGTGTGAGAGAGAGAGAGAGAGATGTAAATGATTGCTTTAAAGGTGTGCAAGCTAAAATAGTCATAATTTCTAATTTTGTTTTCTAAGAAAAAGATTTGTTTTTACATAAAATATCTCAAAAGTATACTTCTCACATTTTAAGTGGATGATATTATTGAGGAATTTTTTCATAAATAAGCAACTTTTTGAAAATAATTTCAAAAATCTACTTTTGTTATAAATATTCCAAAAATATTATTTTTTAAAAACAATTATTATAATTTATTATATTAAATAACATATGGTAACTGAATACGTAAAAACCGAAATTGATTGGAGAAATTTTTTATTGAATCATTAATTACCAGATTTGATGGAAATTCATATATTACATAATCTTTTATTGTTATCAGATGGAGAGAAATTGCAGCTGATTGATTTTGGCCAAAAATAAATTAAAAAAAAACTCTTTCCTCAGAACACGATGTGCGATCCTCGATGAAGAACAACTCTGATCAGATTTGTAACGTAGTGTAATATAACTGTCAAATATATATCATTTGTATTATAAATATATGTAACAACCACAAACAAGACTCATGTTCTCTTCAATTTCAACATTTGTAACAATCTGTGTTACAAATTAAGATGTAAAATATAATACCAGTTTTCACACAAAAAAACTTTTGTTTGTTTTCCCAATTCAGAAGGCTGGTCCGCCATGAAAGCTCTTCCTGAAGAAGGAGCTGTGGCAAATAAGTAAGTTATGGATGACACTCTTATTAAGGATAGAAAGAAGTGTGGATCCTATTTCAATGGAAACTTGATGAGTTGATCCACCTATACGTCTTGCTTTTATTGTTATGATATACACAATTGTATCATATTTATTATATTAAACATCATGTTATAAACATTATATTAAACAATAATGTAGCAATAACAAGTAGTATCATCTGTATCATTCATTGTTACATAATAACCAATTGTGTAGCATGTGTTACATAATATCACATAAAAATCAGTGTTACAAAACAATGTATTGTAACATCTTTAATATTCAGTGTTACATAATAACCTACTGTGTAATATTTGTTAAGGAATAATCAATTGTCATAATAACAAATTGAGATATAATATAATATATAATATGTTACATAACAGTGTATTGTAACGTCACGATTCATAGTTTCCATTGTTCAACCAAATCCAAAAATAGTGAAGAATGTACTGAGATTTCATGAAGATATGGGGTTACAAATATTTCGTGAAGATTTGTGGAGAGGATTTGGGTTGATTTTGGAAGATTTTTGTGTGCTCGATTTGGTGGAGATTACCTTAATTTGAAGACAGTTATAGAAATGATTGTGTATTAATTATATTTTGATTTGATTTTAATCTATTATTTTATTTCTTAATATAATAATTTAAATGCAGTAATTTTAAAATAAACTAGTTAAGTTATAAAGTTAGAATTATTTTAATAATGTTAAGTAATGAATGTAATTTCCACTATTATTGAGGGAAAATTTCAAAAATAGGCCCATTTATGTTAATATTTATAAAAAAAATGTTACATGTTTTATATTCTAATATTACTAGATTTGCTGATTTTATAATTTAAATATTTTAATAATCCAAAGATATTATAAATTGTAACATGCTCCTCAAATTATTCTAATTACCATAATCAATAGAATTCTATTTTTAACTAACTAAATCATAATAAGATAACTCTCATATTCTCTCTCATAAACTCTATACTACTATAGACACTTAAATTGAAGAGAATTACATACAAGAAATCTAAGAACACGGGAAAACGATTATTTGATAAAAGAGGGATTGCGAGACTTGGAAATTATGGAACGATTTTTTCAGTTGTTAAATTTATTTATTTATTTTGCTTTATGGAATCGATTGTAAATAGTTATGCAACGGGTGATAAAAAGATCCGTTAGAAATCTGCTAATTTACATGGTTTTTATAAATACAATTTTTGTAACCTATGTTACATTAGGAATCTGTTATGTTTTATATGATACATCTTCCATCTTTACGTTAGTAATCGTATGTGTTACATAATCTTGCATTGTAGGTTATGTAAATGTTATAATTTTTGTGATTTTTGTACTTCGAATGGGATGTTGAATTTAAGTTTGGATTTTTGTCACAGATATAATAGTTTGCAATTGTTACTAAGACTGATGTAATAAGTGACATATATTTATTGCACTGCATGTCGGTTTATGTCTTGTGCAATTGTTACTACTGAAATATGTTGCTGATACATTTCGATTGTGTTACGTAACATTGGAAGATTTATGTTTGTTCCTGATTAGAGTTCAAAATGTTTCATATATTATAAATTCTCTATGTTACAAGTCATTTGACAAAAAAAAAAATAAATAAAGAGCAATAACGCCCGGGATGTTAACTATGTTACAAGTCATTTGTTGTATGGGATGTTAACTATGTTACAAGTCATTTGTTGCACGGGATGTTAACTATGTTACACGAAATTAACATAGTTTAGAATTCGTTACATTGTGTTGAATTTTAACAAAATGTTGTGCTCGTTGTTGAAAATATTTCAAAATTGTGTAGTTAGTAATAACGTTATTTACAATTTCGTTACATTGTATTGCATTGTACAAAATGTTGCATTGGTTGTTACAAAATATATGAAAATGTTTTATGTTGTAATAATGTTACATAATTCGGAAAAAATATATTAAATGTGATTGTGTCAAATTAATTGTATGTGCATGTTTCATTGATTTATAGACTTGATATATGTAGGTAAGAAAAAAAAAATTATTCATCAATTATAGTGGAGAAACAACTAGAGTTCTTGTGCCGATAGGTTGTACTTATATCCAGCTTGTTGATTTGATATTGTACGTATTGAAGCTCGATAGGAGTATGATTGTAATATCGATACAATATGAAGTGTTTGGGTGTTTGTCACCAATTAAGATAACGAGTGATAACATGTTGTTGTTCTATTTGGAGCTTAAAAGAAAGGATCAGCTTTGAACAAGTTACCCACAGCTTGTTGATAGCACATATTCATTGGGATCTATTCCGTCGATAAATAGTTTGCTTCCTTTGGGTGATAATGTAGAGGAAATACTCCAACTGCAAATTAATAATACTGAAGCATTAGTGAAGCAATCATCTAACAGCTTGTGCAATCTATATAGCTTTGCTTCTAGATTATATGAAACAATTTCAAATTTGCCAGAAGTGGAAATTCAGGTTGACAACAGTAGAGTTGAGCATCCTGAATCTGAGGACATTTCAGCCGGTAGAATAAAGGTGTTGATGAAAACTATATCCTTATAAGCTATTCATAACAACTTTCAGTACATGGTGTACACGTCTGACAAACAGGAATATGTCCTAAAATATTTAGATGATAACTGCATGTGGTAATTCAGAGCTTCTAGGTTGGACGACATCGATCTATTCAAGATAAGGTATATAAAAAATGGACATAACTCCTCAATGGATTTTGCTAGGGGGGATCATAGACAAGCAACAAGTTATCTACTGGGTTATTGCATTAAGCACAAGTACATGGATGCAAAAACTATCTACACTCTACGAAACATTATAAATGATGCGAAGAAAACATACGATGTGACATTGAGTTATGAAAAAACTCGGAGGGCATGTAAATATGCACTAGAGAAAATTTTGGGAGATCCAGAAGATTCATACAGCAAGCTCCCTAGTTGTCCATACATGTTGAGGCAGAAAAATCCAAGGACCATAACACGGATAGAGGTTAATACAGAAAATCAGTTTGAATATATGTTCATGGCATTAGGGGCGTCCTTACAAGGTTGGAGACACTGCAAACCTGTGGTTGTTTTCGATGCAACATATTTAACTGGGTGTTACTGTGGTACACTATTCACAACTTGCACACAAGATGCAAACTACAATATATTTGTGATTGCGTTTAGGATAGGTGATGGAGAGAATGACAATGCATGAGAATTGTTTTTAATGAAGTTCAAGGAGGCTTATGGAGAACGAGAGAATATATGTATAATATCAGATAAACATAGAACGCAATTGACCTGGTATATCCAAACTTAATGCACAAATTATGTTCATACCATTTGTTGTAGAATGTGAAGAAAAGATTTGGAAAGGTTGTGAAACACATTACAAAGCTGTTTAATGCAACTGCTAGATCATATATAGTTTTAGGGTTTGAATACCAAATGAAACAATTAGACAAGATACACGAGGATATTCTACCATATCTGGTATGTAAAGAAAAGACTTGATATAATAAGAAAAAAATATAACATGGACTCTGATTCTAATTTACCAATTTCTTGTACAGGAAGACACTGTCGGATATTATAGGTGGTCCAGAGCACACATGCCAAGCAATAGGTATTCTACAATGACATCGAATATTGTTGAGTCGATGAACACCGTAACAAAGTCAGTCAAGAATTATCCAATTGTGACAATGCAAGAATGTTTGAGGAACATATTGGAAGATGGTTTTACAAGAACTGAAATAAAGTATGTTCCACATTTATAAAACTTGCAACAAAAAATGAGAACATGTTCAGTGGCGAATTCCAAAAATGCAATGAAAATGAAGGTAATTGTTTTTTATTAGTGCGAATAATTGGTTTGAATTACATATAATATGTTTGATATATTTGTTTAATTCACAATATTGATACAATTTGTAGGTATCATGTTCAAGAGACGTCCATCACCAGGTTAGTGATGAGAATACACAATATTTAGTGGACATGCAAAAATACTATTTTACGTGTAACAGATTTCAAGTAGATGGGATACTGTGCAAACATGTGTTGTCTGTTATAAGTAAATATGGAATAGAATTGTGTAAATATTGTTCTGTGTACCACATCATGAAAGCTTATATTACAACTTATGATGGGAATATTGTACCACTCGGTGACCGTGCAGATTGGACAGTGCAGAAGAATATGGAGTATATTGTAATTTTGGCTCCCAATCTTTCCAAAAAAACCAGAGAGACCGAAGGAAAAGAGATACCAGTCGGCAGGGGAGTGAAACAGCGTTACAAAGTGTAAAAGATGTGGGTGATACAGGCACAATCAAAGGACATGCAAGCATCCATTGGAGTTGAATAATAAACTAACAAAACAAAGGTAAAGCCATCGAGTTCATATTTTACGCATTCTTTGTCCTTTTTTATCAGATGTAATATTAATTTAGAGTGTAGACAAAATTAATTTTGTTACCCAAATATTGATTTAACATTGCATTTAGATCTTCTTCACATGCAATTTGTGTTCAATACAGTTCCTCCATTACATTTATTGGAAATTTCATCCTATAAGTTGTTATGTATGGTTTTCCATGCGAGCAAAAATACAGATGTTGATTGGAAGCTAAAAAATGCACGGAAGCTTATAGGAAACAAACATATGGGTGTTGATATGAAGCGAAAAGGGGATACGAGAGACAAAATTTGAAAGTCGTATAAATTGTCCCTCACAATATCTAGAGCATTTGGCTTAAATATATTTGCAATATGAAAAAGGCGATTGACACAAACTATTACATCACAAGCAATATAATAAGAGATTAACAAAACTTTTCACATTTGTAAATATTTCAAAAAATAGAGAAAGCAACCACAAAGAGTCATTGAAAAACGGTGGAACTCCAAATTAATTCATAAATAGAAGAAAAACTGAAACAACTCGCTGCATTTTTTCAACCTGATTGCTCTAATAACCGGAATACAAGGATTAATTGAATATTTTATTACATAATTGATTTAAATTATGTAATAAAATATTAGCTATCAATGAATAATACTTGATAATGCCAAGAACTCAACTAACGATGTTGAACAGCCACTTAAAAGTATTGAATTTTATAGCATAATTTCATACCAAGAACTCAGCTAACAATGCTGAACAACCACTTAAAAGAATGGGATTTTATAGCATAATTTCATATAGTCTATTTACCGAACAAAAAATAACAATTGCAAGTCGACAAACAACTAAACCGTATCACAGCTGAATGTTACAAGCAAAAATAGTAGAGTTGCTAACCTGCGTTAGATTAGTAGTTACAAGAACTTGAAAATGGAGTCCATAATTTAACATGATAAATGGCCAAAACAACTTTAAATTCTAAACAAGGCAACATCCAAACACATGATCAAAATTTGTTCTCCAAAAAAAATATGACGGAAAGAAATCAAGTCGGCTTCTTTTTCTTGGCTGCCCTCATTGCCTTCCTCGTAAAAAAATGAGGATCTATTTCGTAGCCTTGACTCATCTTTTCCATTACGTGATTATACAACAAAGATGTCAAACATGTCCTCTCAAGCGTGGCATCAAAAGGATTGGCATTCCTTGTATATTGTCATTGATTATATACTTAGCATACTTTATCACAAATACACTGCAATCGGTCCTTCAAAATAGGAATTTAAGAGCATTGAGAATATGATTAATTGCTTGAAGATGTTCAGATTCCAAAAAAAAAAAAAAAAACAAAGAAAATTCTCACATGTTACTTTATTTGAGGGGTGTCATGAACAAAATTGATACCAAGTGGTTAAATTTGATGTACACCATCAACTATTAGAGGTTGCCACACATCAATATTGGCCATTACATGTGAGATAATGAAAGAAAAAGCTTGAACATCTGCTATGACTTCTCTATCTCTTATCGTAGCCCCAGCATGAGTTATAAGCATTTATACATCATATTTTGATATCCAAGTGTCGAACTATTCAATGGGCACGGGTTCCCATCCTGATTGGCATCAATATGTGATCAATCTCAACCCATGGTGTGTTACAATACATATATTCTCCCAACGGATATTCAAGTAAAGACACCTACCATGCAATTGCATTAATGTCCTTCAATAAAGCCGTGTATAGACTCCTGACCATGCTGCCAAAGAATGAGTCCATTGTCGTGACCTTCAATCTAATTTCCCAGTTGAACATGACCATCTTTCTATGATAGTAAAAGCATACATATACATGCCATGAAAAAAAAAATACTTAATCAATTTAAAAAATTGAATGAAGAAAGTTGTTACCAAACTTGTAACAACATACGTCATTTCATGAAAAGACAAGGATATGTTGGGTATTCGTCCCATGTCTTGGGGTAGACCAAAGTCCCAATCCCAACAAATTAGTCCAAATTAAAGAGACCTAATGATAATTAATTTGGTACATCAAATATTTCTATTATAGTTGTGATTATAATAGGGTTTCCTTGCATAGGTGAAAATTGGAGAAAGAACGTCCCATTAGGACTTTATTTGATGCCTTAATTAACATTATAAATTAAGGCATTGGGGATTAGAATCCATGTGTGAATGCATGAAAGAGAGAACCCAACTCACCCAAAATATAGAGAAAATTCTAGAGCAACACTATATCAAATTCACAAAATTTGGATAGCCTGCAAAATATTAATTAAACGTTGATATCTCAGCACTTCTTGGACATATCGTCGTGAAGTTTGGATAACAAGTTCACAACCCATTGAAGATCAAATCCAATTGTTAAGATCAAGATCCAATGGTTATTTTGGGAGAAATTATTATATGAAAAGTGACGAATTTGGTGAGATACTTTCTTAGTTATTTTTAAGTAGTGTTTCCTAAGAACTTGTTCTTGAGAGAGTTGTGCCTGGGTATATTGTTAGTATTTCTTTTGAGAAGTTTCGTATTTGATAAACGAGGATTATTTGTGTGCCAAGAATGATTTAGTTCTTGATGATTTGACGTGCCTCTAGTGATATCTAGGGAAGAACATTGTACCTATTATTGTTGATTATAGTGGAAGATTAATTGGAATTGGGTTTGGATTTAGGCACGTTGCCGAACTAAGTTAAATATTGTGTCATTTATTTCATGCATTATTTAGTTTAGTTATTACTCTATTTCATTAATTCCAATTAAGTTTACACAAGAAAGGAAAAATCTTTATTTTGCTACTTTGTTCCTAATATATTGTATTTGATATTTATTGGTCATTGGTTAAATTTCCCCAATAAGATAAACATTTACTGTGTCTCGAAGAGACTCATCAAGATTACACAACTCGTACCTCCATGTTTTATCTCGGACCACGATAGGACCAAAATCGAATGGAGGATTGATGTTAATTGCTTTTCTTTTTTATTCAAAAGTTTAGTTTGAAATAGATTCTTATTTTTTTAAAGGTTGAGACTTTAATTTGCACTGTTAAGCTAGTTCTTAGTTGATTAAAATATTGTTTTATGTTTGACTCCTTTTTAGTTTTAAACTCATAATTCAATATCTATTTGGTCATATTTATAGATTTATAATGAATATCCATGATATCTTTTTAGCTGATAGTGTAACGACGATGCAAGAAAATAATAATGAATGTCTTTGCATAACTTCTTTTGTATCTGGCTAGAAGCAAATAAAAAAAAACTCACGGCACTCTCATTTAGCATATATCTTACATTCATAAAAACAATTGAATCATAAAATGTCATCAACCCGAAGTTCGTTGAACCAAAAAGCTTTATGCTTTGGCATGATCAACTTGGACACTCAAGAGCAATATTGATGTGCCGAGTAATTAATAATTCATATGGACATCATCTAAAGAACCAGAAGATTCTTTTACCTAATGATTATCCATGGGTTGCTTGTTCACAAGACAAGTTAGTTATTAGACCTTTTACTACGAATGTTCATGTTGAATCTCCAACTTTCTTGGAAAGAATTCATGGAGCTATATGTAGGCCGATACACTCACCACGTGGACCATTTCATTATTTTATGGTATCGGTTGATTCTTATATTAGATGGTCACATGGTTGCTTACTTTCTACTAGAAATACAGTTTTTGCTAGACTACTTTCTCAAATCATAAAACTACGAGCTTAATTCCGTTTACTTAATCAAGATAATCTGTCTTGATAATACTGGTAAATTTAGATCGTATTGTATGTGAATCGAGATTGTCATTGTACATTCAGTTGCCCATGTCCATACACAAAACTAAAACAAAACTCCCATATTCTATTTGGGGTCAAGCTATATTATATGTTGCATTATTGGTTCATATAAGACCAACAGCTTATCATGAATACTTACATTTACAACTTGCATTTGGCTACGAACCTATTTCTCATCTATGAGTTTTGGTTGTGATTAGGGCTGAGCGTGGGTGGTTGGTTGGGTTGGGTCGGTTTTGGACTCAACCCGAACCCAACTCAAAAGAATAGGTTTAGAAAAATTTCAGCCCAACCCAACCCACACAGTGCTTTGAACCCGACCCAACCCAACCCACAACCCAACCCAACCCGCACAAGCATCGGGCAGGTTGGGTTGGGTTGGATTGGGTCGGGTTGGCTGTTTGGGATTCAGCCCAATTCATTTTTTTGGCAAAAAATTCAGCACACAAAAATTCAGGTCAAGAAATTCAACAAAAAAATTCAAGAAAATAATTCGGCATATAAGACCAGCAACTACACCAGCAAATGGAACCAACAAGATTTGGCATATAAGACCACAGATTCATAAAATTAATTTGGCTATGTTAAAGGGTTGAAAAGTAGAAACCTTTGAGAGAGATTGGGCTTTCGTTGCTGCCGTGGATGGTGGGTAGAAGAAGGGCGTGCTATGGGTGTCTTCACTAGTGGTAGAGAGGCGGCAGCGACTGAGAGGCATAAGTTATGTGTGCGCGCACGACTGAGAGGCGTGAGTTAGGAGTGTGTGCGTGACTGAGTTATGTGTCTTTACCAGTGCTCTATGTTACTGTGTGTTCGCACGACTGAGAGAGAAGAGAGGCACTAGGAAGAGACCCAGAGAGGTGTCTTCATCAATACAAAGAGTATTTCTACCAAAATCTATTTTTTCTTGCACCACATAGGGCCCAACATATATAAAAAATTCTGCAATCTATACTTTTGTCCCCCATGACATCATTAATTTTTTTTCCTTAATGGCATAAGTGCCCTTTGTTGGGGGAAAACAATTGATGAAATTTTTATGGCTAAGGGTAAATTGGAAATTGAGACAAATATCACGTCAGATTATTGTTGGTATTAATGAGTGTCCAGTGGCCTCAGTTTGTTTATTCTAATTATTAAAATCCAACGGTCAAATATTGGATTAAAAACTCATAAAAAAATCCAAACCAAACAAGCAAAGATTCTGCCAGAGAGAGTGAATCTGGGTTCCTTCCTTCAGACTTTTCACACTTTTTTTCCTTTATTTTTAAACGGGTTAGGTTGATTCGGGTTGGGCTATTAGACCCAACCTATAACCCGACCCAACCCGATCATAAATCAATTCTTCAAAACTGAACCCAACCCAAACACATTCAAAAACTGACCCAAACCGGTCAGGTCGGGTCGGATCGGTTCGGGTGGGTCGACCGGTTTGGATCGGGTTTTGCCCACCCCTAGTTGTGATGTCCAAGTCCCATTTTCACCACCGACAACATACAAAAATGGGTCCCCAACAAAGACTTAGAATTTATGTTGAATTTGATTCACCATCCATTATTAGGTAATTGAACATTTAACGAGTGATTTATTTACTGTACGCTCATTTAGCAGATTGTCATTTTGATGAAATGACTTTTCCAATTTTGAGATAGGCAAAACTATATCATGAAAAACAAGGTAAAATTTTTTGGAATAAAACAACTCTATCTCATTTTGATTTCCACAGTAATCAATGTGAGCAAGAAGTTGAGAAAATTATTCACTTGCAAAGAGTAGCAAGCCAATTACTTGATGTATTCGTTGATATAAGGAAAGTGACAAAATCATATATACTAGCATAAAACACTCTTGCAAAAATTGATGTTTCTGCAGGACAATCTACTATAGCAAATGAATCTTAAATATACGAGAAGCGTGGTCGACCAGTTGGTGCCGAAGACTCTGTACCTCGAAAGAAAAAGGTACAAGAGAAAAACCAACTAAATTTTTTTAATGAAATAATGGTAGAAAAGATTGATCAATCAAATATTGTGATTCCTACAGAACCACAAGTGTCCGAAAATAATAAGATTTCAATAAATTATTTGTTATATCATAAATTATGGGAATGTAATTATATTGTCACAGACAATATCTTCACCTTTAATGTGGCACTTGATATCATGCAAAATAAGGATCCTAAACTATAATCTATTAACAATTGTCAAAATAGAAATGATTGGTCAATATAGAAAGAAACCATACATGCAGAGTTGAAATTCCTTAGAAAAACATAAACGTAAAGTGTTTGGACCTACAGATCAAACTCCTAAAAATGTAATTTATGTAAGATACAAATGAGTCTTTGTAAGAAAGATGAATGAAAAAAATAAAATTACAAGATATAAAGCCTGACTCATAGCCCAATGCTTCTCACAAAGACCTGAAATTGATTATGAGAAAATATATTATCTCGTAATGGACACCATCACATTTAGATTTTTAATAAGTTTGACTGTGTCACAAAGTCTTGATATGCGCCTTATGGATGTAATAACTGCCTATTTTTATTGTTCACTTTATAGTGACATATATATGAAAATTCCTAAAGGATTTAAAGTGCACGAAGCATATGATTCATTCTCCATAACTATGTTCTCAATTAAATTGTAAAGATTATTATATGGATTAAAACAATATGGATGAATATAGTATATGATAAGTGCATTTTGTGCTCTTATTTGGGTACTCTCAAGATGAGTCGAGACACTATTCAGATTAATTTGACAATAACTAATCTTGGGATATTAAGTTGATAAATATTCAAATATTAAATCGCAAATGAAAAAATACACAATAAATCTTAGTTTTTCCCAACCTCCATATACGATGCAAATTTTTTCATATTTTAATGGACAATACGATAAAAGAAAGTCAATCAATTTAATTTCTTTATGTGTCTTAAAAATAATACATGTGGTTTTATTTATTTTTTGACATCCAAATGAAAGTTTTCATTAATCCCACTTGTCATTAATCACCGAGGAAAGAACCAATAAAAGTACATAATCAATTCAACTACTAAGAGACACGCATGAGTTGAAAGACAGTAGGCCTACTTATTTTCCTCATCGGAAATAAATCGAAAAGTGCCACTACTCACATTACATAATAAAGTTGCTATATCTATCTCAAGCTATGCACTTCCTGAAGAGTCTTGATCTGCTATCCTAAATATATGATCCTCCAATGAAAACCTTACATATCATCAAATAAATAGATGAGGGTCATTATAGACAACATTTAATGCATTCACACTTGTTGTTATTGATGATGTGTAAGGTTTTAATTGGGAGAACGACTAAGAAAACGTGTATTTGGGATAGTAGATCTCGACTTCTTCCTAAAGAGAGTAAATTTCAACTTCTTGCAATTGTATGCTGGCATGTTCTACTTCTACAAATTAAAGACCTTCATATAAAGCCAAAGCCTTTGCATACTTTTGACGAAGCTTCTACAACCATGCCCGAATGATCCATCGCTATTGCACCAACTCCAACCACTCTCTCAGATTAGCGAACTATATAATCTGTGTGTAGTTTCAGACTATCTAACCACACGCCCAACCCCTTTGCCCTATGTCGCTCCTTCCCCGTCTCCATTTCCCTTCTCCACCAATCATCTCCCATCTCCCTAGCCATTGCATCCGGTTTCACCTCTCCTCTGTATAGTGCTCAATTTTGATCATCCCAGATTACCCATAGTAAGCAACCAATATGTGCTAAACTTATATAGGGACAGTGTTGATGTACTACTCCTAAACAGTCCCTAATATCCTCTATTTCCAAAAAGTTCTTCACATGATCTCACCATCCCATTTTCTTCCAAATACACTTAGAAGCTTCACATATAAATAGCACAAGAACACTAGTCTCCACCCCCACCATACTTAAAACACCTCCCACTAATTTTCCAATTTTCAAAAGTGGGCAACGCCCCATGGAACAACCACCAGAGGATCACATGGGCTTTTGGAAGTGTTGTGAGCTTCCAAACCGTCTTCTACCAACCTTCACTCACTGATGAACACTCATTCTCTCCTTTAGTAAGCATTGATAGCTACTTTGAACCATATAAGTCCCATGTTTAGTGTAGTGCCAAATCATTTTATCCTCCATATGTCATCGACTCAATAGAATAGAAGTGATTAATTCCCTGTCCACCGGCCAAAAGGCTTTCTCAATTTTATGCATTTCTTACCCCCATGAGCTGAAATTATGTCATTGACCATCTCTTGTTGCCTAGTGGAGTAGAAGTATGCCTGAAAAGAGAGAGGTCATGGAGGCTAGGGGTTCTGATAAACTCCAATGCTAGCCCCATTTCCCATTCTCCATCTTAAACCCTTCACCATTGAAGTCACGACCTTTCAACTCTAAAGAAAATAGTAGTCCACTTTGTCTCTAGCTTGTTAGAAAGTTGCACTATAATGAAATATACCTTTGAGCACTAGAGCTACCAAAGAGTTTGGATTAATAAATAAGCACCACTATTGTTTAGCTACAAGTGCTTGATTGAATAATCCCAACTTGCTAAATCCCAATCCCCCATCCACCTTTGTTGTACATATTTTATTCTAGTTAACCCATGCTATTCTTTTATCCCTTTGTTGAGCCACACCAGAACTATAAGACTAAAGATTTAATGTCTTGGGATCCTGGAATTTTGAAAAGACTCATCAAATATATAGGAATATCCTAAAGGACTGCCTTCACTAGAATTGTTGGGTTTGCTTCAGATTAGGGATGGCAATATGGCAATTCTTGGTATTCTCCCGAGTCTTTCCAATCTGCAATGTTTATTAAAATTAGGGTTTCACTATGGTAAACTCTTATCTCTTTTGCATACGGAGCGCTCTGAAGTTGTTAAGGTAATAGGATCATTGCCAACTATTTACCTTTGTCCAAGATCTCCTACGATGATTTGAGAATCTGAGGGAACATGGGTTTCTTGGGTTCTTTAATCCCTTAAATTTTATTTATAATCTGACTGGGTTAAGATTGTGTACTTTTACCTTGTTTCTTGACTCTATAATAAATTTCTATATAGTTGTGACTTTCTTGTAAACAAAATATATTGTGCTTTTACCTTGCTTAATTCAATTTGAAAATTTTAAGGTTATCCGTCACCTATAAACCGATCTAGTTTGTGTTAAATTTTTTTTTCAGTAAATCTATTTAAACTTAATCTTTGTTTTTTCATTGAAGTAATATTGCATCTTGAAAACTCCTTGCATAAAAACTATAAAAATGTCTACATCTCAAAAGTTTGAAGTTGATTTGTGGAATAACACAAAGATTTTGGTCTACGGTGCCAAAGATGAGAGCTCTTCTTCTACAACAAAGATGTGCGACTCATTGTGGATGAATCTTGGGTAGTTTGAGATCGGTGCTTATAGAAGAAGATAACTTGATGGAATTACTTGGAGTTCTATCTTTCTTCGTTTGTCAAATAGTGTAATTAGGAAAGTGGGTGAGACCACTACTGCTAATGCTTTGTGGAAAAAATTAGAAGATTTGTACTTAACTAAAACAATGCCAAATAAAGCCTCCTTAGTGGGTAGCACTCTTGCTTTGCAATTGGTTCCGATAAAGTCAAGTCAAAAGTTTGGCATAAAAGATTGGGGCATATAAGTAACAAAAAGCTCCAAGTTTTGAAAAATGAAGGGACTTTTGGTAAGATCACATAGAAAAGCTTAATTTTTGTAAAGAATGTGTATTGGGTAAACAAACTAAGTTACTTTTATGTGTGAGATTCATAAGTCCACATCTTTGGGGACTAGCATCTATAATTACCCTTAGTGGTTTCAAATTTTATTTTTTAATTGTAGATGTTTTTTCAAGAAAATTTTGGACATTGCTTTTAAAATCTAAATCTAACACTTTTCAAAACTTCAAACACTTGAAACTTTGACTGAAAATCAGAAAAATAAGAAAATTAAAGTTTTTGAGAACAGACAATGGTCTGGAATTTTGCAATTTTGAGTTTGATTTTCACTAAAATGAGTATAATATTCTGAGACATAGAACTGTCACTTATATACCCCAATAAAATGGTGTCGCATAAAGAATGAATATGACCTTATTGAATAAGGTCAGGACCATTTTGGGGAGAAGTTTTGAAAATTGCTATCATTTTAATAAATAGAAATCCCTCTAGTGCTATTAATTTCAAAATACCTGAAATTGTTTGGATTGGTAAATTTTCTGATTACTCTAGATATGGGTTGTTGTCTGTAGGCCCAAATTAAATTGGTTTGTTGATTGGTCTTTTGGTTTATGGAAATATCTTCATCTTTTATCTTTTCTCTTCAAAACCCTAAAGCCCCAAATTTCTCTTATGTTAATTTCTTGATTTCTTTGATATAACTTGATCTTGCAATAGTGTTTAGGAAATAATCAATGGCAAGGTCAAAGACCACCACTCACTACCCAGAGATTTGCCGTAGACATCACAGCACCGCCACTGCAACAGCCGCAGCTGTTCCTCTGGCGACCACACTTCCACCACCACCAGTGGTTTCGCCTCCATCTTCTGTAGCACCGCCTTTGCTATCGCCACTTGTTCCACCTTCTTCGACTCCTCATCCAACAGCTGCCGCCGCCTGTGAAGTTTCTTCCACCACTGCCATTCCCACGCAAGTCACGAGTCAGGAAAGAGTTTGATGAGGACACGGGTTCTGATCATAGAATTGGGTCTCAATCTGGCAGTGAGTCCGAGGACAGTTCGAGGGAGTCTCCACAGACTGAGCATCTTGAAGAAGAACAACATAAATCAGGCTCAAATTTTGTAGATGAAAATGTTGAAGAAGAAGAAGAAGAAGAGTCAACAAATGGAAAAGATGACAACTTAAGTGTTGAAGAATCTGTCCCTGTCAGGCTCTTACACGCATAAAAAGGTAAACAAAAAATTGATGAACATTCGAACATTGCTGATCTTCTCACTGAACATCAAAACGTTGGGCATCCATCCTCCGATGTTCCAACTTCAGCGACCCATCCTCAATTGTTCGAAAAAATCTTGCTCCGTAAAGGTAACCATGTCTTCACTCATTTGAATTGCAGATTTGGGACTCTTGATGCACAAGCTCAATTTCACAAATTTATTTCAAATTGGGAGTTTGTGATGGAATTTAATGTCAAAGAGGATGTCCTTAGAGAGGCTAATCTTGTTGAATTAATTGAGCATTGGGGTATAAAAAAATTGTTGGTTTGGACAGGGAGACCTTGTGAAACATTGATCAAAGAATTCTTGGCTAATATTTCTCGACAGATTAAACAGCTACGTAATAATTTTAGGTGGTCAGTCTATGTTAGGGGTCGGGTAGTACCATTTAATCCTTCCAATCTTCGTCATTGGCTTAAGTTATCACCCATAACTGAAGGAATGGATGATGAATTTGAAGCAGCCATTGATACTTTGGCCTTAGAACTCACTGAAAATCCTTGGCCTACGGGAAAAATGAATGCCGCATTGCTAACCCCTAAGTATAAAGTTCTTCACAAAATTGCCTTGCACAACATTGATCCAATTCAATATAGGTCAGACATTGGGATGGAGAAGGTTGAGTTTTTGTACAAACTGGGCACTATCTACCCGCTGGATATTGCTACAATTATTTTTGACAAAATTGTGTTCACAGCTACCCGTCAAACACACTCTAGGATGTTGTCTTTTCCTTGTTTACTTCATGCCTATCTCCAACATCACAAGGTTCCTATTCTTCAGGGTGACACTTTCACCGCACAAATTCCAATCCTTCATCCTTCAAAGAAAGTTACTAAGAGACCAACACCTCCTACAAGACCAAACCTTTCCGAAGATCACACCAGTTCTCTTGAAACTCAGGTGAGGGATTTAACTTCTTTGGTCAATACACTATCTGATAATTTTGAGCGTCATCACATATTCATAAGGGCTTTAATTGTGGCCTTGGCTGAGCGGACTGAACTCCTATTCCTGAGGAACATCAAGATTCTGCCATGAATACTCCTCACAGTCCTGATATTGGTCATGATGGAACTCCACATCCTGACACTGGCCTTGAGAATTCATCATGTTTTGAATTTGATGTCGACGTGTCTCTACATCAAGATGTTGCTTCCATGCCTTCGTCCACCAAGCGCAAGAAGAAAACCCAGACAGGTGGTTTGAAAAAGAGGACCCGCAAGAGCACCTCATAGTGTGGTTAACACTAAGTATCTTGTGGTTAGTTGTTTTTCTCCTTTTTGCTTTCGGACCTTTCTTTAAATTGCTTTCGTTTTTGTTTTGGCCCCTCTTTATTACAAAAAGTGGAAGTAGTAAATTTAGGTAATACTTTTGCTTAATTAGGAATTGTTTTTGCTTGGTAATTAGGAATTGCTTTAAATTAAATAGCTTGCATTTAATTTTGGTAATTAGAATTTATTGCTTTTAATGAATCTCATGTTCTTGAATCTAATTTGCCTGCTTGCTCACCTCAAAAACAACTTGATATAAGTTTTGTAATTAAGAGATGCCAAAGGGAGATTGTTAGAGAATCTGATTTTTTTGGCATACTTAATTATATTTTATTTATTGATATGAGCCAATTAGGATTCAATGATTATCTAGTAGTTGTATGAACACTGGAAACATTAATGCTATATTTATCACAATCTATTTATCAGTTTTAGTTATTCTAAAACTCTTGTTCATTATCAGATAAATAAGTGATTAAGTAAATTGTATATTTAAGTATTCTAATTGAACTAGGTTTCTAAGTAGATAAGATATTGAAATATTATCTTTTTATTTATCTACTTAAATGAAAATATATAACTGGATTTATTTTCATATTTTTGTGATGTATCTTACCTTATCTTTTATGGAGTTTATTTAAACTTAAAGACTTATTTTGTCTTATCTCTGTATAAGATAAATACTAAGTCATTATGTTTAGAAAAATTTCTTATGCTATAAATAAGACAGGTGGTATTCAAAAAACTCTACGGACTTTGAAAGCAAAGATACTCAAGCATCTAAGAGCAAATCATTTATGAGTTGAGAGTTCAAAGAAATATTCAAAAGTCCTAGCCCGATCAAAATTCTATTTGAGAACAGTTCTGAGAAACTGAGCGTTGCAGAAATCTATTGTGAGAGAGAATGGTATTTTGGCAGCAAGATAAGGACTGGGTCCTTATTGCGATTTGTGGAATCAATCCGGGGACACTCGTGGAATGGACCAAGATCAAGACTCAAGTACTTGACTGCATTTATTAACTAGTTAAAGAAGATATAAAATAGAAAAGTTTTATTGTTGTTCTTAACTGAGTTTTACTTTTTGTAAATTGCTGATAAAGTTTTAGATTATGTCTAAATTTGTAATTTCAAAAAGTTGAGACGTGTGTAACCTGTTCTAAAATAGTGGATTTATTTACCCGTGGCATGGGAGCTCGTAGATGTTTCTCTTATGGGTTTACCACACGATATCTAGTGTTAATAAATAATTTAATCGTCTTACATATTAACTGTCTCAAAACTACGAAAATGTTCAATGAAATGTTCTGACGTTCAACAAATTTTCATCAACATCAGAATATTAAAGTGAACGTTGTGTTTTAAAAAAAATTACAGACTTTCAGTAACAACATATACAACCCCCCTCTAGGTTGATTGTTATCTAGATTTAAAACTAACATAAATAAAGCTTCAAAACATCACATTCATCAACATTGATCTTATATGTAAAAACAACACTGATCTTATACATATACAGAACAAATAAAACCTCAAAGCATTGCTTCCATCAGCATTGATCTTATATACTTCAGTATTTCACATTTTTCTATTTTAATTTATTCCATATCAAAAATTAGAGACACTAAGTCTTTTAGAAAGTTCAAGTTTGATACTTGAGGGTCAAGACTGATGTAGTTGACAAAGTTCGCCTACTAATATATTTTCCTAATGGGAAAACAATCTGAATGGACACTTTGGATAATTCAAAGTTGAATCCTTGAGCAAACACAAGTAGTCATCGCCGTGGCATTTTTCTCAAATATATACCTTAAAGATGGAATAGGATATTAGATTATCTAACTAGGTAAAAAGAGCCAAAATATTGCATTGGGTTGAAAACTCTGACTCAGCAACTGAACTGAAATTAGTTAAACCAAAAAGCTTGTCGTTATCTATTTCTATGACAATAAATAAGTTGTACTTCCTCACTACACAAAAATCACGTACATGTTTGCAATATTAGCTATGGGGTGTCTTAAGAAGCCTATGAAGCATCACTGCACAAATAAACGCACACCTTAGTTGCCCTGAGACATAGCCTTGAGGCATAAGCTTTATTCAGTTGACATGTAAGCCTTGGAAATAGTAGTCAAGGCGTACACTGCAAGGCATTTAATAGGAGCCTCACATGAGGCATGCCTCAAGATGTAACTGATAAGTGTATTTTATACGCTTATTTATACTTGTAAACTTATTATATATTCACGATACGAGTAGATTTCTATTTAAATGATTTCAATTATCGTATATATAGAAACAAAACCCAATTTGGATGAGTTTGGAATGAAAAAGAATAGTTTGAAGCGTAAGTAATTGACGCTTAATCGGATGGCAAAGACATAAGTTGAAACTATTATAAAGCAACTGTGGTGAAACAAAAATCAGATTTCTAAAATTAATTGACTAATTTTCAAAATTTTGAATAGTTGGAAGACCACTTTGGAAGACTTTAGAAGGGTGAGAACCAATTAGAATGCATTTGGA
Source organism: Forsythia suspensa (assembly GCA_023638005.1). Classification (NCBI taxonomy): domain Eukaryota; kingdom Viridiplantae; phylum Streptophyta; class Magnoliopsida; order Lamiales; family Oleaceae; genus Forsythia; species Forsythia suspensa. The sequence continues at coordinate 17,599,452 of CM042667.1, forward strand.
AGCTTTTGGATTGAATCGAAAAGATTTAAAGAATAAAGGACAAAAATTGTACATCAGAAGCCAAATTAGGGACCAAATTGTAAGTTTTAAAAAAAAGGTCACACCTAGGTAGTGCAACCTAGACGCGATAGTGAAAACTTACTGGAGGTCGTACCTAGGTAGCAGAATGCATTGTGCGACCTATGCGCGACCTACGCTGAATGAAAGTCATAAGTTCAGTTTTCTAAAGTTAATTGAGATATGACTCTTTTAAAACACAACTTTGAAGACTTTCCAAGGACTATAAAGAGACCTCTTCTAGGTCTTTTGATGGGGGTTATGCAATTGAAGAGAGATAGAGATCGAGAGCAAGAAAAAGATGAATTCTTGGGCAACATTCATAAAGTGCAATCGGAGATTTTAAATTAAGTCAAGATTAAAGGTTGTATCTATTCTTCTTCTTTTTCTTCCAGTTCATGAATTCTTTTATTAATATCGCTATATTAATAGGAATTATGTATGGCTAAATCTTTTATATCTAGGATAAACGATGAAACATCATGTTTTTTTTATTAATTAGAAGTTATTTGTTTTCGTAAATTTATTGATTTCGGGTTGATTATTTATTATTCATTATTTCCGTTTTGATGTTTGATCACTATTAAAATGTTTTTTGTGGTCTAGATTGCTTTCGAGAGATTCAATTTAGATGAGCACGTGGTAATAAATAACATAAGGTCAAATAATAGATATAAATTACTATTGTGCTTTATGAAATCGTTTTAGATGATCGTTGTGATTAAATGCATACCTTCGTATTCGAAATTTAATTAGAGATGTTTAGGTTCATATAGATGTATAGAATTGATTGACCGTCGAGAGATGCTTTTGATTATATAAGGATCATCAATTTTCGACCTAGGGCAATAATTTGCGAAGACGAGTAATTAATAATTAATTGTTGAAACGTGATGGTGGATTTGTAAATCCTAATGCTAGTAAAACTTGAATTTGATAATTATTCTATTTTCGTTTACGTGATAATTTAGACTTAGTTGAATTAGAATAGGATAATCGTAGGAATTAAAATCATAAAGAATCTGTGTTTTAATTTTGTTTAAACTCTAATTATATAATTTATTGGTTAATTGATAGCTAGTCCTCGTAGGTTCGACACTTTTCACATCACTTTATTACTTGTAACCGATTCGTCCACTTGTAGGATTAAAATTAACAACAAGTTTTTGGCGTCATTGCCGAAGACTAGTTTTATTAATTACTACGTTAATTGATAATTTAGTTTTAACAATTTTTTACTACTGTTTATTTATTTTTTATTTTTTTCATTTTCATTCTCAGTTTTTTGTATTACTGCTGAATTCTAACTATTTTCTAAAGTTTCAGGTGTCGAGTGCGTATATGTCGTACAAAAGATCTTGATCTATTTGATTTAGATCCAGAAATCGAATGAAAATTTCACCAACGACAATGTGAACAACGAGAAAAGAAAAAACAGCAAAGAGACACAATGAACAACAACAACCAGGTTCGTGATCACCCACCTACAAATATGAGAAATATTCTTCCATCAATGGCTCAACCAGTTGAAGTTAACGAACGAGATATTATTATGGGTGAGTGTATGATGCCACCGATTGTTGAGAATCGGTCCAGCATAATCTATTTGCCTTATGGACACAATAATTTTTAGTTGAGACCAGATGTGATTAATGTATTTTCGAACAATCTGCCGTTCTATGGGAGAACAGACAATATTCCTCATTACCATCTTTTTTGCTTCAATGAATACAAATAACATGGTGTTAATGAAGAGGCACTTAGGATATGACTCTTCTCACACACGCTAAAGGATAAAGCTAGAGAACTGTTAGATTATCTACCGTCTGAAAACATCCATTACTTGGATAGATTTGATCCAGAAATTCACACGAAAATACTTCCCGCAGGTAAAAAATACATTGTTTTAATTTGAAATCAATATTTCAATTTTCATTTGACAACATTTTTACCCCGAGTAACATATGTTACTTAATAGTTTTCATTAAAATCAATATTTTATAATTTATCTCATTTTATAATTTTTTAAAAATATATAATTTTAATTTAAAATGTAATTCAATTTTTATTTGAAAACAATAGTTTAATTTGCACACGTAAAAATCATTATGCCTAGAGGAAAATGTCCAAACAATGTAGAAATTACAATTAAAGGACAAAGCACAAATACACGTAGCCATGTTTTGTACTAATCTTCTCATTTATTGTCATCATGTAGAAATTGACAATTAATGGATTATAAAACCATCAATTGGGCCAAGCACGTCTAAAACCTTATTTATTAATCCATTATCTTGGACACTAAAATTAAATTCATTAGAATTTTATCAAAATGAGGTAAATATTAATATTTTAAAAGAGGAGTGGTCTCATGTCCCTAGTGGGCAATTATTATTTTGTGTACATCTAATGTGGCATTTGTGCATTTGATGAATTTTTTTATTAATATTGTTTGTTGACTCATGTTTTCAATACTTACAGTTTTTTAATTTAATCAAATGGATGAGATCTTGTCTAATTTTCAAATGATTAAACTGATTACATGCCTTGATGAGTGATCTCTTGCTCTAGTAGGCAATTGTTATCTTGTCAACATCTAATGTGCATCCAATGTGGCACTTGTACATTGGATGAATTGTCCACATAAGTAAATGTCACATCACTAATTTATCCAATGTGCAAATGCCATATTGGATATGGGCAAAATAACAATTGCCCACTAAAAGCAGGATATGACTTCTCTATTTTACAAATGAGAGTATATTTCAACATTTAAAAAATAATAATAATATTGGAGCTAATTTTCTCTTGCATAAATCAATACACATATATAGACATTTCTTATGTGTGAAATATTCATTAAAACAATTGCATAAATTTATTGGAAATTTTCAGTTTGTTATTTGTCCGGAAATCGCATTGGGATAGCAAAGATATGAAAGATTTTACATAATTTGTTTGATGTAGACGACAATGGATAAGCAAAGTAATATGTTAGTCTAAACATGGAAGAATGATTATCTTGCCAAAGTCATAGAAGGATTCACATTTCGTGGACAAAATATCACATTGAAATTGAGTTGTGCCTATTTATTGAATTTCTAAATTTTTGTTTTTGCCTCTGAGAGTCTTTATGATAATTTATTATGTTTGATAAATTTTTTACCCGTATATCAAATGCAAAATAATAGAAATTGTAGCTTAATCACAAGCATCAATCATACGAGTATATATCCATGTGCAATTGCATACATTTTTTTCCCTAATTAAGTAACATTGTCACTACCTAACAAAATTTGATAGATTTTGTAACAACAAGAGCAAGAGATTGTTAACACCAGTGTGAACACATTTCACGTATCAAGTTAATATAACATACAATATTTGTATTATGTAACACATTGCAGACTGATTATGTGCCAAATTCATATACACACGTTATGTATTACAAACTAAATGTATGTGTAACCGATTGCATTAATCCAAATATCAATTGTAAAAAACGAGTTCTAACATTATGTGAGACAACAAAAAATTTGTGAGATATTGTATCAAGCTTAGTAACACTCACAAGCCATTAGCTTTGTAACAACATTAAAAAAATTAAAAAATAAAAATTTAACATCTTATCCGTGTTACATAATTTCCAATCATTTTAAAAACTAAATAACCTTCCAATGCGATATTATGTAACACAAAAGAATCATAATGTAACATTTAAAATGTAATATATTCAACATAATAATTTCCCAGTATAACCCAGCTCACCTATATTCCATCGATCAAAACATGTAACTTATCATTTTACACATAAATGAATTCACCAGCTATTTCTTTACAACGATCTTAAGTATCAATTTTTTTTAAAAAAAAAAAATAGAAATCATAACAATTTTTTTTCAATTACAATGACACATCAATTCAAATGATATTAAAAATCTTCCTTAAAGGCCAACGAATTGTATTTTCTTGTATCTAATTCAACAGATTGAGTCGTATGCGGTAAGAGAAGGTTTAGGAGAGAGAATATGAGAATCGTCTAATTATTAATTAGTTAGTTAAAAATAGAATTCTATTGATTATGGTAATTGACTGTATTTACGAATTTTGTTGCGTTGATTAATATATTCGGTTGATTAAAAAATTAAAATATAAGTTGGACATATTACAATAATATTATATTAAAAACATGTAGCAATTTTATAATAAATAAGGTTAATTATACTAACGGTTCATTCTTTCAAGTTTATAACAATATCATCCTCATTTAATTTTTTTAACAGAAATCATTATCATTCTTCCATTTATTCGTACAGATGGTCTCAAATAATTTTTTTGACAATTATGGACAAATTAAAATCATAGGAAAAATAAAAGTCAATGAAAAATTGCAATTATGATCCTAATATTTTCAAAAGTACAAATAAATCATGAACTTTTTAATTTTTTTATAAATTTTCATTTAAAATAATAAAAAATAATTAATCAAGTCCAAAAATAATTATAAAAAAATCATCTTCCCCATGCGACCCACCCACCGACCCACCCACATTAATCAAGTCCCAAATTAATTTTAAGTGAAAATTTGTGAAAAAAATAAAAAAAATTTATTATTTATTTGTACATTTAAATAAGTTAAGATCTCAATTACAGTTTTCCATTGTTTTTTCTTTTTTCTTTTTTTTATCATTTTAATTTATTTAACTCAGAGGCAAAATTGTCAAAAAATTTATTTAGATACCATCTGTACGAATAGGGACGATTAGTGTAATTAACCCTAATAAATATTAACAAAAACTAGCTTGCTTGTGAAATTTCCAGGTACTCAAGTACATAGTTTTTGGAGGTTATGCCTAGCCCCTCTTAAATCTTTCGTTATTAATAAAAGGGATCACCAAGTGTGGTAGAATTATCCAAATAAAGGGTAAAATGGATCTATTAGTTAGCAAATTTTTAGTGGGGAATAAATTTATTGAGGGGGTGAGAGAACCCTTTCAAGTTACCCATCACAGTAGAAAAGCTTCATCTAGAGGAGGGATCAATCATTTCTAAGCACACAAGGTGCGGAGTCTTTAAAATGACATCACAATTCACAAGTTCACCAATCACAAAACAAAAACAAATGTTGTGGAAAAATATGTTTTAACTGGAAAAGCAAAATTATTCACCTATACATATGAAGACGGTTTACTCGTTTCTTATGAAAATCAACAAACAAGTCGTGCAAAACAAGATGGATGTCAAAGAAGCATACTTCAAAAGACTTTTTACCGAAGTAGCAAAGAAAAATCTGTATTTTAAAAAAAAAAAAAATCCTCGTAATGAGCTTTAATTTTCGTCTAGGAGGGAGGAGACAGGGCTCAACATGACCTAATAAAATAATCAAAAAAATTACAAAATTATACTTGTATTAAATGAAAAACATACTTGTATTAAACCAAAAACCAACTAAAAAATCCATAGTAAAACATTCCAACAATATTAAGTTTAATATGCAACTAGAAACATAAAATGGATTAACAAAGTAGCAATCACACGTCCAAGCCATTAATACACAAATACAACTCTACAAATGAAAACGCTAAACCAATGAAACAACTAAACCACTTGCATGATTTTTCAATACTGACTTCCAAAAAAAAAAAAAAACCACGGACATGTCACAAGAGGGGGGAAATAAAAAAGAACATAAGAGAAGAGTGAAGTTACAGGTCATAGGTCACCTGCCAACCGTCATCTACCTCCGAAAAATTGCTTGCAGAATCACTTTGAGGCAATCGCACTTTATTTGTAAGAGTAGAGGAGTTGGGCACGCATGGGCTTTTACTTCTCTTCTCTAATCTCCGATTCTTTTCTAGTTAAAGTTGGGTTGTGTTTAAATGTTGAACCAAAAAATCCTAAAACTTAATTGGCTATGAAAATTAAATCAGCCCTGAAAGCTGAGGCAGGTTAGAAAAGGGTCCAAAAAGGCAAGACCAAGAAGTCCAAACCTCAGCTGCCCTGAGGCATTCACCTTTGCAAGTCTTGGATATATTGGATAAAGGTCAGCGCCAAATGTTGAACAGTAGGAGGGCTTTTAACTGTGTAGATAATGAAAACTCACATATGCGGACAGACGACCTAGAGTGGTCAAAGTTATTAGAAAACAAAATTAGGAAAATGCCAATGCTTCAAAGTTCAAATATCTAACAGATATAGCAATACAGGGATCGGTCATCAAGAATTTTCAATGCTTTAGATGAGCTGAAGATATCGAGAAGAGAGAGGCTTACTGCCTGAGGAATACGTCAAACCATTGATCAGGTGTGGGATGACAGCAAAACAAGGCCTGTGACATCTTGATATATTTTGAATACTATAAAAGGTTCATTGCCAAAGTAATTAAAACACCTACATATTTCAGAACCCAAAAACCACTCCAACAGCAACCATCAAAACATTCTAACATTACACCACACAGTTAAATCTTATCCAACCCATGCATTAATTATGTGCTATATCACAATTTGCTAACTTCCTGTTGTTCGATAGTCTTGCTAATAAGTGTCCCAGGATAACTCTTAAGTAGAAATTGAAAGAAGTCGACACGAAGTTACAAGTTGGGTAGATACTACTTTTCCAGTGCGAACAGTATGTAGGTTGGCAAAAATATATAGACATGGTGGAATAATAAAAGTCTTCACAAATGTCCCTTACCAAAGGTAGTCAATAAATTTGCCTCTGGAAGTGAGCCTGCAAACAAACTAAAAACGTTGCCCAGACAACAAAATTAACCTTCGGGCCAAAACATACATGCACAAATAATACAAGAAAAAATTGGAGGAAGCACCATAAAGTTACAAATTTTGGTTAGATACATCAGTACAGGTATATCATTTGCAAGTCAGATAACAAAATCAATGCCATCATGCTCTTCTTGTGTTTATTTGTGCACAAACAAACCAAATCTTGTTTTGCATCTTAATAATGGAATGTTATAAATTTACCATATATTTCTAGGACGCATAGAAAATTACAATTAACTCAGCGCAGAAGTTGCAAAGTAATATCTGACAAGTGACTGAAATGCGGAAAAATGAAGAAAAAACAGAGAGACAGAGAAGCAATTAAAAGCATAAAAATCATATAGATTGAATCGTGATATCAACGTAAAAATAGATCCCTATATCTAACATTTAAACAGATTTTATGGATAAGGTTTCAATCGGACCATATCTTCTTGAAAACAGCTTATGGTGTTGGAATCCAATAGACAAGCGATAACAAACCCTAATAAATTGGGACAAGAAACTTAATTTAGGAAAGCCCTAATTGAATAAGAAAAATAATTAGGACCCATAATTTCAAGATACAAACTCAGAAATCGACAAGTCCCCGATCAAACCGCCGTTCCGTTCTCGGACTCCGACGAAGGGGTTCCAGTGACCAGCCGGTGCCGTTTCATGCCATCAAAGGAGAATGACAAGCCTGACAAAAGAGTCCGCCTTTATAATAGAGCTAGTTACGTGTGTTAAAACGTGCGTAGCACTACTGGATGTCCGTCTGTATATTGAAACTAGTTTCAGACGCCATGGCCGATTCATTTATCAAGCTTGTAATTCTACTTCGATATAACACAAAAAAGAAGTTATTTTTCTCTTTACAACGAAATCTGAAAGAGAGATAAAAGGATGGCTGCGAAAAGTGCAAGAGAATAATTATATTTATACAACACTTTCTTATTTATTGTATTATATTTAATTGTACTTAATATTTTTTATAATAGGATTAATTAAATGTATTAAAATATGTACTAGATGTCCGTATATTAGAACTCGTTTCAAACACCATAGTCGACTCATTTATCAAATTTGTAATTCTACTTCAATTTAATACTAAAAAAATATTTACCTCTTTACAACGAAATCCAAAAGAGAGATAGAAAGATTGCTACGAAAGGGGCAAAGGAATAATATCTTACTTTCTCGTAATTATATTTACACAACAGTCTTTTTATGTTTTAATTGTACTTAACATTTTCAATCTTTACTTATTATAGCACTCACGTCTCATACTTTTTTTTTATTACATTCTGATCCTTGAATTTTCATTAATTAACACTCTTTTTTCTAATAATGATTTTTGTTTAAAAAATTTGCTATGAACCATAAAATGACTTATTGACACATAATATTTTTAAAAAAAATAAATAAATACAAAAATGCAACAAAATATTCTTGACGATAAGAGATTATGGATCTAAGTTTGAACCTGACACCTCTATTATTACATCAAACAATAATTGAGTTGTCATTGGAAATATGCATAAACTCATGCTTCAAGGGGATCTTGTTTTATCATTTCAAAGCACACAAACAGAATATCTTAATGGAAATTATCATTAAGAATAAAATGTATTAATTAATAAAAGTTAAAGATAAAAATTAAATAAACAAATTAATGTATAATGAGTAAAAGATTGAGAACTTTAGAACGTCAATATAAACATTTAATATTATATTAAGGAAAAAGATTCGATTATTGACGAGGATTTTCTCACTTTTAACCAACATTAGTTGGCAACTTTTTGCATAGTGGAATCTCAATTTAATAGTGGGGCGTGAGTATTAAGGGTGAAAAAGAAGATGAGATGAGGACAAAACAAGCATAAGAGGAAATTTATTGGCACTCAAATTAAGTATTCACGTTTGGTCAAAAAACCTTTTTCCTTGATTCCACTAGAAAAGAATTTAATGTTTATGATTAAGTGGCCAACTATTCAAAATTGTCTAGTTGTTCATGTTTGGCTAAGAGCATCTCTAATATTATTTGTCTATTTTTGTTCAGACATGTTACATAAGTAATAGACAAAATTATAAAAAAAAAAAAAAAATATTCAATGCCTACTCAAGGGGAGCCTTTCTTTCTGGCGCATAAATGGGCACCGTACGACAGTAGTCTATTCTGCTAAACTATCTTTTGCTTGTTCTCGGTTGACTCAGTAATAAAAGACAATTTCAAAAAAGTTTTGCAACAAAAATTTGAATGCATTGAAAATAGTTTGTTCATTGGTTGATGAAAACATAAAATTACAATTGCTGGTATAGGAGGTGAACACCAGTGAACTTGACAAGACTTCGAATACCAACCACTTCCTATAGTAGCTCGAGTAAAAAAAACTAACATAAGAGAATAGACGTTTAAAAGCTAAAGAATCATAATAAATATTTACAAATAACATGGTTCTTTTACAACTGAAACAAATTATTACAAATGACAAGAACTAACAACTGAACTAATATTTACAAGGTGCGGCCAAAATTGGGCAAACTACGGCTGAGAGTGGTGTCAGGAGGCTAAGTATAGCTACGGCCATTGACATTCTCCCCCATTTGATTTGGCGACATCCCCAGCTCCATCATTGTATGATATTCTTCAAGTATAGATTTGGAGGCTCCAAGGTATTTAACTCTTTCTTAAGTATTCTCTTCTCTGCTGCATCCTCTTCATTCTTAAAATTTTGGGTAACTCCGCGATCAATAATAGCTTCAACAATCCTCTACCTGTTTTCTTCAATTCAAATTCAGGTCGCTTTGACTTATTTTTGGATGCGTCCTCCTTATTTGTAAAATATGACTTGAGTACACTAACATGAAGGACATTGTCGGTTTTACACCATGAATGATATTCTATTTTGTAGGCGACTTTTCCAATTCGCTTTATGATGTGTAATCGCCCGATATATTTTGGCATCAATTGAGAATCTTTTCTCTCTTATTGCCTTATAATGGTTTTTTTCAAGGAGTTTTACCATCACCAGATCACCCATGTTGATATCTAGGAAATGAGGTTTATGATTAGCAGCATTTTTGTAGTGTTTCTGTGCTTTGATATTTCGTTTCCATTCTAGAGAGAAGCTCTTAGCTTGAATAGACTTGATACTTTGATCAATATCCACAGTATGAGAGAGTAACTGTTGTTGGCCAGTAACAATCTCAAAAGGACTCTTATTGGTGGAAGAGCTCTTTTAGACAATGAAGCAAATTTGAGCCGTATCCAAAAGTTTCACATAGTTTTTTTGCGAAGTAGAGATAAAGTGTCAAGATATTCTTCCAGAATAGAATTGAACCGTTCCGTATGTACGTCAAATTGTGGGTGAAAACAAGAACTCAACTCATAGTTGAACCAATAAATTTGAACAAGTCGGTCCAAAATGTACCGGTGAATTGACGGTTTCGATCACTAACTATATTTTTAGACTTTAGGCAGCTACCAGTAGTTGACAATGTTCTTGAAGAAGAGGTGAGCGGTCTCTTCGGCGGATACATACTTGCATACACACTACAACAGTGCAAAAGTGCGTTCCTTTCCCTGATGTCTCACCCAAAGCATGTCGTGGCATTCTGTGATTGAGGATTTTCTCAAATCTCTACTTTTTTGTACATAGAGGTGGTTTCCTTTTGTCTTCAATAGACCCCTCATCTAGCCAGAACTCTTGAGTTTTTCCCTTTTTGATGAGGTTGAGCAAATAATGAGTTGCATGGTCATTCTCCAAAAGTGCCTGTATTCGATCCTTTGTGAATGTAGTAACATCGCTTCCTGAAGAGCGGCCATTGAACAGATAGCGGCCAAGTAAACCTGTCGAATGAGTGCATCTATTATATGATTGCTCGATCTAGTACGATACTCCAGTACAAAGTTGAACTCCTAAAGAAGTTTCTACCAACGAGCCTGCTTGCTCGAGTTTCGGTTGTGACGTAAAGTGAGTCACTTTAGTATTGTCTATCTTTACAATGAAAAGAGACCCAAGTAAATAATGACGCTATACTCTGAGGCAATGGACTACTGCCAACAACTCATTTTCATGTGCTGAGTAACGACGCTCTGCATTATTCAACTTCCGCCCCTTATATGCCTCTGGATGCCATTCTTATATTGGGACTTCCCCAAGAACAAAATTTGATGCATCTATCTACACTTCAAAAGCTTTAGCCATATCTGGCAAGGCCAACACTGGATCTATCTACATAGACTCCTTCAGTTTCTTAAAAGTAGCCTAGCATTGTGCTGACCACTTCCAAGCTTTTTTCTTTTTGTCGATTCAGTTAGCTACAGTTTCTGAATATCCCTTCACAAATCTTTGATAGTAGTTGGCCAACCTGAGGAACGAGCGTACATTATGTACGTGCCTTCATGGTTGCCAATATTTGATACCCTTAACATTCTTCGTATCCAAGCGAACTTTTACTTGCTCGATAGTATGACCCAAAAAGCTTATTGAGGTTTGGGAGAATGAGAACTTTGATAGTTTTGCATAAAGTTCATTCTCCTGTCGTCGAATAAGAACTTTTCTCACATGCTGCACATGCTCATCTAGAGTCTCACTATAAATTATGATGTCGTCCAAGTATACCATGACAAAGTCATCCAGAGACCCGTAAAGTACCTTATTCGTCATCGTGCATAACGTTGCTGGAGCATTTTTCAATCTAAAAGGCATAACTTTGAATTCGAATGCTCCATATTGGTTACCACTATAGTCTTGGCTTCATCCTATTTCTTGATCCAAACTTACTAATATCCGGACCTTAGATGAATCTTTGTGTAGTACTTCGCCCTACTCAAACGGTCAAAGCAATCCGCCACTAGCATAATCGGGTAACTATTTTCACAATGATTTTTTTTCAAGGCTCGATAGTCACAACACATCCAAAGAGAACCATAAGCCTTTTTTTGAAATAGCACTGGAGCTCCATATGGTGATTTCATACGTACGATAATCCCACTGTCCAACATTTCAGCCAATTGCTTCCTAAACTCCTCTAGCTCAGGTTGAGCCACGAGGTAGGGCACCATAGCAAGAGGCTTGGCACCCGATATAAGCTCAATTTCATGATCAATAGCCCTCATTGGCAAGCAATCTCCTTGGAAAATCCTCCAACATGGCGTCTTCAAATTCTTGTAAAAGCCTTCTAACAGGTTTTGGGATAAGGCAGTTCATTCCTCAATCTCTTCCAGTCAAAGAGTTCACAAAAACAATGGCTCATTCTTCTTAAAGCCCTTACTGAACTGCATGACTGAGATGTTCTTCTCACCTATTTACTGAACTGCATGGCTGAGATGCTCTTCTCACCTATTTTCCCAACTAGTATTGGGATGACACAGGGCATGCTCTCCATCATCATCAATGAATTAGAAAATGGCAACATTGTTGTCTTTGTATCTCGAAGAAACTCCAATCCCAAAATCAACTTGAAGTCATCTGAACTACTGACAAATTAGTCCTCTATTCAAAAAGACAAACTTTAATAAGCACGGAATTGGCTACTCTGACAATCGGTTGAACAACTGAGTTGATTGACTTGACTTTTGTACTACCTTTCTCCAACACAAGCCTGAAGCAATCTACTTTGGGACTTGGAAGATAGTTTTGAGTGGCACCGGTATCTACCATGGTCTTGATTGGTTCCTTATTGATCTTGACATCAATGTACATCAAGCCTTTAGCCTTACAAACACGAGGTTTCTACTCTTCTTTTTCCACCATTCTCAAGGATACATTGCCATTTTCAATCACCCTGTGCGATATTATGCTACACTGTGTGTGAGAATGCTCCAACGAAATCCTCGTCCTCCTCAGAATCAGCCTCACAATGAATGATGGCCTGCAGAACGTGTTGCTTTAAACCTGATGCTCCACTTGTCAATTGGCTCAATATATTCACAAATTGTTTCTATGGCAATCCATCACTCGGTGAGACCTACTCCATAAAAACTACCCATTCTTTTCTATGAGTAGCACTTGATTTGCTCTCTCGTGCCTTTCCTTTGTTCTAGTTAGAGATGGAAATAGGCCAACCTTAGCCAATGCGACGTGTTACCATTGAGCTCAGCTCGCACAAAGAGATGAGCCTAGTTCTGCTTGTCTCAAAAAATGAAGCTCGATTCGGCACATTGGCTCGTGGGCGAACGAGTGAAATGAAATGTGGTGAGCCAAAGGCCAAAAACTCAGCTCGGTTTTTTTTTGCCGAATTTAAAAATAAAAAAGAAATGAAATGTGAGAAATTTTTTATGTTAAAACTTAAAAGTTGAAAACCCTCATTTTTTGGGGCTTGGGACCAGCTATTTTGAACGTATGCGGAGTTAAAATTGTACACGAACAAGTTGTTGCGTGTAAATTTTTTTGTTTAAATAAGATGAAAAAAATATCAAATATTTACGCAAATAATACTTACTACAAAATCAAGTAATCTGTATTCAAATCTTCAAGTTCTTCAAACATCATTCTATCCACTTTATCCTGGATTCGAAGTTTGGCATAATCTCAGTGCTTTAGACACAATAAGCTTTCTAATATATCGACTTTTAATTCTTGACTTGAAATCAAATAGAACCTTGACACATGTACTAAAAGCAGACTCAAACGTTACAGTTGATACTTGAAAGAATTGGGTATTGACATTCACTTTGTCCCACCATCATAGTATATCAAAAAATTTTTTTTCTTTATCATCTAAAATACTAAGCATATCGTTCGTGAAATACCTAGCTAACTCTAAAAGTGTATCACTAGAATGGGAAAAGAAATAAGTAGAAGAAGAATAATTATCATGTTAACTACCCCTAACGGAACTAAGGTAATTCTATAAGTCATTATCGTCAAGTGAGTGTCAGCCGTTATAATGTGCAGTAATACAATCTTTGTCCCCTTCACAAGATTTAAGAATGAGATATGTTGAATTCCATCTATAGCCTACATCGGTACAAAAATATTTTTCTTGAAGTCTATTTTCAACACATAGAGTAGTAAAAACTTGTTTTCTAACTAGTAAGGCCGTAATATAATTAATAGCGTATCTAATTTTTTGTAATTGTACATGTATTAATTTTAATTTATCTTTCACAATTAAATTAAAAATATGACATATACAACGAACATGAAAATAAAATACTATCAAATTTTGGATAGAAATGTTGAATTAATTTTTCAATTACTGTATTGTTGGGGTCGACATGTCAAAAGTAAATCTACGAATCTTCGTTTCACAATTAAATTTACGTAAAACACCAAGTAAAATATGAAAAATATTAAATCCATTATGAGGATAGTCAATTGTTCTAAACGCTATTACTTTTTTATGCATTATCTAGTGTTTATCAATGTAGTATGCAGTTGCAGCCATATATTCTTTTCGGTTATTACTAGTCCATAAGTTCGAAGTGAAAGATAAAATACTGTTATAATTATTAATATCACTTATAATAGCTTCTTTCTTTATATTAAATAAAATAATAGTGTCTTTTCGAAGAGTCTACGAAGAGATATATACCTTGGTTTGAGATATTTTTGTATGAAGTTCATGTTATTAGGATTTTCTACCAAACTTAGTGGAAACTCGGCATTTGCCACCAATTGCGCCATTCATTCAAGGCTCATGCTTTCTTGTGAATGCACCAATTATTTAGATCGGAAGTACTACTAGAGTCGGCCCTAGAAGATCCAAACTGAAGTTGTGCCTGATTTGATTTCAACCATCCATGTTTAAACAAATACTTTTTGAAGTGTCTGTTTAGATAGACCGTGCATATCTCCTTTTGTCACGCTAACTTCTTTATAAGTATTTATATTGTTCTTCATGCTCAGGAACTCTATTATTAGTTTAACAGTGGGCACCAACTCAAAATACTGCCAGTAACAAGCCTTTTGTTTTTTTGGCTCTTCTTTAGTGCTAGATGTTACTACCCAATTTCAGTAAGGCCTCATATGACCAGCAAAGGCCTAGGGCAGGTATCGCGAAGGCCTTGAAAATTCATAGAATGTCCTGAAGGCCCAGCAATATATTAGCACTCTTGAATCAGAGTGTAGAGAAGCCCATGAAGAGCCTCGACGCTCATGGCCGACCTAGGGAGCTTCGCCTGGCTTTGTATCCATTGTAATTAGCAGGCAACACGATATTTCAAAATGACCAGAGATATGTTTAAAGAAAGATTGTGTTTGATTGGCATACAGATTCTCATAAGGAAACTAATTATCAATCTCCTAAAGATCAGACAACATGATAAAAGGAAACCAAGTCAAATAAGGGCTACATTGACAATTGATTATCCTTATCTCATAAGGAAGGATGATCCAATCAGATATCTAATCGATTGTTTTCCTTAATTAATTAGAACTATGAGGCTATAAATACAACGTCTTCGGTTGTTCTAAGGTACGTATTATTCTCACCCTTAAACTCTGCTCAAATCTTTGCCTGCTTGTCTCTCCCACACCCATTTGTTATTCTCCCGTATATTGTTATCCCTTCACATATACCAGCAGTTGACTTGATCGTTAGAGTACCAACGATCGATGGACCCTTTTTTCTATAGATCTTGGTGCCTAACGGTCGTCTTAGTATACATGTAACATATAGGTTGGTAGAAAATTGACTGGAGATCTATTGACACGTGGATAGTGCAAATTCTGACGTCAACACTAGAACCGGTGGTTGTATTTGTATGTGTGTCGAAATCTTATTGAATGTCATCCAAATCAATCGCATCTACTACTTCCAAACTCATCAACAATATCACGAGGAATTGGTATTGTCATTAAAACCACTAAAATCATCATCATTTCGATTGTACGCCATTTTGAATAAATTATAAAGAGAATAGAAGAAGATGTAGTAGAAATTTAGAAATGTAGTAGAAGGTGTAGAAAATTAAAAATATAGACTAATATTTAAATAATGAGATTTGAGATAAATAATTATAAACTAATATTAATAGATAATGAGATTTGAGAATTGTTGTTAAATTGAGTATATAATAGATTCAGAGATTAATGTGTGAAAAAATTGAGTTTAAAAGTGAATATTTATAGAAAAAAAATTTGAATTAAAAAAATACAAAAATACAAAATGATCACTTAAAAAAGTGACTATTGGACACGAGCCACGAGCAGCCGACTCATGGCTTGTAGGTAATGCCCACGAGCCTTGATGAGCTGGCTCGTTAGGCCGAATTGTCTTTTTGCCAAGCTAGTTTAGCTCGGCCATTTTTTTGGGCTCGTTCTGTGATGAACCCAAACCCAAACTCGAACCCAAACTCAATAAGGGCAGAGCCGATAAGCTCACGAGCCGCTAGGCCCATTTGCTATCTCTAGTTCCAGTAGCCGCTCTGATGGCCTCCCTTAAGGTGAGAGTATCGATCTTCCCCATTGGACTTCGATGTAGGCTTGAAGGATCCAATTCATCATCCTCAGGATTTTCTATTTACTTGTAGCCGTTCCTTTCTAGGTTCAAATTGATAGTCTATCAAGCATTTAAAAACTCCCATCGCCATGCTTACATTAGCCACCATCTGTATTTGGAGTTTAATTCTCGCCCATGGTTTCAATCCTTTCATGAAAGTGAAGAGCTTGTCCTTTCTAGACATGTCTCACATGTCCAGCATATGCTTTGAAAAAGTTTTCATGAGTCCCGAATAGAGCTAGTATGTTTCAGTTCTCGTAGTGCCCATAGGACCTGATATTCTACAATGTTCGAGAAAAATTGTGTTCTGATCGCTTCTTTGAGGAGATCCTATGTGTCTATCTGGCACGTTGGCTGAATATCAGCATATTTTGTCCGCCACCATAGTTCTGCATCTCCACCCAGATACATGGTAGCTGTCGTCACCTTCTTTCCTTGTCTTCTATATTAGCTGCAAGAAATTATTGTTCCATATCAAACAAGAAGTTCTCAACTTTCTTCACGTCGCGCACCTACCATAGGTGTGCGGTTTTGGAGTTCTGAGCCTAAGTGAATACTCTTGTGTAGGGACTTGCCCATTGCCAACTACACGACCGGGAATGATTGCAAGAAATGAGTCATGGCTTCCATTTCTTCCTACAGATCGAGGAGGATTGCAACAATATCTTTCATCGCTGCGCAAATCATTCGGCTCTCATCCAACTGAATGTTTAATTCGAGAATGTCCACCTCTGCTGTCTTAACATTTTCTCAAGGGTCTCGACAACGTCGCATAACCTAGTAGTTTGCCCATTGAGTGCATCCAAGTACTGTTTAGTACTCTTTTGTAATTCACCACTTCAGTGGTGTGTGATTCATTTGGATCCACCGCTTTCTTCTCAAGGGTCGTGAGCCGCAACTCTGATACCAACTATCACGAAGCTCCTTTCTTTCTAGCACGGAAAGAGGCATCGTGTGGCAGTAGTCTTGCGCGTGTTAGGGGCTAAGTATCACTGCGGGCCTTGACACGAAGACTCCGTAAAGCTAATGTGACATACTAAAAAATAAACTCCGTCTAAATTTAGACAGAGTAATTTCGCAAATTTAAATCCAACTTAGTATTTTATTAAAAAAAAAAATTCAGACGTGGGAAATTAAAAAAAAAAAAATTAATGCCACTTAAGTAGTAATATATAGTTTTAGAAAGAACCTATTAGAGTTGAATTTTTAATTTGACCATCTATTCAATAGACATAATACCACGTGGACTAGTTCCATCTATTTTACCTGCTACATAGACTTCAATAAACGGTAATGTAGAAGTTTTGTGCTAAACTTGCTGCTGTTTTCATCGTTGTATCTTGGGAGACGAATGCTCAATAATTCTTAAGCACCTACGATGAGAGGAGTGGGGAGAAATCTGTTTTAAGAACATTGTGAATACACATGCCTTGATTTGCATAAAGTCTATTCTCTTTTAAATTATTGTTTCAATATTAATTATGTGGTTGTTCTTACTGTAATCTTGTTTTATTTCCTATTTAATTAATAAATAAATTATATTATTTATAATCACTGCTTATTTTAATCTAACAATCTTAAAACAGATTAAAAAAAATCCAACAGCTGTATTTTGCCTGCATATTTGAAAATTTCAATATTTTATTTGGTATTTCAGAAATGGCATCTAATCCTTCAACTGGAGTTGTGGCTACTCGAAACCCGACTGTGACTAATGTGCTAAGTTCTTCTGTAAATCAGACTATGGCTCAAGTGCTAAGTCTTTACAGAGACCCAAACTATTGCTCCAACTGGATATGTGACTGTTCTAGTAAATCATGGAGAAAAACTAGAGAAATTCAATGGGTTGAATTTCAAAATGTAGCAGTAGAAAATGTTGTTTGATCTGACCACCTTGAATTTTGTGAGATTCTTAATGTAGATGCTTCGAAACTCAAATAGGTTAAGGGAGATATTCAAGATGTCAGCGCAGTTGAAGCTTAGAAACATTCTAATTTTCTGTAAAGGAATTATGTCATGAACGGATTGGTGAATTCACTATACCACATGTTTAATGCTATGAAAACACAAAAGAATTGTGGGAGTCTCTAGACCGTAAATATAAAAACGAGTATACAGGGGCTAAGAAATTCATTGTTGGCTATTTTCTTGATTATAAAATGGTGGACTCAAAAATTGTGATCAGTCAAGTACAAGAACTCCAAGTGATCTTACATGAGATTAATGCCCAAAGGATGGTCTTGGGTGACGCTTTCCAAGTGGTAGCAATGATTGAGAAGCTATCTTCAGCTTAGAAAGATTTCAAGAACTACCTAAAGCATAAGCGAAAGGAAATGAACATTGAAGAACTGGTTGTCCTCGAATTGAAGAAGACAACAGAGTTCTAAAATGAAGAGGTTCAATCATCCAATGTCCAAAGAAAATATTGTGGAGCATGGTCAACTTTCTATGACAAACAAGAGCAAGTTTGGGCTGTCTAGGAAAAGGGACTAAATTGGGACCGAAACGTGGAGTTTCCAAGAAGAATTTTCTAGGAAAATACTTCAATTATGAAAAAGTAGTTCGTAAATCTTCGAAGTGCAGATTGCCAAGAAAGAAACAATAAAAAAAAAAAAATGTGGTTGACGACATCGCACACGATGTATCTGAAATAAACCCTGCTATAGTTATTTCTAAAATAAATTTGGTGGGATCAAACCGAAGAGAATGGTGGATTGACACCGGTGCTACTAGACATGTTTTCTCGGATAAAGAGCTGTTTAGTTCTTTTGAAGCAATAGAGAATGAGGACAAGTTGTTTATAGAAAATTCAGCTACATCTGAAATTAAGGGACAAGGCAAGGTAGTTTTGAAGATAACGTCTAGGAAAGTGGTGACTCTTAACAATGTGTTGTTTGTGCCAAAATCTACAAGAACCTGGTATCCGAGTCGCTGCTGAACAAGCATAGTTTTCATATGGTGTTTGAGTTAGACAAAGTTATTTTTTCTAAGAGTGGAATGTTTGTAGTAAATTGATGTGTCTGATGGGATTATTAAGCCTAGTGTAATGACGGTTAGGCCAAAAATTAATAAGATGAATAATTCTTCTACTTACTTGCTTGAGTATTTCAATTTGTGGCATGGTAGACTAGGACATGTTAATTATAATATTTTGTGTAAATTAATTAACTTGAATTCTCTATCTGCATTCTATATTGATTCTAAACACAAGTGTAAAATGTGTATTGAGGAGAAATTGACAAGATCATCATTTCAATCTATTGAAAGAAATACAAAACAACTTGATTTAATTCATAATGACATATGTGATTTAAAATCTATACAAACAAGAGGTGTCAACATGTACTTTACTACTTTTGTCGATGATAGCACAAAATACAGTTATGTGTATCTGCTTAAAAGTAAAGATGAATCTATAGTAAAATTTGTTCCTTATAAAAATGAGGTTGATAATCAACTTAAGAAAAAGATTAAGGTGTTAAGAAGTGGTCGATGTGGTTAGTACGAATCACCATTTGCTGAATTCTGTGCACAACAAGGAATTACATATGAAACCATAGCACCTTATTCATCCCCAATAAAATGGTATTATTGAACGACAAAATTGTACTTTAAAAAAATGATGAATGCAATGTTGTTAAGTTCTAATTTGCCTTAGAACATGTGGAGGAAGTTGTGTTGTCAGCTAATTATTTTTTAAATAAGTTACTCCAAAAGAGTCTATATGAGTTAACCTTTCTACAAATATTTACGAGTGTGGGAATGTCTTGCCAAAGTGGCAATACTTATTCCAAAGAAAGTGAAAATAGGTTCGAAAACTGTTGATTGCATTTTGATTGGGTATGTAGATAATAGTAGTGCTTATCTATGTACATGAATCTAAAATTCCAAACATACACAAAAATACAATAATAGAATCGAGAAATGCTTCATTTTTTGAACATATATTTCTGTAGAGATCGAAAGAGGAAGCAAACTCTTCTAAACGGACGAATGAAAAAATGAACCAAGAACAAGAAAATGAAGAGGAAGTTGAACCAAGATGTAGCTAAAGAGATAGGACAGAAAAATCTTTTGGTCCAGATTTTCTGACTTTTATGCTAGAAATTGAACCTCAACATGTAAAGAAGCTATGGACTCTTTAGAAGGACCTCATTGGAGGATGCAATTAAAAAAATGCTTCATTTTGTGAACATATATTTCTGTAGAGATCGAAAGAGGAAGCAAACTCTTCTAAACTAACAAATGAAAAAAACGAACCAAGAACAAGAAAAGGAAGAGGAGGTTGAACCAAGATGTGGCTAAAGAGATAGGACAGAAAAATCTTTTAGTCCAGATTTTCTGACTTATATGCTAGAAAGTGAACATCAACGATGTAAAGAAGCTATGAACTCTTTAGAAGGACCTCATTGGAAAGAGACAATTAAAAGTGAAATAGATTTTATTATGCAAAACCATACATGGGAGCTAGTGGATCTTCCTCCATGATGCAAACCCTAGGATACCAATGGATTTTCAAGAAGAAAATGAAAGCAAATGGAACAATCGATAAGTATAATGCTAGACATGTTATTAAAAGTTATAGACAGCGAGAAGACCTTGATTACTTTGATACATATTCTCTTATAACGAGAATAACCTTCATTAGGTTGATACTAGCGATTGCAGCTTTGCAAAAATCTTGAAATATATCAAATTATGGATTCGAAAACTACTTTTCTACATAGATATTTATATAAAGAAATCTAACATTGAGGGCTAGGGTTTGGAATACATTTCCCCAAAACAGTTTCTCTCCACAAAGTAGTATTGCCTTGGGTTTCCATCACCAATATTAGCTAAGATCTTCTAGAAATATTGAAGAAAGTTTGACGGTGTGGAGCAAATGACTATTCAAACTTGATAGGATAAAAGGCACGCTTTAGAAGTATAACTATATGTTATATGCTTTCTCTATGATTTGAATTAGTTCTAAGTTGCATTTTCTAAAGAATCCTATATATCCTTGTATTTGATTACCTGTGTCATATAAAATTGATTTATAGTGACATTATTGAAGCAAAAACCCAACATATAATTCACATACATGGTCGCTATAATCGTAATTTCTAAAGCGAAGATATTTGTGCACCTGGTGTTTCAAAGCTACAAGGGCAAGTTTTTTGTATCAACATAAAAATACTCGTAATTGATTCAACTCGTCAACTTTTGAATCCCGTTACACATGGTAGTGGTACGTATTAACTAGATTACCAAGATCTGAATCACCTACGAATTCGAACAACATGTTCGATATATGTTTTTTTTTTCCTATTTTTCGATAGAACCGAAGAGTAAAGGCTTGCAATAAAAAACTTAATTGATTAAATTGATGCCCTGCAGCTATATACTTGATTCATTTGTCCAATTTACGTATTCAAATATTTTCTTCTTCTTGATTTTTGTTTTTACTAAAAGATTTCGCAATGAAGGGACAATATTTTCTTCTCCTTCCATGTCTATCCTATAATAAAACAAACTATTGAATAGAATAGATATTTAAAGAGGGACTTCAATTTTGATTGTTTGTGAGATTGAGCGAGTGAGTGTAAGAAAGAGAGTCGTGTAGATAATTAATAAATTAGGGGGTAGGTGTGAGTTTCAAACTACGGTATTAGCGACATAAAATAATATCTTTCAAACAAGTGAAAACATACAAATATTGGTCTAAAATATCAATACAATGTATAAATTGAAACATTATTAACATAGATGTTACATTAATAATATATGTATCTCAATATAAAACAATACAAAATTCAACTTTAATTCCAAGCTTTCAAATTCATTGTTTGCAAAATAGAGAAGGAAAATATTTTCATAGATCATTATTCATCTTTAAAGAGCCAATAAAAATCGACCAGCAAATAAGTTTGCTCAAGCATAAATTGGAGTATTGAACTAATAAACTACATATATTGAGTACAACAACTAATTTTTAATTAATTTATTGGGTGAACGGTCCAGTTTGGTTTCAAGTGCTTTTCAACTATCGAAATATAAGTTGTGGACATTGTTAAACATTTTGGTTATGCTCAAAATCAAAATGTTGATGAGTTCACTTGAATCTAAACAACTATTCCAATTAAATTTTATGATTTGGTAGTTTCTTGTTAATCCCTACTTGGGGATTTCACATATATATAGAGTTAGGGCTAAACAAGCATGCATGCATGTTGTTTCCCTTATCTTATAACTTTATTATTTCGAAGTTATTTTGTGTTTAAAGTTAACAAATATTTTTAATTGGAAATGGACTTCATTATTGAGCATTCCATCTCACAAACATATGAAGAAGTTCCAAACAATTTGTGGACCTTAGAAAAATCTTTAAAAGGACCTTTAAAAAATAATCATTAAAAAAATGAAAAAAATAATCACTGATGGTACGTAACGAAAATTAGTATATGTTGGTGATTCAAACAGAATTACAGATAACAATATCATTAGTGATCACCGACTCATAGTGATTACCAATGGCGATTGTAGTCAGTGATTCATTGGCAATATCATCGATGGTACTTCGGCTAGTATTTATTATTTCTTCACCTTTTTATTATTTTGATAATTCTTCAGTAACTTAAGATTTCTTTTTTATTTTTGATTTTTGATTTATAATATTACAACTTGTAATTTATTCCCGATGAAACTTTTTGTTGTTAATATTTAGGTGTAAATTTTTAAATACTTTATTTATTGATAGAATCTATGTCGATATATTAAATTTATTGAAAGTTTTATTTTTTAATATTAATAAAGATAATCTGTTTATAGTCTTAAATTATGTTTTAATTATTACACACAACAATACCATCAGTGATGATTGATGCACATCTATAAGTGATTATCAACGATAATGTTGTTTGTGATGCCGTCACTTCTTTTAATCTTTTAATATTTATTTGGTAAATTCAAATTTCTTTTTCTTTTCATTTAGAATATCATAATTGTTATTATGAATTCTTACAAAATTTATTTCATTAGTATTTGAGTTTAAATTTTAATTATTTTGAATATGGAAGAAATCTCCATCGGTAAATTAAATTTATTGAAATATTTAATATTTCAATATTACTAACTAAAAATTGATTTATAAACTTAAATTACTTTTAATTACTATAGACAACAATATGATAAGTGTACGCACATCCACTAGGATTGCCGACGGTAATGTTCGCGACGTCATTGGTAATCACTAATAGTGCTTCGGTAGTTGTTCACTAATGAAGAAGTATTTATTATTTGTTCAAATTTTTATCCTTTTAATATTCCTTCATTAAATTAAAATTTCTTTTTATTTTAATTTATAATATTAGAACTATTATTTTATTTAATACAAAAAATTTCTATATTTATATTTAAGTTTGTATTTTAATTACTTTATTTATTGATGATATATTTGTCGATGAATTAAATTTATTGTAATATTTAATTTTTTAATATTACTAACTGAAAATTCATTTTTAATCTTAAATTATTTTTGAATTATTATTTAACTACCTACATAGTTTTCTAAATGTAACATTTTAATTTTGTCATTGATAATTTGGTTTTAAAAAATTCTCAATATATTTAATTTATTGTTAAAATTTTAAAAAGTTTGTATTTTAATTACTTTATTTATTGACGATATATTTGTCAATGAATTAAATTTATAGTAATATTTAATTTTTTAATATTACTAACTAAAAATGCATTTATAATCTTAAATTATTTTTTAATTATTATTTAACTACCTACATAATTTTCTAAATGTAACATTTTAATTTTATTTAAGGAAGAAAATTTTATCAATAAACTAAATATATTGAGAATTTTTTTTTTTTTTGAAAAATTTATCAATGACAAAAAACTTCATTATTAATGTTGATTATTGTTTTTAGTGTTATTTTCTTATTGGCGAATTTTTTCATTGGTAATATATATTTTTATGTTTTAATTTTTATTATTTATTAATGTCAGAATTTTTTTTAAAAGAATTAAAGTAATCGAAATCATTTATTTAATCATCACTCACAGAAAAATTTGACCCACAGATTTTGTTGGTAAAATATTTGAAATGAAATTTCTTATAATTTGAGGGTCTTATTCAGTGTTATTAGAATTGGCTCGGTCCGGCCGGTTCAACTGGTAAAGAGAGAATCTGGCTCAAAACTGGACTGATTATACAAAAAAAAAAACCCTCTACTTAAAAACCTGTCCAAAAACCCGTCGACCTTCCCGATTTTGAGGAACTCGTGGAACCATTCCCAAGTTCACCAGTTTTAAAAATCATTTCTTTCTACAATTAATTATAACTAACCATTGAAATCCATTTTCCTCCCAACATGAAATGAATCAAAAGAAGAAAAAAAAAAAAAAAAATTCTTTTGAGCAGTTTTTGTGATTTCCAATTTTTTTTTTCATTTTTTTTCATTTTTTGTGGATTTTTAATTTTTTTTGAAAATCACCAAGTCAACTCTAGTTCGACCCTTGATTCTTTCTCTTTTTCGAGTCGATGCCCACGTCAGTTTTTAAAACATTACTCTAGCTAGATGTCGGGCCTTAGGCGACCGCTTCAATTTTCTAGTAGTTGAGTCGACTTTGTTTGTACCCAGCCTTCAATTGGAGCCATTAAACGATTTGACCACATCCACTAGATTCGAACACTTTTAAATTAAATTTCAATTAAGTCAACTCTTAACCAGTTGAGATTAATTTATTAATCTTGACTCGTTTCACTTGAGAGTCAAGATTGCATTCTTAAACCAAACAATATTACTAGAGCTAAATTTTATCCAATAATAAAATTCTCTTGTTATTGTTCTAACAAGGTACTCTCGTTTTGATCGTCGCCAAATATTTAGGACTTGGGCAAAACGACCGATTTACCCCTCCTATTACGTTTTGCTCACTAAGTCTTATATGCAATAGGCAATCAATTGTGATCACATCACAAAAACTATATCATCAAATTACTGACTTCAGAATTTATTGCCAAATAAAAAATTACTTAAGGTGACGAATGTCTCATCATGGGAGTAATGAATTTCATATTACAAATATATGTTCTTTAATTATTTTGTCATAATTCTCAAAGTGTTGAGGTATTGATGGTATGAATTATATCTCACTCGTTGACATTTAAAAAATTTGTACTAATAATCAAAGTTTATTATTTCTTCAAGATTGAGGTGACTCGTTCGATAATAGATTGAAATCTATTATTTCAAACAATTACAAATAAGATTCACATGGTCTCGTTTAATACATTCCGAATTTACCATTGTTATTACTATCAAGTCTAGATAAACCCAAATTCGAACGAGGCGATCTTGTCAAAATAAAACGTCTAACTTTATGTATCGATTGTGAACAATTTCTTTTTATCACGTCATAAATTATGTCTTTCTATACTTAACAACTTAAGCATACAATTTATAACTACAAACACGATCTGGGAACCTTATAATTGTTCTCACAATTTAAATACGAGGTGATTAACAAGCATTTTTGGCATTATTTTTTAGGGTAAAAATTGAAAAGTTACATAAAACACCCATTAGTTCAAGTGTTACCTAAAATGCGGTGCAGAATTGTAGCATCAAATTTCCATGGCGTCCATTTCTTTCTTTTCTTTTCCTAGTGTTTTCCATCAGTCCTGACTACAAGTGACAATGACTTGTTTCATGCAGCTTCTCAAGCAGTCGGCATCAGCTTACGGAAAACTATCCCAAACCGAAAAGGCAGACTATAAATTATTAAATTATACACACATATACAGAAAGAAAATTTAAAAAATAAGAAAGTAATCTTGAATATGTAAATAAACACATCTATAAAGTGGGTGCAAGATGGACACTTGAATTCAATAAAAGAAATGTGGGAACTGAACAAATGGGACCTCAAATTCTATAGAGCTAATTCAACCAGTAACAAAATAAATATAAAACAATCTTCAAATCTTTGTAAAGAAGAGACAGATGTACCTAGTGAAAAGTAGTGAAAAGTAACAAATTTCAATCTGAAGCTAATGGTAGACCGAATTGATGAGATCTGCGTATCTTGGATTGCAGTGCTTATAGGTTATGGTGATTATATGAGATATGTGAGCAAAAAGTATGAACAAAATGGGGAGAAACAAAAAGAGGAGCGTTGAGTGCGTTATGTATAGTGAGATTGGGGTAAAGTGTAGAGCAGGCTTAAGTTTCCCCTTCTGCAACCCCAGTATTGCATTCAAAATTGAAACACATTGAACTTGATCTTCATTTTGTAAGGAGGAAAATTGTTGATAAAATACTAGAAGTGTGCCAGCTGCAGATATACTAACTAACAAAAGCATTGTCTACTACATATTTACTCAACTCAGCTTGGAAATCTTCTTGTATGTCTAATGTCTACCCTACAATTACAACCAAAGGATCACATAAAACCAACCATGATTTGAGGGAAAAAAATGGTGTCACAAATTGCTTGTAGTTATGAAATCATCCAATGATGGGGTTATGATTGATTGCCTGTCTCAAGTATTTTGTCGTGGATTCCTACCCACATTGCAGGAAATGATGGGGCAAAATGATTATTCAAACATGACCAATATTATTTGATCTTATTAGTGACTGGAAATGATCCTATAATTAAAGCTTCATGGGAATATCTGAATAGATAGCCGAGACTTCTTCCCAAGCCTAGTAGAAATTTTGTGATTAGATTGACGATACAACTTCATTAGTATCAATAGGAAAAACAATGTAAAAAAAATCTTATTATCCACCAACCTAGATAGAATGCTATCAAAGTTTTTCAGGTATCATAATTCAAAAAATAAACAGCCATGGTTACGATAAGTTAAAACAACCATGGTTATGATAAGTTAAAACAGTCATTTTCCATTGTTGATCATAGTTTCCCAGGTATCCAACACACTTGTACAGATAAAGAAACAAAAAGATGATATCAAATGTCATAGCTATATTACCTGTATTACGTGGAGAAGTATTTCCATTGCTATCCACCAAAGCATCGGGTGTTGGAGGAGTTATTTCTATATCTCCATGGCTAGTGGATCCATTGCTGACACTATCTAGCATAGTTCTTTCTCGAGACTTTGTTTCTCCATTTTCACTTACAAGAAACAATAACAGCAAACTTTAAATAATAATAAATAAAAATCATATAAAATTATCTTAGTTTTAAAAATTTTAATTCACACTAACTTCAAGCACCTAAAAAGTGGAAAGCAATACATGAGTAGATTCATTCAATGTAAAACAACATTAGATATACTAATAATAGCAATCTAAAACTCTTATAGGTGATTGGGAAATAAAAAAAGAACACAAATAAAAACGATTAATAAAGTTAGTTAATAGAAGAAGGAAAAAAAAAAGTTCTAAGAATGTCAATGTCAATGACTCTATTCTATCCTAAACAACATACAAAACTATATATATGTATTCCTCCTCAATGCTATTGATCATTGTCAACGTTTGGAGGACCTTTTGGGTCAACAACTGTTCATTCTATCCCTTATCTCACCCAAGCAATATCTTCATCTCGTGTAAAACATTCATTCTGATCTAGTATCTGTTCCCTACAATGCTCGGCTTTGTACATGTCAAACTTATCTCGTCGTGACATTTGTAAAACCACTTGCCAATCTGGTTCTATAGGATCAGCTACATAGTAAACTTGCATTGCTTGTAATGCCAAATTGAATGGCTCGGTGCTTTCTGAATTATCTTTGTACATACAATGGTTGAAATTCACTAGTGTGAAGTCATAAGCATCATATTTTAACCCCTTTTGATCGTCAATCCAATCACACCGAAACAACACAAATTGTATTTGACTACTATAGTGTATCTCTATGATATCAGTTAGCACTCCATAATAGATAACATCACCAACAATAGGATTTTTATCCTTTGCACTAGAATAGCTCATGGTTTCAGCTTTAACGACAACTCCACTGTTTTGAGTACATCTAGAACTCTCGTAACTCTTTGTGTGAAATTGAAAACCATTTACAATATAAGAATTATATCCCTGCACATCAAAATCAGGTCCAATAGCTAACGCGTTGATTTTGTTAGAAAATGTTCATTATTGATCCTCTGTTTCTCCTCAACCTGCATTTTAATATGTTACAAGTAAAAATTAAATGAAACTACATTTTACTTCATCATAAATTTTAATTAATGTTTCACTTACATAGTTCTTAAACTAAATGTGAAATGTTTCATTACGAATGCGTTGAATTTTGCGATCACTAAGACGTCTTCTGGATGAAATCTCTACATGATGTATGCTACACATATTTGAAGTTAAAGTACAAATCATGTATGACGCAGCTTGTGTAACACAAGATGAAGTAAAAGAAAGATTACTCACTCGGCAAAATGTCTCACATCATTTTTGTTCATTAGTACATAATGATGAGCTTGTAACGCCTAGATATGTTGGATGCATACCCATCTAGAACTTTTATCGTCTTCAACACTTTACAAAATGCATATTTTTCATCCTTGCTCATAATAAATGATGCAGGAGGCAAGTATAACTTGCCTTTAGCTTTTGAAGTCGGATGCAATGACTTCGTATTCCTATTTTCTTCAAGTCGTTTCATGTATTCAAGCTATCTTTAGACTTTCCACTGACATCTAATAATGTGAAAATGATATTATCACAAACATCTTTCTTTGTATGCATTACATCCAAATTATGTCGAATCAAGTTATGCTCCCAATATGGTCTCTTAAAGAATATACTCTTTTTTTCCAATTACCGTAAGAAGAATGATAATCTACCATATTCCTCTTCTTTATGTTATCCTTTCTATAATCAGTCAACATTTCACTCAATTTACACAACAATTGAGTGCCAGATAATCGCTTGGGTGCACATGCAAAGTCGTGTTTACCATCGAAAGATCTTTATCCTTGTGAAACCTATGCATTGAATGTAAGAATCCTCGATGACCCAAATACCATGTTTTGCGTCCATTACTCAACCTAAGATATTTGGTTTTATCTTCACAATATGGACAAGCGAGAAATCCTTTTGTGCTATATCCTGACAAGTTAGCATATGCTGGAAAATCGCTAATAGTCCATAACAAAGATGCACGTAACTTGAACATTTGATTGGGTCATGCATCAAATGTCATTACACCTTTATTCCACAGTTCCAATAACTCTTCAATAAGTGGCTGCAAGTAGACATCCATTTTGTTATCTTGTCCACTTGGTCCATGAATGAGTACGTACAAGATGAAAAATGGTTGCTTCAGGCACAATCATAGGAGTAGATTGTATAGTACAAGGACAATTGGCCATATGCTGTGAGATAAATACATTGTTCTAAAAAGATTGAATCCATCGACTGCTAGCCCAAGTCGGACATTTCGACAATCACTTGCGAAATCTCCATATAGCTCATCAAATATTATCCAAGCTTTGGAGTCTGCTGGATGTCTCAAAATGCTGTCTTTACATCTCCATTTTTCATGCCATCTCATAAGTGAAGCAGTCTTAGCCAACATAAATAATTTTTGCAACATTGGCTTCAAAGGAAAATATCTCACTCGCTTTACGCCAATCTTTTTACCACCACTCTTGTATCCATGTGCTTGGCATATCTTACATTCATCTAATTCGTTGTCCTTACCACGATACAACATGCAATTATTTGGGCACACATCCCATGTTTCATAGTTGAATCCCAACTCATTAATTATCTTTTGAACTTCATAATATGAGCTTGGTATCTTTTCGCACTGTGGAAATATCTCTTTCAATAACTCAAGCAACATTGAAAACGATTTGTTTGTCCAACCCGATAGCACCTTCAGGTGCAACAAGCGAACAATGAAAGGCAACTTGGTGAAATTTTAACACCCATGATACAATTCACTTTTAGCATCTTCTAAAAGTTTTAGAAATTTTTTTTTCGACCATCCATTTGCTGCTTTGAACTAGTGTTTGTTCGAGGAATTCCAAATGCTTCATGCACCATGTCAACCATATTATCTCGTTGTCAAATTGTACATTATCTTCGGATGTAGTGTTTTCACATTAGGGAATATAGTGTTCTCCGTGATAAATCCAATTTGTGTATCCGCTTGTGAACCATCGAATTATTAGGTGGGACATAACCTCGTGGCGCGTTTCAAAATATTGATTTTCACAATCCTTACATAGGCGATAGATTCTCAAGTTTTCAGCTCTATTTCTATATGCAAAATTCAAAAACTCTTCAACTTTATCTCTATAATCTTTTGAAATCCTATCTTTAGATAAGTAAATGTCCAAGTAACCAAATATGATGACATGTCCAATGATCCAATATAGTTATTAACTGGTTATTATGATTCACAAAAAAATATTTGAAGCAAGCAACTTGAGTGGATCACTTTTTATTACTTTTAAACCATTAGCAGTTGGCAGCATTTATTTTCTTGACTAGGATCCATCCATGAATGCAGTCAAATAATGGAAAGTTCAAATTTATGCTTAACTTGTATGAATACATGATGAACAAAAAGAAAAATCAATCACTCTATCAAACTCTATTGAACAGAAACATTCAACATCTTTTGCTAGAAAGGTATTGATACAAAGATTGGGTAATTCTTTTCCTATTCCTCCAACAGGTTAAATAGTTTAATATTCACCAATCAAAATAGGGATAGTAAACAATATAGTATTTCATTTCTATGGACCTATGTAACGCATGGATCCTTGATATAGTATTGCATTTTATTAGTAGTCAGAAGTAAGCATGTAACCAAGAAGAACCCCCCCAATCTTTTCCCCTGGCCTCTGACCTGAGGAACAAAAAATTAATTATCAAAGTAGCAGTTTTCCTTAATAAACTTCATAGTTTCCAACATATATCATTTTCTGTTTCTATCCAAAATTCTAGACTATTATAAGGAATTCAAATATATACATTATAGAGTGTTCATTCAAAAGAATGACGTAAGAGTATTGCTCCATAAGGAATTTAGATTTATCACAAAGAATGACACAGGGAAAAGCGTACAAATCTTTTACACGACTGGAAATTACAATGTGAAACATCTGGAATTAGCCCAACAACCCCAGAGACAAAAAACATAATAATATCTTGAGCCTTGCTGGAGAATATGCTCCAATGATGCTGGATACATTTCTATCTCTAGCATCATTTCCTTTATGCAAATAAGAAATTCATGCACAAATAGTCAAACTAATGAAAAAATGACGCACAAGAAGAGCATATCTTAAACAAGATCTATACAATGAATTGAACCCAAAACAATATTAGTAATACTAATCACAAAGGGGTAACATATTGGGCTACATTCCAATATGTTAGAAATTGTGCAAGAAAAGGGACTTGCCAATATACATTTCAAAATCACACTGCATGAAAACCCGAAGACAAAAAAAGGGAAATAAATAAATAAATTGAACAATAATGATAGAAAATGTGCAAATTGAGCACCATTGATGGTGGGTCAGGCTTATTTCTGTCAGTGGTGTCATGATTCAGAGTATTATAGAGTATTGATCTATAAGGAATTTGAATTAATCACACATGCGGGCAAGAAGATAACAAAGAATTAGCTATTCAAATCAAAGGCTTTGCAATTTAGTTTAATGTTTTGGAAACCAAAATTGAATCACCACCAATCTGATTCTCTTCTTGTAATCGTCATCGTGAATCTGCTAATGTTGGTTGATTAGGATTTGTTGGCCAAGAAATAGAGGGATAGATGAAGGATTGCATAAGAGGGATTCACTTATCTTTCGAGATGATCTTCAAAAGGAAACAAAAAGCCACATTCTGTGAATTCAATTTAGGGCACAAGTCACGAATTAGTTTTTTAGCAGAAGAATGAATCTATTTTGGCAGAGAGAGCGCGTGTAAGAAAATTAATTGAGAGAAATAAGGGATTTTGAAACACATATCTTTTAAAGTCGTAATAATTAATATTAATATTTATGATGGTTGATTGGAAGTGTCATAAATATTAATTAATATAGATGACAAAAATCAATTCTGTCATAAAAAAAAATCTTTCATGACGGTAGAATTTAAAACTATCATAAAAAAATACTTTTATATGTAACGGTATTATTACCGTGGTAAAATATTATTTTTTACAATGACAATAGTGTCGTAACAAAAAAGACATCACAAATGTGTCATTTTCTTGTAGTATAAGTCTTCTTATTTTCTAAATGATCAAAACAGACTCCTAATTTTTGTGTATATTTGTGTTTTTTTATATTTTATTTGCATTGAAACATTTGGATGAATCTGAATCAAACCATGGCAAGGTATGATAATTTGAAGGATCGGTAAAGAAAGTAATGGTGGAGAGGTTAGCTATCATGCATCTCAGGTAGACCATAGCCACTAGCAATATTTCACTGAGGATGTGGAGGAGAAGGTTGAGATTTTAACAGCTATGGTGGATGTGTTATTAGAGTCGAAGGACAATAAATTAGTTGTTCAACTTGTTGGAAATTCGACTAGCCCAATATGAAATGAAGTAGAAGTGGAGATGAAGCGAGGTATGTTGAAACAAATCTCTTTAAGATAAATTTCATCTCTTGCAAAAAGGTGCCAACGGGATAGATGGACGTCTGTCTCCCATGATACAATGCTCCTTCCAAAATCAATATTGCACTATACCAACCTTGTCGGTCGAACTAAAGAATTGATTGTACTCTTTTTAAATAGAATGAAAAAATGAACTTTAAAGCGTTGCATGAAACTAATTTGAATATAAATTTGCTCAAAAATTATATTGATGAAATTTTGGAAAGGGGTAAGAATTTATAAATCAATAATTCAGAATTGATTTGATGTGAAAAAATTGAATTTAGGAGTCCTTATTTATAGAATTTGAAGTGTCAATTTGAATGAGTGTGTGGCTCTTCATAAATATGTGATAGCCCAAGAATAACTAACCAAGAGGGGGGTGAATTGGTTTTCTCAAACTTTTTCGAAAAATATTCTCAAAAATGATATTTAAGAGATAAAAATAGATTCACAAAAATATAAGCACAATATAAGTAAATAAAAGAGAAGATAGAGTGCAAACGATTTTTATGGAGGTTCGATCCAACCAATGATCTACGTCCCCTGCTACCAAGCTCTCCAACACGAGCACGGCCTTTCCACTATTTTGATTGACTTATGGTGCAATCCAAACCCTTACAATGTATCCGTGACTTACAAGCAAGGAGTACCGATCCTTATACAATATTGAGCTTTTCAAGGACCTCAATATGACCCAAATAAATAAAGAGATTGATTTAAGTATTTTCTCTAGATGAATGATAGATACAAGTTTAGTTCTAAGAGAGACTAACACTTTAATGAATAGCAATGGATGAGGAAAGCTTAAGTATTAGAAGAAAACTTTGTTGAGAAAGATGAACCAAAAGTTTGATTTAATCAAACAAAGTTTTTCAAAGAGAGATATTGAAGATATAAATGCAATGAAGCTTTGAATGATGTTTTTCAATATGATTCTCTCTATAAATGCTCTTGTAAGTGTTATTGAATGATAGTAAATGAAGTGATATTTATAGAGATGAATTTTCGTCACTTTCTGACCAAACGGATGACCAAACGGTCGACCGGTCAGATTGGTCAGAACTAGCCGTTGAACTGCAAAAAATCAGAACGGACACTTTTTGAAAAGTGTCAATCAAACGGTCGACCGGTTCAAACAGATGATCAAAACGGATGACCAAACGGATAACCGTTTCTACAGTTTTGAAAAATGATTTTTGGCTTTGATAAGAATATTTTATGCAAGTAATAATGACATATGTTTTGTGCATAAAAATATTTTGAGCTTTCATTCATTTTAATTGCTAAGAATTAAAGGGTTAATACATTTACAATTTCATCTAAAGATCTATTCTTCATTCTTGATCTTCGAATATTGAATTTCGGATCTTTGAGAAACTTGAACTCTTGAATTGATTTTGACTTGATCATGACAAGGTATGAGAGTTCGATTTGTAGTGCCTTGAATATTGCTTGAAAGTAGATTGTTAGTAAACATAACCAATTTGTTTGTTATAATCAAAACATTAAGGTTTAAAGTTAACCATAGGTCCACAATTTCCCCCTTTTTGATTATGACAAACAATGTGAGAATATAGAATAATAAGATACAATAAAGCATATATATTCCCCCTTTCTTTTTCAAGTAAACGTGATTTGATGAATTTGTATCACATTATATCATTTTCATTTGATTTGCCAAATTTTATCATATATGTCAAATGTCCAAGTTGATTGTCAAATAATATCAAATTTTCATCACAATATAGAATAAATTTCAAGTCCATCTCACATCACATATATCCATCTCACATCACATATATTCCCCCTTTTGACATAAGCAAAAAGACAAAATCGAAACATTTAAGGTAAAAAAAATATTGGCAAAAGTTGTAATACGTCATCCATTAAGGGAAGGACAATCAAAGTTCAAGATGGCATAAAAGAGATACATAAACAATGATTGTTTGCAAAACAAATAACAAGAAATATATAAATATAATCTAGATCTCCGGTGGAGGAGGCGGAGGAAATCTGGTGCCGAGACGGGAGTGAAGAGCATGAAGCAAAGATGTGATGCCGTCTACCGAAGTTTGTAGTCCACCAACTGTAGTTTGAATGCTAGCCGCCGTATTTTGTAGGTCACTCACGGCATGTTGTAGGCCATCGACGGTAGATGCAAGTGAATCGATCCGCCATTAAGAAGATTGAATTGGTCTTCGTTGAAGCCGGAGGTGGAGGACGCACGGCCTTTGAGATGATCGTGGTTGCCGCGGAGGCGGAGCATGTTCGGCATCACCACCTTCGCCCATTTCTTCCTCATCCTCAAATGGTAAAGTGGAGGGACCGGACTCATCGTCAAACCCTTGGATTTTGCCACCCATTGCCCATTTTCCTTGACGATTTTCATACGGTGAAGGGTAAGAATATTGATGGTGTCGGTGGGTTTGGGAAGAGTGGCTACCGAAAGTTACGGAAGGAAACTTCAAATGTTGAAATTTTTAGTGAGAATCATTCCGTAGGGATGCCCCTTGAGCCTAGTGCCGCTAAGGATGGAGGTCATGTGTTGGATCATTATGTATGAAAAGTCAAGTTTACGCCCACGGAGGATAGAGTCGAGAAGAAATACATCATAATGATTAACCTCATCTAAGTGGCCTTTACGAGGAACAATAATATGTGCGATGATGTTATGGAGGACACGACACGGAAGAGTAAGTTGGTTCGTGCGAAGACGTACGGCAGCCTCAAATTGCTTGCCGGTGACATGACAACAAGCCTCGATTGGGTCGTATTCTTGAGTATGAGGAATTGTTTTTGTGGTGTACAGGCGAATACCGCCTTCCTCAAGATGAAGAAGTGATCGAATGAAGTCTTGAGTGATTCTTATTTGTTTATTTCGAACTAGACATGAAATTCCCGACCCCGGAGAGAAAGACATATTTTTATAGAAATCTTTTATAATGGAAGGGTAAACTTTGTCATTCAACGTGAGAATGCTAACCCAACCCATACCTATGAAAAGATCCTCTATATGAAAGGAGGGGGCTTCAAAAGTAAATGAGGCAAGGTCTACGTTCTTACCAATGAGGACGGGACATTTGGCAATCCGAATTTTCGAGGGAGAATCCTCTTCTTCAGATGATGGAGAAGGTTGCCTTTCTCTCCTAGGATGCTTGGCTGCCATTTTAACTCGAGGCATGGTGTTGGAGAAAACGGATTTGGAGGCTAGGGTTAGGTTCGTCCGCTTGGGATGGAATGGGAAGAATTTATGAACAAAAATTGGAGATTTTTGGATTTTGGTGTAAAATGATATGGGTTTTGTGATTTTGAGTGTAAATTGGAAAGATTTTAGGAGGATTGGAAGATTGGAAGAAGATTTGAAGAGAAAACCTTAGTTCATGAAGTTGGAATGAAGAAATTTGAAAAATTTCTAACTTAAAACCCTGATTTCCGCTTATACGGACGACCGGAAACCTCAGACGGTCGACCGTTTTATATGAGATTTTGAAAATAAACTCTCTGCTCAGACGGATGAGTAGACGGATGATCATGCGGTCGTCCATTTAATTTAAGACAGGCGTCCATTTAACTAAGACGGCAACCGCTTAAAATTTTTAATTTTGGCAAAAGTCTCGCTTAGACGGATGATGAAACGGATTAAGCAACTGTTCATCCGTTTGACATGAAACGGACGTCCTATTAACAAACGGTCGTCTGCTTGGACAATTTTTGCAAAAATTTATAAAATCATCGATTTGATCTTTTGTCAAATAATTTTGAAACATATTTATCACATAAAATGCAATCAATTATAGAAAATATAAGGAGTTAGCCACATATTTCACATTCATCAATTATACCTAAATTTCGTCGAATGTAAGAAAATCTTTCAAGTGCTAATGGTTTTGTGAGAATATCGGCCAATTGTTTTTCGGTTTTTACAAACTCCAAAGTTATATCTCCCTTGTGTGCATGGTCTCGTAAAAAGTGATGTCTAATCTCGATGTGTTTGGTACGAGAATGCAAAACGGGATTTTTAGATAAGTTTATGGCACTAGTGTTATCACACATAATAGGAACTTTTTCAAAGGAAATGTGATAATCATTTAGAGTTTGTTTCATCCATAGGATTTGAGCACAACAACTAGCGGCGGATATATACTCGGCTTCGGCGGTTGACAAGGCAACGGAATTTTGTTTCTTACTAAACCATGAAACTAAAGCAAAGCCTAGAAAATGGCACGTTCCACTAGTACTTTTTCGATCAATTGTGCAACCGCCCAATCGGCATCCGAATAGCTAAGTAAATCAAAATGAGTTTCTTTGGGATACCAAAGACCTAAAGATCTAGTTCCACTAAGATAACGAAAAATGTGTTTTACGGCACTAAGATGAGAATTTTAGGATTAGATTGATATCTAGCACATAAGCATACACTAAACATAATATCGGGTCTACTAGCGGTTAAATAAAGAAGGGATCCGATCATACTCGATATTTTGTTACATCAACGGAAGTACCTTGCTCGTCTTTATCTAGTTTGATTGATGAGCTCATTGGAGTGTTCATTGGCTTCAACTCTTCCATTTCAAACTTTTGAGCATATCCAAGATATACTTAGTTTGACTAATGAATATTCCATCATTGGTTTGTTTGATTTGGAGACCAAGAAAGAACTTGAGTTCACCTATCATGCTCATCTCAAATTCCCTACTCATGCACTTAGAAAATTCTTCACATAGGAAATGTTAGTAGCACCAAAAATGATATCGTCAACATAAATTTGAACAACTATCATATCATTCTTTTTGGTTTTTATAAATAATGTAGTATCCGCTTTACCCATTAAAACCAGTTGATATGAGAAATTTACTCAATCTCTCATACCATGCTCTAGGAGCTTGTTTTAAACCGTAAAGAGCTTTTCTAAGTTTGAAAACTTTGTCCGGATACTTATGATTTTTAAAACCGGTGGTTGCTCAACAAAACTTCTTCTTGAATGACTCCATTCAAGAATGCACTTTGACATCCATTTGAAATAAAGTAAAATTCTTATGACAAGCAAAAGCAAGAAGCATGGGAATTGATTCTAATCTAGCAACCGGGCAAAAGTTTCTTCAAGTCAATGCCTTCTTCTTGATTGTAACCTTGAGCCACTAATCTAGCTTTGTTATGCACAATTATACCATTTTCATCTCGTTTGTTTCGAAAAACCTATTTTGTGCCAATTACGGTTTGTGAATTTGGTCTAGCAACTAAATCCCAAACATGATTTCTTTCAAATTGATTTAGTTCATCTTGCATAGCTAGGATCCAAAATTCATCAAACTCGGCTTCTTTAAAGTTCTTTGGCTCAATTTGAGAAAGAAATGCACAATTGTTATGAAAATTTCTAGAAGAATTTCTTGTGCTTACCCCTTTTGATGGATCACCAATGATGAGATCTTTTGGGTGAGATGGGACAAACCTCCATTCTTTTGGTAATGATGAAGTGTTGAGATCTTCATGAGGTTCTTCATCATTTTGTTGCATACTTGTTTCCTCCTCATGTTGACTTTCAATGTTATTTGGATTCCCTTTGTCTTGATTTTGAACACTTAGTTGTTCAAATGGGATTTCCAAATCTTCATCATCAATAACTTTTTCTTGTATAGAGGAGTTAGTTTCATCAAAAACAACATGCATAGATTCTTCAACTACTAAAGTTCTTTTGTTGAAAACTCTAAAAGCTTTACTAGTAGATGAATATCCAAGAAAAATTTCAATATCGGATTTTGGATCAAATTTTCCCAAATTTTCTTTTGTGTTTAAAATAAAGCACTTGCAACCAAAAACTTTAAAATATCCGATATTGGGAATTCTATTTTTCCAAAGCTCATATGGAGTTTTGGTTTTCTTTCGACTTACCAAAACTCTATTTAAGATATAACATGAAGTGTTTACGGCTTCGGCCCAAAAGTATTTTGGTAAATTGTTTTCATTCAACATGGTCCGAGCCATTTCTTGCAATGTTCGATTATTCCTTTCTACTACACCATTTTGTTGAGGAGTTCTAGGAGCCGAAAAATTATGTTAATATCCATTGGATTTGCAAAACTCATCAAAGGCTATATTTTCAAATTCTCCACCATGATCACTCCTAATTGTGGTAATGGTGTATCCTTTTTCATTTTGGACTCTTTTGCAAAAATGTTTAAATGCATTTAAGGCTTCATCTTTTAAATTCAAGAAAATGACCCAAGTAAATCTTGAAAAATCATCAACAATAACAAATGCATAATGTTTTCCACTTAAACTAGCGGTTCTAGATGGTTCAAATAAGTCCATGTGGAGAAGTTGCAAAGGTCTTGAAGTAGAAGAGTGTTGTTTAAGTTTGAAAGAACTCTTTACTTGTTTTCCAAATTGACAAGCATCACAAATTTTATCTTTTTCAAACTTTATATTTGGCAACCCTTTCACAAAGTTATTTTTGGAGATTTTTGAAAGTAAGTCCATGCTAACATGACCTAATCTCCTATGCCATAGCCAAGAATCATCCTTTATACTTGAAAAACATTTTATTTCCTTTTCAAGTTCAAATTAATAGATATGATGTAAACATCTTTGCTTCGCTCCTCATGAACAATACCTCTTTAGATATAGCATCCTCAATGAGGCAATTGGAAGAATCAAATTTAATGAGATAACCTTTATCGCACAATTGACTTATACTAAGTAAGTTATGTTTGAGGTTATCAACTAATAAAACATTTTCAATAGAGGAGAAGAACGATTACCAATATTTCCAATGCCTATGATTTTTCCTTTGGCATTGTCTCCAAAAGTCACATGACCTCCATCTTTTCTTTTGAAATTTGATAGTAATGATCGATCTCCGTTATATGTTTCGAACAACCACTATCCAAGAACCAATTGCTTTTGACTTTTGTGGTACCTACAAAAATAATTTTAATTTTTGATTTTGGTACCCACATAAGTTTGGGTCCTTGATAGTTAGTGCTTGTGGATTCTTTTATCCACTTGTGTTTCTTTTCAAAGTATAGTTTCTTTTTAGTCAAACAATTGTAAGCAACATGACCATCTTTCTTGCAAAAACTACATGTGATGCTTTGTTGAGAAAAGTTGGATGATTTTACAAAAATGGTTTCAAGGGATTTTTGTTTCAAGAGAGGTTTATATCCAATTCCCCATTTGTTAAACATGATTTTTGCTCACCAAGCATTAATTCAAAGTTTTTCTTTCCTTGGGTGAATTTGTGAATAATGCTTGTTAAATCAACCACTTTTTCTTTCAATAAAACATTTTCTTTAATCAAGGACTTATGATCATCCTTTTCTTTTTCAAAGTCCTTTTGTGCAATAAAAAGCTTCTTGACTACCTTTTTCAACAAAGAGTGTTTATTGTTAAGAATAGAGTATTTTGACATAAATTTCTCAAATTCTTCAAGAATTTCATCATAAGAGGTAGATAAGTCAATGTAAGAGTCATTGTTGTTTGTACTTACCTCATCCTCAATAGCCATGAAGCACATATTAGCGATTTCTTCTTGAATTTCATCATCTTCTTGATCATCTTCATCACTATCATCCCATGTAGCTTGAAGTGCCTTCTTTTGTTGAACTTCTTCTTGTTTGGGCATTCGGTCCTCTTGTGACCGAGTTTGTCACAATCATAGCATATGATCTTTTGTTCTTTTCTTCACTTTTGTCTTCTTTCTTTGAAATCGCCTATTGTTTCAAAATCCTCTCCATTTCTTGACAAGAAGAACTAAGTCATCAAGTTCTTCATCACTCAAGTTTGTGTTGGATGATCCTTCATCATTTGTTGATTTCAAAGCAATTTTCTTCTTGGGAAGCTTCTTCATCTCTTCTTTGCTTCTCTTTGTTTTCTCCTTTGTTTCGGCATTGTTGAGCTCATATGTCATCAATGTTCCATATAGCTCCTCCAATGGATAAGTGTTGATATCTTTTGTATTCTCTATCAACATCCTCAAGGAGTTCCAATCTTCCGATAAAGACCTAAGCATTTTGCTCACAAGTTCACCGTTAGTAAATTTTCGATCAAAGCCCTTAAGGCCATTAATAATATCGGTAGAAACGAGTAATCATATCAACAATAGGTTCATCTTGTTTCATAAAGAAAATTTCAAATCTTTTGTCAAAAGATTTATTTTGGTTTCTTTAACCTTGTTGGTACCTAAGTGAGTTATCTCTAATGCATG
The DNA here is from genome assembly GCA_023638005.1 of Forsythia suspensa. Classification (NCBI taxonomy): domain Eukaryota; kingdom Viridiplantae; phylum Streptophyta; class Magnoliopsida; order Lamiales; family Oleaceae; genus Forsythia; species Forsythia suspensa. The sequence goes on from CM042667.1 coordinate 17,640,543, forward strand.
CCAAATATCATATGCGGAATCACATGTGCTAATACGATTAAACTCATTTTGTCTAAAGCACAATAAAGTAAATTTTTGGCTCTAGCATTCAAAGACAATTTTCTTTTGTCCTCTTCATCATATTCTTCTCTAGGCTTAGAAATAGTTTGGTCCGATTTATCATCAACTTTGACAATTTTTGTAGGCACATATGGACCAAACTCGATGACTTCCCAAATGTTATAATCAATTGATTGAATATAAATCATCATTCTAGTTTTCCAATAATTGTAGTGGGAGCCATTAAAGAAGAGAGGACGATTTGTAGAGTGACCCTCAAGGTTTTGAAAATTTTGGTTAGCCATTACTCAAGATTGTGTAATAAAAAAAAATGAGCACCTTGCTCTGATACCAATTGATAGCCCAAGAATAACTAACCAAGATGGGGGTGACTCAAAATTTTTCGAAAAATATTCTCAAAAATGATATTTAAGAGATAAAATAGATTCACAAAAATATAAGCACAATATAAGTAAATAAAAGAGAAGAGAGAGTGCAAACGATTTTTATGGAGGTTCGATCCAACCAATGATCTACGCCCCTGCTACCAAGCTCTCCAACACGAGCACGGCCTTTCCACTATTTTGATTGACTTATGGTGCAATCCAAACCCTTACAATGTATCCGTGACTTACAAGCAAGGAGCACCGATCCTTATACAATATTGAGCTTTTCAAGGACCTCAATATGACCCAAATAAATAAAGAGATTGATTTAAGTATTTTCTCTAGATGAATGATAGATACAAGTTTAGTTCTAAGAGAGACTAACACTTTAATGAATAGCAATGGATGAGGAAAGATCAAGTATTAGAAGAAAACTTTGTTGAGAAAGATGAACCAAAAGTTTGATTTAATCAAACAAAGTTTTTCAAAGAGAGATATTGAAGATATAAATGCAATGAAGCTTTGAATGATGTTTTTCAATACGATTCTCTCTATAAATGCTCTTGTAAGTGTTATTGAATGATAGTAAATGAAGTGGTATTTATAGAGATGAATTTTTGTCACTTTCTGACCAAACGGATGACCAAACGGTCGACCGGTCAGATTGGTCAGAACTAGCCGTTGAACTGCAAAAAATCAGAACGGACACTTTTTGAAAAGTGTCAATCAAACGGTCGACCGGTTCATGTAAAATGGTCGACCGGTTCAAACGGATGATCAAAACGGATGACCAAACGGATGACCGTTTCCACGGTTTTAAAAAATGATTTTTGGCTTTGATAAGAATATTTTATGCAAGTAATATTGACATATGTTTTGTGCATAAAAATATTTTGAGCTTTCATTCATTTTAATTGCTAAGAATTAAAGGGTTAATACCTTTACAATTTCATCTAAAGATCTATTCTTCATTCTTGATCTTCGAATATTGAATTTTGGATATTTGAGAAACTTGAACTCTTGAATTGATTTTGACTTGATCATGACAAGGTATGAGAGTTCGATTTGTAGTGCCTTGAATATTGCTTGAAAGTAGATTGTTAGTAAACATAACCAATTTGTTTGTTATAATCAAAACATTAAGGTTTAAAGTTAACCATAGGTCAACAATATGTGCACTATTTAGTCTAATTAATCCGAACCCCTAGATCGTACTATTTTATATATTTATGTGATTTGACGGTCGAGATCAAATCTTGAATGAATGTGTCCATTTATCATACACATTCACCAATTATGTACTTTTTATTGAATCTTTACTTATGACAAAGCTTACTTGTTCTCCAGGTACTTTTTATTAGCTATCAAAATCGTGAGCATTAGCATGTAGGTTCCAGATCCAAGTGGTAGTATCAGGTCTTTAGTTATTCTTCTTAAGAAATGGCCTAGTCTAGCCCATTCCTCGAAAGAAGTTTTTACAGGATCCCTATCCACCAAAATTTTTATTTCTGGTTCAGCAGCCCACATTATTAAATATGCCACATTTAATTATTTGACCCAATAAAATGTAATTAATTCCAACAACTCCGACATGAATGGAAGAAGTCAACACAAATCAAGAAAGATAAAGAAGAGTACTATATGGAAGATAACGCGTCAAGATAGGTAGCATCACTTTGAACCTTTATTAGTAAGAATCTATCGAACTCACTTGGTTAATCATTAAACTATTAGCCGTTATTGCAAGCTCAGACAATAGACCAAACACATTATCTCCTATATCAAAATTGATTCTCTATTGTGTTCATTATTTCAGCCTTGAACTTCTTAGGTTCTGCGAGCGCTTTAGAGAATCCACCTAAGTAAAATTCTCAAAGAACAGACCACATTCGCACTTACATAGGTGATGTTCTATAAAGAGTATCCTACAATACTCCACTTGTACTATTACAAAATATAGTCATCATTAAAAGCAAAACTTATCATCAATAATTTTTATAAGTAGCACTTGTTTGCATTATAGAAATAGGGAGAAGTTAAACTCCTAAATGCTTCTCTTTGAGTCACTTATAATTAGTTTTCCTATTGAACCTAGTATGTGGGATCTCCAGTCACCAGGTTAGGTTTCCATTAAGATGACCCATTAAATTTAGAATTTAAACCAATTTCCCTCGATACACAGTCTATACGCGCTCTAGATAACCTTTTAGTAAACGATCTGCTAGGTTTTCTTTTGATTTAACAAAATCAATTAATATTGTTCCATTTGAGAGAAACTATCGTATGGTATTATGTCTACGACATATTTGTCTTAACTTACCATTAAAAACAAAATTTTGAGCCCTGGATATCGTTGCTTGGTTATCAATGAATACATATAGTCAGCACATGCTTTAATCATATAGGAATATCTTCTACGAAAAGTCTTAACCATTCCGTTTCTTTCCCTACTTAATCTAAACCAATAAACTCAAATTCCATATTAGATCGAGCTATACATATTTGCTTCGAAGATTTTCATGATATAGCACCATTACCGAGAGTAAATATGTAGCCACTGGTAGACTTTGACCCATATGTATCTGATATCCAAGTGATGTCACTGTATCCTTCAATTACTAGAGGATATTTCTCACAATGTAATGAATATTCTCTGATCCATTTCAAGTATCCCAAAACTCTAAGTAATGCAACCTAATGTGCATTACTAGGGTTAGTTGTATATCGACTTATCTTACTTACCGGGTAAACTATATCTGGCCTAGTACAATTCAAGTACATTAGGCTTCCAATAATCTAAGAAATTCTAACTGTTGTTTACCATTTTCATTATTCTTGTGAAAACCTCATGAGGAATAAATGGATTACTAGTCTCTTTAATATTATGAGTCCTAAACCTCTCAATTACTTTATTGACATAATGGGTTTGAGACAAGAATATTCCAACAAGTGTTCTAGATATCTTCATTCCTAAAATCACGTTTGCTTCGCCCATATCTTTCATATCAAAGTTACTGGTAAGCATTTTCTTTGTCTTATTGATTAGTTCCATTTAGTCCATAATATGAGCATGTTATCTACATATAAACAAACGAATACGAAAGCTTCTTTGAATTTCTTTGAGTATATGCATTTATCACATTCATTTATGGCGAATCCATTCATAATCATGACACTATCAAACTTTTCCTTCCATTGTTTAGGAGCTTGCTTCAATCTGTATAATGATTTGACAAGTTTACAAACTTTGTGTTCTTGTCCGTTTACTATGAAGCCTTCGATTATTCCATATAAAAACTTCATCGTTTAATTTACCATAAAAAAATGCAATCTTAACATCCATCTGATGTATCTGTAAGTTATACAAGACTGCTATAGCAATTAAAACCCGGATAAAAGTAATTTTTGTTAATGGAGAATAGGTGTCAAAAAAGTCAAGTCCTTCTTTCTGATGATATCCTTTGGCAACAAGTTGAGCCTTGTATTTGTGTATTGAACCATCAGGCTTTAACTTTTTTTTTTTTAAATATTCATTTGCATTATATTGGTTTAGTTCTCTTGAGAAGATCAACCAATTGTCAAGTATTGTTACTCATAGTAAATTTAATTTTGCAATTTATAGCTTCCTTCCAGAATGAAAATTCTAGACCAGTCATAGTCTCTTTAAATATTGGAGGATCGCTCTCAATCATAAAAGATATAAAGTCTGGACCAAAGATTTAGCAACCTTTTCTCTTTTACTCCTTATTGGTTTATGTTCTTTATTGCTTTCAAAAGCACTGTCACTTGTTCTCTTTTGAGTATTTTCAGGAATATCTCCTTTTAGAAAACACATCTTCAAAGAATTCGACATATCTAGACTCAATAATAGTATTGACATGAATGTCACTTATGTCAGATTTATGAACAAGAAATCTGTAAGTGCTACTATTCATTGCATATTCAATAAAAATACAATCAATAGTTTTAGGACCTAAATTAATCATTTTAAGAGGTGGAATAGCCACTTTTGCTAGGCATTCCCATACTTTTAAGTATGTGTAGGATGGCGTTCTTATTTTCCACACTTCATAAGGTATTGAACCATTTTTCTTGTGGGAAACTCTATTCAAAATAAAGTTAGTAGTTAGACGTGCTTCCCCCCACAAGTTTCGCAGTAACACAGAACTAATATGCACAACATTGACCATATCTTTCAAAGTTATATTTTTGTTTTAGCAATTCCATTTTGCTGCAAAGGATATGGAGTGGTAATTTGGTGAATAATACCAAACTTTGCACATAATTTCACCAAAATTGACAAATCATATTCACCACCTCTATTGTATCTCAATAGCTTGATCGTCTTGCCAAGTTAATTTTCAACTTTTTTTTTTATAAGTGACAAATGCATCAATGTCTCAGCTTTACTACTTAACAAGTAAATATAGCAATACCTATTGTGATCATCAATAAACGTGATAAAATATTTTTTACCACCTCGAGTTTGAACAAATTTTAGATCACAAATATCGCTATGTATCAAACCTAACGGTTAACTACGCCTTTCAATTAAGTTAAAAGGCTTTTCAAACAAATTTGGCTTCAATACAAATTTCACATTTATGTTTGTCTTTTGATTCAAGTTTAGGCATAAGTCCTACCCTACAAGTTTTCTTAATGAAGCACGATTTACATGTCCTAATCTGCTATGCCATATAATTGAAGATTCAAGCAAGTAACAGAAAAATCAATTTTATTAATAACTTATGTTTATGTGAATTTTTTGTCCATTACAACATCGTTGGACTTAAACAGACCATCAAGCAAATAACTTTTTCCAACATACATGCCCCTTTTAGTAAGTAAATTTATTAGACTCAAATACTATTTGAAAGCTTTCCTTAATAAGAATAGACCCAAATTTATATTTTTCCTAATATCGGGAACATATACCATGTCATTGAGTGTCACTTCCTTACCGGATGTAAATTTTAGAATAACCTTTCATATTCTTTCAATTTTAAATATTGCTGAATTGTCCATGTAAAGATGTTCGTTATGATCTAATTTTTTATATTCAGGAAACAATCAATTGTCTGCAGATATGTGTCTAGTAGCTCATGTATCCACCCACCAATCCTTGGCATTAGATACCAAGTTAACTTCAGAAACAACTGCAATAGGTTCATGTTGGCAACATATGTAGATGTTCTATTCACTTTGGATATTTTGGCTTGGGCGATTTCTTCTTCTGTGTATCCTTCTTTTCACGACAGCATTTAGCACACTGCCTAGGCTTTCCACAATTGTAACAGTCTCTTTTGAACTGCTTTGCGTCATTGCCTTTTTCTTTGTCCATACATCACACTTCTTTTTCTTATTTTCCGAGTCTTCCACCATGTTAGCTTTTGCTTCCATGTTACGCACATAGTTTTCCTTTTTTTGAGACCGGTTGTCTTCATCAATACGAAGTCAAACAATCAAATCCTCCATCCTTGCGCTTGTGCTTGAGATAGTTTTTGAAATCTTTCCATAGTAGAAGTAGCTTTTTATCATAGCAGCAATATGGAAAGATTCACTTAATGTCATTCTTTTGGATTCAATATTATGAATGAGGACCTATATCTTTTGAACCTGACCTATGACCGTCTTTAAATCAATCATTTTGAACTCCAAAAATTTGCTGACGATAAATTTCTTAGTCTTGACATCTTCCGTTTTGTTTTTTGTTGAAAAGAGACTCCCACACTTCTTTAGTCTTTTTGTAAGAATAGTATACATTATATAATGTGTTATCTAACTCATTGATAATGTAGTTGCGACATAGGAAATCAACATGTTTCCATGCTTCAATGACCAACTTTATTTTTATCGGTAGCATTCTTCATGCAGAAATTTCACCAAGTTCAATGTTGTCAGATAAAATAGTATATTTTGTTGCCACCGCTTGAAGTCCGTGCCATGGAATTTCTTCCATTTCTTATGTTGCCAAGCCGGCGACATGACAAATTGATTGGAACTAGAATTTTGTCCAATCACTCCACTAGTATTCTCAGTTATACTAGTCAATTTCTGTAAAACCACAATATAGAAAATACGATAAAAAACAATGTAAATAAATTATGTACCAAAAACAAAAGAAAAGTAGAATAACAAAGAATGTCTTAAGATTGTTGTTAGAAATTCGACTAGCCCAATATGAAATGAAGTAGAAGTAGAAGTAGAGATGGAGCGATGTATGATGGAGCAAATCTCCTTAAGATAAATTTTGTTCCTTGCAAAAAAGTGCCAACAGGATAGATGGATGTCTCCCAAGATACAACACTCCTTCCAAAATCGGTATTACATTATTCCAACTTAGTCAATCGAACCAAAGAATTGATATTACTCTTCTCAAATAGAATGAAAAACACGAACTTTAAAAAGTTGCATGAAACTAGTTTGAATAGAAATTTGTCCAAAAAATTATGTAGACGTAATTTTGGAAAGCAAAGAGAATTTATAATCAATAATTCAGAATTGATTTGGTTTGAAAAAAAAATGAATTTAGGGGGTCCCTATTTATAGAATTTGAAGTGTCTCTTTGAATGGATGTGTGGCTCTTCATAAATAGGTGCATCATTTGGTCTAATTAATCTAAACCCTCTTAGATCACACTATTTCATATTTTTATGTAATCTGATGGTCGATATCAAATCTTGAATGAATATGTACATTCATCATACTCATTCACCAATTATATGCTTTTTATTGGATACTTTTTTAATTCATCCCAAATTAATTGTAATGGCCCACATCATTAAATATAGCACATTTAATGATTCAACCTGACAAAATTCAATTAATTCCAACACGATTAAATGACATTGATTCTACAAATTTTGATGTATATGAATGTGCAACACAAGAAACTAATGACAAATTGATGCCCTCACTTGCAACAAGAACACATAACATTTCATCAGATCTAAGAAAATAAAAGTGCAAGAACTTAAAAGAGCACAAGGATTTGTTTCAGCCGAAGCCCCAGAGGTTCGGTGTCTAAATCTTAAACCTAATCCATGTTGAACATCTACAAAAGTAGATTAAGCTAATCAACCAAAACGGCAACAAATGTATACAATACTGTCAAATTTACATGCCATTAAGCCACTCAAGTTTAATCTCAAGAAACAATCAAACAAGCCTTATGCTTACTATTCACACATAACCAAAAAAGTCATCTCTAATCTAATATGTTACCACTAGGATTAAAGAACACCAAGTCCTTTAACTAAAACCTCAAAAACGACAGAAAAGAAGATGAAGAAGAAAAAGTTCTTGAGAGAAGAGCTTTTTCTACGAAAAGATAGAGAAAAGAAATTTGTATATCTGTTTATCTCACCAAATCCCACAACTCAAGAGCCACACATCAAAAGGCGTAGATGAAGGATCATATTCAATCCAACAGCCACAATGGTGCCACGTGTCGTCATATAGTGCATTGGCTCCACTAGTATAAACACATTTTATAGAAGTGCGACATCAAACAATTAGGGTGGCAAACATGATTTCTTCCAAGAGCTCCACCTTGCTATCAAGAATTGGTTGGTCACTTGTGCTAAGAACTTCATCCCACTTTATGCTTCATTTACTCTTGTACTTGCAAGTTTATTTTTTAACACAATCAACTAACAGTAATAACTTCAAACAATTCTTGAATTTATTCAAATGAATAACTTTGGTACCCATATCAGATGGGTTAAATTTAGTAGCTATTTTCTCAAATTTTAGAACGCTTTTTGATATGATGTCCCTTATAAAGTGATATTTGACATCGATATACTTTGTTCTATCATGATCTATTGGATTTTTACTTAAATGAATAGTACTCTGATTGTTAGTAAAGAGAACATCATTTTCATCAACAAAATCAAATTCTTTTAGCAAATCACTTAACTAAATTCCTTCTTTTATTGTATTAGTAACTGCAATATATTCAGCTTTTGTTGAAGAGAGAGCAACTACTTTTTGAAGCTGGGATTTTCAACTTACAACTGTTTCACACAAAGTAAAAATATAAGCAGAGGTTGATCTTTTATTATCTGTCCCATCAAAATCAAAATCAATATACTCCTTTAAGGTAACCACTTCCTTACTCTTTCTAAAGATCATCCCCAACCCAGAAGAGCCATTTAAGTACTTGATGTTGAATAACTTACTTGAAAGAGGAGAATGAAACACAAACCAAAATCTGCAACTTGAACTATGAAGAACAAAAGAGATTAACAAGAACGAGACTTGAAGCGTGTAAAACACAATCCTAAAAGTGATATTTGAACCCTCTCTTAAAGAATGAGATGCTATAGGGTCTCCACTCAAATAGCTTTAATGGATTTCAAGCCTCAAACCGTATTACACTTGCACTAATGAATTCTGAAGAAAAAAGAACTTTGAAAGTTTGAAATCTGAGAATTAATGATATGAACTTGATGTCAAACACTTTAATGTTGTTTGGGGATGATCTTCAGTACATGTTTTCATTAAATTCATTTTATTTTTATAGTGTAAACACACCCAAAACTGAGGGACACAATTCTTGGACCGAAGTGGTACCTTTTGGTGCGTCTAACTACAAAATGGACAAGGGAGTGAAATGCCCCCTATTTTCCGGTCCCACCGCGGTTTTCTTGTCATTGTTGGACTACGGAAAACATACAGGGGAAAATATACTCCTGCATGTCGTGGCTAGACCGTGGTAAGCTTAACATGGTCTGGCTGCTGTTAGCCCTTTTTTGTTAGGGCTTGGTATTATTTTGATTTTTTGTTAATGGTTGGTATTATTATGAAGGTATGAATTTCATGTCCCGCAATCTCTCTATTATATTGTTAATATATTTGAACAATAATTCCAACAATCTCCCACTTGTTCAATTAATTTTTTTTAAACTCAGATTTAAACAGTATTCATGCATAAAATAAGGTATCTTTCGATTTGAACCTTTTCTTAGTGTAAACATCGCAAAGTAGTATCGAAATATCAAGTAGCTTTAGCTTTGAATCCGTTATTCCTTGTGATAATACCGGCTATGTTGCACACATGAATACTCTCATTCAATTTCTTCTGTACAAGTTTGATTAGCGGATTAGTGGCAATGCGGTAACCAGTTTCATGACCTTTTAAGAAAGTTACTTTGAACTTTTCTTGAAGAGGCACCACTTCTAAGTTCATATAGATGAAATTATTATAGTGTCTTTGTTACAATGAAAACACTTGTACTACGTACTGAATTTTATTAAGAGTTTTTAACTCAATCTTTCAACTCTAACACCATCACTAACATCATTAGGATAGAGTTTGTTTTATTTAAGTGCTGTGAATCATTCACTTATTGAATAACTTTTTGTTACCCTTTGAACATGTGAATTACTCATTTTGTAATGAAACGTAGGGTTGTTGTTATTGATGAATTTTAATTTAAGAGTTTCAACCACATCCTACTCAATGTTGATCTTACTAACTCTTTAGTAAGTGACTTTGTAAATGGATCAACTAAATTTTTGCTAGATCTCACAAATGTAAGAAAAATTATTCAAATTTTAATTAATCTCCTTACATAATCATGTCTAAGACTCATATGTCTAGACTTTTCATTATAAACATTATATGCTCTAGCTAATGTGACTTGACTATCACATGTATTGAGATAAAAGACTCATTCTTTGTATCCAATGGAACTTCATATAGAAGATCCTAGAGCCACTCATCTTCTTTTCATGCAAACTCCGATTCTATAGTTGACTGTGTTATACAAGTTATTTTCTTAAATCTCAAAGAAACAACACCTCATCCAAGAGCACATACCCAACCTGAAGTAGACTTGCTTTCACCCGCATTTGATATCCAACTAGCATCAGTATATCCTTCTAAATAGCCGGAAAGTTAGAATATTGGAGTCCAAGGTTTTTGGTCCTATTTAAATAACCAAGAACCCTACCAATGGCCTTCCAATGTTCGTCACTTGGGTTACTTGTATACCTACTAAGTTTACTTATTGAAAATGCAATATCCGATCTTCTATACATTGTACCACATACATTAGACTACCAATTGTATTTACGTATTTAAGTTGTGCAATAGCCCTTCCATCATTTTTCACAAGTTTGATATTATGATCAAATGGGATATTTGCTTCTTTTATGTTCAAATGTTTGAACTTATTTATCACATTCTCAACATAATGAGATTGTGTTAAGGTATAACTCCTACTGTTCTTGATCATTTTTATACCTAATGTGGTATCCACTTGACCAAGATCATTCATTTTGAATGTGAAAAATAGAAAACTCTTCGTTTCTATAACAGCATTCATGTGATTATGTATAATCAACATACCGTCTACATAAAAAAAAACAACGTATCTATCACAAGTTTTAGTATACAAACATTTATCTACCATGTTGTGCATAAAACCAAAATATATGATAGCATATTAAGTTATTTGCTTCATTAAATTTTTGTAAAACAGATTCAATTTCTTCCGTCTACGCAATCATAAGCACCGACATACTTGAGCACTTCCCATTTTCCATGGCTGAAAGACTACTGCTATCCAATAGCCAAGAAAAAAGGCTGATTTCATTAAACCTCAATTCAATGCAAGAAAGTGCTTCGAAAGGGAAGTCACCCTTCAAAACCATGGCAGTGTTGCTTCATTTGTATCTCAAGTACAAGGGCAACATTATGAAGTTTGTGTAGTTTCCTTCATGTACGATAAATGAAATTCTGGAATCGATTTTCAAATTTTTGTTATCCACTCATGAAAATCAATGTTAGAATTACAATGCACATGCCCATTGGCTGGAATATCATTTGAAAATGAATAATCACAATACTAAAATTTTCATGCAATTAATGAAGCCGTGTTGTTAACTATACAACCATATGAAAGTGAATAAACACAATTTTAATAACAAGAATAAACATATACTTTCAGTTTATGACCAAACTAACGTACACTAATGACAAAGTCATTTGAAGCATTTTATTCTTTCATATAAACTTGTCGTGTCCTTTGGATTCTACATATTCCAAGTGACAATTTTCCAACGAACTAAAACTCGAATTCTCTTTATTAAAAATTATCCAACATGCGATCAACGAGCATCTACATAATGCACATACAATAAATGGCATTAAGTAATGTACCCTTCTTATGAAGAGACACAACTATTGCACTACATAGTCATCCTTTTTCATAAACCGCATAAGAACCTAGAAATTATAATTTTATACATGTGTCATGTTATTCTAAGACATCCATCCAAGTATCTTTATGGAAAACTTATACATGCATGAGTGCATGACAATAGTTGAAGTAGATTAATCAAGGGTTCATGACTTGACATCTCATATTTATCTATCACATCAAGAAGAAAATGAATTTATACTTATTTATTGAAAGTGATTCCATTTGAACAATCTTTATAATTTTGACATTTTGTTTATTCACCAAAGAGGCTCCATCTCCAATGGCAAAAGTACAAATTATGCCAAACTCAATATCAGCCATGTTCGCACAAAGCTGCTTTTCTATAGTAGAATTCTTCTCTTTATTGCCTTCTATATCATCTCTTCAATTTGAAAATTCAGACTCCATTGGATAAATATCGCTTTTAGATTGTTGAATAACTCACTTGAAAGAAGAGAATGAATCACAAACCGAAATCTACTGCAACTTGAACTATGAAGAACAAAAAAGATAAATAAGAACAGGACTTGAAGCGCATAGAGCGTGGTCCTAGAAGCGATATTTGAACATTCTTTTAAAGAATGAGATACTATAGAGTCTTCACTTAAATAGATTTAGCAGATTTCAAGCCTCAAATTGGATTGTACTAGCACTAATGAAATCTAGAAAAAAGAACATTGAATGCTTGGAAAATCCAAGAATATATTATATGAATTTGATGTTAAACACTTTAATGTTGTTTGAGGATTATCTCTAGTACATGTTTTCATTAAATTCATCTTGGTTTTATAGTGTAAACACACCCAAAACCGAGGGACACAAATCTTGGGCCGAATAGGCACCTTTTGGTGCTTCCAACTATAAAACAGACAGGGGCCAAAATGTCCAATTTGCCACAGTCCCACTGCAGTTTTCTTGATGCAGTTGGACCGCAGAAAACATATAGGGAAAAATCTTCCCTTGTATGCTGCGGCTCAACCGCAGGTATGCTTACCGCGGTCCGATTGGGGTTAGCCCTTTTTTGTTAGAGGTCGGTTGAATACCGGCCTCTATGTTTCAATACCCATTCCAAAGGTATGAATTTCATGTCTTGTATCTCTCTATTATATTGTTAATATATTTGAACAATAATATTAACACCTAAGTAACCAATTAAGGGCTTCACTCTTCCTTAGATTAGTTATGAACATGCTAAGCACACTGATGACATGAGTTAAATTAGGTGTTTTGCATATCATAAGGTACATTACACATCCAACCACATTAGCATGATGAATTCTTTCCATTATCTCAATTTCATTTTGAGTTTTGAGACAAAGATCAGATGACAATTTAAAGTGATTTGTGTAGACGGTAGATTCTACAATTGAAAATTTTAGATTGATTGGGCCACCAACAATCCTGAAGAACTCAAAAAATACACTGCAAAAGAAAAACTGTTAAAGGTTCTCAAGAGGACATCGGTGTGGTGTCGGCCGAAAACTCTCCGACGGTCAAGTCAGTAAGCTTGTATAGATAAATACGAGAGTGTTAGATGGGAAGTGAATAATTGAAGTTGAATGTTTTCAGTGAGCGTACCTTTCATCCAGTAGATGGTAGTATTTATAGGAGCAATGCCACAATCGTCTAGTCGAAACCGGTAGAGATTCTCTGAGATTTTCGGTTAGGTGGAGATATGGTCAGTTGTATTCTGATCGATTTTGTGATAAGCCTCATCCGTATGGATTTAGTTAAGTCTGTTACAATATGACTGAATCGTTTGAGGATAGACTTTTAGAGGTTCTGGGCCGACCCGTGATGTTTTCGAGTTGGGCCAAAGCGGTGTTCTGTCGAATGGGCCTTTTTTCTGGCCTCGTTGTATATTTTTAAGATATTTGGGCTAGTAGAATAATTTTTACTACTACAATTTGTCTCCTACTCTTTATTTCAAGTGATATTCGAATTAAAAGATAATTCTCGTGTCAATATTATTCACTGGAAGATAGGAAATTATTGAACTTGTATTAACTCTGTAACATATAACCAAGAGCTGATCAGACCCTGTTGGTCATAGGTATGAACCGTTTGACCATTTGGTTCGGCAAGGCCGAATGATTTTTCATTTATTTGATATTTGCGTCAAATGTAGGATGAAATAATATCACAAATAATTTATCGGAGATTAATTCAAAACCTTTGAATAGGTTATTGGGCAGGAATCCAGAATTTCGAGCAAACAACTTTTCTAGTCGAAAAGTAAAATTTTGGTTGAAAATAAATAATCGAACCATAGCTTGGTGACTTGATGAAGTCCATCTCGCGATTGGAACCGTGCGACAATTTTCTACTCAGCTAGACAAATGTCATTGATGTTTCAAAAATTTTGCACGACCCGGAGATATTCCACTTGAAAATTCCTCACGGCTTGGAATGTGTGGTTAGGAAATGAACCACTCGGCAGGTTGTTCTGTGTGGCAGCAAATGTCACATGCATGCACTTGTGCATGCATGCCCAAATTGGCTTTTTCGCTCGACATTACTATCGAGCGTAAATGTATATATATATATATATATATATATATATATATATATATATATATATATATATATATATATATATATATATATATATATATAAATGCACCATTTTTTTTATTGTGTGTGTGTGTGTATATATATATATATATATTTTTAGTATATATATATATATATATATATATATATATATATATATATATATATATATATATATATATATATATATATATATTTTGTCATTGTCGCGCAGCAGATGCCTTAAGCGGTAACATATATAACAAATATTTTGTTTGATCGGATGGACCGTATTTAATATGTTCTTAAAGTGTCAGACAGTAGGCCTGTTTATTCAAATGGTTGAGTGCACACATTTAGATTAATTTTGTAGCCACTCTTTTTTCTCATAGGACGTGCCTTCATAGGATTTAAAGATTTCATTTATTCTTTCTCATTTGGCAATGGTAACTTGAAGAGATTTTGGTGAGTTCTCTTTCTTTCTCCTTCATTTTAGTTGTTCTTCGATTTTTCTTGAATGTGTTTGAATGTTCTTCGGAATTTTATGGATATCCAAGAGTGGTTGGTGGGAGTTTGATTCAACATTTTTGGAGTTTTGATCCATAAGAAAGTTTGGGTAATAATGAATAGTTGTTTTTTTTTAAAATGGAATAGAATGATTTTAGTGGTAATCCAGACGGAGCAGAAAAAGATTGTTTCGTTAATCCATCCAGAATTTGGCCAGACGAAAGGGTCGAGACATCCATCCTAATGAAAACTTTTGGATAGAAAATTACACAAGTCTAACCCCTCCAGACGAATCGATTCTTGTAGGATTTATGGGTGATCCTAGGATTTAGTCAACATATCAAGCCGATCCAGAAAGTATTTGTGTGAAAAGCTATTCGGCTAGTCCAAGTCTAGACGGTGGCAACCTTGGATTTGATTCTTTTGAGAAGAGCCATCCAGGCGGGATTGATATTTTGTTTACGAGTAATGTACCAAGCCGTCTGAAAGAAGCTGATTTGGTAAGAATTCGAGATAGCTATGGTGTACCCACATCTATACGTCTTCGTTTACCACGACAACATGAAAGGGTGTCGTGGAACGTTCCTGGTTGGACGTTTTTCTATGAGTTGCCGTTCAAAGACGGTTTTCGATTCTCGATTCCCCAGATGGTCGTGATAGTTTTAGAGTATTTTCAGCTCGCACCAAGTCAACTTATGACTAATTCTTAGCAGTTGCTCCTGGCTCTCCAAGTCCTTACGGAGCGGCATGATATTACGTTTGGCATGCCGGAGTTATTACATGGGTTTTTCATAAGGGAGCATGACGGAGAAAAAGGTCGATTTTCTTTAAATGCGAGAAAGAAGATCAAGCGGTTGATAATTGGTCTTAATTTCGAAGATAAGGGCTGGAAATGGTCGTATTTTCTTGCGTCAGGGAATTTGATTTTATCGGGGGATTATAGGTTTCCTTTGGCATGGTCATGTGGTGAGTTCCGTATGTTAGTAATTTATGAAATGCATTTTACTAATTTGTTCTTATTCTACTTTCTTACAGGCCGTCGCCTTAGTACGTAGCCAGTTGAGGGCCTGTTAGTGAATGAACATATTTTGAAGATCTTAGCGATACCCAAAAGTCAGCAGGACTGTTGGTTTCTTTTATCTTTAGAGGTTCTAGCTTAAAGTAGTTTGTGGGCTCACGCTTTGGAAGAACCAAGAGGTATTCCATCTGAATTCACTAGACATATGGTCCCTATCGTAATGATAAAGAGGGGTTTAGAAATTATTGGTAGTGATCTCTCTTTGTGTGGTCCACTTAACTCGATTGAACGTGAGGTTGCAAATCACGTCATGTCGAGAGTGATAGGATCTTCGCTCTAGAGATGAGAATGGCAAAAGAGAAGAAGAAGTCTAAGACATGTTCTTCCTCAACAAGACTAGTTGATCCTCCAGCCTTATCTCATGGCTTACCGAGCCAAACAGAACTTTCTGATGATGCTTCTCTGATAGTACAAAAGCGCAGTCGTACATTACCAACTTTTGGAGATGATGGTTTGATTGTATTTTCTTTTATAGCTGACTCTTCAGCATTCTCTAATCCAGGCATGGTGGCTCTTAGCAAAGGTCTTTTGTTTTCTAAAGACCGGGCTCGTTACGAAGAACTTGGACAAGTTAAGGCAGCAGAGAGTATGATGGCCCAAATATTCTGGTTTTTTTTTTTGCCTAACTTTCTTTGTTAACTTCAGGAGTTGCAAGGTGCTATTTTCCAGAAGGACGAGGCCATTAGATAGGTGAGACGGGTGCACTCATTACAGGATGTAAACACCTCCTTACATGGAAAGAATGAAATATTGTCTATTGGAAAGAAGGATGCTGACTTGGTGGTGAAAAAAGCAACGGATGAGCTAGCTGAGATAGTTAGAGAAAATCTTTTATTGAAAGAGGAGCTTGCTGGCTTGAAGGAGTCTTCGGGGGCTTGTATTTTTTCTTTCGAAGATTGTCTAGAGAATTGCCAGCTGGAGGTTGAGATAGCCACTAGAGCTTTCCTTATGAATGAATATAATAAAGGCAAGTATACCAGCTGGGAGATGGACAAAGTGATTGCAGAGTATGCCGAGTTGTGTCAGATGCTTGGAATGCGCAATATGTTAGAAGAGCAGTCCGAAGATGAGGTCAGAGGTGTTGGTCCCAGTGATGATGGCAATGATCAAGCTTAAACCATTTGGTTGCACATTTTTCCAGTGTGTTGGTCGGCTTATATATATTTTCGTACTTATGTATCAGATATTTTGGATTTACCTATTCTAGTAGTGTGTACTTATACTTCGGTATTTGAATTTATGCAGCATGTGAACTTTATTTTGATTGTGTGCTTAGTAGAAATGAATAGCTGAAAAATTTTCTCACATCTTTGACTAGAGCGTATATGTGAGCCGCTTTGAAAATACGCAAAAAAATTTATTAGAGCGAAACAAGTCTGATAACAAAAAGTCTTCTCAAAAAGTTTTACTTAATTATAATAAAACACATAGTATGAAATTTTTCGTGAATAGAATTTATTTTTAGGACATTAAAATAAAAGGTAATTTACAAATGTACGGTTAATTCGATTGGTCTAGCCTAGCCGAACATTTATGTGCAATGTTGTTAGTCGGGTTGAAGATGCCCTTTTTTGAAAGTAACTTAGTCTTCATTTTGTGTGACCATCGAATTATGAATGACTTGATGGCGACTAAGCATTCATGTCCACTTGAATGGCTTGATGGAAACCATGTAACTCTGGATGGTCTGCGAGAGGCTGCATGTTTTGTTGATTCCTTTGAGTATTTATGTTTGTTCTTCATCCCCCAAAGTTCAAGAATTTATGAATTTCGGTTGGTGAGATAAGTTTTGAACTTTGCAAGTGGCTCTTTGTTCTATCTGGTGAATCTCATGAAAGTCGAAACATGTTAGGTGTGCCGAAGGTATTGTTGTCATCGACTCTCCGATGTTTAAGTTAGCAATGTCTTTTTGATAAAAGTATTAAAAAAAAGTAACTATGGAAATGCGAAAAGTAAGATGGTACTCTATGATGGAGGTCTGGAATCATCCATTTTGCTGTCTTTTGGGTCGTTCTGTACTTTTTCCTGCGATTCTTTCAATGGCGGTTTTCATAGTGAGAATGTTGGATTGGTTTCGTCCTGTTGGTCCACCTGAGAGCAGAGGAAGATTATGGTCATCGATGGCATTTCTACTATCGGCTCTCCGATGCCTAAGTCAGCAATAGTTCTCATATAAAATTATAAACAAGGATACAATGAAGTATAAGTTTAGAAGACTTAGAAGTAGTATTTGCGAAGGTGGATGGCGTTCCAACTGTTGCCTATGTCTTTACCGTTTTGACTGTGTAATTTGTAGGATCCATGCCTGACCACTTTGGTAATTAAGTATGGCCCTTCCCAGTTTGCCACAAGTTTACCTGTACCAGCCTCTTTTGTATTTTGGAATGCTCTTCGCAGTACCCAATCACCTTCTTTGAAGGTTCTGACTCTTACTTGACGGCTGTAGTGTCGGGCAATCTTTTATTGGTATGCTATTGTGCGAATTAGTGCTTTTTCTCTTCATTCATCTGTCAAGTCTAACTCATGGAATAACTCAGTTTGATTTTGTTTATCAGTTGTCCATTCGTAGCGAAAGGTTGGTATGCTTGTTTCTATTGGTATCACTATTTCTGTGCCATACGCCAAGGAGAAAGGTGTTTCACCAGTCGGTGTGCGAGCAGTGGTGCGATACAACCAAAGAACTCTAGGTAGTTCGTTCGCCCATTTTTCCTTGGCTTCTGAGAGTCTCTTCTTTAATGTCTTCATGATTATTTTATTTGAGGATTCAGCCTGGCCATTAGCTTGGGGGTACCGTGGAGTAGAGAAGTTTAATTTGATGTTCCATTCCTTATAAAAATCTTGGAATGCAGTGCTAATGAATTGTGATCCATTGTCGGTTATGATTTCTTTCTAGACTCCAAACCTGCAAATTATATTTTTCCAGACAAATTGAATAACTTCACGGTCACGTATCTATGAAAATGCTTCGGCTTCGATCCACTTTGTAAAATAGTCTGTGACAGCAAGCACGAAGACGTGTTGTCCTGGTACAGTTTGTAGCTTCTCGACTATGTCCATTCTCCACTTAATGAATGGCCAGGAGGAAAGGATAAGATTAAGCCGTTCCGCAAGAAATGGAAAATATCAGCATACCTTTGGCATCTGTCACATCTTTTAACATGGACAATTGAGTCCGTCCTCATTGTTGGCCAGTAGTATCCGATAGAAAGTGCACAAAGTGCTAAGCTTTGGGCTCTAGAGTGATTACCACACTCTCCTTCATGCAGTTCAGTTAGGACATATTGGGATTCGGTGTTGTCAATACATCAGAGGTATGGTCTAGAGAAAGACCTTCTATATAATTTTTTGTTTATAATGCAATACCTGGTGGCCTTCGCCTTGATTAGTCGAGCCTCGCTCTTATTTTGTGGCAAGTCATCATTTTCTAAGTACTTGACAATGGGAGCCATCCAAGAGTATTTCTCTTCCGATTGATGGATTTCTATTTCGGTTGGTTTCCAAATAGATGGCCATTGTAGATAAGCCACCGGGATGACTTTGCTTTGTTTTGTATTTGTGGCTGCCCCCAAGGCCAGCTAACTTATCTGCTTGGGTGTTATCAGTCCTTGGTACTTGAATGATTTGGAATTCATCAAACTTAATGCAAAGCTGCTTGACTAACTCCAGATAAGATGTAATCTTTGTGTCTCTAGCTAGGAAGGTGTCATTGATTTGGTTTACAACGAGTTGAGAGTCACTGAGGACATTTATTCAAGTGACTCCGATTTCTTTTGCTATGTTCAGTCAAGCAATGAGTGCCTCATACTCTGCCTCATTATTGGTTGCCTTAAATTCACATCTGACCACTTGTTCTATCTGGTTTTCCTCTAGTGATGTCAAGATAATACCAAGGCCTCTACCACTAATATTGCTTGCTCTGTCTATCTAGAGCAGCCATGTACATGAATTGGATCCATTCGTTAAGCAGAGAAGTTCATTTTCGGCCAGGGCTTGAGAATTAAGACTGAAGTCTACGGAATGAAATCTGCAAGTAACTGAGATTTTATGGCAGTGCGAGGTACAAAAGAAATGTCGTATTCACTTAGCTCTACAGCCCATTTGGTTAATCGTCCAGATAGTTCAGGTTTGTGAAGTATCTGCTGTAGTGGAAAAGTAGTCAGGACAGGTACCGAATGGCTTTGGAAGTAAGGTCTTAACTTCTGAGTTGCACTAATGAGTGATAAAGCTAGTTCCTCCAATTGGCTGTAGCGAGTTTTTGCATTTATTAATGCTTTGCTGACATAGTAGATGGAGAACTGTCTTCCTTCTTCTTCACGAACTAAGACAATGTTGACCACTGTTTCTGATACCGCCAAGTACATGTAGAATTGTTCTATGTCTTTTGGTTTGGATAAGAGAAGAGGTGAAGTTAAGTATTGTTTGAGATGTTGGAGTGCTTCTTCACATTCTGGAGTCCATTCAAAAGTTTTATTTTTCTTCAAAATATGGTAGAATCATTGGCATTTTTCAAAAATCGAGGTATGAACCTATTAAGAGCTGCAAGCCTTCCGGTAAGCTTCTGAACTTCTTTAATGCTAGTAAGAGATGGGATATTGATGATTGAATGGATTTGATCCAGATTTGCCTCGATCTCCCATTGGGTCACCAAGTAGCCGAGAAACTTTCTAGATAATACTCCGAATGAACACTTGGTTGGATTGAGCCTCATGTTGTATTTCTTAAGAATGTCAAAAGATTGGCGGAGGTGGTCTATGTGTTGCTCTGCCATCAAGGACTTTTCTAGCATGTCGTCGATGTAGACTTCCATGGTTTTTCCTAGGTGATCAGTGAACATTTTGTTCACCAGTCGTTGATACGTTGCTCCGGCGTTCTTGAGTCCGAATGGCATCACCTTGTAGCAAAATGTACCATGTTCTGTCATGAAAGAAGTTTTTTCTTGGTCGTTTGGATGCATTAAGATCTGGTTGTATCCCGAAAAGGCGTCCATGAAGCTTAAAAGTTCATGTCCGGCCGTTGCGTCTACCATCATGTCGATGTGTGGTAAACGAAAACTATCCTTTGGGCAAGCCTTGTTCAAGTTTGTGAAGTCTATACAGATTCTCCACTTTCCGTTCTTCTTCTTTACTAACACTACATTGGCTACCCATGCGGGATAATGAACTTCTTGAATGGAGCCAGCTTTTATGAGCTTTTGCACCTCTTCATTGATTATACGGTTTCTTTCTGGTGCAAATCTTCTTCGTTTCTGCTTGACTTGAATGTATTCAGGGTCAGCATTTAACTTGTGCGTAATGATTTTTGGGTCAACAATGGTCATGTCTTTGTGAGACCAAGCAAAGCAGTCATGGATTTTCCATGAGAAATTTGATGAGACGTTGTCTTAGTTTGGGCTCCAGCTTTGATCCTACCTGAATTTTATGTTCTGGAAAGTCAGGGTTGATCTGGACTTTATCCAAATCTTCCATGTCTGGATGGTCTGGGATTTTGAAGTGGCATTGTTGTAATTGCTATAAAGGGCTCTGGCCAGAGTAGAGTGAATTCTGGTAGCAGTTTCTAAAATCTCTTTGGTCGCCAAAGATCTGTCTTATTCTCCATTTGGTAGGAAAGCGATGTACTTGATGAAACATTGATGGTACAGCCTTCATTTCGTGGATCCAAGGCCTCTCCAATATAGCATTATACGCTGATGGACAGTCCATCACTAAGAATCTGGTGTAGAGGTTAACTCCTTCAGCATAAATAGGTAGCACAATCTCGCCTAAAGTGTTCTTTTGTTCACTGCTAAAGCTGATCAATACTGTCGTTTGTCGAGTAATATTTTCTTCTGGAATGCCCATTGCCTTTACTGTTTCTGAGAAAAGTATGTTGGCACTGCTACCATTGTCTACCATAATGCGCTTGATTAAGCAGTTCGTGATATTTAGAGATATGACTAAAGCGTCATGATGTGGATTCAATAGTTCTGTAGCTTCTGAGGTTGTAAAGCTGATGATTTGTGGTGAGTTTGGTTCGTTCACTTGGCTTACATTCTGGGTTGGATGGGTCGCTTGGCGAGTGTGCCTTCGTGCTGCTGACCTTGTTATCCCACTAACTGACCGCCAGTGATGGAGTTAACGATTCTATCATGCGTTGGTTTGGGCGTAAGAGTAGATTATTGCTTACTACATGACTGTTGCATTTGTTTGGCTAGGTCCTCTTTACCTTTTTCGATCAGAAGGTCTGAGAGATGTCCTTGTTTCAGTAGTTCTACTACTTCCAACCTTAGTGCATTGCAATCATCTGTCCGGTGGCCATGGTCTAAGTGAAACTCACACCACTTATTCTTGTCACGCTGATCACTAGAGCTCCTCATCTTACTGGGCCAATTCACCATATTACCCATCTTGAGCACAATAATTAGTTCAGTTGGTGCGATAGATAAATTGTATTAAGGAATTCTAGTCTTTGTCCTCACGGAGGGGTGATCAAGTGGTCTGGGTAAATCTCTGCGCTTGGGGTCTCTTCTGTCTATAGGAGAATAAGAACTCACATATCGTTTTTCTCCTCTGTTTTACCTTTGCGGTTCTTCTCTAGAGAAGTAGTGCCTAGTGAAATTGAAGTTGGCATCGTTTTCTTCCCATTTGATTTGGGCCCAAGCATTTGCCAAGACATCCTCCATTGTGCTGCATGGGTACTTGGTCAATTCTTTGTATAAGTCAGTATCAGGCAGGAGCCCCTTTCAAAAAGTAGAAATTGCAGTTTGTTGGTTGCAACTAGGAATAGAAACTTTATCCCAGTTGAATCTCTCGACGAATTCACGAAACAATTCACTTCTTCGTTGCACTACATGATAAAGGTTGTCGGACCTCTTCTCGAGTTTTCTACTACTTGCAAACTGCTCAACAAAAGTATCAGTTAGTTGTGAAAATGACAAAATAGAGTTGTTAGAAAGATTTGTATACCATTGTAGGGTCGGCCACATTAGACTGGAGCCGAACCCCTTACACATGCAGGCCTCATGAAGGTCTCTTGGTATGGCGGTTGTAAAGATTCTTTGTCTGTACTGAGCTATATGGTCGTATGGATCAGTTGTTCCACCATAAAGTTTCATGTTGGGAAAGCTAAACTTTTTAGGCATCTCTACTAGGGCGATTTTGTCATCAAATAGAGAGTCGGCAAAACAACTGGCCGCACTCTTCTTGATTGGTGCAGGTACTCTGGGGATACGTTGAACCATGGCTTTGATTGCTGCTAGCTTTCGTTCAAACTCTGGATTCTACCCAGTGGTAGGTTGAGGTTGGGCGTCAACCGATCCTCCGTGCAATGGTGTAGTGAATTGGATGTTTGAACCAATTGTCCTAAGTGTATTCTGGTCGAGTGAAGGCATAGACCTGACAGAAGTTTGGAAGCGAGAATGGCGCGCAATGGACGGATTAGCCTAATGATTCTATCTTCTCTTGAAGTCTTTGATTATTTGCTTCTAGTCTTTCCAATTTTTGAGAATTTTGGTTGGTTAATTCGATGAGGTGCACTAGTTGTGTAGTTACCTCGCTCGGTAGAGTGGTAGGTTGAGAGTGGGTGAAGTCCAGACGGATGGCGGTTGGATGGACGGTGTCTGGCTGGACGGTAGTCGGCTAGACGGTTGTGGGGCCATCTCCTTGTTGCCTTATTGCTTCCGCCTCTTGGAGAATCAATCGTTCTGCTTCTTGATGGACAGCTTCACTAAAAGTGTAATCAATAAGTCCATTCGTGCAATAGATTTCGAAAGTTTCAGACATGGTGATATTGGAGAGTAGTGATTTCGTTCGTCAGAATGATTGTTAAGGCCCCACGGTGGGTGCCAAATTGTGGATGGTAGATTCTACAATTGAAAATTTTGGATTGATTGGGTCGCCAGCAATTTTGAAGAACTCAAAAAATACACTGCGAAAGAAAAACCGTTAAAGGGTCTCAAGAGGACACCGGTGTGGTGTCAGCCGAAGACTCTCCGACGGTCAAGTCAGTAACCTTGTATAGATGAATACAAGAGTGTCAGACGGGAAGTGAATAATTGAAGTTGAATTTTTTGAGTAAGCGTACCTTTCATCCGGTAGATGGTAGTATTTATAGGAGCAATGTCACAACCGTCTAGTCGAAACCAGTGGAGATTCTCTGAGATTTTTGGTTAGGTGGAGATATGGTCAGTTGTATTCTGATCGGTTTCGTGATAAGCCTCATCTGTATGGATTTAGTCAAGTCTATTACGATATGACTGAATCGTTTGAGGATAGACTTTAAGAGGTTCTGGGCCGACCAGTGATGTTTTCGAGTTGGGCCAAAGCGGCGTTCTGTCGAATGGGCCTTTTTTCTAGCCTCATTGTATATTTTTGAGATATTTGGGTCAGTAGAATAATTTTTACTACTACAATTTGCAAAAGGTAAATTGATTGGTCTAGAATTAGACATAGCAAAATTTTCAATGATTTTATTCACATAATTTTGTTGGTTTAAGAATAACGAGTTATTTTCTTTATTTCTTTAAATTAGCAATCTTAAAATTCTCTTAGTTGACCCTAAGTCTTTCATGTCAAATTCAAAGTTTAATTTGTGTTTTATTTTTTGAATTTAATCTTTTTTATGACTTGCTAATGGCATGTCATCAACCCAAGATATACTCACCTGAAGATCATTAGGGATAACAATACTATCTCTTACATTAGGAGTATTCGTTGTCTACCAATTCAGCATCATCTAGTTCCTTATCTGCTAATTTCTTACAGCCCATTTAGATGCCAAGGCCGCGATAGCCTCATAAGCTCATACCTGTACATATAGAAATGTAATAAAATGTTAAAATCATAAGAACGTTCTACTAGTTACCTGGACGGTTACAAAAAAATTGTAAGCATCATATTTACGCTTAGCCTTCGACGATTGGAGCAAATGCCACCTCTTAAATGCATCTAGTGTGTCCATAAAACACATTCAATCTCATGAATATGTGTTGAATACTTCAAGTCTACTACTTCAAAGCAAAAAGATTGATCAGTGTCTTGTGGTGCTTTCATCTCAACATGGTCTCCAAGATAAATACCATGCCGAGCTTGTATTTATCCTCAATCAATGCGCATCCCTCAAATGCAGTGTTCAACTGCGCAGGAGTGATCGTGGACCTGCCTCCAAAATATTTATTCAACATTTTTTTGGATCGATGAATTTTTGTCCTGACTTCTTCATTTTGAGCGTTCATGCATGTAATAATAATAAACTGGAATAAGGACAACATGAATGATTCAACACAACTTAACAATTCAAAACTAAACATACAAATATACTCATTCAACAAAACAATAGCAAAAAAACCCCGAATTTCACTTCATCCTTCTGCCCCTCTGGCCTTTGCCTCCGATGCCACTTGCGCCCACGACCCTAATTCTTTAACTCTTCATTTGTCTTTTCAATCTTGGAAAATTAAAGCAGGTAATATGAATAGGCTACTTTTTGTATTATTTTTTGTTTCATTAATTTGTTCTTCCTTCTAATTGGTTTAATAGTTGATTTTTTTCATCAAATTACCAGTATTGATATTGAGCCAAATCATAAAAGGGATATATTTTCTTAGGTTGCTATGATTGATTTAGAGATTTTGACACTGTTTATTTTCTTAGCCTTCGTTTCCCTAAGCCAGGTAATATCCTTACTATCAACATTTTGGTTGGAGTCAGTATGTATGTCGGTGTTGGAAAACTTTTCCCGTTTTTCCTTTATTATGGTCCGAACGTTTCAAACCCTTAATGTGCCTTAATTCTCAAACTTCTTAATGTGCCTTAAATTTCAATCCTCTCTTAATGTGCCTTCCTTTACAAACCTCTTAATGAACCTCTTAATGTGTCTTTAATTACTTCCTCATTGATTGTGCTGAAAAATTGGTAACGAATGAACGTTCTTGATGGGAGGACATGCATAAATACATGGTTTGGTCCCTAAGCTCAAGCACCCTTTCTTCTTAATCATACACCATCATATTGGGTGTTCTGAGTGCTTAGAAGCACCAAAATCAAAAGAAACTCTATATCATGAACTCAACGAGAACGACAGCAATGGCGGAAGGTAATCTTCGATCTCATTGCACATTGATGTAAGTGCTGTTTAAATGTATTGAAGCATGTTAAATCGTATTCTAGTCTAACAGTTGGTATCAGAGCAAGTTGAACCTTTGCCTTGTTGTTTTGAGTTCTAAGAGAAATATTCGTAAAATATCAAAAAAATTTATTTATTTATTTTTATTTTTCCTTTTGATTCCAAAGTTGATTTTTCGAACTTTTGATGCAAAGTGAGTTTACAAATCATTGGGTGATTAGATTTCTAACATTTATAAAATTGATGCTTTTCATCTAGTTTGACTTTCGTGCAATCATTTAATATATGCATAATATTATGATTAATTACGCAATATTTGTTTATGTTTAATACTTGATATAGGAGAATATTTGTGCATAAAATAAAATATTTTCCATATGAATTATTCTCATAACACTTAATTTTATGCATAAAATTTAAATGTCTAGTGATCCATATAATTTAATTAATTAAGGATTAGCCACAACATCTTTAATTAAATAAAATTATATATTATGTTATTTTAGGATCACATAAGGATATATAGACATTGATTGTAATTAATTATATTTAATATAATAAATTTTATCCCATATGAACTTTTATTATACTTATATAATTAGTTAGGATAAAATATCAAGTTATTTTCATAATATACCCACAGGAATTATGAATAAGTACATAATTTGATAGTTTTTATCATGTTGTAGGATAGAATATCAAAGTATTCTCATATTGTACCCATAAATAATGAATTAAGTACATAATTTGATAATTCTATCATAAGAAATACATGAATCTACTTGAATTAAAATTTTAGCCCACAGGCAAATTTTATGTCATTAGATTCATTTTGCATGATTTACATTGGTAAAACAAGAAATTTATTCAATTACACCTCAAATTTTGACATAAGCATTTATAAAATATGTGCAGCTTCACAACCTGCTAATTTCTCTTATATTCGTTGCGATATTCCCTGAACTAAAGGGTGATAACTATAAGATATGGAAGGAGATAATTCTTTTCCATCTAGGATGGATGGACATCGACTATGCTATTAGAAAATATGAACCTCCAGCAATCACTGATACCAGTACTCCAGCGAACATCGCGCTTTATGAACCATTGAGCGATCTAATCGTCTCAGCGTGATGTTCATTAAGACTAAAGTTTCTACTCGTATACGTGGTTCCGTCGATCAGCATGAAAAGGTTTGGGACTTGCTGAAAGCAATTGATGATCAATTCATCACTTCAGATAAGGTATTGTCAAGCACCCTAATCTTGAAGTTATCACCTACAAGACTCACCAGCGTGAAAGGTGTACGTGAGCTCATCATGCAGATGAGGGACATTGTGGCTCAATTTAAGAAACTCAAAGTTGAGATGTCCGACTCTTTCCTGGTGCACTATATCCTGAACACCTTCCCACAAAGAATATGTCAGACCATTCAAAATCTCGCACAACACGTATAAGGATAAATGGTCAATCAATGAATTAATGACCATGTGTGTACAAGAGGAAGGGAGGCTTGTGATGGAGCATGGTGAAAGTGCAATGTTGACTACAACACGTGGAAAAGGCAAACCTCAAGCCAATCAGAAGAAAAAGGTAAAATACCACCCCAGGCTGATATCAAGAAAGAGCCCACGTGTTTCTTCTTTAAGAAGAAGGGACACATGAAGAAGGAGTGTGCTAAATTCATGAAATGGCTTGAGGATAAAGGTAATCCAACCTCATTTGTTTGTTATGAATCCAATATGGTTAATGTTAATATTAACACCTGGTGGATTGATTGTGGTTCTACAATCCATATTACAAACTCCTTGCAGGGTATGCAAAACCTAAGGAAGCCAGTGGGAAGTGAACAAAGCATCTTATTCGGAAACAAGATGGGCTCACAAGTGGAGGCTATAGGGACATGTGTTTTAATTTTAAGTAGTTGTTTTGTTTTAAAATTAGATAACACCTTCTATGTTCCAAGTTTTTCATGAAACTTGATTTCAGTTTCTAGACTTGTACCTTTGGGATATTCCTTAAATTTTGCAAACACATCATTCAGTTTGTTTTATAAGTCTGATTGTGTTGGGAATGGTATTTTGTCTGATGGTCTTTATCGTAATAATTTACAAGACAATACCACTTATAGTTCATTGCATGTTCATACTGGCACTAAAAGGTGTATTATTAACGAGGGGTCCTCTATATTATGGCACCGAAGATTAGGACATATCTCTATAGATAGAATTAAGAGATTAGTGAATGATGGGGTACTTACTACTCTAGATTTTACTGATTTTGGGACATGCGTGGACTGCATTAAGGGAAAGCAGATCAACAAGTCTAAGAAAGGTACCAAAAGGAGTTTAGACATATTAAAAGTCATGCATACTGATATTTGTAGTCCAGACATGGACTCAAATGGCCAAAAATATTTCATCACCTTTATTGATGATTACTATCAATATATGTACCTCTACTTACTTTATAATAAGAGCAAAGCATTAGATGCCTTTAAGATCTTTAAGTCTGAAATAGAGAAACAATGCTAAAAGTAAATAAAAATCGTGAGATCAGATAGAGGTGGAGAATATTATGGTAGGTACACTGAGAATGGACAAGCACCTAATCCGTTCGCTAAGTTTCTTCAAGAGCATGGAATATTTGCTCAATACACCATGTCTGGTTCACCAGACCAGAATCGTGTGGTAGAAAGAAGAAATTGAACATTATTAGACATGGTACGGTGTATGCTTAGCAGCTCCAATCTTCCTAAATCCTTGTGGACTGAAGCACTAAAGACGGCAGTGTATATATTAAACCGAGTTCCAACCAATGCTGTTCCAAGGATGCCATTTGAATTATGGAAAGGTTGGAAACCGAGTTTGTGACATATGCACGTTTGGGGATGCCCGTCTGAAGTTAGACCCAAGGACCATTAGTGGGTTTTTCATTGGATATGCCGAAAAGTCTAAAGGGTACAGATTTTATTGTCCATCTCACTTTACTAGGACTGTGGAATCAAGAAATGCCAAGTTTCTTGAGAATGAGTTTATCAGTGGGAGCGATCAAATCAAGAAGAAAGTTCTTGAGCATGATCATTCAGAATCTCAACCTTCTAAATCAAGTAATAGATTGGTTATAGTTCATAGCAACCATCAAGTACCAATAGGTGTTGAACATCCAATCAATGAAGTTTCACAAGCCGCTGACGACAGTGGATCAAGCAGTTCAGGAATTACTAGAACTTCTTGAACAGCCAGTTGAACGACAAGCTTCTCAGGAAGATGTTGATTCAACATTAAGGAAATCCACTAGAACTAAGAGGTCAGCAATTCCTAATGATTATGTAGTGTTCCTATAAGAATCTGACTACAATATTGGAGTTGAAAATGATCCTGAGTCCTTTTCACAAACCATGAGGTACAAAGAGTCAGAATTATGGTATAATGCCATGAAAGAAGAAATGCGTTCTATGAAAAGTAACAAAGTCTAGGATCTTGTTGAGTTGCCTGACGGTGCAAAAGCCATTGGCTGTAAATGGGTCTTTATGACTAAAAAGGACTCATTAGGCAACATTGAGAAATACAAGGCAAGACTTGTTGCTAAGGGATTCACTCAAAAGGAAGGAATTGATTACACCGAAACCTTTTCTCCAGTATCTAAGAAAGATTCCTTGCGCATTATTTTGGCATTAGTAGCCCATTTTGACCTTGAGTTGCAACAAATGGATGTCAAAATGGCATTTCTCAATGGAGATCTAGATGGAGAGGTTTATATGAAACAACCTGAAGGATTTCCTTCTAGTGATGGTGAGCATTTAGTTTGTAAGCTTAAGAAATCCATATACGGTCTAAAAAAAGCGTCTCGTCAATGGTATTTTAAATTCCATGGAGTAATTTCTTCATTCGGATTTGTTGAGAATCCTATGGATCAATGTATATACCAAAAGGTCAGTGGGAGTAAGATTTGTTTTCTTGTTTTATATGTGGATGACATGTTTTCTTGTTTTATATGTGGATGACATTTTGCTTGCAACCAACGATAAGGGTTTGCTACACGAGGTAAAACAATTTCTCTCCAAAAATTTTGATATGAAGGAAATGGGTGAGGCATCTTATGTCATTGGCATTAAGATTTATAGAGATAGATTTCGAGGCATCTTGGGTTTATCTTAGGAAACCTACATCAATAAAGTTTTAGAGAGATTTTGGATGAAGGATTGTTCACCAAGTGTAGCTCCTATTGTGAAAGGTAATAGGTTCAATCTGAACCAATGCCCGAAGAATGATTTTGAAGGGGACCAAATGAAGAACATTCCATATGCTTTTACTGTCGGAAGTCTGATGTATGCTCAGGTCTGCACAAGGCCTGACATTGCATTTGTTGTAGGAATGTTAGGACGATATCAAAGTAATCCAGGTATGGACCATTGGAGAGCTGCAAAGAAAGTGATGAGGTACCTTCAAGGGACCAAAGACTACATGCTTATGTATAGACGGACGGATAATCTGGAAGTGATTGGCTACTCAGATTCTGACTTTGTTGGCTGCGTTGATTCATGCAAATCAACATCAGGGTACATTTTCATGATGGCCGGTGGAGCTATATCATGGAGGAGTGCCAAGCAGACCTTGATTGCTACTTCCACTATGGAAGCTGAGTTCGTCTCTTGTTTTGAGGCTACTTCACACGGTGTATGGATCAAGAGTTTCGTATATGGGCTTAAAGTTATGGATTCCATTTCTAGGCCATTGAAAATTTACTGCGACAATTCAACTGCTGTCTTTATGGCTAAGAACAACAAAAGTGGAAGTCGAAGTAAACACATCGACATTAAATACTTGGCCATAAGGGAACGTGTTAAAGAAAAGAAAGTGGTCATTGAGCACGTCAATACTGAGTTGATGATTGTTGATCCTTTGACTAAAGGCATGCCACCATTGAAATTCAAGGATCATGTAGATAAAATGGGACTTGGTCCCACTATATGATTGAATATATTTGAATGAAACTCTTATTTATTGTGATGTTTTTTCATATTCATGTGCACCTTAGTTTATTTGAGAAAATACATTTGTATAGGACCAAGAATAAACATAAGGTTTATTCATTAAGTAATGTTGCCATATAAAGAATAATACTTGAGAAATTGAATGCACTATAATACATGGAAGGTAATACTTGTTGTTAGAGGACTTACCGCCATGATTCATGTATTTATTTCTTAAGAAAAGACAATCAATGAGATTAAATTTGAGACATAGGTTAAATGTATAGACCAAGTGGGAGAATGTAAAACTTTTCCCATTTTTCCTTTATTATGGTCCAAACGTTTCAAACCCTTAATGTGCCTTAATTCTCAAACTTCTTAATGTGCCTTAAATTTCAATCCTCTCTTAATGTGCCTTCATTTACAAACTTTTAATGAACCTCTTAATGTGTCTTTATTGAACCTCTTAAGAAGAAGAAGATATGTTCAAATTTATTTGAACGAGAGAGTAAAATCGAGAAAATAATGGGAAGAAAACTTTATCTCATTGCTAATCAAATTGAAATTTCCAGAAGACTGAAAGAGTATATTCAGGTAAGTGGAGCGTCAGGGCCATCCAAGGGCCACCTTCTCGCCAGGTGTCAGCATTTCCATGATAGTGCCCACAACAAAGAAGGCGCATTTAATCAGTTACAAATTCATCCACAAAAAATATGTCTTCAGTTATTTGGTCAGCAACAACAAAGTCAAAGTCAACATTCTTTGGTCTACAATCTCCACATTTGATTCAATTTTGATACCAAGGTGCATTTTTGAGGCTACCACAAGGAACTTCAGTTTCATTTGCTCAGTTGTAACATGTAAAAAACCAAATCACCAAGTATCAATGTTCAAAAATTGTAAATAATCTCTAAACTTATTTAATGGTAATACTTTTGTACCCATGTCTGCAGGGTTCACCTTTGTAGAAATCTTACCAATTTTAATTGTTCCTTTTTCAACAATATCTCTAATAAAATGAAATTTAACATCAACATGTTTGGTTCTATCATGAAATATAAGATTTCTTGTTAAATGAATAGCACTTTGACTATCTGAATACAAGAAAACATCATCATTTATAAATCCAATTTCATTTAACAGACATTTTAACCACAAACCTTCTTTAATTGCATCCATAGCTGCAATGTATTCAGCTTCAGTGGAAGAGAGAGCTACTAGTTTCTAGAGTTGGGATTTCCAACTTATACAAGTATTACACAAAGTATATACATAAAAAATAGTAGATTTTCTGCTATCTTTATCACCAGCAAAGTCTGAATCAACATAGCCTTTTAAAGAAAGTCCATCTTTTGATTTTTTAAAGGTTAATCCCAATTCTGAAGTTCCTTTCAAATATTTGAAGACCCATTTCATTCTCTCTCAGTGTGTTTCATCAGGATTTTCCATATATCTACTAATGATACTGATAGCATAAGTTAAATCAACTCTAGTACAAACCATAAAATACATAATAGACCCAACAACATTTGCATATAGAACCATTCCCATTCTTTTTAAAACATCTTCAGAACTTGGGGATTGATCTTTAGAAAATTTAAAGTGATTTCCCAAAGGTAAGGAAATAGGTTTAGATTCAGATAAAGAAAATTTTTCAAGAATTTTCAAAACATAAGGTTGATGATTTAGAACTAAATTGCCATTCAATCTATCTCCTTTTATATACATCCTCAAAAAATTTCTTGAGTTTCCCAAATCTTTGATTTCAAATACTATTTTTAACTTTTCTTTGATTTCAAATTTTTTTTCTATTTCGAATCCAGCAAGAAGCATATCATCTATATACAATAGAAGATAGATGGAGGTTGGACCTCCATCTCATTTAAAGTAAAAACAAGGATCATAACTACTCTTTTTAAAATCAAGACTTTGGATATAAGAGTCAAATCTCTTATACCATTTTCAGGGGCTTGTTTTAATCTATAAAGAGATTTTTGAAGAAGACAAACTAAATCCTTTTTACCCGATTTTTCAAAATCTTAGGGCTGATCCATAAGGATCTTTTCATCTAAATTTTCATAGAGAAAAGCAGTTTTTACATCCAATTGGTCTAATTCCCAATTAAATTGAGTAACCAAGGCAATAAGAATTACGATAGATATATTTTACATAATAATTTTGTAAATAGTTACATAACATAATAGTTAAGTAACATAATATGTATTATGTTGTAACAATTTAATCAGGAACATTTACATAAAAAAAAATATATAGCTAAATCAAAACATCATATTTACATCAGTGTATTGTAAGGTCTGATATAGTCAGTACTACATAATATGAAAAATTTTACAAACAAACTCATTTTAACAAAACTACATAAACAATAATTTTGATTGCAAAAACATACATTTTGTATGGTTCGAAATACTTGTGGAATATATGTTCTCCACTTGAGATTTTACTTGGATTTCTTGCTAGTATCGGTTTTACATGCCTTCATTTTTGTTGTCTCTTTCATTTTGGGTGAATTTTTGGGTGTAGAAAATTTTATTCGCCAGTGACTAGAAGTGTTCGACATTAGTATGGTTTCTTTTCCAGACAACGCTATCTTCGACCTAGTTAGCCTATGATTTTGGAGTGTCCATTGTTGAATAGAGACAAAAAATTGTGAAGAATGCACTAAGATTTCATGATTTTTGGGAGTGGATTTGTGCGATTTTGGAAGATTTTGTTGTGTTTGTAAATGTGAATATTTAGGCTGATTTGGAGGTTTTCACTTTTAGGATGCGATTTTCTAGGACAGTTATATAAACGGTTGTATATAATTATATTTTCTTTTGAATTTAATCTATTATTTTATTAATTAAAATGATATTATAAATGCATTATTTTTAAATAAACTAGTTAAGTTTATAAAGTTAGAAATATTTTTATAATGTTATTCCACTCGATGTGCTCCATTTGGTCAAGGCCTTGTGGGGTGTCATTTAATTGGGGTAATCTCACTACCAGCCCATTCTATTATTAAACGGTCCAACCAAGACTCTATTGAACAACACCGCAAATTCAGGTACGCAGTTGTAGCTCCCAGACTGTGAAAGGGAAAATTCACAACACTCTGAAAGTTTATGGGCTAATTTGAACAGTTTAGAATTTTTAGGAACCAACTTGTGCCAAACTGCTCAATCAAAAAGTTCAGGGGTCAATATGGAACAGTTAGAAAGTGTAGGGACCAATTTACACATTCCAAATACTTCAGGGGAAAAACTTGTATAGCCCAAAATTGGAGTGGTCAAAAAGCAAATATCTGATAATACATAGACTTGTTTGCAAAATGTTGATAAAGTGTTGTTTGGCACTTTGAGATGAAGTTTCTATGAAGGAGGGTATCATCAAGAAATCGACTATTTCAAGAGCCGTCGAGTAAAAGTGAGACCCAATTTTCAAGATGCAATGTAGGACATGAGGACCAATTTCTTAAGGAGTTCCAAAAATCATGAGCAGAGACATATACTTCTTTTGTAGTCCATCAAGACAATGGGACTAAAAGTAAGAATAAAATTAGCAATAGAATTCTAGGCGATTGGACTGCATGTGATTGAACGATTGCACAGTTAAACATGCAACATTTGCATCTTATGAGTTCTTCCATCCATCACATTAGTTCAAAGCAGGACCTTTCTACCCAAAATTTGACCAAAATAGTATAAAGGACAATTGATTAAGATAGTAACTCTACACGATTATTTTTGAACAACAATTTTAATCATGAGAATCATTCTACTAAATTTGCCACAATAGGTACGATGAGCAAAAGCAAGATGTAACCACATGATATTTATGTTTATGTATTTTTTCATTATCTTTAGATTGTACTCATATCTGTTTTTTATTTTATTTTTGGAAGTCAAGCCTCTTAGTGCTATTTTCTTTTGTTAATAATAAAAAAAAAAAAGATCACCTTGTGTGATCGAATTATCCAAATAAAAGGTAAAATAGAACTACTAGTTGGCAATTTTTTAATGTGGGGTGTAAATTATTGATGTGGTGTGAGAACCCTTTCAACTTGGCCCTAACTGTAGGCACTCCACATTAGGAAAGCTTCCTCTAGAGTAGGGATGAGGGATCAATAATTTCTAAGCTCACAGTGTGAAGTCTACAAAAAAAAAAAAAAAAACACACCACAAGTTCACCAATCAAAAAATTTAAAAAAAAAACAAAAAACAACCACTGTTTTGGGAAAAATATGTTTTAACTTAAAAAGCAAAATTACTCACCTATACATATGAAGAAGGATTACTTGTGTCTTACGAAAATTAACAAACAAGTCTTGCTAAACAAGATGAATGTAAAAAAATGCATACTTAAGGAGACTATTTATCAAATTAGCAAAGATAATTCTGAATTAAAAAAATTATAAATAAATCTTAATAAGCTTTAATACCTCCTACATATAGTAGTGTTCTCACCGTCCTTCAGAGGCGAGGATAAAACAACCCACCCTCTTGATGTGTTTTATAAAAAAATTGTCCCGAAATGAACAACCCACCTGCTGATACATCATCAGGTGGGTTGTTTTATGCTGCCCTTAAGGGGCAGGAGAACACTGCCCTTCCTACATGTAGTTCTTGCTTCGGCCCGTGTTATCTAGTGGGTACAGGGATAAGAAATAAATGGGCATGCCCAGTATATAAAAAGGTTAAATTGGGTTTGAGCATTTTTCATCTAGGAGGGGAGGCATGGGCCCCAACATGACCTAATAAAATAATCAAAAAATTACAAAATTATATTATACTCGTGTTAAACCAAAAACCACATAAAAAATCCATAGTGAAACATTTAAACAATATTAAAAGACTAATATGGAACTAGAAACATAAAATAGATTAACAACGTAGCAATCACACTTCCAGGCCATTAATACACAATTACAACTAAAAACGCTTTTTAATACTGATGACTTCAAAAGGGAAAAAGTAAAAAGAAAATAGAGAGTAATATCCTATAACATGCTTCTACCGAATACAAAAATGGTAGAACTTACTTGAAAATCCAAGGTCAAGAGGTTGAATTACTTGTCTTGTATATTTGTTTACTATGTGATCAAAATGCTTCTATTTGGTCCGAAACTCAATCACAATAAAAGAGTTTAATCTCCACAATCCAAGAATCAAATTTTCTTTGAGTTATTTGTCAAACCACTATCTTCAAGTAATCTTCACTATCTCTCTTCTTTATGCACATATTTTAACTTCCATATGCAGAGAATATGTAGAGGTGTGGGAGTTGTATGGAAGTTACATATATTGGGGAGTTAAAATTCAAATTAAATCTTAACTCCTCTCTCCATCCAAAACCATTTTCATATTACATAGGTCGGTTCAACCCACATGGGCGACCCGTTTATTCCAACATCTCCCACTCGCACATGATGGTGTTGACCTGAATCTAATATAATATCAATTAGATTTATCTCAATATCTTTGTAAATGGATCGTGCGACCAGCGAGTTTATTAAAAGAACACACAACGCCATACACATGTTAGGGATATATAGTAGCTCTATTAGAGGAAATACTTTTCTCGCTATACCCCAAATCATTTTCCAACACTAATTCAAATATTTTCAATCCTTCAAATATTTACGAAACATACTTGAACTCCATACTTAATTTTTGTATTCATAATTGTGTTGTAAATTTTACATGGTTAACACAATTATCCAGCTGGTAAAAAATACAAATAAAAAATGTTGATCAAAATAATTTTCCTTTCTTACTCAAATCCTTCAACTTTAAATCAGTTTCTTTCCTAGACATGTTCCATCAAACCAAATCAATCATAGTTATTGACAACATGCTAAAGTAGCAACACTGAAATAAAATTTTAAGAAAATAGTCAAAAGTCATAAGGGTATACATAAGGTTATAAAAACCACGGGGTCTCCCATATTGGTCGTAAAAGCACACGTGGTATAAAACACGTGATACGGTGTTTTCTCCTTTTTTAGGGTGTATGTCATATTTTGTAAATTAAAACACACCATACAGATTTTAGTGCAGGTATCCTTGATACCTAACTTGAATTCTCCTTACATTCATTCCTCAAAGCAAACCCATTTGAGAACTCAATCTGGCTACTAAACAGGTATAACGGATAGTAGAATCCATTTCGATTATTTATAATAATCTCATCTCGATATCTCATCAAGGCGACTAGATCATGTACAGAACATGATCACTTCGTCTCATCCCAGCACAACCTAAAATTGTCTGAGGCTATTGCTCGTGTAAGTGAGCCAATCTCAACCTGCTCGACATACTTTCTGTGTGCATAAAAATCAATCATCTATTAATCACAACAATAGATAACACATAATATATAAACTTAAAACATTGTTAATTAATGGAAATTGAAGAGTTTACAATATATGTTATGCGTAGAAATGTACTGCAATGTCACTTCTTTCTTTGCTATGATGTCTCCTACAAAATTATATTTATTATCAATATGTTTGGTTATGTTGTGATACTTTGGATCCTTCGTATATGCAATAGTAGCCTGACTATCATAATAAATCAACGTAGGTCCCATATCACCACTAAAGACTCTTAGATGCTGAAAAAATCTTTTTAACCAAACAACTTGTATTGCTGAAGCAAAAGCCACAAAATCTGCCTCCATTGTAGACAAGGAAATGCATGTCTGTTTCTTGCTACTCTAAGAAATGGTGCCATTATTAAGCAAGAATGCATATCCAGAGTTGACTTGCGCTCATCTAGGTCTCCACCCCAGTCAGCATCTGTGTATCCTTATAAGCGCAAATCGTTTCCTTATAAGGAATAATCAGCAGTACATTTCAAGTATCTCAATATCCTCTTGACTGCTTTCCAGTGTCTTCTTCCAAGATTAGACTGATACCTGCTGACCAGACAAACGACATAACAAATATCTAAGTGAGTACACATCATAGTGTACATCAAACTCCTAACCGCACCGGACTACGGTACTCTGGACATTTCTTCTTTTTCTTTAGGAGTCTTAGGGCACATGCGTAGACTTAGAGTTTCACCTTTAGATATAGGAGTATCAATTGAGTTGCAATTCTCCATTTTGAAACGTTCAAGAACCTTCCTTATATATGACTCATGTGACAGAAAAAGAAGTCTCTTAGAAAGATCTCTATGGATTTTAACACCAAGTATGTAATCTGCTTCACCCATGTCCTTCATTTCAAAATTAGAAGACAACCATTTCTTAACGGTCTCAACATACTCCTTATCATTCCCAACCAATAAGATATTAGTTACGTAAAGAGATAAATTTACAAATTTTCCATTGGACCTTTTCACATAAATACAGTGATCTTCGTCCATCATAATGAAGTTATATGAGATTACCGCTTTGTCAAATCTCAAGTACCACTGTCTCGAAGACTGTTTTAGGCCATATATTGATCTTTGCAATTTACAAACTTTATTCTCTTGGCCTTGTTTGACGAAACCTACTGGTTGTTGCATGTAGATTTCTTCATCCAATTCTCTATTGAGAAAAGCAGTCTTTACGTCCATTTGATGTAATTCTAAATTTAAACGCGCCACTATGGCTAAGAGCAGGCGAACATAAGTAAATCTCACTACTGTTTAAAAGGTTTCTTCATAATCTATACCCTCTTGTTGGGTATAACCTTTTGCCACTACGTGAGCTTTATACCTCTCTATGGACCCCATCAGCCCTTTGCTTTATCTTGAGAACCCATTTGTTCCCAATAGCTTTTCGACCAGACGAAAGATCAACCAAGTCCCACAATTGATTAGATTTCATAGACTCCATCTCCTCTTCAATTGCTTTCTTCCACTTTTCATTTGCAGGGCCAGTTAGACCTTCATGAACAGATCTAGGCTCTTCATCATCTTTTGGAGATACTAGAAAAACTAGCCCTTCAATTTTGAAATGACATTTAGGCATACTTTTCCTAGTACTCTTATGAAGTGGAAGCTTCGTAGTGACCTTGTCACTTGGAGAAAATTTGCTCCTACTTGGATCAGAAGGTGAAAGTGCATCTTCTTGCACCCCAATCGATTTATCGAAGACAGCTCTATCATCTAATTCAAATAAAGGTTCTTCCTTTTTAATTTCTCCTCTATTAGGAAAAATCATTCTCAAGGAATGTCACATCGCGTGTCTCTGTCTCAGTTATAGTCCCATCCTGATTTTCACCTAGAAACACATATCCTTTGGACTGGTCTAATTATCTTATAAAGTTACATTTCTTGCCTCTTGGACCCCACTTTTCAAATTTTTTTTGAGGAATCATGGATGTATCCAACTAGTCTCCAAGGTCTAAGACAACTTAAATCAGGTGATTTACCCATCCAAAGCTGATATGGTGTTTTAGGTACCAATTTTGAGAGAACTCTATTAAGGATGTAAGTCGCAGTTAACAAAGCATCTCCCCAAAAGAAAATAGGTAAGTTAGCTTGCACCATCATGGACCTCACCATTTCAAGCAATGTCATATTCCTTCTCTCAGCAACACCATTTTTTTGTAGTGTATTAGGAATAGTTAACTGTCTAATAATTCCTTTATCATTACATAGTTCTTTGAACTCGTCGGATAGATATTCACGCCATTGGTCAGTTCTTAAGGCTTTCACCTTTCTATCTATTTGATTTTCTACCACATTTAAAAATCGTCTAAAGCATTCTAATGCCTCCGACTTATGAGAAATCAAATAGATTTAACCATTCTGTGTGAAATCATCTATAAAAGTAATGAAATAAGAGTCTCCATGTCTTGCCCTCACATTTATAGGACCACATATATTTGAATGGACTAATTGCAATGGAAGTTCATCTCTTAAAGCCTTACCGAATGGTTTTCATGTTATTTTTCGTGCTAGACAATGCTCACAAGTAGGCAATGAAACCTTAGAGATTGAACCTAGTAAGCCCTCTTTAGCAAAACTATTCATTCTCTCTTGCCCAATATGCCCTAATATAGCGTGCCATACACATGTATCAACAATCACATCTTTAGAAGAAGATACATTCATAGAAAAAATAACGATTAACATAATAGTTATAAGTGTTTGGTTCACAATCCAACACTAGAAAACCACCAAAAAAATATTCAGATCCATAATATACATCACCATTCCTAATACGAACAAAAGTACCACTAAAATTCAAACTGAAACCTAATCTTAAAAGAACAGTAACTCAAATTAAGTTCCGTCATATTCCTGGTATAAACAAGACGTCATGAAAGAGAATAGTGCGGCCACAAAAAAAATACAACTTGCATGTACCAGTTCCTTTCAACTCCACTCTATCATCGTTGCCGACATATATCCATTTTGTACCAGTTGGAAATCAGCATAACTCCACAAGCGCCTCTCTATCCCTGGTTATATGGTCTGTCGCTCCTGAGTCTACAATCCACATAGGATAAGATTCAGTAAGCAAAACATTACTAGAAACATAAAGAGCACTAAAAAAAGTATTAATAAAGGCTATCTTCTTTAGCTCAGGGCAATCCCGAGCAAAGTGACCCAGCACTTAACAGTTGTAGCATTTCAACTTGCTCTTGTCTTTCTTCTTACCAAACAATTTTCCCTTTTTGTTGCGTTTGGGCTTGTTCTTTTTAGGTCCCTGTCCAGTCTCTTTTCTTTTTTCTTTTCTTCCTTTGTTCCAGTTCTTCTTACGCTTAAAGCCCGAAGCTTTGCCTGAACTAGACTCAGCTACAAAAGAACATCCTAGAGATTTAGCTGCTCCAAGCCTCTCATCCTCTAGTTCAACAAGGTGGGCAGCATCAGCAAATTTTTTGATGCTATCATTATGAGTCAGGTTGACTTTCAGATGTTCCCTAGTTATCAGAAAGAGAGTGGATCAAAGCCTGAACTTGTTGTTCATCAGAGAGAATATAACTAGCTGACTTCAGCTTTCTGATCATGTTAGACAGAATCATCACATGTTGTTTGATATTATGAACATGAGACTTTTTATAATTGTCAAACTTAATAGTCAACTATTTGAGTCTAGTCACGCTAGTACCACCATATTTCTCTCTCAGATACACCCAGATATCATGAGTAGTTGGAAATTGCTCACACTCGTGAATGAGATAATCCACAACAGAACTTACCAAAATCCCACGTCTAGTGGAATCTTTCTTTTTCCATACTTGGTAAGTTTCATAATCCCTTCTTTGTTAAGCAGTCTGACCCACATCTTGGTCTTCCATCACATGGTTAATGCCCTCAAGGAGTCCTGTTCCTCCAGCACATACCAAATTTTATGGCGCCAAGTGTTATAGTTATCACCATTCAATTTGTCACCCTTTATTTAGGTCAGCAATGATATTCTTAGATGCCATGGTCTGTCAAAGTTTCAGAGACAATCATATAAATGTCCATTTTATGCACACATGTCATTTTTCACTCATACAAATTAAATTTTATGATAATTTAACACTAGGCAAAGAGTCGAAAGTTCACTAAGTTTCCAATCATCATCTATTATCCTAATGTTTCATTATCACAAAAATTAATTTTATAATACAAAAACAATAATTCTAGGTGAGAATTACATAAACTCATCCAACCTTAGAATTTTCACTGAATAAACCAATTAAACATGTATTATGTAAACAACACATTTTGATTGCATGCACTAAAAAAAAAAAAAAATGTCATACGTACACATTCGATTATATCCAATTGTTCTAAATATGCATTTAAAGATGACTTGATACATTTTATTCTCTTCACAAATATATTGTCTCAGATGTAGTACTTCTAGGTGCATTGCTTCGAGATACTTTATGTATTATACTAGGTTATGTCTTGAATCTATTTCACGATTTTGATAAGCTCGTAGCTTTTCAACAAGTTCTTTAGCCCGTAATCTTTTAGCCTTCCTTCCAAGGATGTGCATAAATTCAACCATATCTGATTAAGCATGGGAAGACGGGAACAAATCAAATGGATCACATAACCAAATTAAGACCCACACTACTCAAAAACTACTCAAGAACGCACAAAATTATTCTATTTAAAATCAGAAAAATTTGACACCAAAATCATAAATTTCTGACTTAAATCTATTTTTTTAAAATAAAATTATAATTTAAAAATAATAATAATATAGGAGCATCTCGAAAACTCCCACTAGGAAACAAAACCCTCAATCAAATATTTTGGATTTAATATAAAATTTTTAGAATTTTAATTCACTTAGAAAAAATTTATTATGTATTTATAAATGAATTTTCTCTAAACATAAATACATAAAAAAAAATTCATAAGAAAAAATGATATTGAACTCAAATAATAAATCCAAAATATTATGGAGACCATTCTGAAAAATTCAGAATTGCAGAAAAATCCAAAATATTATGGGGACCATTTTAAAAAATTTAGAATTGTGGAAAAGTCTCTCATGCACTCTCACGCGCTGAAACAAAAATCTGCCCCCTTTTTTTTTAATTCCAAAAAAAAAAATTCAAGGATCCAATTGGAAATTCCAAAATATTAAGGGGACCAATGTGTAATTTTCAAACATTCCAAATAATCTCTTGCACGTCAACTTTTTAAAAGGCAGATTTTTATTTTATTAAAGAACTCTTTCCCACTCTCTCGACAGTCGGAGAGCGTACTACACTCGCCATCTTATGGAAAGTTTTTGGCGACTTCTTGAGTTTCGTTCCTCTAATTTCGACATTCTAAGTTCATCTGTGTAGTCATATTTCACAAATAACATACATAATGTAGTGTTTGGAAAACAAAATAACTGACAGATAGTGAGGAAATGAAAAACACTATTCATCATCTTCCTCAAAAATTCAGAATTTTCTACAAATGGCCAAAACTTTAAATTGTCATAACTCATTTGTTTTAAGTCCGAATTATGAGTTCTTTATACCGTTGGAAAGCTCATGGAATTATCTTTCTAACCATACCAATTTCATAACATGAAAAAAAAAGAA
Source organism: Forsythia suspensa (assembly GCA_023638005.1). Classification (NCBI taxonomy): domain Eukaryota; kingdom Viridiplantae; phylum Streptophyta; class Magnoliopsida; order Lamiales; family Oleaceae; genus Forsythia; species Forsythia suspensa. The sequence continues at coordinate 17,683,363 of CM042667.1, forward strand.
CGGAAAATTATCATGTTATGGAGTTTCGGTAATTTTACCTAGGGTTTCGATTTTCTCTTGATATATAAATCCAAACTATGTGAAATTTTGTAGACATGTTCTACATAATGATATTAACATATGGTATAAATTTCACGAATCAATATTAATTATTTCAGACTGTGCCATTAAAGTATGTTCAAGCTTTAACAAATTGTATGAATTTGGATTTCTTGCATCTATTTGCATACCAAAACATTTTCAGTACATTAAAAAGCAAGGAAACAACCTTAAAAGGCTATGATAACAATGTAATATCCTATAACGTGCTTCTACCGAATACAAAAATGGTAGAACTTACTTGAAAATCCAAGATCAAGAGGTTGAATCACTTGCCTTGTATACTTATTTACTATGTCATCAAAATGCTTCTCTTTGGTCCGAAACTCAATCACAATGAAAGAGTTTATTCTCCACAATCCAATAAATGAATTTTCTTTGAGTTATTTGTCAAACCACTATCTTCATGTAATCTTCACTATCTCTCTTCTTCATGCACGAATTTTAACTTCCATATGCAGAGAATATGTAGAGGTGTGGGAGTTGTATGGAAGTTTCATGTAGTAGGGAGTTAAATTAGTTGTAGTGGAGAGTTAAAATTCAAATTAAATCTGAACTCCTCCTTCCAAAACCATGTGGGTCGGGTCAACCCACATAGAGGACTCGTTTATTCCAACACCCAGAGACATTTCACAAGAGAGGGAAAGAGAAGGAAAGAGAGAGATATGCCACAAGAGGGGGTAAAAAAGAAGAGAAGAGAAGAATGAAGGTCCAGGTCATAGGTCACCAGCCGTCGTCTATCTCCAAAAATTTGCTTGCAGTGTCACTTTGAGGGGATCACACTTTATTTGTAAAAGTAGAGGACTTGGGCACGCATGGACTTTTTACTTATCTTCTCTAATCTCCAATTATTTTCTAATTTAAGGTTGGGTTGTGTTTAAAGTAGCCCAAAAAATCTTATAACTTTCTAGGCTATGAAAATTAAATTAGCCCTGAAAGCTGAGGCATGTTAGAAAAAGGTCCAAAAAGGCAAGACTAAAAATTCCAAACCTCAGCTCTCCTGAGACATGCAATTCTTGGATATATTGGATAAAGGTCAGTCAAATGTTGAACTATAAGAGGATTTTTAACTGTGTAGACAATGAAAAGTCACATATATGGACAGACGACCTAGAGTGGTCAAAATTATTAGAAAACAAAATTAGGAAAAGGCCAATGCTTCAAATATTTAACAGATACAGCAATATAGAGATCGATCATCAAGAATTTTCAATGCTTTAGATGAGCTGAAGATATAGAGAAGAGAGAGGCTTACTACCTGAGGAATACGTCAAACCATTGATCAAGTGTGGGATGACAACGAAAGAAGGCCTGTGAGGTCCTATGTCTTGGTTATAACCATTTATTGGTTATTAGGCCATAGTGGCAATTAAGGAAGAACTCAAAGTAATGCCGGACTCTGACTCCTTATTAGACATGAAAGAAAGGATAGATTATTCTAGGAGGAACTTCCAATTATAAACCAAATACCGGCAGGCATAAAAAAAATCTAATGTTCTCGAAGTGTAAATCCCGACAGCGCCATTGCGAATAGCTTCGGGGTGCGCAGTGTGGGCTGGACTCTAGCTCTAATTGATGGGGTATTTCTAGCTTCCTAGCTAGCTCCATACGGGTGCGTGTATACTCACATGTATGCGCACAGGCACATGAGTAGACACTACGCTCTTCTGGAAATCTCCGCCGTCGCTTTCCTCCCCTTCTGCTACAATAGCAAGCAACCGGGGATGGTTCTTACTAATTCACATGGGATTCCACATGTCCCATGCTCCTTGGGTCAGAGCGTAAGGTAGTGATGCTTTGGCTACTTGACTTTCGCCATCTAGGGTGCAGCATTTGTGCTGCTTTCCTCAGGTGGATCCTATCACCTTCCTTCTTTTGTTCTGGTTTCCGTGTAGATATTTTGAATACTATAAAAGGCTCATTGTCAAAGTAATTAAAACACCTACATATTAGAAAGGAAAATCCCAAACACCACACATGTTAAATCTTATCCAAACCATGCATTAATTGTGTGCTTACATGAAAATTCTATATCAAATTTTGCTAAATTCCTGTTATTCGATAGTCTTACTAATAAGTGTCCGAGGATAATTGTTAAGCGCATGTTTAGTTGTGCTGAAATATTTTTTAAGTGCTTATATTATAAGTTGGCAGTGAATGTGTGGATAAAAAATAGGTTGTAAGTTGTAGGTCCTATGAAATGTGTGGATAAAAATTATGTTTGAATAGTTTGACCAGCTAAAGTTATAATTTAAGCATATCCAAACATGTGCTTAAGTAGAAATGGAAAGAAGTGGACACGAAGTTACAAATGGGTAGATATTAGACTTTTCGAGTATGACTAGTATGTAAGTTGGCAAAGATTTATAGACATGGTGGAATAATAGAGTCTTAAACAATGTTCCTTACCAAAGGTAGTTATTAAATTTGCCTCTGAGAAAGAAATTTTTTTCATTTTTTCCTTGCTGACGGGAGCCTGCAAACAAACTAAAAGCGTTCACCAAACAATAAATTTAACCTTCGGGCGAAAACATACATACACAAATAATACAAGAAGCAACTGGATGAAGCACCATAAAGTTACAACATTTGTTTAGATACATCAGTACAAGTATATAATTTGCAAGTCAGATAACAAAATCTATGCCATCCTACTCTTATTGTGTTTATTTGTGCACAAACAAACCAAATCTTGTTTTGCATCTATTTTTATCATCCACATTTGTAACATAATGTCTTAATGAAACAATTATTTTTTTAAGCTCTTAATAATGGAATGGTATAAAGTTTACCATATATTGTTAAACAAGTATACTGCTTCCCTACGGTGGGATTCGACCGTAGGATAAGAATGGGTTGAGATTTAAACCTCTTCGTTCCCGATGGAGTCTTGATGGACGAGGATAACGATTTGAATTGCGGTAGTTATGGTTTCAGGATTGTGGCATTGAGTAGAGTAGAGCAATGAAAAAATCGTTTGAGGAAACGTTTCGTTTGAGAATGAAATCGAAGAGGTGGGGTCACACATATGTATACTTTTGGGTAAATTCAACGAATGGCCATCAAACTTTATCTAACTCCCTAATTACAATTAACTTTCTGCAGTTGCAGCAAAATAATAACTGATAAGTGACTGGAATGCGAGAAAATGAACAAAATAGAAAGAGAGATAAGCAAGGATGCCAGTGAAGAAAATATCCGTACATATTATTAAATGGACTGTTAAAAGCATAAAAATCACACAGGTTGAATCGTAATATCAATGTGAAAATAGATCTGTATATCTAACATTTAAATAGATTTTACGAATAGGGTTTCAATCGGACCATGTCTTCTTGAAAACAACTTGTCGTGTTGGAATCCAATAGATAAGGATAAAAAACCCTAATAATTGCGACAAGAAACTTAAATTTAGGAAAGCCCTAATTGAATAAGAAAAATAATTAGTGTTTCCTTAATTCCAAGATACCAACTTGAAAATCCACAAGTCGCCGACCAACCCGCCGTTTCACCGATCAAATCGCCATTCCGTTCTTGGACTCCGACGAATGGGATCCAGTCACCATCAGGTGCCTTTTCATGCCATCAAAGGAGAATGACAAGCCTGACAAAAGAGTCCGCCTTTATAATAGTGCTAGTTATGTGAGTTAAAACGAGCGTAGCACTATTGGATGTCGATCTATATATTTGAACTTGTTTCATACACTATGGCCTATTTATTTGTCAAGCTTGTAATTCTACTTCGCTAAAACAAAATAAATTATTATTTTGTTGGTTACAATAAATCTGGAAGGATTGATGCGAAAGGGTACAATGGGAAAAATTTCTTACTTTCTAATATTATATCACAATTTTTATTTGTTGTAATATATTTTTATAGGTAAATAGTATTACACTTGAACTTTTGAACTTTGTAACGATAGAGTCTCGAACATTCAATTTGTAACACTCAAAATCATTAACCTTTAAAAAGCGCATGAGCAATGTCCTTCTATTAGAAAAATCATTTTTTTAACTTTTAAATTATGAAAATTTTATTAAAATGACTAATCTACCCTTTTTTGAATTAAAATAAGGAAATAGAAAAAGAAACAATGGAAATTGAAAAAAAAAAAAAAATTGCAATCAATCCCCATCTCACTTATTCTTCTCTAGTCAACCCCCGCTCCCACTACTTCACCAACCAATCCCCAACTAAAAAAATTACAAAATTGCAACTAACACTTGATCGTGTCAGTAACCAAAAATTATGCCTTCTATTCCACCCTGCCTCCAGCGGCCACCACTCGTCCCTACTCCACTAGCTCCAAATTTTCTGAGCTTGTTCAAATTCAAGTTATGAACTCTCTCTATATATCCCAAATTTTCTCTTGAATGGACATTTGGAGTGTTTAACTATTCCGTTTGTTCATCTCAAAAACCTTATGCAAAAAAGAATACAAACACAAATGTATATGTAGCAAAAATCCCCTTTTCCAATGCAAAGTTTGTAAATTTACCAAAAAATTTACTTGGGTGCCCTTTTCTATTTTCTTTTTACTTTTTTTAATTCAAAAAAGGATAAATTGGTTATTTTCAAAAAAATTGACCATTTAACTATCAAACTAATGGTTTTTATAAAATAAGGACCATGCTCAAGCTTTTTTTAGAAGTTAGGGACCCATGGTGCTACAAATTGAATGTTCGAGATCTCATTGTTATTTACCCAAAAAATAATGTAATCCAAATGGCATTTTTATGATAGTGGCTAACTATTCAAATTTGTCCAGTTGTTCATGTTTGACTAAGCTTGAAATGTGCTTAAGTATAGGGGTGGCAAAAAACTCGTCGACTCAGCTCGTAAAAGCTTGGCCCAGCTCGACGAGCACGAGTTGGGGCTGAGCTAAAAAAAAAGGGCCGAGCTCTCTCGGCTCGGCTAAAAAATGAGCCGACTCGTGGTCTCGTTCCCACGAGCCAAATGGACGAGCTACGAATCGGCTCAGCTCGTGGCTCGTCAACGGTCACGATTTCATGACCGTTGGCCAACGGTCACACGCATTTTTTTTTTTTTTTACTTTCATTATTTTCCTATAAATATCTCTATTCTAAACTCATTTTTTCATGATTCAATCTCTTATCTCTCATTCAATTATATACTCAATCAATTAACAATTATCAAATTACATTCTCTCAGTATTAGTGTTCTAATTAGTATCTAGCACCTCATTATCTAGATATTACTCTATAATTTTAAGTTGTAATTTTATACTTCTACTAATTCTCTATATTTCTATTTTCTACTTTCTACTACGTCTTCATCTTCTCCTATTTTCTTTATTCTATTATTCCAAATGGCATACAATCGAAGTGATGATGATTTTAGTGGTCTGGATAACATTTCAATTCTAGACGATATTATTGATCAGTTTGGTAGTAGCACTAATCCAATTGATTTGGAAGACATTCATGAATATGCCGATACACAAACTACCATTGGCTCTAGTACTAAACGAAAAGCCACCAAACAAAAGGCTAAGTGCTGGCACTATTTTGAGTTGGTGCCGACTAGTAAACTAGTGGACGGAGTCCCTGAGTTCAAAGCACAGTATAAACACTATCAGGAGAAGTTTGCTTGGTATAAGGGGATAAGCACGACCTATCTAAACAGACACTTCAAAAAGGATCAATACAAACATAGAGATTTGGATACAAATCAGGCACAAATATTAAGACACTTCAAAAGGTTTGTGATTCTAAGGCTCGTAGTTTTACATTTCATAATGCACGCCCAAATAATATAGTAATTAAAAAATTAATGCAACATTGTGGTCTAGATTTTGATGGTATTTTATTTCATACTCGTTGTGTATGTCATGTGTTTAATTTAATTGTACAAGATGGATTAAAATTTATACAACCTCAATTAGAAAAAATTAGATATGCTATTAATTATATTTCGGTATCACCATCAAGAAAACAAGTTTTTGCTACTCTATGTATAGAAAATGAGCTGCAATAAAAAAGTTTTGCAACTGATGTTGCTAATAGATGGAATTCAACATATCTTATGCTTGAATCGTGTGAAGGTTATGAAGATTGCATTACTGTCTATTATAATGGTCAAGACTCACATGGCTCAGAATATGATTTAGAATTACATGATTGGAAAATATGTGGTCATGTTAGAAAAATTTTAAAAATTTTTACGATGCAACAACTGCATGTTCTGGTGTGTATTACCAAACTACTCCACTTGTTTTAAATCATTTCTATTGTATTGCTAACAATTTTAATAGGTATAAGAATTTTCTCTTTTTACTAGTATTATACATGTTATGGAAGCTAAATTTAGGAAATATTGGGAACAATTACCTATGTTATTTCCATTAGCATGTATCATGGATTCTCAACTTAACTTAGAAGGTACGAAAGTAACAATAATCACAATTTCAGATAAATTAACTTACAAAAATCCAGTCACGTGTGCTAATTTAGAATAAACTTTATGTTCTATGTATGAGGTCTATGCTGAAAAGGCCGGTACGAACAATGTACGACCCCCTAATCCAACATATACTTCGTCATCAACTGATGACATTGACTTATGGAGTTACGTCAGTACACATAGGAGTGGTCAAAGTCAATAATTAGTTGGTTCTTCCTCTAGTTCTTCCCTTCTCCGTTCTAATGATACACCTATAGAGTTAGTTAGGTATTTTGCGCATGATGTGCTTAGTATGTTAGATGACGAAGAGAAAAAAAATTTGATATACTACGATGGTGGAGACAACATCAACGTAGTTATCCATTTCTTTCAAAAATAGCACGTGATCTACTAACACCTCTGGTCTCAACTGTAGCATCAGAGGCTGCATTTAGTACAAGTGGCAGGGTTTTATCTGATATCAGGTTAATACTCAAAGTCGATATTTTAGAAAGCTTACTGTGTCTAAATGATTGGGATGACGCCGAACTTCGAATCCAAGACAAAGTAGACATAATAATGTCCAAAGAACTTGAAGATTTGAATATGGATTAATCATATTCGTAGTAAGTATTATTTTGCATTAGTATTTATGTATTTGATATTTTTTTTCTTATTTTAATAAATAATTGTACACGTAACATCTTATTCGTGTACAATTTTAACTCCACCTACTTTTAAAGTAGCCACTCCGAAGCTCGAAAAAAAGAGGATGATTTTAAATCTTTAATTTTTAACATAAAAGATTCTCGATATGGTATTTATTTTTTATTTTAAAATTTTAAAATAACAAAAACAAAAACAAAAAAAGAGATGAGGGTATTAAATCTTTAATTTTTAACATAAAGAATTCTCGATATTGTATTTCTTTTTTATTTTCAAATTTTTTTTTTTAAAAAAAAACAAAAAAAAAGGGTTTTAAATCTTTAATTTTTAACATAAAGATAAATGATTCATTTCTCGTTATTGTATTTCTTTTTTATTTTTAAATTTTAAACAAAACAAAAAATTTTTTTGAGGGCCGAGCATAGCTCGCCACGAGCTCGTGGGCCAAACCGAGCCCCGAAATTGGGGATGAGTCGAGCTCGGCTTTTATAGGCTTGCCATGCCTACTTAAGCATAACATTCTAGTGTCACCAACAAAGAAGAAAGAGATGCATTTTAAGTTATTTTATATCATTAAATATACAAATTACTCAATACTTTTCAATCTTACGACTCAACAAGATAAATGAGACGGTCGCACAAGGCTCAACGTTAGATAAAGCTCTGAAATTTTAGAAGTTTCTTTTTCTCAAATTTTAAATAGTATTTGTTACATGCCATGTGGCCTGGCCAACACCAATGTTTGCCTAGTAAGTCATCCCCATATTCTGGGAGGCGAAGACGCTTCGCATGGTTTGTAATTAACCCTCTTGTTCGAGGACATCGTAGAGATAGGGTGTAAAAGAAGAGGTGGATCTTTGTGCTGAGGAGGTTCGTGAAGAGGCGGTCCTTGTCACCGAGGATGACGACCCCCGGTTCTATGTGAAGGAAGTCTTGCCTAACATGGCAAGTCAGATCTAAAGTGATGGGAACATCTTATCGATACGGCTTGTCACATTCCTAGCTTCCTAGCAGGCAGCTGAAAGGTTCCTCTCTATTAAACCACTAATTTGACGCCCAGGATGTGATACAGAGACCCTTGAGATTGAGCCACGTGTCGCACATCAAAATGGTGGTCGACCAAGTGGAATTCACCTATAAATACCAAAGTCATTCCCACAAGAAAGGGATGATGAGAATTATCTGAGAAAATAATACATAAAACACAAAGTTCTCTATGCTAATTAACCTAAGTGTTGATATCACTTAGGGAGTTAGTGATTAGTGGCCCTCAAGCCACCACTTCTACCACAACGTGTGTCTCCCACACCCAAACATCTTATCAAATCGTTCTTAAGTGCACCAATGTGACTTATTAGACCACATGGCAATCCAAGTGTGTGGAAAAAATACACGTAGGAAGAGAAGGTGTGGGGTTCCTGTTGGTAGTCATTTTTGGAGGTCAATAGATTGGTGCCGTCTGTGGAAACCACATATTTAACCACAAGTGAAACTTGACCAAAAGCTTAAACCTCTCTAAACAAGGGAAGCAACGAAGATGTGAATCCTATAAGAGCTCGGCATTACGCCAATGAAAACACTGCGACTACAAGAGGCGAGGGAGCCCCATAGAGAAGACGTCCGAGGAGGGCTCTCACCAACCTCAAGAGAAAAATGAGGACCATGGCTGCCAGCGTGAGATAATTTGCCCAAAAACACGCCCAAATGCAAGGCTTCATCCAGCTAATGCATATGCAAGGAGAAAACCATTCCTAGGGCTCCGATCTGAACATCCACAATGAAGAGTCAGAAGTAAACAGCGTCCACCCCTTGGCTCCCATGTGAGGGAAGAGGCCAACTCTCTCCCGGAGACAAGAGTAGGCTGCAACCTTCAATGTCAACCAGCGTCTTTGACAGGCTCAGACGTAATCCCAGAAATGGGCCCCAAGAGAGCTTCATGAGGAGAGAAGAACCTCTGAGTCTGCCCAAGAATAGGCGGGAAAGAAGACAGTAGCTCTACCTTATCAGACTCAATACCAGCAACCCCAATACTACAAGATCAACCAACAAGCTCGTCATATTCTCCCAGTACCTCCTAACGTAAACGTCGAGGCAGAGGACCCAAAATCGTCGAGGTCATTTGAGATAGACGATGACAACGAAAATCTACCATTCTTGGCAGGGATTAGGAATGCATCTATTCTTCACGAGTTTTGTGTACCAAAAATCACCCCCTACACTGGCAAGGGAGACCCTTTGGACCATGTGAACACTTACAAAATAGAGATGAGCCTTCAAGAAGCCTCCCTAGCTTTGAAATGTAGAGCTTTCCACCTTACCCTAATTGGAGGGGCAAAGAGGTGTTACAACAAGCTTAAAACTGGCAGCATCTCCAGCTGGCCAGAGTTCAAGAAGCCTCCCTATCTTTGAAATGTAGAGCTTTCCACCTTACCCTAATTGGAGGGGGCAAAGAGGTGTTACAACAAGCTTAAAACTGGCAACATCTCTAGCTGGCCAGAGTTGAAGAGGACCTTTATCAACTATTTTTCATTGGGAAGACCTAGCTGCACCCCTGTACAACGCCTCCACGACATAAGGTAAAGAGCGGATGAGCCTCTATAGAGCTACCTCAGCTGTTTCAATGAAGAGATGCTCTTCTATAAAATGAAAGAGTGTCAGACACTAATGCCTCTCTCTGCCTTAAAAGGAGGTTGAACATAAACCTACTATTCTAGAGGGATGTTTGCAACAAAAACCCAACCACCTTAGCAAAAAGTTTCCATTCTGGTTCTCATTCCAGTAACGGATCCGTGTCCAGATCCACACATGTCACTTCTCCATAAAAATGGGGTGATTATACCACCTCTGAAGAATCTCTCGAGCCAGTGATGGTCGCAGAAATGACACTTCACTCTGATAACCGAATTCTGTAAATGGCCTTGGCCATTGAAAAGCTAACAAAATCACTGGAAGACAAAGATGCACAAATTTCTACCGTTATGCACTAACTTAAACTTCAAAGTCCATTGACAGAAGATAGTTCAAAAAATGCAAGCTCTTCTAGAACTAAGAATCCATAAATCCAAGAGTACCAACAAAAGCAAGATATGCATGACCAGACGGTAGTGTAAAATATGTTGCATGATACTATTCTCTGTTGGCTCTCTGTCTGTCCAACAACTCTAGCATATGATTGCTGATACAATCCGTGCCCAGTATGGTGGTTCGCCACTATCTTCACTGGTTTTATGCTAAACCCTGCATTCGTCGGATTAAAGAAATGAGGATGCCGCTTGGTTACCAACTTCCAAAGTTCCAATGTTTCGATGGAAAATGAAACCTAAAGCAACATGTTGCTCATTTCATTGAAACATGTAACAACACTGGCACCTACAATGACACCATGGCGAAGCAATTTGTACACTTCCTCAGAGGCGCAGCATTTGAACTAGCTGGATAAATTAATAGTTGGGATCAACTTGAGCAGGAGTTTCTAACACGCTTCTATAGTACCAGGTGAACAGTCAGCCTTCTAGAACATGCCCAAACAAAATAGAGCAAGGAAGAGTTGCTCGAAGAGTATATCGAAAGATGGAGAAACTTTGTTCTTAACTGCAAAGAACGCATCAGCAAAGCATCCTCTATTGACATGTGTGTCCAAAGTATGCATTAGGGACTACTTTATAATTTCCAAGCAAATATGCCTCACTCTTTTGAAGAGTTGGCTACACGTGACCATGATCTAGAAATCCAGATTGCAAGACACGGAAGTTACTTATCGAGTGATCTACGTGATAAGAAAGATCCCAAGAAGGAAATCAAGAGGGATAGTAAGTCAGGTAAGCCCAAAGAGGCAATGATAATTTCCACTCTTCCTACAAAAATCACTTTTCAAAAATCAAGTTCAAATATGGGCCCAAAGCTAAAATTGGAGTTCAGGCCGAACAAAGTACAAGTCCAAAGGAAAGGTCTTCGTACTCTAAATGAACTTGAAAAAAAAAAGAGTATCCATTCTCAGACTCTGTGGTTTCTGAGATTTTAGATCAACTTCTTGAACAAAAGATAATCGAACTTCCAACACCAAAAAGGCCAGAAGAGGCTGGTCAAGTTGATCATCCTAAACATTGTAGATTTCATCAAATTATTAGTCACCCAGTTGAGAGGTGTTTTGTGCTAAAGGATCTTATTGTCCGTTTAGACAGAAAATAAAATCAAACTTGAAACTGGTGAAAACCCAACTACTAGCTGTTCGATGGTTTCGTTTGGATCATTTAACTCAATTCTCATTTCAAACAAGGGGTAGACATCCTCTACTCCATATGATGCTGGAAAGTCATTATTCGAGGTGGCTGAATTTGGACCTCAACTTTCGAAATGAGCTATTCCGATAGAACTTGAAGTAGACGAAGAAGTCACCATCACATATGTCTATCCAGAGATGGTCAAACTAGAAAGCTGTAATCGTCCAACCTTCTATGAAATCATGATTGATGATCTAGACATTTGGGATTCTGACTCTGAGTCTAAAGATGAAATTGGTGATGGATGGTCTACCTTCGTAAGAAAGAATGAGAAATATCAGAGATCAAATAAAATAGGTAAAAAATCATTTTCTGTATCTCTTGCAGAACTGACATTGGGGGCATGGAGTACGGAAGGTCAATCTGTTGAGAAAGTATCATCTGAAGAAAGTCGGGGTGGCATGGAATCTTGTCCAAAGACGCCACCAGAAAGCTCTACAGCTTCCAAGTCCTGACACCCATGAAGAAAAATCAAGATCAAGAAGAAAGCCAAGAAACAGTGAAAAGAGAAAACCAAAGTTAAAGCAAGAGCAAACACAAAATCAACAGAAGCGGAGGCTACATCACGTCCTTTTTCTAGAACAGTTACCTTGGGAGAATATTTTCCTAAGAGTTTCTTTGACGAACAATGTTAAACCTCCAATATCATCAATGTAGATGGAGGAAGTGAGATAAAAAATGTACCATGAGAGAGTTCGAAGACAAAGAAGGTCATTTCACAACTCAATAACATTTCTTCAGGCATGAGGCTGGCAGATGCCCTCAATCTCTCTTTTGATGATCGTGTGGCTCTAATCGCAGCATTGATTGACCCGGAAGCTTACCAAAGAAAAGTACTGGAACCAATTAAATCTACAACTTACCAAAACTGTATGGCCACTATCATGTTCAACGATGATGATTTACAACTTGGATTGCATAATAGACCACTATACATCAGTGGTTGTATCCGAGAATGTAAATTGCATCGAATAATGATTGATTGTTGCTCTACTGTAAACATTATGCCCATCAAAACAATGAATAAGGTTGGAATAAATGTTGGTGATCTATCAAAGAACAATATTATGATTCAAAGATTCAATCAAAAGGGCCAGCGAGTCATTGGCATGATTCGCCTAAAGATGCAAACATGAAAGTTAAATTCATCAGCTCTCTTTCATGTCATTGATGCCAAAACATCATATGAGTTGCTCTTTGGACGTGTTTAGCTATATGAAACTGGAGTGGTGCCTTCAACTTGGCATCAATATTTCAAGTATAGCCCAGTTTCAAGTATAGCCCAGAGAGAAGTCAAATCTGTGGTAGTCGAGTCAAAACCATTCCTCAAAGAAGAATCTTATTTTGTAGATGTCAAGTTCTACTCAGAAAGTGAAGAGTTTCATTCAGAAGGATTGTCTATAGCTGGATTTGAAATTAAAGAAGAACAAACAATGATCATCGACTTATTGTAGTACTGCCTCATCAACTTATGACAGGTAGATCAAAACTTACTTGTGGAGAGCTTTGCAAAGGCAAACAACCTCAAACGTCATCAATAGATGTTAAGGTATTGAGAAAAGAATTAACTTTCCGATACCTAACATTCTTAAATTAGCTCTGCCCTATCAACTTGTTACACTTCTAGAGACCAGCAAAGTTTCAACATCTATTCCAAGTATAGAAAAGCTCTGTATCTCTAATTCATCCAAACAAAACATGCCACATGTCAAAGAAGTTGAAGATCCAAAATAAACTTTTAAGGGACATTACAATCCGCAAGTCAAGAAGTTATTCGAGAATGCCAGTTTTGGAAAATGAGAGCCTCGTAAACTGGGTGATCTTGATGTTGTTCTTTTAGGTGAGCGTGTTCCTTCAGATTCTGGTAGATCATTTATTTCACAACCAAAGTATGGATTGGGATATAAACCAGGTCCACCAAGAAAGATTAAAGTCAAGAAGGTGTCCTCAAATCTAACTATGATTCAAATCTATAAGACTACTGAAGAAAAGCCAAAAGAGTCAAGACCTTCAATATTTGATCGAATTCAAAGTGAGAATGTAAGAGTTTTAGTATTTGAAAGGCTGGAAAGAAAAACTTCCACAATAGTTGATCCAAGAGGTAGAACGTCCATCTTTCAAATGTTAAGTGGTGATTCTTCTACTTCTGTTCAAGTTGACAAAAATGTGCAGGCTTCTCCAGAATCCTCTAAAAGACAACCTGCATTTTCTCGACTTGGAGTTAAGACTTCTAATTCATGTTTGAAGCTTCAACAGTCAAGAAGAAGGAGTATGAATAAGAGAACTGTCTCATCTCAAAAGAATGGCAAGGATAGAGAAGAGGTATCACTTAATCACATTACTTTCAAAGAAGTCTCTGACTCAGATTATGAATTTGAAAATTCAACCACGCCAAATTAACCTGAACCATCTCCGCCAACATTTGAAGAAGGGGGACAAGCTACCGTGGCTGATTTGAAGCAATTAAACTTGGGAACAGAAGAAGATACGAGACCAGTGTTTGTGAGTGTTATTCTCAGTCAAAGACGTATTTGTGGTCCTACAATCAAATGCTAGGGTTGGATCATATAGTTGTAGTGCATCATCTTGCGGTAAAGCATGGAGTTTGCCCGATCAAACAACCCTAAAGAAGATTCTAACCGGAATTGATTCTACAAACTGAAATAGAGGTCAACAAACTTATTGAAGCAGGGTTCATACGTGAAGTTAAGTACCCAACTTGGATTGCTAATATCATTCCAGTCATGAAAAAGAATGGACAATTAAGAGTCTGTGTTGACTTTCGAGATCTGAATCAAGCTTGTCCGAAAGATGATTTTCCACTTCCAATAACAGAGTTGATGGTGGACACTACTACCGAATACAAAGTACTATCTTTCATAGATGGGTCTTCAAGGTACAATCAAATTCGATTAATCCAAAAGACGAAGATCTCACAAAATTCCGTTCTCCTAAGGGCATATATTGTTACAAGGTCATGCCGTTTGGATTAAAAAATACTGGAACAACTTATCAACGGGCGATGCAAAAGATCTTCGATGATATGATGCATAAGAAAGTGGAATGCTATGTGGATGACCTTTTTGTCAAAACAAAGAAACGAAATGATCATCTACAAGACTTACGGAATGTTTTTAAAAGACTCCAGTGTTACCAGTTGAAAATGAATCCACTAAAGTGTGCATTTGGTGTCACTCCTGAAAAATTTCTTGGCTTCATTGTTCGACATCGAGGTATTGAAATAGATCAATCAAAAATTGATGCCATAATCAACATGCCAGAGTTAAGTAATTTGCATGAATTAAAAAGTCTTCAAGGAAGGTTGGCATACATTCGAAGATTTATCTCCAATCTTACTTGTCGTTGTCATCCATTCAACAGGCTAGTGAAGACATGCGTGCCATTTGAATGGAATGATACTTGTCGAAATGCTTTCCAAAATATTAAACAATATTTATCTCATCCACCGGTGCTTACAGCTCCAATCCTGAACTATTACATCTGACAATAGCTTCATGGCCATTTGATGCATGGGGTCTTGATGTGATTGGACCCATAACACCGAAGTCTTCATCTAGGCATTCCTTCATTATTGTTGGGACTGACTACTTTTGGCTGAAACTATACCATTGAGGAAAATAAATAAGGAAAATGTTGCAAATTTCATTCGCGGTCAAATAATTTATCGGTATTGAGTTTCTCGATACATCATCACTGATAACGGAAAACCATTCTGTAATAGCCACATCAATAATCTCTGCACCAAGTTTGAATTTAGACAATACAACTCGTCCATGTATAATACAGCAGCTAACGAATTGGGAGAGTATTCAACAAGACCTTGTGCAATTTGTTGAAGAATGTTGTATCTAAATCTAAAAGAGACTGGCATGAAAGAATTGGAGAAGCTTTGTGGGCTTATCGCACTACTTACCGGACTCCAACACGGGCTACTCCTTATGCCCTAGTATGTAGTGTGGAAGTTGTACTTTCCTTAGAGTGTCAGATTACATCTTTGCGAATTGCCATCCAAGAAGCCTTGACGATAGAGGAAAATGCTCGTCTTCGACTTGAGGAGCTGTAAGCTTTGGATGAGAAGATATTAGAAGCTCAAATGCACCTGCAATGTTATCAAGCCCAGATGGCAAAGTCTTTCAATAAAAAGGTACGGCCAAGGTCATTTAAAATTAGAGATTTAGTACTTTCAGTAAGCAGGCCTATTATAATTACAAAAAAGGTAGGGGGCAAGTTCCAACCCAAATGGGATGGTCCGTTTGTTGTTACTCATGTGTTTACCAATGGGGCATACAAGATCGTGGACAAAGATAAACTGCGGATTGGACCTATTAATTGAAAATTTCTAAAGCGTTTTTACGCTTTAAGTTTGTTTTATTTTCCTATATAAAGAAAATGTAATGCTCTTGACCCGCAAGAGGATAAAATGTGAACGGCTATACAAAAAAAAAATCTTGTAATGTTTGAAGTAGTTATACAGCTTGGATAAAAAAAATATATATATAAATCCAAGTTCAGTCAAAATCGATAATCATGTTTATATATCTTTATTTGTCTTTGTGTAAATAATAATGATACAAAAGAGATTAAAAAAAGAAGAAGAATGAAGTGGAAATTTCAGGTGATGTGCCATCTACAGTTTCTATGAGTCAAACAGAGCCCCCATCCTCACTCGAATCGACAGACATTTTCAAAAAAGTTTGAAAGAAAGTATAAACAAGCTGAATGACAAGTGTCAAGAGGAGATAGTGTGTACCTAAAATCTAGAGCTTCGCCCGAATCATAGTCGGAAAAATGGAAATTCCTCTCGTTGGATGACAGAAGGCCGGAAATCCTTTCTCTCAGGGCTTAAGCTTGAAAGATAGCGTAAAGGCTAAAAGGAGAAAACCAGCCCTATTTATAAGGAGACACACATTAACCCCAACCGTTGGATCTCATCAAGATTCATCCACACCATTCAATCAGAAGCTACATCCCGACCATTGAATACCTACGATTTCACATAGGTCATCTCAATCAATGGCTCCAAACAGTCGGTGCCTTTCACGTGCATGACCAGGGCGTCGCCTCAAACGACTCACACAACTCCCACAATAAATTCCATAATTACCTGCAGCCGTCTTTTCAACACGTCCAACAAAATGTTTCCCTATACTTGTGTAATAATTGAACGCCTCCAGTTGGGGCTTGCCTCTGCAGATGTCTTGTCCCCACACTGGAGCCTCGCCTCTCGTTGGGACTTGCCTCTGAAGTGCCTCGGTCTCCACACTAGAGCTTTACCTCTTCAAAAATCTATGAGAGACGTCTCAGCCAAGTCCAGCACCTCACATAAATGATGAGAGTCTTGAACTTGGGAGACTATATGTTACATCGTCGACTTGGGAGATGCCTCAGTCCCCACACTGGAGCCTCGCCTCTCCAGTTAGGATTTTCCTCGGGAGACGCCTCGGTCCCCACACTAGAGTCTTGCCTCTTCAAAAAGCTATGAAAGAGGCCTCAGCCAAGTCCAGCACCTCACATAAATGACGCAGGTCCCGAACTTGGGAGACTATTGTTATACGTGAGTCCCGTATGGCACTCCACGTGGCCTGGCCAACACCAATGTTTGCCTAGTAAGCAGTCATCCCCATATTCTGGAAGGCGAAGACGCTCGCATAGTTTGTAATTAACCCTCTTGTTCGAGGAGGCCGTAGAGATAGGGTACGAAGAAAGAGACGGATCTTTGTGCAAATGAAGTTCGTGAAGAGGCGGTCCTTATTGCCGAGGAGAACGACCCCCAGTTGCATGTGAATAAAGTCTTGCTTGACACGACAAGTCAGATATAGAGTGATGGAACAACCTGTCGATACGACTTGTCACATTCCTAGCAGGCGGCTGAAATGGACCTCTCCATTAAACCACCGATGTGATGCCCATGATGTGACACGGAGACCCTTGAGATTGAGCCACGTGTCGCATATTGAAAGGTAGTCGACCAAGTGGAATTCGCCTATAAATACCAACGTCATTCCCACAAGAAAGGAATGGTGAGAATAATCTCAGAAAATAATACATAAAACACAAGTCCTCTATGCTAATTAACTTAAGTGTTCATACCACTTAGGGAGTTAGTAATTAGGGGCCTTCAAGCCACCACCTCTACCACAACGTGTGTCTCCCAAACTCAAACATCTTCTCCACTCGTTCCTATGTGCATCACCGTGACTTATTAGACCACGTGGCAGTCCTAGCATGTGGAGAAAATACCCATAAGAAGATGAGGTATGAGGTTCCTATTGGGAGCTATTTTTAGAAGTCAACAGTATTGTCAACAAAATCTTCAACTAAGATTTTTTCGCCCGTGATTATAATTTTTTTTAATAAATTTAATTTATCTACAAAAATTATGATTCTAATAAATAATAAAAAATAAGTAAATATTATCGAAGAAAAGTCTAGAAAAATATAAAGTTAAAAATAATAATTTAACCTTAACAATGAAATTTTTTCTCATTGATAATTAAAAATAAATATCTCAATAAATTTAGTATACCGGTAGAAATATCATCGTTAAATAAAAATTAGAAAATCAATTTAGAAATTTATGTCGATACTTAAATAATAATAGAAAAAATAATTTAAGATTACAAAATGAAATTTTAGTTAGTAATATTAAAGAATTAACTATTTCAAAATTTTAATTTATCGACGAATATTTTATTAATAATTAAAAAAATAAATATATAAACTTCAATATTAACGTAGAAAACTCTCGTCGAGAAGAAAATAACAATTTTTATATTAAAAATAAAAAGAAATCTTAAGTTGACCACAATATATTAAAAAATGAATAAAAAATAAATGTTTCTTCATCCACAATCAACGAGAAAAGCATTGTTGGTGATTATCGACGACATAGTGGACAACATTGTCGTCGTTAATAGCTTATGAATGTGGTTTAATGATCATAGATGGTATTGGTATCGGTAATTCCATCTGAATCACTGAACATATATTTTTGTTAAGTATTATCCACAATTATTTCAGTGATCATTGTTTTCATTTAAATTCTATTTTATGACCATTCTTGAAAAGAGGGTTAAATTTCTAAATAATCATTGAACTTTTAGTCTCATTTTCATTAACTCATTGAACTTTAAAATGATATTAAATGTTTATCGAACTTTACAACGTTATTCATCATTACTCACTCCCGACGATCCCTTAATAATCATTAGACGAAACAGCACACGTTGCAAACAGAATGCCCACATGGCATACATTTCTGCCAACCAATGTAAGCTGTCACCATGTCAACAATCTGTATTATGAATAATCACTGAATTTTTAGTCCTATATTCGTTCACTTAGAACTTTAAAATATTGCTAAATGCTCTCTCAACTTTTTGAGATTACACTTCGTTACTCACTCATGACGATTCCATAACAACATATTGACGTTTCGCCCACGAGGCTATGACAGAATGAGTTAGCAATTATATATTTTTTTTTCTATATTCAAAGGTAAAAGAAAAAAAAAAAAAAAAAAAGAAAAGAAAGAGGACAAAGCATAAAGGCAACGGCGGAGGAATAATTGCAACCACAAAACAAAAAACAATACTTAGTGGGTCAAAATCCTTTCCCAAGCGCCAGCCGGAGGTAAAGGGAAATTGGTGCAAATGGTCTCTTAACTTTTAAGAGTCTCTAACATTTGTGTCTCTAACATTTGTGTTTTGGCACAGAAGTCCCTAACATATATATTTTAGTCCGCGATTGGTTCTTATTTGATGAAAGACAAATATACCCTTAGTTTTAATTAGAAAGAATTGCAATTGGATTTCTAATCTTTGCCAAATGTGCAAATCAGTCCAATACATTTATTAAATAATATTTAATTTAACATATTAAATAAATCACTATAGTCGTGTCAATTAAATTTTTTGTAAGAGAAAATATAAAATTATTGTGCTTTAAGTATACGTAATTACTATGTAATGAGGAAAAACTTGAATAAAAATTAAGTTAAATTAATAACAAAATAACATATATAATTTTATGACATTTTGAATCAATTTTATTCTTATTTTTAACATAAAAATTAATTTTACACTATGTATTCTTTAATTTTGAACGATAATAAAATGATAAACTAAAATATGAAGAATACAGTTGGAGCTCTAATATTTGTAGTTAATAAAAAAATAGCTTAATTAAATAAAAATATTTGAGAATCAAGTTTGTGACAAAGTTATTTGTCTTTTTATGCTGTAACGAATAAAATTAAAGTTTAAATTTTAAATAATAAATTACTTAATAATAAAAAATAATTTGTTCATCGTGTTTGTTAATAATAGTTATTTATAATAGTTCGTAAAGTATACAAAATAATTTAGTATATTATCAATTTGCTCAATAAAATGTTGATTAAGAAAAACTTGTCAGTTTCCTTTAATTATTTGTAAAATTGTTTATAAAAATAAAATTATCGGACCTTTTTACAATTTTTGTAAATATTGGAAATCCAATTACATTTTTTTCTAATTAAAACTAAGGGCATATTTGTCTTTTTTATCAAATAAGGACCAATTACACACCAAAACACATAAGTTAAGGACTTTGCTAAAAAAAAGGTTAGAGATTATTTTTGCACTAAAGAAAAAGGTTAGGGACCATTTGTGCCAATTTCTCGGAGGTAAATCAACGAACTTACGTGATTGCTTACGTGATTGTCCTTTCCCAAGTAGCAGCAATAAGTCAACACAATATTATGCTTATGTGAATGAGCAATCTCTTATGTTTTCCTCTTCTCAATTTTGTTTATCCTTTTTTTTATATATATACTCTTTCTCGTAATAAGTTTAGTATACAATTTTATTAATAATCTAGAAGAATATTATGTTGTATTTCACAACTCAACATATAAATATTCTAAAAGAATATTTTGTTGTTGCTTCGAAACAAGCACAACTTTATATTATATTTAAGTCTAAATAATATTTTTATTGTCATTTTGAAGAAGAACGTGTCTCGAAGAATACCAATTCACCTAAATGAAGAAGAATTTATATATATATATATATATATATATAATTTATGAATTGGTGTTTATCCTTGAAAGAAAACATACAACTAATGTCACATTGACATTAATTGATGTGATTTCCTCATCGATTGTTATATGATTATACAATATTTAGTCTTATTCTTTGAAAATTAATTGCTTTTCTTTTTTATTCAAAAGTTTAGTTTGAAATAGATTCTTATTTTTTTTAAAGTTTGAGACTTTAATTTGCAGTGTTAAGCTAGTTCTTAGTTGATTGAATTATTGTTTTATGTTTAACTCATTTTTAGTTTTAAACTCATATTTTAATATCTATTTGGTCATATTTATAGATTTATAATGATTATCCATGATATCTTTTTAGCTGATATTGTAACGGCGATGCAAGAAAATAATAATGAATGTCTTTGTATAACTTCTTTTGTATCTGGAGAAGCAGATAAAAAAAAACTCATGGCACTCTCATTTAGCGTATATCTTACATTCATAAAAACAATTGAATCATAAAATGTCATGAACCCGAAGTTCGTTGAACCAAAAAACTTTATGCTTTGGCATGATCAACTTGGACACTCAAGAGCAATATTGATGTGCCGAATAATTAATAATTCACATGGACATCATCTAAAGAACCAGAAGATTCTTTTACCTAATGATTATCCATGGGTAGCTTGTTCACAAGACAAGTTAGTTATTAGACATTTTACTACAAATGTTTGTGTTGAATCTCCAACTTTCTTGGAAAGAATTCATGGAGTTATATGTAGGCTGATACACTCACCATGTGGACCATTTCGTTATTTTATGGTATCGGTTGATTCTTATATTAGATGGTCAAATGGTTGCTTACTTTCTACTAGAAATATAGTTTTTGCTAGACTACTTTCTCAAATCATAAAACTACGAGCTTAGTTCCGTTTACTTAATCAAGATAATATGTCTTGAAAAAACTGGTGAATTTAGGTCACAAGCATTCAATGATTATTATATGTGAATCGAGATTGTCATTATACATTCAGTTCCCCATGTCCATACACAAAACTAAAACAAAACTCCCATCTTCTATTTGGGGTCAAGCTATAATATATGCTGCATTATTGGTTCATATAAGACCAACTACTTATCATGAATACTTACATTTACAACTTGCATTTGGCTACGAATCTATTTCTCATCTATGAGTTTTGGTTGTGATTAGGGCTGGGCGTGGGTTGGGTTGGGTTGGGTTGGGTTGGGTTGGGTTGGGTTGGGTCGGGGTCGGGTCGGATCGGTTTTGGACCCAACCCAACCCAACCCAACCCACACAGTGCTTTGAACCCGACCCAACCCAATCTGCACAAGCATCGAGCGGGTTGGGTTGGGTCGGGTTGGCTGTTTGGGACTCAGCCCAATTCATTTTTTTGGCAAAAAATTTGGCACACAAAAATTCAGGTCAAGAAATTCAACAAAAAAATTCAAGAAAATAATTCGGCATATAAGACCAGCAACTACACCAGCAAATGGAACCAGCAAGATTTGGCATATAAGACCACATATTCATAAAATTAATTTGGCTATGTTAAAGAGTTGAAAAGTAGAAACCTTTGAGAGAAATTGGGCTTTCGCTGCTGCCGTGAATGATGGGTAGAAGAAGGGCGTGCTATGGGTTCTTCACTGGCAGTAGAGAGGTGGTAGCGACTGAGAGGCGTGAGTTATGTGTGCGCACGCAACTGAGAGGCGTGAGTTAGGAGTGTGTGCGTGACTAAGTTATGTGTCTTCACCGGTGCTATGCGTCACTGTGTTCGCACGACTAAGAGAGAAGATGGGCACCAAAAAGAGACTCAGAGAGGTGTCTTCATCGGTACAAAGAGGGTTTTTACCAAAATCCATTTTTTCTTACACCACATAGGGCCCAATAATCTGTACTTTTGTCCCCCATGACATCATCATTTGTTTTCTTTAATGGCATAAATGCCCTTTGTTGGGGAAAACAATTGATGAAATTTTTATGGCTAAGGGTAAATTGGGAATTGAGACAAATATCACGTCACATTATTGTTGGTATTAATGAGTGTCCAGTGGCCTCAGTTTGTTTATTCTGATTATTAAAATCCAACAGTCAAATTTTGGATTAAAAACTTATAAAAAATCCAGACCAAACAAGCAAAGATTCTGCCAGAGAGAGTGAATCTGGGTTCCTTCCTCCAGACTTTTCACACTTTTTTTCCTTTTTTTTAAAAAGGGTTGGGTCGGTTCGGGTCGGGCTGTTAGACCCAACCCATAACCTGACCTAACCCGATCATAAATCAATTCCTCAAAACTGAACCCAACCCAAACACATTCAAAAACTGACCCAAACCGATCAGGTCGGGTCGGATCGGTTCGGGTGGGTCAACCGATTTGGGTCGGGTTTTGTCCACCCCTAGTTGTGATGTCCATGTCCCATTTTCACCACCGACAACATACAAAAATGGGTCCCCAACGAAGACTTAGAATTTATGTTGGGTTTGATTCATGATGTCAAATTTTAATTAACTCGCAAGTGTACGAATCTACTAGAATATAGATAAGTAAAAACGAGGTCGATCCCACAGAGACTGCTATGAGAAAGGTGTAATTTAATCCAAATTAACTGTTATTCTAGGCTAGTTGAGTCGAAAAGAGTTTTGTTGAAATTATTTAATTTAAAGACTAACTAATTATGCGAAAATAATGAGATTGAATAATCAAGAAGTGTAAAACACCAAGGTTTGGAATCCACCATTGTCTAACTTAGCAATCATCTAATCATTCATTAATTCCCAAAGAAAACATATCGACAACACAAAATCAATCTATTGTCGTCCCTAAAGATTTATCAATTAAGTCCAAAAGAAGAAAATCAAATATAGGCTCCCCCTTATGCTTCAAACATAAATTACTTAAGCATTTTTCATATCAAATTCCATTGAAAGAAGACAAAGAATCAAAGATTACCTAAGCATTCTATGTATCCCAATAAGAATAAAAGAAGATGAAAAATCAAAAGCAATTAATAAAACTTATTTAAGCATCAAGCATGGATTAATTAAACCAATATCTAACTATCAAAAATACATGATATTTAAGATGAAAGAAATTATATTTAATTAATCTAATTAAGAACAAGCCATGAACGTTAAAGCTCTTAAGAAGAAATTAACCGAATAATGAAATAATCACTTAATTAAAATAAGGTTTCATCGTCTACCTTGGCTAAAGAAACTTAGAAGAACATGATTAAACTAAAAAGAAAAGAATTGATAAAACCCGGCATGGATTGAAGGAGAAGAAATCTTTGAAGAAGTCTTGATAGTCGAGGAGGTCTCGTTCTCTTGTTCTCTTCCGTCTTCTCTTAATTTGCTCCCCCAAAAATCCAACCCTTGTTATGAGAGTCTATCTCATATTTATACTACCTTTATTGTCCCACAAAATATTCCAAGAAGACCTAAAAATTTGTTCAAAACGTTTCCTAGTTGAATTGGGACTCAAAAAGGAAAGAAAATAAAACAAAAATCATAGCGGCTGGAATGGCTCGGGCGATCGCCTGTGAGCTATTCTGAAGCGATCGCCTGAACTCCGGATTTTGTTTCGCTCGTCTGTCTCATCTTCTTTGGGTGAATCGCTTGACTTGTTATTTTTGAAGGTTTGCATCTTGGTCCTTTATGTTTCAACGGTAGCCACTTTGGGTCTTGGTCATTTCAGTCCCCCATCTTTTCATAACATCTCATTTGGTCCTTCAACTTTGCATAATCTCTAATTTGGTCTCTCAACTTTGGGTTGAGTGCAATTGAGTCCTCGAACTTATGAGACATCTTCTAAGTCATTGCTCTTTTTCGCCCAAACTTCTCCAATTGTTCACCAACAAGTCCAAAACTGAAATAAAACAATAATAAACTAGATTAAGTAGAAAATCAACTATATGATGACATAAATGATTAATTAAAAGGCCAAAATAAGTGCATAAAATGTACTTATCAATTCACCATCTATTATTAGGTAATTTGAACATTTAACGAGTGATTTATTTACTATACGCTCTTTTAGTAGATTGTCATTTTGATAAAATGACTTTTCCAATTTTGGGAGAGGCAAAACTATATCATGAAAAACAAGGTAAAATTTCTTGGAATGAAACAACTCTATCTCATTTTGATTTCCACAATAATCAATGTGAGCAAGAAGTTGAGAAAATTATTGACTTGCAAAGAGTAGCAAGCCAATTACTTGATGTATTCGTTGATATAAGGAAAGTGACAAAATCATTTATACTAGCATAAAATACTCTTGCAAAAATTGATGTTTCTACAGGACAATCTACTATAGCAAATGAATCTTAAATATACGAGAAGAGTGGTCGACCAGTTGGTGCCAAAGACTCTGTACCTCGAAAGAAAAAGGTACAAGAGAAAAACCAACTAAATTTTTTTAATGAAATAATGGTAGAAAAGATTGATCAATCAAATATTGTGATTCCTACAGAACCACAAGTGTCCATAAATAATAAGATTTCAATAAATTATTTGTTATATCATAAATTATAGGAATGTAATTATATTGTCACAGACAATATCTTCACCTTTAATGTGGCACTTGATATCATGCAAAATAAGGATCCTGAACTATAATCTATTAAAGATTGTCAAAATAGAAATGATTGGCCAATATAGAAAGAAACCATACATGCAAAGTTGAAATTCCTTAGAAAAACATAAACATAAAGTGTTTGGACATGTAGATCAAACTCCTAAAAATGTAATATATGTAAGATACAAATGGGTCTTTGTAAGAAAGATGAATGAAAAAAAAATAAAATTACAAGATATAAAGCCTAACTCATAGCCTAATGCTTCTCACAAAGACCTAAAATTGATTATGAGAAAATATATTATCTCGTAATGGACACTATCACATTTAGATTTTTAATAAGTTTGACTGTGTCACAAAGTCTTGATATGCGCCTTATGGATGTAGTAATTGCCTATTTTTATTGTTCACTTTATAGTGACATATATATAAAAATTCTTAAAGGATTTAAAGTGCATGAAGCATATGATTCATTCTCCATAACTATGTTCTCAATTAAATTGTAAAGATTATTATATGGATTAAAACAATCTAGATGAATATGGTATATGATAAGTGTGTTTTGTGCACTTATTCGGGCCTTCAAACTAAGCTTTTATCGTGTCTTATTATTGATTTTATACTTAATTTAGTGTATAATTCTTTATATTTCAGTTTTGGACCCGTCTATGAGCAATTGGAGAAGATTGGACGAAAAGAGCAACAATTTGGCAAATATTTAGAGAATATGTGAACTCAAATTCATTCAGTTAAAAGTTGAATGACCAAATTGGAGGTTATGGAAAGTTGGAGGACTAAAAAAGACAATATGAAAGTTTGATGACTAAAATGACCAAGACCCAAAGCTTGAGGAGCAAATTGGAGGTTCTAGAAACTGAAAGAACTAAATTGAGAGAACTTAAAAATGCCAAGTTGGGCGAGCACCTAGCAACACAGAAGAAAAACAGTGTGCAATTTGGCTCGCATGGGCGATCGCCCAGGCAAAATTCTGGGCTACGGATTTTCTTTTGAGTTTGTTTTCTTCTCGAATTCTATTTTGATTAGGAAACCTTTTGGGCAGTGGATTTGGTAACTTTTTGGGATATTTTGGGGCACCATTGGAGAAGTATAAATATGAGTTATTAACTTATAACCAAAAAGCCGGATTAGAGTCGTTTTTGTGTGGAATTTTGGGGAGAAAAACAAGAGTCGACGAATCAAGAATGAAGATCAAGATCTCATCTTTCAAGAATTCAACGAAGTTCAAGTTCAAGATGTTATCTCTCAATTATTTCTTCATATCCGGTGATGGCTTCCATATTTTATTTCTTTCTTTATTTTTCTTATTATTAGTATGTTAGGCTAAACGTTTTAGTGCTAGGATCATGATAAAACTTGTATCATGATTCTTTAATTGTTTGAACCTAGTTTTTTATATTTAAGCACGTTTTTAATTCTGAATAATTGATATTGAATTCTCTTTATCTACAATTATGTGGACAATAGTTGTATGTGTCTTGAGTCTTGTTTTACCTTTGAGAGATGGAGAATATGTTATACATAGTATCAATTATCGTAGAGTCCGATAGGGGATAGAGATATACCGCTATGATTTACGTGATCTTTAAGTATTCACATATTATAATACATTCTTGTATGTTAGTATTCGTCATAGAGATATAGTCGGGCCACATATAAGAATAGGTTTAATTCTACTTGAAAGAGATTGTTAAGAAAATTAAGAATATTAATCTTCATAATTAAATCATGTTATCAAATTCAATAGTTCAAGTTAGAGGGAATTGGTATAAGTAGATTTGGGATCCTAGTACGCTTTTCTTTACTTTTCTTTCCTCAAGTTAAAGTAATTTTTATCAATTTAATCTTTTGCTTATTTGAATTATAATTATTTAATTGTTCTTAGTTTATTTATTAATTAGTTTTTAATTACCAAACATTCAAAAGTCAACAGATTGGTTAAGGTTAATTTAATTGAAATTGAACTATCTAAATCTCTGTGGGTACGACACTTGGACTCATAATCTACTTTATTACTTATGTGATCCGTACACTTGCGGAATATTAAACACATAAAATCAATGACATGTTTTTGGCGCTTTATTTGAAAAAGTATTGTGTTGATCAGTAGGAACCAAATTTACTAGAACACCCTCAGGATTGGAGATAAAAGCATTAGAAGTGTGTAATTTACGAGAGGTGTAAGGAATAAATGACTACAAAGGGTTCGAATTTTAAAAATATCAAAAACACAATATTGGTTGTGGTCTAATACATGTATAAGTTCAAATTTTGACTAAGCACACACTCACTAAAGGTCGAGCATCGGATGAGTGAAAAACTTTTGTGTTGTTGTTCAATCTCTTTCTAAAAGTGTTTCTTTATTTTCGAACTTGAGGCATATGGTAAGAAATATAACATAGACTCAATTCCTGCTAATTCTTTTAGCTTAGTTTATATTTATAGTTTACTTTTATTTTTGTTCGAGGACGAACAAATGTTTAGTCTGGGAGTGTTTGATAAATGCATTTTGTGTACTTATTCGGGCTTTTAAACTAAGCTTTTATCCCGTCATATTATTGATTTTCTACTTAATTTAGTATATAATTCCTTATATTTCAGTTTTGGACCCGTCTATGAGCAATTGGAGAAGATTGGATGAAAAGAGCAACAATTTGGCAAATATTTAGAGAATATGTGAACTCAAATTCATTCAGTTAAAAGTTGAATGACCAAATTGGAGGTTATGGAAAGTTAGAGGACTAAAGAAGACAATATGAAAGTTTGAGGACTAAAATGACCAAGACCCAAAGCTCGAGGACCAAATTGGAGGCTATGGAAACTGAAAGGATCAAATTGAGAGAACTTAAAAATACCAAGCTGGGTAATCGTCTCATCTTAATGCTAGGCGAGTGCCTAGCAACACAGCAGAAAAGCAGTGTACAATTTGGCTCGTCTAGATCGCCCAGGCAAAAATCTGGCCTTCGAATTTTCTTTTAAGTTTGTTTCCTTCTCGAATTCTATTTTGATTAGGAAACCTTTTGGGCCGCGGATTTGGTAACGTTTTGAGATATTTTGGGGCACCATTAGGGAAGTATAAATATGAGTTATTAACTCATAACAAAAAAGTCGGATTACAGTCGTTTTTTTGTAGAATTTTGGGGAGAAAAACAAGAGACGAATCAAGAACGAAGATCAATATCTCATATTTCAAGAATTCAACGAAGATCAAGTTCAAAATTTTATTTCTCAATTATTTCTTCATATCCAGGTGATGGCTTCCATATTTTATTTCTTTCTTTATTTTTCTTATTATTAGTTTGTTAGGCTAAACTTTTTAGTGCTAGGATCATAATAAAACTTGTATCATGATCCTTTAATTGTTTGAACCTAGTTTTTGATATTTAAGCACGTTTTTAATTATGAATAATTGATATTGAATTCTCTTCATCTACAATTATGTGCGCAATAGTTTTATGAGTCTTGGGGCTTGTTTTACCTTCGAGAGATGGAAAATAGGTTATACATAGTATTAATTACTGTAGAGTCCGATAAGAGATAGAGATATACCGCCATGTTTTACGTGATCTTTAAATATTCGCAAATTCTAATGCATTCTTGTATGTTACGTGATCTTTAAGTATTCACAAATTCTAATACATTCTTGTATGTTAGCATTCGTCATAGAGATATAGTCGGGTCACATATAGGAATTTGTTTAATTCTACTCGAGAGAGATTGTTAAGCAAATTAGGAATATTGATCTTCATAATTAAATTATGTTATCAAATTCAATGGTTTGGGTTAAAGGGAATTGGTATAAGTGGATACGGGATTCTAGTACGCTTTTCTTTACTTTTCTTTCCTCAAGTTAAAGTAATTTTTATCAATTTAATATTTTACTTATTTGAATTATAATTATTTAATTGTTCTTAGTTTATTTTTTAATTAGTTTTTAATCACCAAACATTCAAAAGTCAACAGATTCGGTTAAGGTTAATTTAATTGAAATTGAACTATCTAAATCTCTGTGGGTATGATACTTGGACTCATAATCTACTTTATTACTTGTGTGATCCGTACACTTGCAGAATATTAAACACCTAAAATCACTGCTAGTATAATTGTATTAACAAATATTTGTTGAAAGAAGGTCATAAAAACAACAATGTATGCCCATGTGTTTTAAAAAAAAAACAGATATTAGATTTGCAATTGTGACAGTTTACGTTGATGATTTAAGTCTCATAGAAAATTTTGAATAGCTCAACAAAATTGCGAATTATTTGAAAAATGAATTTGAGATGAAAGATTTGGAAAAAAATAAAATTGTCTTGGATTGCAAATTGAACATTTCCCAGAAAGATTATTTGTTCATCAATCTTCTTATACAAAAAAGTCTTAAAATAGTTTTATATGGATAAAGCATATCCATTGGCATTGCCTATGGTTGTTAGATCACTTGATGTGAAAAAAAGATCCTTTTCGCCAACATATCTTACAAATTGCACTCGACCAGACATAGATTTTTTTGTAAATCTCCTTGCAAGATATAGCTTTGCACCCACTTAAAGACATTGGAATGGTGTTAAATACATTCTTCGTTACTTAAAAGGTACTATTGACCTGGGATTATTTTATGCACAAAAATTAGGATCTTCTTTAGTAGATATGTGTTTACACGTGGAGAAACAGTTATATCATGGAGATCTGTGAAGCAAACCTTGGCAACACATCTTCAAATTATTCTGAAGTTATTGCAATTCATGAAGCAAGTCGAGAATGTGTATGGTTGATAAACATAATGCTTCATATCAAAGCATCGTGTAGATTAGCTTCAACAAAAAATAGTCCAACAATATTGTATACAAACAATGCAGCTTGTATTGTACAACTCAAAGGAGGTTACATCAAAGGGGATAGGACAAATCATATTTCTTCAAAATTCTTCTATACACATGAGTTTCAGAAAAATGATGACATCGATGTTCAACAAATTCGCTCAATTAACAATTTGGCTGACTTATTCACAAAAGTATTACCGACATCCACACTCAAGATATTGGTACATGAGATTGGGATGGATCGACTCAAAGATCTTCAGTGATTAACATCAGAGGGAGTAGCTCTACTCTTTTCCTTAGTCCAAGTTTTGTCTCACTATTTTCTTGGCAAAGTTTAATGAGGCAATATTTTCTTAATACTCTAAAATTTTATCAATTAATTGTACTCTTTTTTTCTTTTGTTTGATATTTTGTTCCACTGGATTTTTGTCAAACAAAGTTTTTAATGAGGCAGGTATTGTAGAAATAGTCATCAAAGGGGAGTGTTGTAAAATTATGAAATAATGATTGGTGTCTAAAGTCTTATTGCAACTCTATTTGGAACCTTATAAATATGTGTCCATAGTCATAATAAAATCACACAATCCAATTTTCTTTCTTATATTTTTCTCTCTTCTTTCTTTAATTTTATAACATATTCGTCTATTTATTATTTATTCATTTTAATTTTTATTCAAGTTGTTCACATCACATAGCAATTACATATTCTTAAAGTACAATAATTTGACGTTTTTTCTCTTATAAAAAATTTAATTGACATGACTATAATGATATATTTAGTACATCAAAGTAAATATTATTAAAAAAAATAGTGGACCCATTTGTACTTTTTGCATAGATTCGAAGTCCAAATATAATTTTCTCTAATCAAAATCGAGGGCATGTTGGTATTTTTCATCAAATAAGGACTAATTATGTACTAAAACACATATGTTAGGGACGTTCGTGCCAAAAAATAAACATTAGGGGACCATTTTCACACTAAAAATAAATGTTAGGGACCATTTGCACCAAATTTCTTATGAAATTATTATAAAATGAGGTTTAGATTTTAGACAAAAAGGTTTTATTCAACTTTTTTTTTTCTCTTAAACAAAACCTTTTAAATTATTTTTTGAATTAAAAATGAGAAATTGGCCAAACTGGAATCTAATCAAAATATTTCCGTCATCTTCCTCGTCCCATCCCTTATCCTCCATTCCCTCCCTCCATCCCATGCCATGAAAATACTGAGAAGAAGTTGTCTAAGTCTTGTAAATTTTACTTTTTTCATAAAGTAAAAATAGATAAGTAATTGATGGCATTTCTACATCTATAATAAAAAAAACAAAGTGAATTTGTAGAGTAGATAATTATGTGATGGATAAAGAGCATGTTGGGGTAAGTTAAAAAGTTTCTTAAAATGAGTTTTTTCCGGACACTAACGAACTACTTATAGATGAAATCTTGATCAAATTGTGTTTCTTTGCTTCTTTTGTTCCTCATACTTTTTTCCTACTTTGGTACTCTCAAGATGAGTCGAGACACTATTCAGATTAATTTGACAATAACTAATCTTGAGCTATTAAGTTGATAAACATTCAAACATTAAATCGCGAATGAAAAAATACACAATAAATCTTAGTTTTTCCCAACCTCCATATACGATGCAAAACTTTTCATATTTTAATGGACAATACGATAAAAGAAAGTCAATCAATTTAATTTCTTTATGTGTCTTAAGAATAATACATGTGGTTTTATTTATTTTTGGACATCCAAACGAAAGCTTTCATTAATCCCACTTGTCATTAATCACTGAGGAAAGAACCAAAAAAAGTATATAATCAATTCAACTACTAAGAGACACGCATGAGTTTAAAGACAGTAGGCCTACTTATTTTCCTCATCGGAAATAAATCGAAAAGTGCCACTACTCACATTACATAATAAAGTTGCTATATCGACCTCAAGCTATACACTTCCTGAAGAGTCCTGATCTGCTATCCCAAATATATGTTCCTCCAATGAAAATCTTACACATCATCAAATAAATAGATGAGGGGTCATTATAGACAACATTTAATGCATTCACACTTGTTGTTATTGATGATGTGTAAGGTTTTAATTGGGAGAACAACCAAGAAGACGTGTATTTGGGATAGTAGATCTCGACTCCTTCCTGAAGAGAGTAAATTTCAACTTCTTGCAATTGTATGCTGGCATGTTCTACTTCTACAAATTAAAGACCTTCATATAAAGCCAAAGCCTTTGCATACTTTAGAAGAAGCTTCTACAACCATGCCCGAATGATCCAACGCTATTGCACCAACTCCAACCACTCTCTTAGATGAGCGAACTACATAATCGGTGTGTAGTTTCAGACTATCTAACCACACACCCAACCCCTTTGCCCTCTGTCGCTCCTTCTCCATCTCCATTTCCTTTCTCCACCAATCATCACCCATCTCCCATCTCCCATCTCCCTAGCCATCGCTTCTGCTATACTACCCAATATTGCGGCCGGTTTCACCTCTCTCTGTATAGTGCTCAATTTCGATCATCCCAGATTACCCATAGTAAGCAACCAATATGTGCTAAACTTATATAGGGACAGGATGATGCACTACTACTAAACAGTCCCTAATATCCTCTATTTCCAAGAAGTTCTTCACATGATCTCACCATCCCATTTTCTTCCAAATACACTTAGAAGCTTCACATATAAATAGCACATGAACAATAGTCTCCACCCCCCACCATACTTAAAACACCTCCCACTAATTTTCCAATTTTCAAAAGTGGGCAACGCCCCATGGAACAACCACCAGAGGATCACATGGGCTTTTGGAGGTGTTGTGAGCTTCCAAACCGTCTTCTACCAACCTTCACTCACTGATGAACACTCATTCTCTCCTTTAGTAAGCATTGATAGCCACTTTGAACCATATAAGTCCCATGTTTAGTGTAGTGCCAAATCATTTTATCCTCCATACGTCATCGACTCAACAGAATAGAAGTGATTAATTCCCTGTCCACCGGCCAAAAGGCTTCCTCAATTTTATGCATTTCTCACCCCCCAGGAGCTGAAATTATGTCATTGACCATCTCTTGTCGCCTAGTGGAGTAGAAGTATGCCTGAAAAGAGAGAGGTCAAGGAAGCTAGGGGTTCTGATAAACTCCAATGCTAGCCCCATTTTCCATTCTCCATCTTAAACCCATCATTGAAGCCGCGACCTTTCAACTCTAAAGAAAATAGCAGTCCACTTTGTCTCTAGCTTGTAAGAAAGTTGCACTATAATGAAATATACCTTTGAGCACTAGAGCTGCCAGAGAGTTTGGATTAATAAATAAACACCACTATTTTTAGCTACAAGTGCTTGATTGAATAATCCCAACTCACTAAATCCCAATCCCCCCTTCACCTTTGTTGTACATATTTTATTCTAGTTAACCCATGCAATTCTTTTTATCCCTTTGTTGAGCCACACCAGAACTATAAGACTAAAGATTTAATGTCTTGGGATCCTGGAATTTTGATAAGACTCATCAAATATATGGTAATATCCTAAAGGACTACCTTCACTAGAAGTGTTGAGTTTGCTTCAGATTAGGGATGGCAATATGGCAATTTTTGGTATTCTCCCGAGTCTTTCCAATCTACAATGTTTATTAAAATTAGGGTTTCACTATGGTAAACTCTTATATCTTTTGCATATGGAGCGCTCTGAAGTTGTTAAGGTAATAGGATCATTGCCAACTATTTACCTTTGTCCAAGATCTCCTGCGAGGATTTGAGAATCTGAGGGAACATGGGTTTCTTGGGTTCTTTAACCCCTTAAATTTTATTTAAAATCTGATTGGGTTAAGATTGTGTGCTTTTACCTTGTTTCTTGACTCTATCATAAATTTCTATATAGTTGTGACTTTCTTGTGAACAAAATATATTGTGCTTTTACCTTGCTTAATTCAATTTGAAAATTTGAAGGTTATCTGTAAGTCTATAAATCAGATCTAGTTTGTGTTAAATTTTTTTTTCAGTAAATCTATTTAAACTTAATCTTTGAATTTTCATGAAGTAATCTTGCATCTTGAAAACTCCTTGCATAAAAACTATAAAAAATGTCTACATCTCAAAAGTTTGAAGTTGATTTGTGGAATGACACGGAGATTTCAGTCTCTGGTGCCAAAAGATGAGAGCTCTTCTTCTACAACAAAGATGTGCAGCTATTGTGGATGAATCTTGGGTAGTTGAGATCAGTGCTTATAGAAGAAGATAACTTGATGAAATTACTTGGAGTTCTATCTTTCTTCGTTTGTCAGTTAGTGTAATTAGGAAAGTGGGTGAGACCACTACTGCTAATGCTTTGTGAAAAAAATTAGAAGATTTGTACTCAACTAATACAATGCCAAATAAAGCCTCCTTAGTGGGTAGCACTGCTGTTGCAATTGGTTCCAATAAAGTCAAGTCAGAAGTTTGGCATA
The DNA here is from genome assembly GCA_023638005.1 of Forsythia suspensa. NCBI lineage: Eukaryota > Viridiplantae > Streptophyta > Magnoliopsida > Lamiales > Oleaceae > Forsythia > Forsythia suspensa. The sequence continues at coordinate 17,717,755 of CM042667.1, forward strand.
AAAGGTTGGGGCATAGAAGTGACAAAGAACTCCAAGTTTTGAAAAATGAAGGGGCTTTTGGTAAGATCACATAGAAAAGCTTAATTTTTGTGAAGAGTGTGTGTTGGTTAAACAAACTAAGTTACTTTTATGTGTGAGATTCATAAGTTCACATCTTTGGGGACCAGCATCTATAATTACCCTTAGTGGTTTCAGATTTTATTTTTTAATTGTAGATGTTTTTTCAAGAACATTTTGGACATTGCTTTTAAAATATAAATCTAACACTTTTCAAAACTTCAAACACTTGAAACTTTGACTGAAAATCAGACAAATAAGAAAATTAAAGTTTTTGAGAACAGACAATGGTCTGGAATTTTGCAATTTTGAGTTTGATTTTCACTAAAAGGAGGGTAATATTCTGAGATATAGAACTGTCACTTATATACCCCAATAAAATGGTGTCGCATAAAGAATGAATATGACCTTATTGAATAAGGTCAGGTGCATGCTCCTAAGTTCTAGATTATCCAAACCATTTTGGGGACAAGTTTTAAAAATTGCTATCATTTTAATAAATAGAAATCCCTCCAGTGCTATTAATTTCAAAATCCCTGAATTGTTTGAATTGGTAAATTTTCTGATTACTCTAGATATGGGCTGTTGTCTGTAGGCCCAAATTAAATTGGTTTGTTGATTGGTCTTTTGGTTTATGGAAATATCTTCATCTTCTCTCTTTTCTCTTCAAAACCCTAAAGCCCCAAATTTTTCTTATGTTAATTTCTTGATTTCTTTGATATAACTTGATCTTGCAAGAGTGTTTAGGAAATAATCAATGGCAAGGTCCAAGACCACCACTCACCACCCGGTGATTTGCGATGAGACATCGCAGCACACCGCCATCGCAATGATCGCGATTGTTCCTCCTCGGCGACCACACTTCTACCACCACCAGTGGTTTCGCCTCCATCTTCTGCAGCACCGCCTTTGCTGCCGCCACTTGTTCCACCTTCTTCGGTTTCTCATCCAACAGCCGCCACTGCTCGTGAAGTTTTTTCCACCACCGCCATTTCCACGCAAGTCACGAGTCAGGAAAGAGTTTGATGAGGACACGGGTTTTGATCATGGAATTGGGTCTCAATCTAGCAGTGAGTCCGAGGACAGTCCAAGGGAGTCTCCATAGACTAAGCATCTTGAAGAAGAACAACATAAATCAGGCTCAAATTTTGTAGATGAAAATGTTGAAGAAGAAGAAGAGTCAACAAATGGAAAAGATGACAACTTAAGTGCTAAAGAATCTGTCCCTGTCAGGCTCTCATGCGCACAGAAGGGTAAACAGAAAATTGATGAACATTCGAACGTTGCTGATCTTCTCACTGAACATCAAAACGTTGGGCACCCATCCTCCGATGTTCCAACTTCAACGACCCATCCTCAATTGTTCGAAAAAAGCTTGCTCCGTAAAGGTAACCATGTCTTTACTCATTTGAATTACAGATTTGGGACTCTTGATGCACAAGCTCAATTTCACAAATTTATTTCAAATCGGGAGTTTGTGATGGAATTTAATGTCAAAGAGGATGTCCTTAGAGAGGCTGATCTTGTTGAATTAATTGAGCATTGGGGTATAAAAAATTGTTGGGTTGGACAGGAAGACCTTGTGAAACATTGATCAAAGAATTCTTGGCTAATATTTTTCGACAGATTAAACAGCTGCGTAATAATTTTAGGTGGTCAGTCTATGTTAGGGGTCGGCTAGTACCATTTAATCCTTCCAATCTTCGTCATTGGCTTGAGTTATCACCCATAACTGAAGGAATGGATGATGAATTTGAAGCAGCCATTGATACTTTGGCCTTAGAACTCACTGAAAATCCTTGGCCTACGGGAAAAATGACTGCCGCATTGCTAAGCCCTAAGTATAAGGTGCTTCACAAAATTACCTTGCACAACATTGATCCAATTCAGTATAGGTCAGACATTGGGATGGATAAGGTTGAGTTTTTGTACAAACTGGGCACTCTCTACCCGCTGGATATTGCTACAATTATTTTTGACAAAATTGTGTTCATGGTAACCCGTCAAGCATACTCTAGGATGTTGTCTTTTCCTGGTTTACTTCATGCCTATCTCCAGCATCACAAGGTTCCTATTCTTCAGGGTGACACTTTCACCGCACAAATTCCGATCCTTCGCCCTTCAAAGAAAGTTACTAAGAGACCAACACCTCCTACAAGACCAAACCTTTTTCGAAGATCACACCAGTTCTCTTGAAACTCAGGTGAGGGATTTAACTTCTTTGGTCAATACACTATCTGATAATTTTGAGCGTCATCACAGATTCATAAGGGCTTTATTATGGCATTGGCTGAGCGGACTGAACTCCTATTCCTGAGGAACATCAAGATGCTGCCATGAATACTCCTCACAGTCCTGATATTGGTCATGATGGAACTCCACATCCTGACACTGGCCTTAAGTATTCATCATGTTCTAAATTTGATGCCGACGTGTCTCTACATCAAGATGTTGCTCCCGTGCCTTCGTCCACCAAGCGCAAGAAGAGAACCTAGACTGGTGGTTTGAAAAAGAGGACCCGCAAGAGCACCTCATAGAGTGGTTAACACTAAGTATCTTGTGGTTGGTTATTTTTCTCCTTTTTGCTTTCAGACCCTTCTTTAAATTTCTTTCGTTTTTGCTTTGGCCCCTCTTTATTACAAAAAGTGGAACTAGTAAATTTAGGTAATACTTTTGCTTAATTAGGAATTGTTTTTGCTTGGTAATTAGGAATTGCTTTAAATTAAATAGCTTGCATTTAATTTTGGTAATTAGGATTTATTGCTTTTAATGAATCTCATGTTCTTGAATCTAATTTGCCTGCTTGCTCACCTCAAAAACAACTTGATATAAGTTTTGTAATTAATAGATGCCAAAGGGGGGAGATTGTTAGAGAATCTAGTTTTTTTGGCATACTTAATTATATTTTATTTATTGATATGAGCCAATTAGGATTCAATGATTATCTAGTAGTTGTATGAAAAATGGAAACATTAATGCTATATTTATCACAATCTATTTATCAGTTTTAGTTATTCTAAAACTCTTGTTCCTTATCAGATAAATAAGTGATTAAGTAAATTGCATATTTGAGTATTCTAATTGAACTATGTTTCTAAGTAGATAAGATATTGAAATATTATCTTTTTATTTATCTACTTAAATGAAAATATATAACTGGATTTATTTTCATATTCTTATGATGTATCTTACCATATCTTTTATAGAGTTTATTTAAACTTAAAGACTTATTTTGTCTTATCTCTGTATAAGATAAATACTAAGTCATTATGTTTAGAAAAACTTCTTACGCTATAAATAAGACAGGTGATATTCCAAAAACTCTACGGACTTTGAAAGCAAAGATACTCAAGCATCTAAGAGCAAATCATTTATGAGTTGAGAGTTCAAAGAAATATTCAAAAGTCCTAGTCCGATCAAAATTTTATTTGAGAATGGCTCTAAGAAACTGAGCGTTGTAGAATTCCATTGTGAGAGAACGATATTTTGGCGGCAAGATAAGGACTGGGTCCTTATTCCGATTTGTGGAATCAATTCGGGGACACTCGTGGAATGGACCAAGATTAAGACCGAAGTACTTGACTGCATTTATTAACTAGTTAAAGAAGATATAAAACAGAGAAGTTTTATTGTTGTTCTTAACTGAGTTTTACTTTTTGTAAATTGCTGATAAAGTTTTAGATTAGGTCTAAATTTGTAATTTTAAAAAATTGAGACGTGTGTAACCAGTTCTAAAATAGTGGATTTATTTACCCGTGGTATGGGAGCTCGTAGATGTTTCTCTTATGGGTTTACCACACTATCTCTGGTGTTAATCAATGTTTTAATCGTCTTACATATTAACTGTCTCTAAACTATGAAAATGTTCAATGAAATGTTCGACGTTCAACAAACTTTCATCAACATCAGAACATTAAAGTGAACATTGTGTTTTTTTTAAAAAAATATTACAGACTTTCAGTAACAACCTATACAACCCCCTTCTAGGTTGATTGTTATCTAGATTTAAAACTAATATAAATAAAGCTTCAAAACATCGCATTCATCAACATTGATCTTATATGTAAAAACAACACTAATCTTATACATATACAGAACAAATAAAGCCTCAAAGCATTGCTTCCATCATCATTGATCTTATATACTTCAGTATTTCACATTTTTCTATTTTAATTTATTCCATGTCAAAAATTAGAGAAACTAAGTCTTTTAGAAAGTTCAAGTTTGATACTTGAAGGTCAAGACTGATGTAGTTGACAAAGTTCACCTACTAATATATTTTCCTCATGGGAGAACAATCTGAATGGACACTTTGGATAATTCAAAGTTGAATGCTTGAGCAAACACAAGTAGTCATCATCGTGGAATTTTTCTCAAATATATACCTTAAAGATGGAATAGGATATTAGATTATCTAACCAGGTAAAAAGAGCCAAAATATTGCATTGGGTTGAAAACTCTGACTCAGCAGCTGAACTGAAATTAGTTAAACCAAAAAGCTTGTCGTTATCTATTTCTATAACAATAAATAAGTTGTACTTCCTCACTACACAAAAATCACGTACATGTTTGCAATATTAGCTATGAGGTGTCTTAAGAAGCCTATGAAGCATCACTGCACACCTTAGTTGCCCTGAGACATAGTCTTGAGGCATAAGCTTTAGTCAGTTGACATGTAAGCCTTGGAAATAGTAGTCAAGGCGTAAACTGCGAGGCATTTAACAGGAGCCTCACATGAGGTATGCCTCAAGATGTAACTGATAAGTGTATTTTATACGCTTATTTAAACTTATAAACTTATTATATATTCACTATATGAGTAGATTTCTATTTAAATGATTTCAATTATTGTATATGTAGAAAAAAACCCAATTTGGATGAGTTTGGAACGAAAAAGAAGAGTTTGAAGCTTAATTGATGCTTAATCGGATGGCAAAGACATAAGTTGAAACTATTATAAAACAACTGTGGTGAAACAAAAATCAGATTTCTAAAAGTTCAGGGACTAATTTTCAAAATTTTGAATAGTTGGAAGACCACTTTGGAAGACTTTAGAAGGGTGAGAACCAATTAGAATGCATTTGAAAGCTTTTGGATTGAATCGAGAAGATTTAAAGAAGAAATGACCAAAATTGTACATCAGAAGCCAAATTAGGGACCAAATTGTAAGTTTTAAAAAAGGTCACACCTAGGTAGTGCAACCTAGGCGCGATAGTGAAAACTTACTGGAGGTCGTACCTAGGTAGCAGAATGCATTGTGCGACCTAGGCGCGACCTACGCTGAATGAAAGTCATAAGTGCAGTTTTCTAAAGTTAAGTGGCATTATGACTCTTTTAAATCACAACTTTGAAGACTTTCCAAGGACTATAAAGAGACCTCTTCTAGGTCTTTTGATGGGGGTTACGCAATTGAAGAGAGATAAAGATCGAGAGCAAGAGAAATATGAATTCTTGGGCAACATTCATAAAGTGCAATCGAAGATTTTAAATTAAGTCAAGATTAAGGGTTGTATCTATTCTTCTTCTTTTTCTTCCAGTTCATGAATTCTTTTATTAATGTCGCTATATTCATAGGAATTATGTATGGCTAAATCTTTTATATCTAGGATAAACGATGAAACCTCATGTTTTTTATTAATTAGAAGTTATTTGTTTTCGTAAATTTATTGATTTCGGGTTGATTATTTATTATTTATAATTTCCGTTTTGATGTTTGATCGCTATTAAAACATTTTTGTGGTCTAGATTGCTTTCGAGAGATTCAATTTAGATGAGCACGTGGTAATAAATAACATAAGGTCCAATAATAGATATAGATTACTATTGTGCTTTATGAAATCGTTTTAGATGATCGTTGTGATTAAATACATGCCTTCGTATTCGAAATTTAATTAGAGATGGTTAGGTTCATATAGAGGTATAGAATTGATTGACCGTCGAGAGATGCTTTTGATTATATAAGGATCATCAATTTTCGACCTAGGACAATAATTTGCGAAGACGAGTAATTGATAATTAATTGTTGAAACGTGATGGTGGATTTGTAAATCCTAATGCTAGTAAAACTTGAATTTGATAATTATTCTATTTTTGTTTACGTGATAATTTAGACTTAGTTGAATTAGAATAGGATAATCGTAGGAATTGAAATCACAAAGAATCTGTGTTTTAATTTTGTTAAAACTCTAATTATACAATTAATTAGTTAATTGATAGCTAGTCCTCGTAGGTTTGACACTTTTCACATCACTTTATTACTTGTAATCGATTCGTCCACTTGTAGGATTAAAATTAACAACAAGTTTTTGGCGCCATTGCCGGAGATTAATTTTATTAAGTACTACGTTAATTGATAATTTAGTTTTAACAATTTTTTTTTTACTTTTATTTATTTTTTATTATTTTTATTTTCATTCTCAGTTTTTTGTGTTACTGCTGAATTCTAACTATTTTCTAAAGTTTCAGGTGTCGAGTGTGTATGCGTCGTACAAAAGATCTTGTTCTATTTGATTTAGATCCAGAAATCGAAACGAAAATTTCACCAACGACAACATGAACAACAAGAAAAGAAAAAACAGCAAAGAGACACAATGGACAACAACAACCAAGTTCGTGATCACCCACCTACAGATATGAGAAATATTCTTCCACCAATGGCTCGACCAGTTGAAGTTAACGAACGAGATATTCTTATGGGTGAGTGTATGATGCCACTGATTGTTGAGAATCGGTCCAGCATAATCTATCTGTCTTATGGACACGATAATTTTAGTTGAGACCAGATGTGATTAATCTATTTTCAAACAATCTGCCGTTCTATGGGAGAACAGACAAAATTCCTCATTACCACCTTTCTCGCTTCAATGAATAATGTTGGAAATTTCAAATAGTATGGTGTTAATGAAGAGGCACTTAGGATAGAGCTCTTCTCACACACGCTAAAGGATAAAGCTAGAGAATTGTTAGATTATCTACCGTCTAAGAGCATCATTACTTGGATAGATTTGATCCAGAAATTCACACGAAAATACTTCCCACAAGTCAAAAATACATTGTTTTAATTTAAAATCAATATTTCAATTTTCATTTGACAACATTTTTACCCCGGGTAACATATGTTACTTCATAGTTTTTATTAAAATCAATATTTTATAATTTTTAAAAATATATAATTTTAATTTAAAATGTAATTCAATTTTTATTTGAAAACAATAGTTTAATTTGCACATGTAAAAATCATTATGCCTAGAGGAAAATGTCCAAATAATGTAGAAATTACAATTAAAGGACAAAGCAAAAATACACGTAACCATGTTTTGTACTAATCTTCTCATTTATTGTCATCATGTAGAAATTGACAATTAATAGATTATAAAACCATCAATTGGGCCAAGTACATCTAAAACCTTATTTATTAGTCCATTATCTTGGACACTAGGATTAAATTCATTAGAATTTTATCAAAATGAGGTAAATATTAATATTTTAAAAGAGGAGTGGTCTCTTGTCCCTAGTGGGCAATTATTATTTTATCTACATCTAATGTGGCACTTGTGCATTTGATAAATTTTTTTTATTAATATTGTTTGTTGACTAGTGTTTTCAATACTTTATTTTATGAACAGTTTTTTAATTTAATCAAATGGATGAGATCTTGTCTAATTTTCAAATGATTAAACTGATTACATGCCTTGATGAGTGATCTCTTGCTCTAGTAGGCAATTATTTTCTTGTCAACTTCCAATGTGCATCCAATATGGCACTTGCACATTGGATGAATTGTCCACATAAGTAAATGTCACATCACCAATTTATCCAATGTGCAAATACCATATTGGATGTGGTCAAAATAACAATACTCTCTATTTTAAAAATAAGAGTATATTTCAACATTTAAAAAAAAAAAAAATTGGTGCTAGTTTTCTCTTGCATAAATCATATATATATATATATATATATATATTTATATTACATGAGAAATATTCATTAAAACAATTGCATAAATTTATTGGAAATTTTCAGTTTGTTATTTGTCTGGAAATCGCATTGGGATAGCAAAGATATGAAAAATTTTACATAATTTTTCTGATGTAGACGACAAGGGATAAGCAAATTAATATGTTAGTCTAAACATGCAAAAATGATTATTTTGCCAGTAAAGACATAGAACGATTCACATTTCGTGGACAAAATATTACATTGAAATTGAGCTGTGCCTATTTATTGAACTTCTAGATTTTTGTTTTTGCCTCTGAGAGTCTTTATGATAATTTATCATGTTTGATAAATTTTTTCCCCGTATAACAAATGCAAAATAACAAAAATTATAGCTTAATCATAAGCATCAATCATACGAGTATATATCCATGTGCAATTGCATACATTTTTTCCTAATTAAGTAACATTGTCACTACCTAACAAAATTTGATAGATTTTGTAACAACAAGGGCAAGAGATTGTTAACACCAGTGTGAACACATTTCACGTATCAAGTTAATATAACATACAACATTTGTACTATGTAACACATTGCAGACTGATCATGTGCCAAATTCATATACACACGTTATGTATTACAAACTAAATGTATGTGTAACTGATTGCATTAATCCAAATATCAATTGTAAAAGACGAGTTCTAACATTATGTAAGACAACAAATTTTTTTTGAGATATTGTATCAAGCTTAGTAAAACTCACAAAGCATTAACTTTGTAACAACATTAAAAAAAAAAAAAAAAAAATTTAATATCTTATCCGTGTTACATAATTTCCAATCATTTTAAAAACTAAATAACCTTCCAATGCGATATTATGTAATACAAAAGAATCATAATGTAACATTTAAAATATAATATATTCAACATAACAGTTTCCTAGTGTAACACAGCTTACCTATATTCCATCAATCAAAACATGTAACTTATCATTTTACACATAAATGAATTCACTAGCTATTTCTTTACAACGATCTTAGGTATCAATTTTTTTTTTTTTTTTTTAAAAAATGGAAATCATAACAATTTTTTTCAATTACAATAACACATCAATTCAAATAAATTCAAATGATAATAAAAATCTTGCTAAAAGGCCAACGAATTGTTGTCTTGCGAGTTGTATTACCTTGTATCTGATTCAACAAATTGAGTCGTATGCAGTGAGAAAAGGTTTAGGAGAGAGAATATGAGAGTCGTCTAATTATTAATTAGTTAGTTAAAAATAGAATTCCATTGATTATGGTAATTGGCTGTATTTACGAATTTTGTTGTATTGATTAATATATTCGGTTGATTAAAAAATTAAAATATAAGTTGGACAAATTACAATAATATTAGATTAAAAAATATGTAGCAATTTTATAATAAATAAAGTTAATTATACTAACGGTTCCATTCTTTCAAGTTTATAACAATATCGTCCTTATTTAATTTTTTAACAGATATCATTATCATTCTTTTATTTATTCGTATAGATGGTCTCTAAATAATTTTTTTGACAATTATGCACAAATTAAAATGATAGAAAAAAGAAAAATCAATGAAAAAATTGCAATTATGATCGTAATCTTTTCAAAAGTACAAATAAATCATATACTTTTAAATTTTTTTACAAATTTTCACTTAAAATAATAAAAAATAATTAATCAAATCCAAAATTAATTATAAAAAATCACCCACGCCCACCCACCCGCCACCCACCCACCCACATTAATCAAGTCCCAAATTATTTTTTATTATTTTAAGTAAAAATATATAAACAAGAATAAAAAAAATTATGATTTATTTGTACATTTAAAAAAGCTAAAGTCTCAATTACAGTCTTCCATTGTTTTTTCTTTTTTCTATCATTTTAATTTATTTAACTTAAAGGCAAAATTGTCTAAAAAAGTCATTTAAAGACCATATGTACGAATAGAGATGATTAGTGTAATTAACCCTAATAAATATTAACAAAAATTAGCTTGCTTGTGAAATTTCCAGGTACTCAAGTACATAGCTTTTGGAGGTTAGGCCTAGCCCCTCTTAAATCTTTCGTTATTAATAAAAGGGATCACCAAGTGTGGTAGAATTATCCAAATAAAGGGTAAAATGGATCTATTAGTTAGCAAATTTTTAGTGTGGAATAAATTTATTGAGGGGCTGAGAGAACCCTTTCAACTTACCCATCACAGTAGAAAAGCTTCATCTAGAGGAGGGATCAATGATTTCTAAGCACACAAGGTGCGGAGTCTTTAAAATGACATCACAATTCAAAAGTTCACCAATCACAAAACAAAAAAAAATGTTGTGGAAAAATATGTTTTAACTGGAAAAGCAAAATTATTCACCCTATACATATGAAGACGGTTTACTTGTTTCTTATGAAAATCAACAAATGAGTCGTGCAAAACAAGATGGATGTCAAAGAAGCATACTTCAAAAGACTTTCTACCGAAGTAGCAAAGAAAAATCTGTATTTAAAAAAAAAAAAAAAAAATTCCTCGTAATGAGCTTTAATTTTCGTCTAGGAGGGGAGGAGACACGGCTCATCATGACCTAATAAAATAATCAAAAAAATTACAAAATTATACTTGTATTAAACGAAAAACATACTTGCATTAAACCAAAAACCAACTAAAAAATCCATAGTAAAACATTCCAACAATATTAAGTTTAATATGCAACTAGAAACATAAAATGGATTAACAAAGTAGCAATCACACGTCCAAGCCATTAATACACAAATACAACTCTACAAATGAAAACGCTAAACCAATGAAACAACTAAACCACTTGCTTGATTTTTCAATACTGACTTCCCATAAAAAAAAAAAAAACCACGGACATGTCACAAGAGGGGGAAATAAAAAAGAACATAAGAGAAGAGTGAAGTTACAGGTCATAGGTCACCTGCCACCCGTCATCTACCTCCGAAAAATTGCTTGCAGAATCACTTTGAGACGATCGCACTTTATTTGTAAGAGTAGAGGAGTTGGGCATGCATGGGCTTTTACTTTTCTTCTCTAATCTCCGATTCTTTTCTAGTTAAAGTTGGGTTGTGTTTAAATGTTGAACCAAAAAATCCTAAAACTTAATTGGCTATGAAAATTAAATCAGCCCTGAAAGCTGAGGCAGGTTAGAAAAGGGTCCAAAAAGGCAAGACGAAGAAGTCCAAACCTCAGCTGCCCTGAGGCATTCACCTTTGCAAGTCTTGGATATATTGGATAAAGGTCAGCGCCAAATGTTGAACAATAGGAGGGCTTTTAACTGTGTAGATAATGAAAACTCACATATGTGGACAGACGACCTAGAGTGGTCAAAGTTATTAGAAAACAAAATTAGGAAAAGGCCAATGCTTCAAATATCTAACAGATATAGCAATACAGGGATCGGTCATCAAGAATTTTCAATGCTTTAGATGAGCTGAAGATATCGAGTAGAGAGAGGCTTACTGCCTGAGGAATACGTCAAACCATTGATCAAGTGTGGGATGACAGCGAAACAAGGCCTACGACATCTTGATATATTTTGAATACTATAAAAGGTTCATTGCCAAAGTAATTAAAACACCTACATATTTCAGAAAGGCAAATCCCAAAAACCACTCCAACAGCAACCATCAAAACATTCTAACATTACACCACACAGTTAAATCTTATCCAACCCATGCATTAATTATGTGCTATATCACAATTTGCTAACTTCCTGTTGTTCAATAGTAGTCTTGCTAATAAGTGTCCCAGGATAACTCTTAAGTAGAAATTGAAAGAAGTCGACACGAAGTTACAAGTTGGGTAGATACTACTTTTCCAGTGCGAACAGTATGTAGGTTGGCAAAAATATATAGACACGGTGGAATAATAAAAGTCTTCACAAATGTCCCTTACCAAAGGTAGTCAATAAATTTGCCTCCGGAAGTGAGCCTGCAAACAAACTAAAAACGTTGCCCAGACAACAAAATTAACCTTCGGGCCAAAACATACATGCACAAATAATACAAGAAAAAATTGGAGGAAGCACCATAAAGTTACAAATTTTGGTTAGATACATCAGTACAGGTATATCATTTGCAAGTCAGATAACAAAATCAATGCCATCATGCTCTTCTTGTGTTTATTTGTGCACAAACAAACCAAATCTTGTTTTGCATCTTAATAATGGAATGTTATAAATTTACCATATATTTCTAGGACGCATAGAAAATTACAATTAACTCAGCGCAGAAGTTGCAAAGTAATATCTGACAAGTGACTGAAATGCGGAAAATGAAGAAAAAAACAGAGAGACAGAGAAGCAATTAAAAGCATAAAAATCATATAGATTGAATCGTGATATCAACGTAAAAATAGATCCCTATATCTAACATTTAAACAGATTTTATGGATAGGGTTTCAATCGGACCATATCTTCTTGAAAACAGCTTATGGTGTTGGAATCCAATAGACAAGCGATAACAAACCCTAATAAATTGGGACAAGAAACTTAATTTAGGAAAGCCCTAATTGAATAAGAAAAATAATTAGGACCCATAATTTCAAGATACCAACTCAGAAATCGACAAGTCCCCGATCAAACCGCCGTTTAACCGACCAAACCGCCGTTCCGTTCTCGGACTCCGACGAAGGGGTTCCAGTGACCAGCCGGTGCCGTTTCATGCCATCAAAGGAGAATGACAAGCCTGACAAAAGAGTCCGCCTTTATAATAGAGCTAGTTACGTGTGTTAAAACGTGCGTAGCACTACTGGATGTCCGTCTGTATATTGAAACTAGTTTCAGACGCCATGGCCAACTCATTTATCAAGCTTGTAATTCTATTTCGATATAACAAAAAAAAGTTATTTTTCTCTTTACAACGAAATCTGAAAGAGAGATAAAAGGATAGCTGTGAAAAGTGCAAGAGAATAATTATATTTATACATGTGTTAAAATGTGCACTACTACTAGATGTCCATTTGTATATTAGAACTCGTTTCAAACGCCATGACTGATTCATTTATCAAATTTGTAATTATACTTAAATTTAACACTAAAAAAAATATTTATCTCTTTATAACGAAATCCAAAAGAGTGATAGAAGAATTGATGCGAAAGGTGCAAAGCAATAATATCTTACTTTCTCGTAATTATATTTACACAACAGCCTTATTATGTTTTAATGATACTTAAAATTTTTAATCTTCATTTATTATAGCACTCATGTCTCATATTTTTTTTATTACATTCTTATCCTTGCATTTTCATTAATTAAGACTCTTTTTTCTAATAATAATTTTTGTCTAAAAAATCTGCTATGAAGCATAAAATGACTTATTGACCCATAATATTTAAACAATCTGTGTTACAAATTGAGATGTAAAAAATAATACCAATTTTCACACACAAAAAAAACTTTTGTTTGTTCTCCCAATTCAGAAGGCTAGTCCTCCATGAAAGCTCTTCCTGAAGAAGGAGCTGTGGCAAATAAGTAAATTATGGATGACGCTCTTATTAAGGATAGAAAGAAGTGTGAATCCTATTTCAATGGGAACTTGATGAGTTGATCCATCTATACGTCTTGCTTTTACTGTTATGATATACACAATTGTATCATATTTATCATATTAAACATCAATATTGTAAACATCATATTAAACAATAATGTAGCAATAACAAGTAGTATCGTCTGTATCATTCATTGTTACATAATAACCAATTGTGAAGCATGTGTTATATAATATCACATAAAAATCAGTGTTACAAAACAATGTATTGTAACATCTTTATTATTCAGTGTTACATAATAACCTATTGTGTAATATATGTTAAGGAATAATCAATCGTCATAATAACAAATTGAGATATAATATAATATATAATGTGTTACATAACAATGTATTGTAACGTCACAATTCGGAGTTTCCATTGTTCAACCAAATCCAAAAATGGTGAAGAATGTACTGAAATTTCGTAAAGATATGGGATTACAAATATTTCGTGAAGATTTGTGGAGAGGATTTGCGTTAATTTGAGATTACCTTAATTTGAAAACGTAAATTCTAGTTATAGAAATGATTGTGTATTAATTATATTTTGATTTGATTTTAAACTATTATTTTATTGCTTAATATAATAATATAAGTGCAGTATTTTGAAAATAAAATAGTTAAGTTTATAAAGTTAGAATTATTTTAATAATGTTAATTAGTGGATGTAATTTCGAATATTATTGAGGAAAAATTTCAAAAATAGGCACATTTATGTTAATATTTATAAAAAAAATGTTATATGTTTTATATTCTAATATTACTAGATTTGCTGATTTTATAATTTAAATATTTTAATAATCCAAAGATATTATAAATTGTAACAGGCTATTTAAATTATTCTAATTACCATAATCAATAGAATTCTATTTTTAACTAACTAAATCATAATAAGATAACTCCCATGTTCTCTCTCATAAACTCTATACTATTGCGGACACTTAAATTGAAGAGAATTACATACAAGAAATCTAAGAACATGGGAAAACGATTATTTGATAGAAGAGGGATTGCAAGACCTGGAAATTATGGAACGATTTTTTCAGTTGTTAAATTTATTTATTTATTTTGCTTTATGGAATCGATTGAAAATAGTTGTACAACGGGTGACAAAAAGGTCCGTTAGAAATCTACTAATTTACATGGTTTTTATGAATGCAATGTTTGTAACCTATGTTACATTAGGAATCTGTTATGTTTTATATGATACATCTTCCATCTTTACGTTATTAATCGTATGTGTTACATAATCTTGCATTGTAGGTTATGTAAATGTTATAATTTTTGTGATTTTGTACTTCAAATGGGATGTTGAATTTAAGTTCGGATTTTTGTCACATATATAATAGTTTGCAATTGTTACTAAGACTGATGTAATCATGACATATATTTTATTGTGCTACATGGCGGTTTATGTCTTGTGCAATTGTTACTACTGAAATATGTTGCTGATACATTTCAATTGTGTTACGTAACGTTGGAAGATTTATGTTTGTTCATGATTAGAGTTCAAAATGTTACATATATTATAAATTCTCTATGTTACGAGTCATTTGTTGCACGGGATGTTAATTATGTTACACAAAATTAACACAGTTCAGAATTTGTTACATTGTGTTGAATTTTAACAAAATGTTGCGCTCGTTGTTGCAAATATTTCAAAATTGTGTAGTTAATTAATAAAGTTATTTACAATTTCGTTACATTGTATTGCATTGTATAAAATGTTGCATTGGTTGTTACAAAATATATGAAAATGTTTTATGTTTTAATAATGTTACATAATTCAAGAAAAAATATATTAAATGTTATTGTGTCAAATTAATTGTATGTGCACGTTTCATTGATTTATTGACTTGATATTTGTAGGTCTGGAAAACATAAATATATTCATCAATTATAGTGGAGAAACAACGAGAGTTCTTGTGCCAATAGGTTGAACTATATCCAACTTCTTGATTTGATAATGTATGTATTGAAGCTCGATATGAGTATGATTGTAATATCGATACAATATGAAGTGTTTGGGTGCCTGTCACCAATTAAGATAACGAGTGATAACACGTTGTTGTTCTATTTGGAGCTTAAATGAAAGGATCAACTTTTAACAAGTTACCCACTGCATGTTGATAGCACATATTCATTGGGATCTATTCCGTCGATAAATAGTTTGCGTCCTTTGGGTGATAATGTAGAGGAAATACTCCAACTGCAAATTAATAATACTGAAGCATTAGTGAAGCAATCATCTAAGAGCTTGTGCAATCTACATAGCTTTGCTTCTAGATTATATGAAACAATTTTAAATTTGTTAGAAGTGGAAATTCAGGTTGACAACAGTATAATTGAGCATCCTGAATTTGAGGACATTTCAGCTGGTAGGATAAAGGTGTGTTGATGAAAACTATATCTTTATAAGCTATTCATAACAACTTTCAGTATATGGTGTACTGGTATGACAAACAGGAATATGTCCTAAAATGTCTGGATGATAAATGTATATGGTAATTCAGAGCTTCTAGGTTGGACGACATCGATCTACTCAATATAAGGTATATAAAAAATGGACATAAATGCTCAATAGATTTTGCTATGGGGGATCATAGACAAGCAACAAGTTATCTACTGGGTTATTGCATTAAGCACAAGTACATGGATGAGAAAACTATCTATACTCCACGAGACATTATAAATGATGCGAAGAAAACATTCGGTGTGATATCGAGTTATGGAAAAACTTGGAAGGCATGTGAATATGCACTAGAGACATCCAGAAGATCCATACAGCAAGCTCCCTAGTTATCTATACATGTTGAGGCAAAAAAATCCAAGGACCATAACACGGATAGAGGCTAATACAGAAAATCAATTTGAATATATGTTCATGGCATTAGGGGCGTCCTTACAAGGTTGGAGACACTACAAGCCTGTGGTTGTTTTCGATGCAACATTTTTAACTGTGCGTTACTATGATACACTATTCACAACTTGCACACAAGATGCACACTACAATATATTTGTGCTCGCGTTTGGGATAGGTGATGGAGAGAATGACAATGCACGGGAATGGATCTTAATGAGGTTCAAGGAGGCTTGTGGAGAACGAGAAAACATATGTATAATATCAGATAGACATAGAACGCAATCGACCTGGTATATCCAAACTTAATGCATAGATTAGGTTCATAAGATTTGTTGCACAACGTGAAGAGAAGATTTGGAAAGGTTACGAAACACATTACAAAGTCGTTTAATGCAGCTGCTAGATCATATATAGTTTTAGGATTTGAATACCAAATGAAACAATTAGACAAGATACACGAGGATATTCTACCATTTTTGGTATGTAAAGAAAAGACTTAATATAATAAGAAAAAAATATAACATGGACTCTGATTCTAATTTACCAATTTCTTGTACATGAAGACATTGTCGGATATTATAGGTGGTCCAGAGCACACATGCCAAACAACAAGTATTCTACAATGACATCGAATATTGTTGAGTCGGTGAACACCGTAACAAAGTCAGTCAATAATTATCCGATTGTGACAATGCTAGAATGTTTGAGAAACATCTTGCAAGAATGGTTTTACAAGAACTGAAATAAAGTATGTTCCACATTTACAAAACTTGCAACAAATAATGAGAACATGTTGAGTGGCGAATTCCAAAAATGCAACGAAAATGAAGGTAATTGTTTTTTATGAGTGAGAACAATTTGTTTGAATTACATATAATGTGTTTGATATATTTGTTTAATTCACAATATTGATACAATTTGCAGGTATCGGGTTCAAGTGACGTCCATCACCAGGTTAGTGATGAGAATACACAATATTTAGTGGACATGCAAAAATACTATTTTACGTGTAGTAGATTTCAAGTAGATGGGATACCGTGCAAACATGTGTCGTCTATAATAAGTAAATATGGAATAGAATCGTGCAAATATTGTTGTGTACCACACCAAAGAAGCTTACATTATAGCTTATGATGGAAATATTGTACCACTCGGTGACCGTGCAGATTGGACAATGCGGAAGAGTGTGGAGTATATTGTAATTTTGGCTCCTAATCTTTCCAGAAAAGCAGGGAGACCGAAGGAAAAGAGATACTAGTCGGCAGGGGAGTGAAACAGCATTATAAAGTGTAAAAGATGTGAGTGACACGGGCACAATAAAAGGACATGCAAGCATCCGTTGGAGTTGAATAATAAACCAACAAAACAAAGGTAAAACCATCGGGTTCATATTTTACGCATCTTTTGTCCTTTCTGATCAGATGTAATATTGATTTAGAATGTGGACAAAATTAATTTTGTTACCCAAATATTGATTTAACATTACATTTAGATCTTCTTCACGTGCAATGTGTGTTCAATACAGTTTATGTATTAAATTTATTGGAAATTTCATCCTATAAGTTGTTATGTATGGTTTTCCGTGCGAGAAAAAATACAGGTGTTGATTGGAAGCTAAAAAATGCACGGAAGCTTATAGGGAGCAAACATATAGGTGTTGATATGAAGCGAAAAGGGGATACCGGAGACACAAATTTGAAAGTCGTATAAATTGTCCCTCACAATAACTAGAGCATTTGGTTTAAATATTTTTCCAATATGAAAAAGGCCATTGACACAAACTATTACATCACAAGCAATATAATAAGAGCTTAACAAAACTTTTCACATTTGTAAATATTTCAAGAAATAAAGAAAGCAACCACAAAGAGTCATTGAAAAACGGTGGAACTCCAAATTAATTCATAAATAGAAGAAAAACTGAAACAACTCGTTGCAATTTTTCAACCTAATTGCTCTAATAACTAGAATACAAGGATTAATTGAATATTTTATTACATAATTGATTTAAATTATGTAATAAAATATTAGCTATCAATGAATAATACTTGATAATGCCGAGAACTCAATTAACGATGCTGAACAGCCACTTAAAAGCATGAGATTTTATAGAATAATTTCATACCGAGAACTCAACTAACAATGCTGAACAACCACTTAAAAGCATGGGATTTTATAGCATAATTTCATACATTCTATTTAGTCTATTTACCGAACAAAAATAACAACTGCAAGTCGACAAACAACTAAACCGTATCACTGCTAAATGTTATAAGCAAAAATAGTAGAGTTGCTAACCTGCATTAGATTATTACAAAAACTTGAAAATGGAGTCCGTAATTTAACAGGATAAATGGCCAAAACAACTTTAAATTCTAAACAATGCATCATCCAAACACATGATCAAAATTTGTTCTCCAAAAAAAATAAGACGGAAAGAAATCAAGTCGGCTTCTTTTTCTTGGCTGCCCTCATTGCATTCCTTGCCCTCATAAAAAATCAGGATCTATTTCGTAGCCTTGACTTATCTTTTCCATTACATGTTTATACAACAAAGATGTCAAACGTGTCCTCTCAAGCATGGCATCGAAGGATTTGGCATTCCTTGTATATTGTCATTGATTATATACTTAGCATACTTTATCACAAATACACCGTAATCGGTCCTTCAAAATAGGAATTGGAGAGCATTGAGAATGTGATTAATTTCTTGAGGATGTTCAGATTCCAAAAAAAAAAAATTAATAAACAAAGAAAATTCTCACTCGTTACTCTATTTGAAGGGTGTCATAAATAAGGTTGACAGCAGGTGGTTCAATTTGATGTACACTGTCAACTATTACAGGTTGCCACACATTAATATTGGCCATTACGTGTGGGATAATGAAAGCAAAAGCTTGAACATCTGCTATGACTTCCCTATCTTTTAACGTACCCCAACATGAGTTATAAGCATTTATACGTCATTTTTTGATATCCAAGTGTCCAACTATTCAATGGGCATGGGTACCCATCCTAATTGGCATCAATACGTGATCAATCTCGGCACATGGTGTGTTACAATACATATATTCTCCCAATAGATATTCAAGTAAAGACAACCTACCTTGCAATCGCATTAATGTCCTTCAATAAAGCCGGGTATAGACTCCTGACCATGCTGCCAAAGAATGAGTCCGTTGTCGTAACCTTCAATCTAATTTCCCAAAACATGGCCATCTTTCTAAGATAGTAAAAGCATATATATACATGCTAAAAAAAAAATACTCAATCAATTTAAAAAATTGAATGAAGAAAGTTGTTACCTAACTTATAACAACATATGTCATTTCATGAAAAGACAAGGATATGTTGGGTATTCGCCCCATGTCTTTGGGTAGATCAAAGTCTCAATCCCAACAAATTAGTCTAAATTAAAGAGACCTAATGATAATTAATTTGGTATAGGAAAGATTTCTATTATAATTGTGATTATAATAGGGTTTCCTTGCATAGGTGAAAATTGGAGAAGGAAAGTCCCATTAGGACTTTATTTGATGTTTTAATTAATATTATAAATTAAGGCATTGGAGATTAGAATCAACGTTTGAGTGCATGAAAGAGAGAACCCAACTCACCCAAAATATAGAGAAAATTCGAGAGCAACACTATAACAAATTCGCAGAATCTGGATAGCCTGCGCATCATTAATTAAACATTGATATCTCAGCACTTCTTAGATAGATCGTCGTGAAGTTTGGACAACAAGTTCACAACCCGTTGAAGATCAAATCGAATTGTTAAGATCAAGATCCAATGGTTATTTTGGGAGAAATTATTATCCGAAAAGTGACGAATTTGGTGAGATACTTTCTTAGTTGTTTTTAAGTGGTGTTTCCTAAAACCTTGTTCTTGAGAGAGTTGTGCCTGGGTATATTGTTAGTATTTCTTTTGAGAAGTTCCGTATTTGATAGATGAGGATTATTTGTGTGCCAAGAATGATTTAGTTATTGATGATTTGGCGTGCCTCCAGTGATATCTAGGGAAGAACATTATACCCATTATTGTTGATTATAGTGGAAGATTAATTGGAATTGGGTTGTGGATTTAGGCACATTGCCAAACCACGTTAAATATTGTGTCATTTATTTCATGCATTATTTAGTTTAGTTATTACTCTATTTCATTAATTCCAATTAGGTTTACACAAGAAAAGAAAAATATTTATTCTGCTACTTTGTTCCTAATATATCGTGTTTGATATTTATTGGTCATTGATTAAATTTCCCCAATAGGATAAACATTTACCGTGTCTCGAAAAGACTCATCAAGATCACACAACTCGTACCACCATGTTTTATCTCGGACCTCGATAGGACCAAAATCAAATGGAGGATTGATGTTAATCTTCTTGACTAAGAACTTTCTCTTTTTGCACTTACAAAAGATATTAGTAAGATACAACAATGAGTTAAGGATGAAAGATAAGATTCCTTTATTTGAAAAGAATTTGAAGGTTTCCAATGTTGGTTATTCTTTTCAAGGTTCAAGTCTGTCCAAAATAACTGGTATAAACTTTAGCATCCAATGCAAAAGTATTATAAAATTTTGTAAGGTAACGAAAAAAATGCAAGAAAACTTCTACACAACATTATTAAATAACATGTAATAGTTTTAGGTCAATTAGTCTTTATACATGTTCTTGAACTCATAAACATTTATAAAAAGTTTATAATACTTATACACAACAATATTAATTAACTCGTAATAATTTGAGGTAAGTTAGTCTTTATCCATGTTCTTTGAACTCATAAACAAGGAGACTGATATATTATAAATTGCTTTCAAGATAAGTTCTCAGTCAAAATCAATAATGTAACAATATGAGACTAATTCATAAATCAAACCAACAACATGTTTGTAAACACCAAATAAAATGAGGATTGTATTGTCTTACACATTATTAGGCATGTAACCATTATGAAACCACTTATAAAAAAAAAGATCATCAATAACATGCTGCACCAAACTAGCTTGAAAGGCAAATGCGTCAAAGCGATAATTTGATGATGATTATCCAGTAGTCATTCGTTCGTCTATATATGGTGATATAGTTAGAATTTTAGATCTTCGTTGTCTCTTTATCGGCATTTCTGTGGTGGCCTCATTGGTCTCAACACTTGTTTCTTCACAGTCAATCTGCTTGATAACATTGGAAAGATGACTAATCTTGGTAATTTGAAATGACACAAATTCATATTAGTTTTATATAATGTTGGAAATGACACAACTTATTACATTGAAATTTTACCTCTATAGTATTAGATTGATGTGGCTTTTCAGCACTCTTCATGATCTTGTCTACCTGTTTCATCACGTTCTCAGTGTAAAATGTATCATCAAGGGGATCGCAAACACGATAATGGTGATAGTGGTCAGACTCGATGTCAGCCTTGAGAGAGTTGTTTACATCACTGGACTTGAATTCTTTATCCCCATCCATTTTATCCGAAATATCTTTGACCAAAACATGCTTGTTTGGATAAGTTGGAATCCTTTTCCAACCATCTACATGTTAATTTGAATAGAGTTAATGTAAAATTCGATTTGCATTGTATGCACGTTACGTTATGTTCTCAACAATTTAAATTGTACTTATAATTTGACACGCCTTGTTTTTCATAGGAACTAAATCATTGTAGACAACAAGTTGACTTCAAGAAACTTCTGGACTCGACTTCTTGAAAATTTTACTCTCGTCCCCTCAAAGAATCCATCAATTTTTTCATCGACACCACGTTGTATTGCCTTGATATCATACTTCAAATCAATTTACTGGGAGATTATTTGATTTTTTGGGAGTCATACGTCCATCATGAGATTTGTTAACTTTTCCATACAACTACCTCGCTCATCCTATAAGGAAGTTCGTTAGAAATCAAAATAACGCCTAAAAAGTAAGTGAATAATATAACCAAGACATATTCTTCAAACATGTAATGTAATTGTTGGGTTAGCTCAATAACCAAAAGGACAATTCATGTGATGCCTTCAAATGCTCATAATGTAAACTTAACATATCATGGTAGCATACATTGTAAATGAGTTGGACTCTTATTTTCCTAAATCATCTTGTAGATTTTGATAATCATGAAAAGAACCTGTTTGGCATCATATTTTTAGATAACATTCTTATAAAAGTAAAGTATGAATTGTATCACGAAATTATGATGTTACCTTTCCTTTATTTCTCTTTGGCATTACTATTATACTAAATAGATACATGTATCAATTAAGATCTTTCGAGTAATGTGTACAAGGCAACATTTAAAATATTTTTTAGATTAAAAGTTAGTGTTCATCTATCATCTCCTCTTATAATAATACAACATCAAAAAATATCATAACATAGACCCTTAGTGCCCTAAAAATTCATTCATAAATAGGCCTTTAATTCTAAGGAAATTTCTTCAATTACCCCCTGCACTTTTGATTTTGAGTTTTTAGGGGATTTTGAATTTCCTGATTCCTTGTAAGCACGAACTAGTCCGGGATTTGACATGTTTGCAACATTGAAACTTTTTTGGCATCCTAACAGGAAGATCGACAGAATCCCTGTCATTATCGATGATTGGTGTGATCCTAACGCTTTCAAATAGTCCTACCAAATATGCAACATGAACCTCCATCTACATATTTGAAAATGAAAATACAATGATATAACCTCTCACAATGAAATGCACGCACTGCAAATATGTTAATGAAGGCAATTTTCCAAAAGTATTACAAAAATAAACATACATCAGGTAAATCAAAGTCGAGCTTCTCTAGTTGAACAACTGTAACACGTGTATCAGTGTTTGTCCAATTAATTAAACGAGGCCATGTATGATGTAACCTTTAGCATATTTTCCCATTTATCGAAGGCAGGGACTCGTATATCCAGATTTGAAAAGCAAGTGGGTACCCGTATTTTGACATGTCACCATAATTTTAAAGGTTGAATTGTCTTCCACCAAAATTTTGATATTTCAAAATTATAGTGACGTATCAAAATTTGAATAGTGGGATTGAAAAGAACAAAAAGGTAGAATGAAATGGTTATACTGGTCCAGATTGACACAACCAGCACCAAAAGCGTAAAACATAAAATAGATTCAAGAACACAGAGAGTTGTTTTGTCCTAAGGTCCGGATGTTCAACCATGAAGGATAATGCTCAAAAATGCACTAGCACCAAGAATCAAGGTTAGAGAATTCGTTACAAATCCAAGAACACAAAGTTACAACACTTCTTCAGAACACAAAACTCTTAACAATCAGAACTCTTGTTCTAAGGGTTACTGTTCACAATCAAAGAACAAAACCTTCTACACTCCATTTTAGAACATTAAGTATGTGAGTAAAAGAAAGAGAAGAAAATAGGTTCAAAGCCATTTGAACCAGAGAGTAAAATCGAGAGAAGAATGGGAAGAAAACTTTATCTCATTGCTAATCAGATTGAAATTTCCAGAAAACTCAAGGAGTATATATAGGTAAGTGGAGTGTCAGGCCCATCCAAGGGCCACCTTCTCACTAGGTGTCAGCATCTCCATGATAGTGCCCACAACAAAAAAGTCGCATTTAATCAGTTACAAATTCATCCACAAAAAATGTGTCTTCAGTTATTTGGTCAGCAACAGCAAATTCAAAGTCAACATTCTTTTTGGTCAGTAAAACTGACAAGTCAACATTCTTTGGTCAACAATCTCCACCTCTGATTCAATTTTGATACCAAAGTGCATTTTTTAGGCTACCACAATGAACTTCAGTTTCATTTGCTCAGTTGTAACCTGTAAAAAATCAAATCACCCAGTATCAAGGTTCAAAAATTGTAAACAATCTCTAAACTTATTTAATGGTAATACTTTTGTACCCATGTTTGCAGGGTTCAACTTTATAGAAATCTTACCAATTTTAATTGTTCATTTTTCAACAATATCAGTAATAAAATGAAATTTAACATCAACATATTTGGTTCTATCATGAAATACATGATTTCTTGTTAAATGAATAGTACTTTGACTATTTGAATACTAGAAAACATCATCATTTATAAATCAAATTTCATTTAACAGACATTTTAACCACATACCTTCTTTAACTGCATCCGTAGTTGTATTGTATTCAGCTTCAGTGGAAGAGAGAGCTACCAATTTCTGGAGTTGGGATTTCCAACTTATACAAGTATTACACAAAGTATATACATAAGAAGTAGTGGATTTTATGCTATATTTATCACCAGCAAAGTCTGAATCAACATAGCCTTTTAAAGAAAGTCCATCTTTTGATATTTTAAAGGTTAATCCCAATTCTGAAGTTCATTTCAAATATTTGAAGACCCATTTCATTCCCTCCTGGTGTGTTTCACCAGGATTTCCCATATATCTACTAAGGATACTTATTGCATAAGCTAAATCAGGTCTAGTACAAACTATAAGATACATAATAGACCCTACAGCATTTGCATGTGGAACCATTTCCATTCTTTTTAAAACATCTTCAGAATTTGGGGATTGATCTATAGAAAATTTAAAGTGATTTCCCAAAGGTAAGGAAACAGGTTTAGATTCAGATAAAGAAATTTTTTCATGAATTCTCAAAACATAAGGTTGCTGATTTTGAACTAAACTGCCATTCAATCTATCTCTTTTTATATACATCCCCAAAAATTTTCTTGATTTTCCTAAATCTTACATTTCAAATTCTATTTTTAACTTTTCTTTGATTTCAATTTTTTTTCTATTTTTGATCTAGCAAGAAGCATATCATCTACATACAATAGAAGATAGATGGAGGTTGGACCTCCATCTCATTTAAAGTAAAAACATGGATTATAACTTCTCTTTTTAAAATCAAGACTTTGGATATAAGAGTAAAATCTTTTATACTGTTGTCTATGGGCTTGTTTTAATCCATAAAGAGATTTTTGAAGAAGACAAACTAAATCTTTTTTACCTGATTTTTCAAAATCTTGGGGTTGATCCATAAGAATCTTTTCATCTAAATTTCCATAGAGAAAAGCAGTTTTAACATCCAATTAGTCTAATTCCAAATTAAATTGAGTAACTAAGGCAATAAAAATTCTGATAGATGTCTATTTCACAACAGGGGAGAATATTTCATTATAGTCAATGCCTTCCCTTTGGTTAAAGCCTTTTGCAACAAGTCTAGCCTCAAACATAATATTATTTTCCTTTTTCTCTCCCTATTTTATTTTGTAAATCCATCTACAACCAATTACCTTCTTATCTTTTGGTCTTTCAACTAAAATCCAAGTCTTGTTCTTGAGAAGAGACTGGATTTCATCATTCATAGCTATATCCTAATTCTTTGAGTGCTTACAACTAATAGCCTGTTCATAAGCATTTGATTCCAGGTCAAGAGGGTCAAGAATGGTTAGGGCAGACACAAAATCAGGATTATCAAATCTTAGAGGAGGTCTTATTTGCCTCATTTCTCTATCCCTTGCTAGTTGATAATCAATTAAGTGGTTAAAGTTTTCTTCTAAAGTTTCTCCACCTTCTTCCTGGTGGTCAGGTTGATGAACAATGTCAGGTAGATCTTGGTTTTGATCTAGATGAGATAGCTCTTCCCCAATTTGGATAGTGCTAGAGGAGTCTGACTCTAAGGGCCTATCAAAACCTATTTAATTATTATTTTGATTCACTCTAGCATCTAAACAAGGCATATGATCTTCTTTAAAGAGGGCATTTCTACTAATGATAACCTTAAAACCTTTTTGCTCTCTAACCTAAAGTCTGTATCCATTCACACCCTCCTCATACCCAACAAAAATACATTTTATAGATCTGGGGTCAAGTTTACCTTCACTTTGGTGGGCAAAAGCAGCACACCCAAATTTTTTTAAATAACTAACAGGGTTTTCAGACCAGACTTGTTCAGGGACTTTAAAACCAATTGAAGTGGAAGGACTTCTATTAATCAGATAAGTAGTAATTTTAACAACCTCTTCCCAAAAAGCTTTTGGAAACCCTAAACTAATCGGCATGCATCTTACCTTATCAAGAATAGTTTTATTCATTCTTTTAGCTATTCCATTTTGTTGAAGAATATAAGTGACAATTTTATGCCTAAGTATACCACATTCTTTGCAAAAAGAATCAAACTCAAAATTACAAAATTCAAGACCATTATGAGTTCTTAGAGTTTTTTATTCTTTTTCCATTGTTTAAAGGTTACAAAAGTATCAGATTTAAGTTCAACAAATGAGTCCAACTTTTTCTTAAAAAAATCATCAATTATAAGTAAGAAAAACTTGTAACCAGTCACAGTATCCACAGAAGCAGGACCCCAAAGATCAGCATGCAAATAATCCAGAATTGTAAAGGATTTATGAGTACCATGGGAAAAAAGTAATTTTCTTTGTTTTCCCAAAATGCATGGTTCACATAAAGATAATTTTTCTTTTTTTATCATTTCCTAAGACACCTAGTCTTTTTAGATGTTGTAAACTTTTTTTATTTATATGACCCAGCCTTTTATGCCATATAAGAGACTTATCAAATTGAGAAACATAAGAAGTAGTGCCCTTTTGAAGTATGGGTTGAGCAATTATTGTGTAAATCCCATTTTTCTTGGGGGCAACAACACTTTCAACAGCATTTTTATCAAAAATTTTGGTAAAACCATTTTTAATTCTTACATCATAGTTTAATAATCAAGAATACCTAAAGAAATTAAATTTCTTTTCAAACCAGGTATGTATCTTATTTTATTTAAAATCAAGAATTTTCCAGTTTCAAGTTTTAAAATAATTTTACCAATTCTTTTTATTTGACAACAAAAGCTGTTTTCCATAACAATATGGCTTCCATTAATTTCAAAAAGATCTGTAAACCATTCTTTTATGGGACACATATGAAAATTACAGAGTCAAGAATCTACTCTTGACTGCTGTAATTAGATGAGACCACATATATTTCACCATTTTCAGCAGTTTCTTTATAAGCAACTACAGCTCCTCCATCTTTAGATTGTTTTTCTTTTTGATCAGCTATTCTCTTAAAAAAATATTTTATAAAGTGTCGAGTTTTACCACAGAAATAACATTTCTTACCTTTAGTATTGTTTTAGATTTGATTTTTCCTTTCCTTTTCCTTTATCATCATAAAACTTATTCTTATTATTATTACTCCATTTCCTTTGGTTACTATTAGTCTTATGAGAAGAACTGGTCTTAGCCACTAAACTTTCACCATGAATATTATCTTTCTCTTCATTTTTAAGCTCTAGATCTTTATTTCTTAGAGAACTTGTGATAATGTATAAGGTCAAATGTTCTCTATCATATTCAAGGAGATTTCTCAAGTCTTTGTATCTTTCACCTAAAGAATTTAACAAAGCTACAATCAACTGTTCTGGAGAAACCTTTTCTCCCGATCCTTCAAGATCTTGGGTTATCTTTTTAAATCTATCAAGATTTACTTCTAAACCTAAAGATGGATCAAATTTACAGGCATACAGTTGCTTATAAAGATAGCACTTATTTTGCAATATTTTTTTATAAGAGAACTGCTCTATTTGTTTCCCCAACTTCTCTGATCACATTATCAGAAAGATGAAGGAAAAGTGAACTCCATGTAAGTTTATCTTGTTCCTTTATTTTACTTTCATTAAGAGCAAGAGCACTCTTTTTGTTGTGTTGTAAAAGAATAGCCCTCATTTTTTGACTCCACATACTAAAATCACCTTTTCCATCCTAGATATTAACTTTATACTTATTTGTTGTAGCCATTTTGAATTAAACAAAGAAGAAAAAGAAGCCAAAAAACACAGAATAGGAGTAGACAAAGAAAGATAAACACACTTCAGGTTTACATAACAACAAAGAAAAAATAGAATTGGCAAGTATACTCAAATATAAGTTCACACAGTATGAATTATTTTGGTTTCGATTTATACTTCATATTTTTAACAACAACTTGAGGTATAAGCACAAAGTAACAACGAACAAACAAGGAAGATCTCAAGATTTAGACAGAAGCCAAAAACGGTCCAAGACTTTCTTCAGATTATAGGGTTCTCAAAGGGATCCCTATACAAAGAGAATAGATGGGGTTTTTGCACTTAGAATCAGAGACCAAACCAATTGATGAAAATAAAAGGGTTTACAGTTTTGTTACTAGAGGTCTGTTCAAGAAGTTCGTATTACCAGAAAACCAAGAATCCAACAAATTTGTTCCGAGAAGCCAGAGTGTCTCTTTCTGAAACTTTTAGATCTAAATAAATCTACAGAGATTCTTTTAAAAGATTTCAGAACTGATGATTTTTCAACAAGAGAAATGTCTCAACCACTCTCTGATACCACTGTTGGTCCTATATTGACACAACCAACACCAAAAGCGTAAAACATAAAATAAATTCAAGAACACATAGAGTTGTTTTGCCCTAAGGCCCAGATGTTCAACCACAAATGGTCTACATCAACCGTTGAGCATCCACTGAAGGATAACGCTAAAAAATGCACTAGCACCAAGAAGCAATGTTAGAGAATTCGTTACAAACCCAAGAACACAAAGTTACAACACTTTTTCAAAACACAAAGCTCTTAACAATTAGAACTCCTCTTCTAACGGTTACTGTTCACAATCAAAGAACAAAACCTTCTATACTCCACTTTAGAACACTAAGTATGTGAGTAAAAGAAAGAGAAGAAGATGAAGAAGATAGGTTCAAAGCCATTTGAACCAGAGAGTAAAACCGAGAGAAGAATGGAAAGAAAACTTTATCTCATTGCTATTTAGATTGAAATTTTCAGAAGACTAAAGGAGTATATTCAGGTAAGTAGAGCATCAGGCCCATCTAAGGCCCACATTCTCGCTAGGTGTCAGCATCTCCATGATAGTTCCCATAACAGAAAAGGCGTATTTAATCAGTTACGAATTCATCCACAAAAATTACGTCTTCAATTATTTGGTCAGCAATAGCAAAGTCAAAGTCAACATTCTTTTTGGTCAGTAAAATTGATTAATCAACATTCTTTGGTCAACATGTTAGTTAGCCAATTTTTTCTGTGGGCCTGATTTTAATGGTTGGAGTTTGAGAATTAAGGCGACAAAGTAGATACGGTGGAAAGAACTAGTGTAAAATGAAACTATTAGTTGGTGTAAGGGCAAATGTAACAGTTTTTACAACGAGGTCTAAATTTATTGATGGGTGTCAAAACACTATCAATTTATCCCTCACACACTATCCCGCTCTACAATGAAAAAACTTCTACTAGACCAAAGATGAATCAATTCTATGCTCATGTCGTGTGAAGTCCTTAGAATGGATGAAAGTACAAAGTTTCAATAGAAGATACATAAACACTAAAAGATTCACGCATATGTGCATCGTGCGTTAGCTGTTTTAGTTTTTATGAAAGAAGGGGTCGAGAGAGTGAGAAAGTCTTGTATTTTAAAGTTAATTGACTCTCATTCTCCTTTGGTCACCAAGTGTGTCAAACCACATCAATTTCCATCATTCTCTCTTTTCTATGTATATTTTTGTTTTTTCTATTCATTGCTCGTGTTTTACAATTTTCCCAACATAAAAATATCTTTTTCTACTAAATCTAAAATAGAGATGAGGAAAAGAATTAGTTCAAAGGCGTGCACTTTTTTTTTATTGAAGAGAGATTTGTTTGTACATTAAATGTTTTAAATATTCATATTTCTCACATTTCAACCGGATTATATTACTACCTTTTAACTGGATGATATTATTTAAGAAATGTTATTTTCTTGAAATCTTTCTTACTTCAATGTTTTGGTGTATTGTTATTCAAAATTACATTTCTCTTCTTACCCTTTATTTTAATTTCTTCACAAATTTTTGCAGTAGGGCATAAATTTAATGGTGGGATTGTGAGAATTAAGGTGAGAAAGAAAATAAGGAGAGAAGAATGCAATGGTGAAATGAAAATATTAGTTGGCAAATATTTGATATGGGCATGACTTGAATGGCGAGAATGTGAGAATTAAGACTACGAAGAAGATACGGTGGAAAGAATGAAAGGGGGTAAAATGGAAGTATAAGTTGGCATAAGGGTAAACTAGAACTATCAGTTGGAATATTTTTGCATTGGGACCTAAATTTATTGATATGGGTGTGATAATTCTATCAACTTACCCCTCACACTATTTCGCTCTATAACAGAAAATCTTTCGCTAGAGCAGGGTTGAATCATTTCTAAGCTCACATAGTGTGGAGTCTTTAAAACAACTAAAGGTACATAGTTTCAAGAGAATACACATCAACAGCGTAAACGATGCACACGTGTGTGTGTCGTGCATTTGATGTTTTAGTTTCTGGAAATGAGGAGTTGAGAGAGTGAGAAAAGCTTATTAAATTAATTGACATCCTTCTCTATTAGTCGTCGACAAATTTGTCAAACCACTCTAATTTGCAATACTCTCTTTTCTACCTTTTTTTTTTCATTTTTACTCCGTTCGTTGCTCGTGTTTAGTAATTTTTTCCCAAGACAAATAATATTTTTTCCTCGTAAATCTAAAACAGAGATGTAAAGAATTAGTTCAAAGATGTGCACGGGAAAATAGTCTTACTTTCTAATTTTATATTTAAGAAAAAGATTTGTTTGTACATATGATAATGTCTTAAATATCTTTATTAAAAACACCTTTTAGTTGGATGATATTAATTGAAGAAAAGTAATTCCATTGAAATTTTTCGTTTTGGCATATTGTTGTTCAAAGTTTCAACTTTCTCTTTTTACCATTCGTTTTAATTACATCACGAATTTTTCTAGTGGGGCTTTAATTCAATGGAGCGATTGTGAAAGTTATAGGTGAGAAAGAAGATAGAGTGATGCAAAAGTAAAATTAAATTACTAGTTGACAAATTTTTTCTATGGCCTTGAATATAATGGTCGGGGTGTGAGAGTTCAAGGTAAGAAACAAGACATTGGGGAAAGAACGAAAGAATAATAAAACTATTAGTTGACATAATGTTAAAATTAAAATATTAGTTGAATAATTTTTGCGATGGAACTAAGTTTATTGAGGCGGCGTGAGAACACCCTCTCAACTTGCACTTTAATATACTATCCTACTCTACAATTTCTTCTAGATAGGGATGAATCATTCCAAGCACACGTACATAGTTTCAAGAGAAGACACCTCAACAATGAAAAAGATATACGAGTGCATTTGTTGTGTGTTGGTGTTTTAGTTCTTTTTAGGAAGGAATGAGAGAGTGAGAAATTTTTGTATTTTAAAGTTTATTAAGTTAATCGTCTCTCTTTCTCTCATAATCATTGAAAAGCTTGTGTTTTCATTGTAAATTTTTTATTGTTGACAAGGAAAACGATGACCGACAGATGGCAAAGGTGTGAATAATGGGAAAGAAGATTCGTTTTTGAATAGAGATGGCAAAGATTATGTTTTAATCCCTTCCTTTACTTCAGTAGGAAATATGGTGATTAAAGAAGATTGGGGAAGATATTATAGGTTCTATTGATGGAAAAGATTGCCACAAATCTTGTCGGGAAGGAAATTAGGGTGGCATGTAATAAGGAAATGCCTTCAATTTGTGCCAAAAACCATCTTCTTGGCTAGATTCTGCTGATTTGGAGGAGCATTAAAAATACTCAGCTGATGGGTCAAACAAAAATGACTTGGTCAAATTAATTTTGAAGAAAACTATTTGTGGGAAGAGGTGAAAAATAGGTTTGAATGGGTGAAGCATATGTCGGCCCAAAAGTAGGAGAGACTGTAGTGGACATTGGGCCTCAGATTTCAGGTTTAGAGGTTTAGAGCTAGTATGTGCGGGTTGTGAATCAATTCGTGACCAACCCACTGAATTAATGAAGAAATGGGCCTAAAAGATTGACCTTCGATGTGCGAGATTTTTTCATAAGTAAGTCACTTTTAGAAAAGAATTTCAAAAAACTATTTTTGTTACATATATTCCAAAAATACTGTTTTTTAAAAATAATTATTTTAATTTATTAAATTATATAGCATATGTAACTGAATAGGTAAAAACACAATTGATTGGAGAAATCTTTTATTGTTATCAATTGGAGATAAAATGGGCATTTAATTGATTCTTGGCTGAAATAGAAAAAAAAAAATTTCCCGGAGCACAATGTGCGATTTTCAGTGAAGAACAACTCTGATCAGAATAATAACAATAGGTAAAATTTGTCTCAATTTAACAATCTGACTCCTTATAATCTGTTTTTGTTTCAGTTTTTCACAGAGGATGCATTTATGGATTTATTTGATGATTAAAATCTGTTACATTCTACAATGTTAAATGCTTTGGCTGATATAAAGTAATTGCGGTTGTTCTTATCTGTTAAAGAAAATTCGAGTTATATTACAATAAATTACCAGGATTTATGATTTTTGTATGTATATGTTACATTTAGAACATTTGTGTAACTTACATTCAATGTGTTGAAGATTTTGTAACATTTAGTACATTCTGGTTTGCGTATGTAAATGTTACATTTAGAACATTTGCGTATGTATATGTTACATTTAGAATATTTGTGTATGTTACATTTGCATATCTTACATTCAATTTTGTAACATACTATTTTATGTTATTATTTTGTAACAAATTATAATGACTAATTATTGATGTAATACAACATTAGTATCATCTAATGTTGCTGCTCAATTTTTATTTTTTTGCTCAGAATCTGTAACGTACGTAACATTTGACGTTATCTCTTACCAGAAATCAAGATTGCATAACTATGATACCAAAAAAAAAATTTAATTGTTATTTGTTACATATTGTCCATTGATCTTTGGATAATCGTGTTACATTTAATTGAATAATCATGTTACATTCAAATTAACATTATTTTTGTTGGATGTTACTGTTAAATATCTCATTGCGTTATTTTTGGTTAAGTTGACATGTTAATTTGACATGCCATCTGCATAATATTTGATGTTATTTGTTAATAGATTTCAAGTTTGGGTAATTATCGTACATAGAAATGAATTGTTACTTATTTTCTGTTGTGCATTTATCTTTGGGAAATCATGTTACATTCAATAGGTTGGTTTAAAACTGTCACATTACCAATGATTGGTTATGTTACATTGAAGTTGTAACATGTAATCTTTTAGTTATATTTGATAATGTAGATTTACGTTTGTTGTAATAGATGTTACAATTCAATATCTTTAGTGGTAATATTGTTAAATGTTACATATCATAACTGTAATGGATTGATGTTGCCCGTTAATGGTTTCAACTATGGGAATATATGTAATAATATTATTTGCATTTGTTGTTTATTTATAGGAATGGATACTATAAACATTCTCATTGACAACAATGGAGAAACATTAGGGATTCTGGTATCACATGATTGTAGCTATGTCCAGCTGGTTGACATGGTAATGTCTGTATTAAATTTTGATTGAAATAAAATCGTAATAGCGTTACATTATGATGTGGGTGGTGGATTGGCTCCTATAAGGATAACGAATGATAATGCGGTATTATTGTATTTGTGGTTAAAAAGTAAAGGATAGCTATTAACGATTTACCTGCTTTGAGTTACCGTTACAAATCCATTGGAGAATATTATCTTAGTTGAAAGTTTGAATAATTCGCACTATATTGCTGGTGGTGGATTTGATTTGGAACATATTTCTAATAGTAGTATCATTAGCGGTGATATATTTTCTTGTAGTGTTTACCAAACCATCCCAAATGTGGAAGAAGATGAATTTGACGTTGAGAATTGTGTAAGTGAACATCCGGATTTTGACGGTAATGATAGCGGTATGATTGTTAGGGATAAAAAAGTTTTAAAGAAAAAAATTTGTTATATGTCATTCAGAACAATTATCAGTACATTGTGTATAGATCTGACAAAAAAGAATATGTTCTCAAGTGAAAATATGATAACTGCATGTGGCAATTTAGAGCTTCTAAAATGGATGACACAGAGATGTTTAAGATATGATACATCCGATACGGTCATACTTGTTCGATGAATATAATTATGGAAGATCAAAGATAGGCAACGAGTTCACTGTTGGGAGATTGCATAAAAAACAAGTACATGGATGCCAAAACTATATACACTCCAAGAGATATAATAAATGACGCGTCGAAATCATTGACAAGTAACATGGAGGTATGGAAAGGCTTGGAGAGCATGCGAGTATGCTTTGGGAAAGATATTAGGAGATCTAGATGAATCATACAGTCACATTCTATCTTATTTATACATGTTAAGGGAGAAGAATACATGTACATTTACGCGTGTTGAGACAAGTATGAACAATACTTTCAAATACTTGTTCATGGCGATGGGGGCTTCGTTGCTAGGATGGAGAAATTGCAAATCTGTGGTTGTGATAGACGAAATATTCTTGATGGGACGTTACGGCGATACATTGTTTACAGCTTGCACACAAGATGTAGACTATAACATATTCGTTCTCGCTTTTGGAATTGGTGACGATGAGAATGACAATTCATGGGAATAGTTCTTATCAAGGTTGAAGGAGGCTTACGAAGAGAGGGGGGAGATATGTATCATCTCTGACAGGCATGGAAGCATACAAAAGACAGTCAAACGGGTATATCCAAACATAACACAAGGTTTTTGTGCGTATCATTTGTTACAAATAAAGAGGAGATTTGGAAAGGTTGCGGAACACATTAAAAAGTCATTTAACGCAACCGCTAGGTCTTATACAGTTGACAAATTTGATTACCATATGAATGTATTAGACAATATATACGAGGGAATTCGACCCTATCTGGTAAGTTATCTTTTATTGTTCGTTTGACCAATATTGTTTGTCTATTTTTTTCATGAATTTATTTGGGTGTTCAAATATAATGTGCAAAAGGATAAGGTCGGGTATTATAGGTGGTCGAGAGCTCCTATGCCAACTAACAGGTACATTATGATGACATCAAATATTGTAGAGTCAGTAAACGCCATGACAAAATCAATAAAGAATTATCCAATTGTGACAATGTTGGAAAGCTTGATAAACATATTGCAAGAATGGTTTTACAAGAATAGGAATAAGGCACATTCTACTTTTACACGGCTTTCAACCAAGAATGAGAATTTGTTGCAGAAAAATTCCAGAAACACACTCAAATTGAAGATAACTATATGATTTAAATGGTTGATATGGTTAAATAAAATTAGATTGAATGTGTTACGGATTTATTTATGTTGTAGTTCTAATACAGTTTTCGGGTTTAAGCGGTGTCCTATTTCAAGTTACCGACGAGAATACACAAAATTTGGTCGATATTGAAAAATGCATGTGCACGTGTAACAGGTTTCAAGTGGATAGTATCTTGTGTCAACATCTATTATCTGTTATAGGTAGGAATGGTATGGAAACATACAAATATTGTTTTTGTTACCACACCCATGAGGCTTACATAGCAGCATACGAATGTAACGTTATACCCCTTGGTGAAAGTGATGGTTGGGCGGTGGCAAGGATTACATATTCATTGATTGTATTACCTCCTAATCCATCAAGAAAAGTGTGAAGGCCTAATAAGAAAAGGTTTCGATATATTTGTGAACGAAACAGTGTTACAAAGTGTAGAAGATGTGGGTGATACGGGCACAACAAGAGAACATGTAAACATCCATTAGGATTGATCAACAAGCATAATGATAACTGTTAAAGATTCAGATTGAAGTAATGTTACGGTGTTTTGTTGTCTTTTTTTCTTTATAGAATTGAATACATGTTACAATATCAATCAAGGGGATCTATTTTGTTACAGTTACATAATTGAGATTTGATATAATTATTTGAACATAATCAAGGGGATATGTTTTTTACACAGATACAAAATAAAAATGGTGTAATATTAATATGATATAGATATGTAACACATAATGCCAAATTTAACAAATAAAACTCATAATTTCATCATTTACAGCAATGTAACATCAAAGACACAGAATATCAATTCATGTAACATATTCTGTGTAAAATAACATAATATAGTCTGTAACATATTTAGTAACATAGTCAGTGATATAAAATATTATTTGTAATATTTGTATCAGTCAGTGATACACAATATAATTTGTAATATCTGTTTTGTTACAGTTACATAATTCTTTGAATGTTTGATATGGTAATTTGATTGTGGCATGATGCATGTATTTCAAATTTGGCAAGTGAATTGTATCGTAAACGAATCACAAATTATTTTTATTTACGACATCACAGTCGCCTAGCATCAAAATACAATACTAAACACCCTGCTTTCATAATGAAAACGTCATGCTTTTTCCACAAAATCACAAATGACATATTACGTACATTAACTTCACTATTAACAAAGAATATAGCAAGTGAATCAGTGAGTGTCAATGATTAACAAAAACTGTTACATTTGCAAAACCAACTTTAAATTCAAAAATATCGTATTAATATAGACCATGGACTCTAAAAACCTATAGATACATATTATGCAACAACAAAAAAGATATTTAGCATTTGCTACATCATACGTATTTTTCCTTGCATAATTGAGTTAAGATTGTCATGACAGGACGTAAAATAACAAAAATAGAATTGTTAAAATCAATGGATGTTCTACTCCTACTTTGCATTCTTTTTCTTAGTAGCATTTCTTGATTTTCTTCCCCTTCTGAACGTGAAATCGGGATTTGTTTCATAGCTCTCATTGCACTTGTACATTCCATGTTTATATAATAATGCTGCTAAATGCGTCCTTTCAATTGTAGCATCAAATGAATTTGACATTTCTTGTATATTCTATTTAGTATGTGTTCATCATACTTGATGACAAAAACTCCTCAATCAATCCTAGTAAAAATAATATATTCGGCATTAGATAAGTTGTTAAATGTTGATGGAGGTTGTGATACAAAAAGAAAATAAATAATAATGTAGATACTAACCCATTATCTTGTTGAGGTATGTTGTGTACAAGATTGATGGCTAGAGGTTCGATCTTTTCCACTTCATTGACAATTGATGGTAGCCATACGTCAATCCTTACCAACAAGTGAGAGATGATGCATGTAAATGGTTGCACGTCAACCATAACTTCTATATCTCTTATAGTCGACCAACATGAGTTGAAAATATTTAATGATCTTGCTTTTATGTCCAAGTGTCCATGTATCCAATGTGCATGTTTATCCATCATAATAGGCATAAATACATGATCAACATCTGCCCATGGTGTGTTACAATGTAAATATTCACCAAGTAGATATTACCCACCTTATTCCACAACATATAGATGTCATTTTTACTACTTAAGAAAGATGGCCACTTGTAGCCATGAAATGACATTAAAGGTAACCATTATAGACACATTTTTAGCAGCATGGTGGGGGTATATTTCCTCAATCAATCCTAGAAACACATCCCCAAAACATCTACTACGTAAATCGGACATATAGCGGTGATTTGGGACAAAATAATCAGTTTTGCATTGGGAATCGCAAGGCATGCATCCCAATGCACTCAATTTGACATCTTATGATCAGAATTTGGACATGGGACCATCACCAATGATCTCAGAATCCCCGAAAACCCACAGAATGGTGTCCCCAACGTCCAATTTGACCGGAATCAATACTTGGAAAACGCAGCAGATTTCAATTTGCAAACCCGTGGGCCCCACCAATGTACACGAGCCTGACCCACAGATAGGTAATGTTATTTCGACCACTCGACCAAAATTTCAGCCAGATCGGACCACGGACGCGCCTGTGGGACCCGATTTTCAAAACGAACAGTCGCTTGGAAAAAAGGCCATATCTCGTCTGTGGACCTCCAAATTGAAAACGCGTCACATGCCCAGAATCAACATGAAATTCTGCACCTGCCTGTAAAAAATCATCAAATTCCAACAAGGTTGGTTTCGGGGCCCCCCATGCGGTGGGTCTCGCTAAGGTGGCGCGTGGGACCCACGCGGTATAAGCAAAACAGCTTGTTTGGCCGTTAATCCACACCCGGATCCATCATCGGTTTTCCCACAGGAGGACGACCGCACTTAATCAAGGTAGACAAACATATGCTTCAAATTTGTTTCGGTCGCCCCTACACTTTCACAAGCAGAGCGTAATGAAAGGAAATCTTTTCTCGCTATTTTAGCCGCTCCACAAGCTTCCGTTATTCACTCTATTACGCATAGGCCACAGGCTACATCGAGGTGAGCCGTCATTTATTTTGACTGTGGAGGAAGAGGCAGCGCTTTCTGAGCCATTCAAGTTTACACTTGTTGGCAAATTCTCACATCGAAAGCCTACTATGGCAAAGGTGCGTGATTGCTTTCTAAAATTTGGATTCTGTGGTGATTATAGGCTTGGCTTGGTAGATAGCAAACATGTATTGATTCACTTGACGCATGAAAATGATTATAGTAGATTGTTTTTGCGTTCTTTATATTATATTGATGGATGTCCTATGCGAGTCCTTAAATGGACATGTGACTTTGGACCGATTGTGAAACCCTATTGCCCCTGTTTGGTTGTCCTTCTCTTTATTACTGTGCATATGCGATCCAAGGGTGTGATTTTTACTTTGGCTAAGATTGTGGGTATACCTTTGCATATTGATGAGGCTATCATGATTTGTTGAGACCTAGTGAGGCTAGGGTCATGTGGAGGTTAACTTAGAACATAAGTTACCCGAGCGGATTTGGATTGATAGGGGTGATGGTGAAGTTTTTGGCGATCGTAGTTTATGAGTAACCACCGTTATTTTGTTCTAAGTGTCGACATACGGGTCACTCTCCAGTCAATGTCGAGCAAGGTGGCCCACCTTTGCTCCTTATTCTCCGGTTGCTCCATCGGGCCAGCCCCTTCCTAGTACTAGTTTGCCTCCTCCACTTACTCGTGATGCTTCGCTCCTTCGTTACTAGCACAATATCGAGATTACCGACAGTCCGGAAAAGCTAAGGATAAGGAAGTAGTTGTTGATCGGCCTCAACAGTGGGCCCCTGAGACGATCGAGAGCACAAGATAGACGAGGTGTTGGTATCTCCACCTCTGCGGCCCCGCCACTTCTCTTGCGAGCCATAGCGGAGGTTCTCGCTTTGATGTTCTTGCGGACCCCATACTTGATATAGTGCAGTGTTCTACAGCTTGTTAGTTCTACTACTCTTGTTTCCACCATTTCTCGAACAACAGATCGTGGGCCTGCACTGCAACATGTGGGACCCACTATTGATTTCTTGCATAGTATTCATACAGCCCCACTTTGGAGGCTCCTTGCCCTACCTTTGGATCCAGCCATCTCTCTACGGCCCCATCATACATTTCATCACTACTTCCTACTCCGATTCTCTCGATTAGTCGTAGTCGGATGTTTACGGGCGATGGGCCCCGCCACTGATCTTTTGCAGACATCAGTTTTTGCCTACGATTACTCATTGCATGATAGGCTATTGACTATTGCGGGCCCTACCGGTAGCCCCACTCTCGCGACGGGCCACTATGCTGAGTCACGCTCAGTTATTGATCCTGTCTATGGTTCCTCATTGCATGATAGACCGACTATCTTTGTGGGTCCCACCACTACTTTGGCTCATTCAGAGTTCTTTGACCCTTTGCTTGACCATATGCTTGCTGCACCACGTGTTTGGGTCTGTTTGGATGACACAATTGATTCTAATCCTGATACTAGCCCTCTCTTGGATTGTCGAGAGAATGTAAAGGCTTCTATTCCATCTATTTCATCAGCAGTTCTCTCAGATACATCTTGTTTTGTTCAAATGGGTACACACCAGCAGGGTCACTTTCGCAGGAGTTCACATGGTGATTTGACTGGTTTGGATGAGCGACAGGAGGCCGATGGTTTCTTTTCAGTCTTGAGTGGGGTCCCACATAGAGTTATTACTCATCTACCTTCTAGACCGATCACTCGAGTATGTCGTACTCATGGTTCCTCTCTCAGTCTTTGTGATGTCAGTCCTCATACGGAATGTTAGGGGGGTGCATGCTTCTAAGACTCGCAAGAGACTTAGGAAGCTTGTTCAGTTACATCGTATTTTTTTCCTCCCTCTTCTGGAGCCTTTTCTATTTGAGGATAGCTTTGACTTTGTTCGACGTTCTATTGGGTTTGATATCGGTGTTCAGAACCAGTCGAGTAAGATTTGGTGTTTTGGAATGTGGGGACGATCGTGTATGCGTGATTGTTGATCATCTTCGATTTCTTCATCTCATGATCGAGGATCCGAGATTGGCTAGACCTATCTTTTTATCGCCTGTATGCTTCATGTTACGTTGTAGGACGCAGGATTTATTTGAGGACTTCACCAGTTTCCCAGACCGTGGATGGCCCTCGGCTTGTGGTGGTGACTTCAATGTCATTGCTCATGATGGTGAGCGACGGACGGTCGAGACTCATGATAGGGGAAGACCGATTTTTGTAATATGATGATGGAGTGTGGATTGACCGATCTTTGGATTTTCCGGTAGTCCTTATACTTGGCATAATAGGAGGTGTGGAAGAGACTTGATAGGGTTTTGATGAGTTATGAGGTCGCATCGTTCTTTTTCGAGTTCTGCCGAGGCATCTCAATTGGTCTACGTCGATCATTCGCCTTTGTTATTGAGTTGGGTTGAGGCCGAGGACGGGGTGGGCCTAGGCCTTTTCGGTTCCTCAATGTTTGGTCCCGTCAT
This sequence comes from Forsythia suspensa, assembly GCA_023638005.1. Lineage (NCBI taxonomy): Eukaryota > Viridiplantae > Streptophyta > Magnoliopsida > Lamiales > Oleaceae > Forsythia > Forsythia suspensa. The sequence continues at coordinate 17,758,853 of CM042667.1, forward strand.
CATGACTTCTTATCCTTTGTATCTCAAAAGTGGTCATACCCGACTCCGGTTCTGAGGATGGTCGCTCTTTGGGAGAAGTGCTTTAGGATGAAGCAGGACTTCGTTGGTGGAGTAGACATGTGTTTGGGGATATATTTGAGAGAATTAGAGATTTGAGAGAGCAGGTGGATGAGGTGAGATGGAATATGATTTGGATCCATCACCGCACATAGAGAGCACTTTACATCGAGTTCGAGCCCTCACCGAACCGTGATTTGTCTATTGAGGAAGGCTTACGGAAGCAAGGTGGGACTCGTTGGATGTGCGAGGAGAGCACAACATGAGATATTTTCATTCGGTGGTGTGTGGGCGCCGCATGCGGGCCCGTGTATACATTCTATTAGATCTCGGACGGAGAGACTTTGTCCGCACACCGAGGAGATTCGTGGTTCATTGTTTCCTTTTTCCAAGACCTCCTTTTCTTGCTCCCGCCTGAGCAATCGACCAAATTTTACAGATATTATCCCTCTTTGGTTACTCAGAGGATAATCGTGAGTTGAACCGACTTCCATCATTGGTCGAGGTTAGAGATGTAGTGTTCGGTGATTGATGCGAGATAGTGTGGCGGGTCCAGATGGGTTCACCTCTTATTTTTTTCAAAGAGTGTTGGGAGATTGTCCGGGATGATGTTTTTCGTGCGATTTTGGACTTCTTTGATGGTGGGCATCCGCTTGGGGATTCTCGCTACTTTATAATCTTGCTTCCCAAGCGAGACAACGCTCGTCGATGGATGAGTATCGACCGATTAGTCTTTTGCACGGTGTTCAACAAGATTGTCACCAAGCTTCGAACTCTCGCTTAAGTTTTGTTTTGCCTCGTATCATCTCTCCACAGCAGAGTGGCTTTATTCAGGAGAGGCTGATTGGTGATAACGTCTTGTTGGCACGTGAGATGCTCCATACATTGGATACCCAGGCCCATGGGGGCAATGTCATCCTTAAGCTAGATATGGCTAAGGCATATGACTGATTAGACTGGGACTTCTTGATGACTGTGATGGAGAGATTTGGATTCGATTGGATGTGGAGGGATAGGATCACGTTGTATTTTTGAGTGCCATTTTTCTATCTTGGTGAATGGCAGGCCTTGTGGTTTCTTTCCTTCCTCTTGTGGGCTTAGACAGGGGGATCCCATAGCTCCTTCGTTATTTATCATTGCAGCAGATTACTTCTCTCGGGGTCTCACTCAAGTTTTCCAGCAGTATCCATTGATGGCATATATTCATAGAGGTGACACTCTTATCTCACATCTTTGTTTTGCTGATGATATGATCATATTTGCCAATGGCCAAAGACAGTCAGTAAAGAGAGTACTTCATTGTTTGGAGCACTATGAGAGGGTCTCTGGCCAGTTGGTGAATAGAGACAAGAGTGGTCTTATTGTGCCTAAGAGGGCACCTCTTTCTAGGATTCAGATACTTGAGCACCTTACTGGCTTTCGACGTCAGCAGCAGCCTATCACATACTTGGGCATACCCTTGTTTAAGGGGGCCCGAAAGACCTTCTTATATGATGATCTATTTCAGAAGGTCAAGAGAAAGATCTCTGGATGGGCCTTTAGGCTGCTATTCATTGGTGGCGGGATTACTTTCATCGAGATCATCCTTTCTTTCCTTGCTCTCTATCTTCTTCAGATTATGCAGCCTCCCAAGATAGTGCTGAAGAAGTTAGAGAGTACATTTGCTAGATTCTTGTGGGATTCTAAGGACCAGGCTCACCGTATGCATTGGAAGAGATGGAAGGATATTTGCCTTCCTACTAATGAGGGTGGTTTGGGCTTCAGAAGATTAGAGGACATGGTTCATGCTTTTTCTTTGAAGCTTTAGTGGTTATTCAGATCATAGCAGTCGCTCTGGGCTCAATTTTTACTGGGCAAGTATTGCGGGGGCACCCACTCCCTTCTCGGCACCCATACCACATTCTCGCTCTGCGGTTTGGAGGAGGCTAAAGGGAGTGGGACTCACAATGAGCCCCACATCGCGTGGCGGTTGGGTCGTGGGCGATATTCTTTTGGCACGATTGTTGGATGGGTGACATGACTTTAGCTCAAATGTTTCCTCATAGGGAGCATACTTCCATCCGGTAGTTGAGTTCTTTGATGATTTGGATGGGATATCAATAGACTCTTGTTGGTCCTTCCACATGATATAGCAATCCAGTGTTGGAAGTCTACCGCTTTGTCCGATGTTCTTGATAGACCTATGTGGAAAGACACCCCGGATGGTAGGTTTTCTACCAAGTCGGAGTGGCGCTTGTTCGCGACCGGGAGTACTCTTCGTGCCTTTTGTCGTATGATTTGGAGCCCCATCATCTCGCAGACTATCTCTTTCTTTTGTTGGCGATTGTGGGGGGTTTAGTGCAAAGTGGATGTGATTATTGAGAGAGGAGGATCTGGGCCGCATGGCATCAAGGTGTCGATCTTTGTTCGAGAGATTGAGACCATCCAAAGATGTCTTTATTGATAGCCCCATGGCTCACGGTGTATGGCAGCACTTCTCACTATTTTGGCATTCCCCTGTGGTTGGAGAGATGCTACATCATAGATTTCAGACTTGGAGATTCTCGTGCCCGGTTGTCAAGAGTGGCCATATTCGCACTATCATCCCTTCTTTGGTCTTTTGGTACATTTGAAAGCTAGGAATGATGCTGAAGCATCGTAGGATTGGCATGGAGCCCGGCCGTATCATCTGGCGGGTCTATCACACTATTTCTTTTTACTGCAGATGGGAAGACTCTTTCGTGGGGACCTTGATCTTGCCCCACATTTTGGTATTACTCTTACTTCTCCTATCCCGGCCCCCCTACTTTGGTTTATTGGCGTACTCGTTGGTTGGATCTACCAAGATCAATCTTGATGGATGCGTCGGGGATGGATTTATGAGTGGCGGAGTGTTATCGAGAGATCACATCTGGGCGTTGTATCAGGGCCTTCTCATCGGCTACGGAGACATACTTATTTTGGAGGCAAATTTGAGAGCCATTTTACAGGCATTGAGCTTGCCCGACGGATGGGTCTTGTGGACTTATGGATTGAGGCCCGACTCTACACTTGCCGCATTCATTGCATTTCACGTGGTGGGGGCCGTGGGTGATTCATCAATACTCGACGCATCCGACATCTTCTATCATTCGATCGAGACACGTTTTCCATATTTTTCGATAGGGAAACTAGGTCGCTAATTCTTTAGCTTCGAGGGTGGGACCAACGACATTATCGGGAGTATGGATCTTGGACTTGCCTGCGTCGTTCGTGTGGACTACTTGATCGATGATATGGCCTTCCATCGCTTAGAGGTCTTTAGTTTTTGTTAGTTTGTTTTTCATTTGCTTTTGCTTTTGCTTTTCGTAATTATGTACCGGAGGTAGTATCTCTTTATTTCTTTGTAGTCCCACGAGATATGGCTTTTGCTTTTGCTTTTCGTAATTATGTACCTGGGAGGTAGTATCTCTTTATTTGTTGTAGTTTGAGGAATTTTTTTTTTTTTCATTCGTTGTATGCTTGGAGGTCGGGTTCATATCCCCTCCCGTGTACTACCCTTTTATATAAATACTGATGGTAGGGGCATCGAAACCCCACCACCGTCTCTGGTAGGCCTAAAACCATAATGGACCTGTCTTTGGTGCTTGAATAAAAAAAAATAATATACATTAGTAAATATGTGACATCAATCTAATATGTAATATATGTATCGAAGAGTGATACAGATTGCCATATACATCAATATCCATTTGTAACATCTTTAGAAAACCCATATACAAAATAAAAATAGTGTAACTTCAGTATGATATAGATATATAACACATAATGCCAAATTTAACCAATAGAACTTACGATTTCATCATTTGTAGCATATATAACATCAGTGATACAAAATATCAATTCATGTAACATATTCTGTATAAAATAACATAATATAGTATGTAACATAGTCAGTGATACAAAATATCATTTGTAACATTTTATCAGTTAGTGATACACCATATAGTTTGTATAATTGTGGTAGAATTATTGCTTGTTATCTGTTGGCCAGTACTTACGATTGCTTATGTTAGGGCTGAAGTTGTAACATGCATTCTTATAGTTAATCTGTAAGAACATGTAACAAAACAATGTGTATAGAAAATAAAATACCGTGTCCCTTAGAGATTCATCAATGTCTCGAAATTCGTGCCACCATATCTTCTCACTAACCTCAACGAGGCCAAAATCAAAATGGGGATCAATGTTTATTTTTTTCACCAAAAACTTACTTTTTCTAATAACAGAAATACACATTAGAATGCATTTATTTAGTGGATAGCATGATATATAAAGATAATGATGTCTTACACGTTATCAGGTCTATAACCATCACGAAACCAGACATCAAATGCTCTAACATCCTCGATAGTAGGTGGAACCAACTCATACTTGAATGCACTTGCATCAAATCTTGATGTTGATGCCACTGTGTTTTGCTGTCTTGCAAAGTACGAGGATTTGGTTAAAATGACCGGTCTTTGTTGATGTTTCACTGGTATTCCAGTTGTTTTCTCATCATGCAAATCACTGGTATCTTTGCATTCAATTTGTTTACACAAATTGAAAAGTCACACGTGATGAATTTTGTTACTCAAATTGATTGTCTTTTTTGTTTGGATATACCTTAATCGTTTCGGAGTGATCCTGTATTTCTAAACTCTTTATTATCTCTTCAACTTATTTCATCACCACTTTAGTATAACATGAATCTTCAAGAGGGTCATAAATATTGTCATTATCATTTTGATCTGTGTTCCTGACATACTAGGTGGATCATTTGTGTGAACAATGTTGGGGATGTCTCCTATTGAATTAGTCGAACCACTGTAACCAAAAGCTGCCTGACAAGTGAAATATAGCATGTGAGATATTGGAAATGAAAATATTCTAGTAATATGATAACATTGGAAAGGATTTTAAATTATTGGTGTATTGCAAAAGACTTACCTATCTTGAAAATTTTGCACGGTCGTTGAAGACAACCAGTTGTCTATCATGGACTTCGGAATCTGATTTTTAGGGTATTTTGGTCCTTAACTCATCCATAAAGTTATCAAGTTTTGCATCAATCTCCTAATGAAGTGCCCGAATATCTAACTTCAAGTCAGTTTATTGGGAGATTATTCGATCGTGTCGCGATCGTATATCCACCAGGAGTTACATAACTCCTTCAATCTGACATTGTGATCCTTCTGTCAATAAAGCCACATTAATTACGGGATACTGTTTGAAACAAATTAAAAACTGTAAATGACATTAATGAAAAACATATGTCAGAATTTAGTAACCTCTTTCGAGACTAATTTGGTCTTTTTTGAGACATTGTTATTCCGAGAAACTTCTAGAATTGACGTAGTAGGTGCATTGAACTTCTTTGATTTCATAACAGATGGGTCAACGAAATCACTGTCATCATGTGTTGCAGAAGGTCTATCACTACCAAAGAAACCATATAGGTATGATGCCCCTCTCTCCTCTTCATCCATTTGCATGCCATTAACTTCCATCTATATTATACATATAAATATTTAATTTTGCAACAGAAAGATTATATAATCTAGACAATGATCATTAAACAAATAACAACTTAGCAAATCTATGATAGATAATAACTTACGTCTAGTAAATCAAAGTTAAGCTTCACTAGTTGAGACGCCTTTACACGCGTTGAATTATTAGTCCAGTTCAAGACACAAGGCCATGTGCGATGTAATCTGGTGCATATTTTCTATCTATTGAAGGGACAACTTCGTAAATCCAAATTTGAAAAGAAAGAGGAAATCCATATAGTCTATACATGAATATGCCTTTCTTAATACTATCATCATATGCACGTTTCGTTAAAGCAATCTTCAAATAACTGAATGTATTATGATTTGCGAAAAAGTTCTGTTGGAAAAATATGTGGCATATTTTTCATCTTTTTATATTGGCTTTCTTAATTAATATAACTTATTTTTAATGTTAAAAGAGCAGGTCAACATTTTTCTTATGACTAGTATGGATAACGCCAATTCTGATTGACTGGTTGGTAAGCAGATTATTTTTCCAGTAAAAATTGCGTTTTTATTTTGTTTCTATACACGAAATATTATGATCACATGATTTATTAACAGCTCTTTTAGTAGGTTTAATGATCTTCCTTTATTGTTTTGGATTTGTTTAGGAAAGAAATATTCAAAGATAATCTTGAGTTTCCTAATTGCTTTTCTTCTACAATTTTCTTCTACAAATCTAGAATATCTTTTCATATATATTCTTTCTTACTAATTTTCTTACCATTCTTGTTGCATATTTTAGGTAAGAAATAATCCCTAATTTGATTACTTCTTTACCTATAAGTAAGAATACAAATCAATAAGGAATAAGGCTTTGAAAAATATTTTTTGCTCTTGTTTTTCCAAGCACAAAACTGGCAGAATTCATTACTCGAAAAACAAGACTCGATGCTTCATTGATTCAACTTTCAAAGCAAAAATATTTTCTTTAAACTCATTGAAGAATCAAAAACAAATTGGTACTCAAGGAATAATTCCATATCTTGTTTAATCTACTTTGCGTGAAGTGAAGAATGGGGGTTCTTAATCCAAGTGGTGGTTGAGGTCAAGTACAATAGGAAAGTTGCGCTAAAGTCAAGACCGGTGGGTATGATTCCACTTCATCAACAAGTCAGAAGAAAAAGTATCAAAGAGAGTTGATCTGTTCTCTTTTGATTGTTATTTTGTTAATTTTGCAAAATTACAAAAACTGATACTATTGTATTTTTGAACAAGATTATTAGTGGGTTGTTTTTACCCATGGCATAGGGGCCCGTGGATATTTTCCTTCAGGGTTTATCATGTTACATCTTGTGTTCGTATTTAATTCTTTAAATTATACACTTAACAAAAGTGAACGAACACTGTTGTGCAAGTCAGAACTGTTATCATTATCACTCGTCAGTTTTGACTGCGATCCGTCCACTGCTTGTTTGATTAAGATTAAAATTATTTTTTAATTTAATTAATCTAGGTTTTAGAACTTACAATTAGTATCAGAGCGGGTTCACTTTTTAAAGTATGATTTGAATAAACCTAGATATGGACGAAGCTCCATTTACAGCACCAGTTTTAGATGGAACTAATTATGCATATTGAAAAATTAGGATTCAAGTCTACATTCAATATCTTGATGAAAAATCTTGGCACTCTATTGTCTGTGGTTATAAAACTCCCACTATTGTTGAAAATGGTGTGGAAAGAAGGAAAAAGACAGACGAGTGGACAATAATTTATTTTAATTATACAAATTGGAATTCAAAAGCTTTAAATATCATATTCTCTTTTGTAGATTTTAATCAATTTTGTTTGATCTCTACATGTTAGGTTATTAAAGAAGCTTGGGACATCTTACAGATTGCTCATGAGAGAACCTCTATTGTCAAGTCATCCAAACTTTAAATTCTTACTCTAAAATTTGAACAACTAACCAAAAGAGACGATGAACAATTCAAGGACTTCTATGGAAAACTTAGTGACCTCACCAATACAGCTTACACTTTGGGAAAAAAAATATTCAGAGAGCAAAATTGTAAAGAAAATTCTCAAATCCTTGCCCGATCGTTTTTACTCCAAAGTAACTGCAATTGAAGAAAGTAAAGAGATTGAGAATATTAAGGTTGAAGAATTGGTGGGATCATTGATAACATATGAATTACAAAGAAAGAAAATGGATCTGGTATTGTCTTCAAAATTAAAAACGATGAAGAAGAGGTTGATGGTGAAGAGAGTGAAACAAATGAAAACATGGACATGCTTACCAAACAATTCAAAAAATTTCTAAAATGAAATCAAAAAGAAAATAACGTGAATGCTCCATTACAACAGAAGAAGATATTTCCAAACAACACTAGGCAAAATCCTACTACTTCCATGAATAGATATGAAAATCAGATTCAATGTCATGAGTGTGAGGGTTTTGGTCACATAGTCTCTGAATGTACAAATACTTTGAAGAAATCTAATAACAAGAAGGCCATGAATATCACTTGGAGTGAAGATGATGAAAAATATTCAGATGAGGCTGAGGACGACAGAACTATTGTTGATCAGGTAACATCTTTAACTGTGAACTTAACTTCTCATACTGATTTAGTGCAAAACTTGACCACAGGTTCTGACTTCTTGACTACAACATCTGAAGAACCAGACCGTGTCTGTTCTAATTGCAGCAGTGTGAACAAAACATTAAAAGACGAACAGGAGAAAAACTTTTCTACTCACGTCATGATGGAAATTTTAGAAGATGATAAGGCTGCAATTGATTCTCAAAATAATAATCTAACCAACCTCTTAAAAGAAAAGGATGATCAAATTGCGAACCTTCTTGATAAATTAAAAATTTCAAAAGAAAGGATCAAGCAATTAACAATTAGAACCTCTCGCTTAAGTGAAACACTTAGCTATGGAAGAGCCTTAAATGTCAAAGAATGATTGGGGTATGTTGGAAAAGGTAAAAAAAAAAGTTGAGAATCATATCAAATTCGTCAAAGAAACTCGTTCTACTATTTTTCCACATAGAACTGCTCTCATTGCTGTCAGTATTGTAGATGACTCATCTATGCAGGTTCTGACCAATGCTAAAACTCAAAAACATTCACAACCATTAGTTAAACATCCAGCTTATCAACTCTCAATGCAAAGAGGAATATCGAAATACTTTGTAAAATGTTGGATATGTGGAAATCTTGGACATGACTCATTTCATTGTTTATCTAACAAAAACTTGATTAACAGACAAATGAAACGCCATAATAATTCTAAAATAAGACAAATTTGGGTTAGAAAAAATAATTTAAATTGTTATATGGTAGATGTTGCCTATACAACGTTTATCCCTAACTCATGGTATTTTGATAGTAGTTATTCTAGATATATGACTGGTAATCGATCATATTTAACTAACTACAAGAGTCTTGCAGGTGGTTTGGTTACTTTTGGTGACGAGGCACAAGGTAAAATTGAAGGTGTAAGCACTATCCTAATTGATGGATTCTCACCTTTAAAAGAAGTTTTGTTTGTGGTTGGTTTAAAAGCTAACTTGATTAGTATAGGCCAATTATGTCATCGATAAACACTTTGTTATCTTGAACTATGATGATAACTGTAATTTACATGGTACTAGATCTAGTGATAAATATTATCTTCTTGACACTAACATTACTTGTCATATTTCAAAAATTGACTCTACCGAATTGTCACACAAACGGTTGGAACATTTGAACTATATTAATTTGTTGAGACTAACAAAATTAAATGCAGTACAAGGTGTTCCTAAGCTTACTGAAAAATATGAAGGATTGTGTGGTTCATGCCTAAAAGGTAAGCAAATCAAAAGTACTCGCAAGCAATGTAAGTTTCTTGCTACATCTCATGTATTAAAATTACTTCACATGGATTTGATGGGACCTATTCAAACTGAAAGTATTGGTGGCAAAAAATATTTCTATGTATGCGTGGATGATTTTTCTAGATATACTTGGGTAGATTTCTTAAGAGAAAAATATGATGTCTTTGAAAGATTTATTTTTTTGCACCTAAAAATAACAACCGAAAAACATTTTCAGGGAATAAAAATAATGAGAATTAGAAGTGATCATGAGAGAGAGTTTGAAAATGCTACTCTCTCTAATTTCTGTGAACAAAATGGTATTTTTCATAAATTCTTTGCTCCTAAAACCCCTGAACAAAATGATGTTGTGGAAAGAAAAAATAGGTCTCTACAAGAGATTGCTAGAGTAATGCTAAATAATAAGAATCTTCTTGTTAAATTATGGGCCGAAGCTATTAATACTGCTTGTTATATTTTGAATCGTATGTCTTTAAGAACAGGAACCACTCAAACTCCTTATGAAATCTCGAAATGAAGAAAACCGAATCTCAAATATTTCCATATCTTCGGTAGAAAATGCTATGTTTTAAATGATCGGGAATACTTGGGTAAATTCGATTTAAAAAGTGGTGAGGAAGTGTTTATTGGTTATTCTGAGAACAGCCGAGCTTACAGAATTTATAACATGCGTACTTAGACTATCATTGAATCAATCAATGTAAAAATTGATGACATTGATGATTTTTCATCCTATTCACAGGAGCCTAATATTCAGACCTTAGAAGAACAGGTTGCTGGACGTCAACTTACTCAAGACAACCACATGCCTACACCAGAAAGTGACAAACAGACGGAACAGCTAGCATCCAGTTCTGGTATCTCTGACCCAACTCCTGGAATTTCTGATGTACCAAATACAAATAACGAACAAAATATAAGAAGGCAATTTCCTTCTTGGATACAGAAAGCACACCCATTGGACAATGTTCTCTCAGATTATAGAGATGGTATGATGACTATGAGAATGCTTGCTAATTAACTTGGAAATGTTCGCTACACTTCACAAATTGAACCTAAAAATATAAATAAAGCAATTATTGATGAAAATTGGGTTCTAGCCATGCATAAACATCTAGCTCAATTTGACAGAAATGAAATGTGGGAACTTGTACCTCAGCCAAATGACACAAATGTGATAGGGACAAAGTAGATATTCAAAAATAAATTAGATGAACATGGCAACATAGTTAGAAACAAGGCACGCTTGGTTGCACAAGGATACACTCAACTAGAATGAGTGAATATTGATGAAACATTTGCACTTGTGGATCAACTTGAATCTATTAGACTTCTACTATCTATGGCATGCCAAATGAGGTTCAAGCCGTACCAAACAGATGTCAAAAGTGCCTTTTTGAATGGAATTCTTAATGAAGAAGTCTATGTTGAGCAGCATAAGGGATTTGTTGATCCTTATTCTCCCGACCATGTGCTCAGATTGATAAAGGCCCTATACGCACTAAAGTAAGCTCCACGTGCTTGGTATGAACAATTGACCATGTTCTTGTTGGAACAGGGATATAAGAAAGGAGAAGCTGACAAAATTTTGTTTATCAAACATTTCAAAACTGTATACTAACAGTTGCACAATCTATGTCTACGATATTGTGTTTGGTTCTTCACTAGAAACAAAATCCAAGGAGTTTGTTACACTTATGCAAAATGAATTTGAAATGAGTATGGTTGGTGAACTAAATTTCTTTTTAGGTTTGGAGATTAAATATGTTGGATCAGGGATTTTTATATCATGGGCCAAGTATGCTAAAAATATAGTGAAGAAGTTCGGCCTTGAATAAACTAAGTCAGTCAGAACTCCCATGGCCACGTCCATGAAAATCTCCAGAGATGACCAGGGCAAGGAGGTTGACTCCAGCTTGTACAGAAACACGATAGAAAGTTTGCTGTATATGACTACAAGCCGTCCTGACATATCATTTAGTGTTGGAGTTTGTGCGCGTTATCAGGCCAAACCAAAAGAGTCACATCTTGCAGCAGTGAAGTGAATTATTCACTATATTTTTAGTACTTTTGATTTTGGTTTTATAGTATACTAATGATTCTAACTCTCATCTTGCAAGATACACTGATGCTGACTGGGCTGGAAACATGGATGATAGGAAAAGCACGAGTGGAGGATGTTTCTACATTGATAACAATCTCATTGCATGGTTAAGTAAGAAACAAAACTCTATTTCTGTATCTACTGTAGAAGCTGAGTATATTGCTGTAGGTAGTTGTTGCACTCAGCTACTCTAGATGAAACAAAGGCTATGTAATTATGGTATTGATCAGGACTATGTTACTATATTCTGTGATAATACTAGTGCTATCAATGTCTCTAAAAATCTTGTTTAGCACTCTAGGACCAAATATATTGATATTAGACATCATTTTATTAGAAATTTGGTCGAATAAAAAGTAATTACTTTGGACCATATTCAGACTGAGTATCAGTTGGCTGATTTGTTCACCAAGACCTTAGAGTCTGCTAGATTTGAGACTCTACGAAAGGCCGTGGGTATTTGTTTGATGCATTAGTTTTCTTTAACAAAAAAAATCACTTAGTAGAAGTAGTGCTTTTTTTTTATTGATTGTATCATGTGTGTTTGTTTGCATTTGTTTTTTTTATTATTTATTTTATTTTAAAAAAAAAGAAGGATGAGTATTGAAATTCTTGCAAATAGCATATGATATAAATGTATGATTAGTTTATGAATTTTGAGATTTACTTGGATTAACCAATCAGTATGGTATGCTCATTATACTTATAGTAAAATATGATCAGATAAGCATACTTTGAGGACATATTGACTTATTTCATGTACCTTACTACTGACTAGATTGTTATCTTTAAAGTAGTTTCGTACTTTGTTGTGACTTATGGTCAGTATCTATGTCTCTCAACTCTATAGTATGTTGTTGTGTTAAACAAACAATTTCATGGAAGAGAGGACTACCACCATAGATGTGTGTAGCCATCCTTGACAATGAACATAAATCATGTAGAAAATGGCTACCTTTGTGGTCGTGAGAAAGTCAACTCCATGAACTTATAAATTCGATTGCTTTGACATAATATATATATATATATATATATATATATATATATATATATATATATATATATATATATATATATATATATATATATATATCAACACTGAGTACTTAAAAAGAAAATTGATATGGTACTTCTATCTAGCATGTACATATTTTTTCTAGTTAAAGAGATATGTTCGGATGATGACCGGGTTTGAAATACACCTGAGTACTTATCTTCTTGACAATGTTCAATTTGGCTTAGTAAGACATGTTATGATTGACTAGTCTAGTATGTCCTATCACACACACGTTATAAATTTGACCAATTAATTGAATCTAATTATGCGCAAATATCTGATTGAAAGATTTCGGTTGATTTCAATATTTTTGGACTAATTGTATAATTTGTGGACTATGAAATTTGCCCATAAATAAATGATTCAATTTTATCTCATAAAATATTCTTATTATTTTTGTGTGATTATCTTGTGTGGGCCTTTTGTAGAATTTTCAATCAACAGTCTAATTTTGGCAACATAATTATCTTTAACTGTGAAAAATCTGGATGAATCTTTCATGGTATCTAATCGTATTTTGTTATGATTTTATTGATCTTTCAAATTTAAAATTCTATTTTCCATAAAATAGCTATTTAGGGGAATAAATTTGAATTTCAAATATCTGGTTAAGGAAATTTTTTTTTATATCCATAACTGTCAATCATCAGTTTAATTTTGGTAACTGCTTTACACACATCCCAAATTAATTGTTCCCTCATTGTACAATTTTGAAAAATTCTCCTATTAAACCGTGACTTAGGTTTTTCTCTTTCTTCTTTCACATTTGATTTCCAAATTTCTTAACATCAAATTCTTGCTTGCATTTGATTCTAGGTTTGTGTTAAGTTCTTTATTTCAGATTCAAACAATGGTGAAAATCAAGATGCCAAAATCAAAGAAAAATGCTAATAGTTCATCCAAGAACACTGTTACTCCGTCGGTTGCTGCTAAATTGCGATGGGGCCTCAAATATCACCCGTAAGGACTCTCTGGAGAAGTGCACAAAGACTAGAACCCTCCAGTTCAGACCCAGACACTTCTCCAGTGGCTGTTGCATCTCGAGCTGACCAATCGACGGACATTGTTGCATATCAACCACCAGTCAGTCATTCTACATCACAGCCCCATCCAACATCGAAAGACCCAATTACTTTTCTGAGCAAGAAAGTTACCCTAAGTACTCAAGAACCAGATGAAGAAGGAGATGAGGATGACAGATCTGAGGGTGACAATGAGTCTAACAATGCTAAAATTGACGAGAAAGTACATGAGGATGAAGGGACTGGGGATGAGGAGTCTAAACGTCTTCCTCTAATCGTTGAAGGTTCAAGTAAGCCCCATTCTAAAAAAAATAGATTCTGATTTTGATGTAAATTCTGAGGAATCTTCGGAGTCTACTCCAACACCACCTCCATCAAGAAGAGCCACTCGGGCTGAAAATGGAAAAGGAAAAATTGGGAATGCTGCTGAAGAACCCACACTTGCTGGCCAAAACAGGCCATCCACTGCCTCAGGGGATGCCTACAGAGTACTGCATACTCCTAGTGCAGACCCACAACTGTTCAGGCTTGAAACTCTAACTAGAGGAATACACTATGTTAATCCTCAAAACTAATGCTTTCTATTTGAGATTGTTGAAAGCCTGTTTCTTTCGTTTACCTCATTTCCCAAGTTCATCGTTGCATGCAAGGTATCTACTCCAGAGTTTGTTGCATTTGATCTATATAAGATTGTTGGGTTTTATAAATTGTACAATTTGTTGAGTTTTATTGAACTGTTTAATAATACTTTTGTCAAGGAGTTTATAGAAAATGTTTCCAAGAATTTGGGTAAGGCTGGAAATGAATTTAGTTGGCAAGTTTATGTCAGGGGAAGACATGTTAATTTTAGTCCTAACTCTCTAAGAGAATGGCTTGGGATGGATGATGTTGCCATCTCCAGTGATGAGGAGTTAACTAAGGATAGCTTTGCTCCAGAGATGACTGGTTCTGCTTGGTTCCAGACTTCTGCCAAAATACAAAGTTCTCCATCGTATCTTAATCAACAACATTGACCCTTTGACTCATCGATTTGATATCTCGAGTGATATGGTAGTTATCCTATATAAGTTGGTAATGTATTTGCGTGTTGATTGAGTCAAAATGATTTTTGATATAATTGTGTATGAAGGTCCATGGAGGGCTAAGCAGTAGAGACTACCACATCCAGTGCTTATTCATCATTTTCTTACTGATCAATGAGTGCCTCCTATGGATTCCAGATAGGTTCTCAGATGCTATACTTGTCCTGGGCGTTCATGAATTTTCAAACTTAAGTAGAACACCAAATCCCACTCCCAGGGTTCCAAAGCACATTATATCTTCTTTGGACCAGTCTGGGCATTTGGATATACTGGAAAATCAATTGGAGCTAGACAAGACTCAAGTAGAACAACTTTTTACCTTAACCAAAAGTTTTTCTAATGAATTTATTTTCATGCGTAGGGTGTTGAGTAAACTTGAATATCTCGGCGATGAGCATATAAAGTCTGCATACCGAATAGTTACTCTAGAATTCTCTGCACATCTCGGTGGTAAGATGGAGATTCTGGCTTCTGATCCAGTAGTTGAGACAACTGCTGCCCCAGTTGATGTTCCTCCAACTTATGATCATCCACTTGTTGTTCTATCAAATACCCCTGCTCGCAAGAGAGATGCAAAGGCGTTTGCATTCGATTCAAAAAGTTCGAGACCCTACCGAACCGATCGCATACGGTTCGACTTCTAACTTTCTAACTATTTGGTTAAAACTTCTTATGGATGACTGTATTAACTCTTACATTCTGCTTCACTTCACTTCAACACTGCTTTAATTTTGTTTTCTCTTCCCTCATTGTTATTCCTTTTGGCGACTTTATTCCAAAAAATGGTAGTAGTAGGTATATTTTTAAGTTTGTGGTTGTCGGTTAAACTTTGATGATGTTACTTTACTAGAGTAGTATGTGGAGGATTGATGGTTAAACTTTGATGTTATCTTGCTAAGGGGGAGCAATATTAAAATTTGTGTCTAATGTGTGTGTTATTTGCATATATTGTTAACTTCTTTGCAGGAGTTTTTGGTTTACTCACTTAGGGGGAGCAATAAACCTTATATGTTGATGCTCTTGGTCTCTTTAATTATTCGCTTGCCATAACACACATCACTCATACATTAAAAATTCGATAGTTATGTTTTTGTAATTAAGCAATGCCAAATGGAGAGATTGTTGAAAAAATATGTGGCATATTTTTCATCTTTTTATATTGGATCTCTTAATTAATATAACTGATTTTTAATGTTAAAAGAGTAGGTCAACATTTTACTTATGACTGGTCTGGATAACACAAGTTCTGACTGACTGCGTTGATAAGCATATTATTTTTTCAGATCAGTAAAAGTTGCGTTTTTATTTTGTTTCTATACACGAAATATTCTGATCACATGAATATTATCAACAGCTCTTTTAGTAGGTTAAAGGATCTTCTTTTATTGTTTTGGATTTGTTTAGGAAAGAAATATTCAACGATAATCTTGAGTTTCCTAATTGCTTTCCTTCTACAAATCTAGAATATTTTTTCATATATATTCTTTCCTACTAATTTTCTTACCATTCTTGTTGCAGATATTTAGGTAAAAAATAATTCCTAATTTAATTTCTTCTTTACCTATAAGTAAGAATACAAATCAATAAGGAATAAGGCTTTGAAAAATATTTTTTTCTCTTGTTTCTCCAAGCACAAAACCGGTTAAATTCATTAGTGAAAAAACAAGAATCGATGCTTCATTGATTCAACTTTCAAAGTAAAAAGTTTTTCTTCAAACTCATTGAAGAATCAAAAACAAATTGGTGCTCAAGGAACAATTCTATATCTTGTTTAATCTACTTGGCATAAAGTGAAGAACAAGAGTTCTTAATCCAAGTGGTGGTTACTGTCAAGTACAATAGGAAAGTTGCGATAAATTCAAGATTGATGGGTTTGATTCCACTTCATCAACAAGTAAGAAGAAGAAGTATCAAAAGGAGTTGATCTGTTTTCATTTGATTGTTATTTTCTTAATTTTATGAAATTACAAAAGCGATACTATTATATTTTTGAACAAGATTATTAGTAGATTGTTTTTACCCATGGTATGGGGGCCCGTGGAAGTTTCCTTGGGGTTTACCACGTTACAATGTTCGTATTAAATTCCACACTTAACAAAAGTAAACAAACACTGATGTGCAAGTCAGAATTGTTATCATTATCACTCGCCAGTTCTGACTGCAATGTGTCCACTGCTTGTTTAATTAAGATTAAAATTATTTTTTATTTAATTAATATAGGTTTTAGAACTTTCAAGTTCATTGCCCCATGCGTATGTATCGGTGAGAACTAATTCAACCAAACTAAATGTGGCATATGTTACTTGTTTTTTATACGGCATGGTGAATAGGTATGACATTATGAGATACAAAATTCTAATTTTCACAACATCTTCGTTTTTTTAGTTGGAGGGCATGTTCTCTCAACGTCTTTGTTATAAACACTTTTCAACTCGCCAAAATAGCTCTGCCTCAACATTGATTTAGCAGGCGAATCTTAGGTACTACATCATGACCAGTCCATTTCAAACCACTAACTATACATAACTCTTCAATTGAAAATCTCACTAATCTGCCAGAGATATTGAACCACATTTCTTGCTGGTTTAGCTGCCTCACCTCCATTAACAACATATTATGTATCAATTGATCTTTGAAGATAAATTTCATTTACATCAATAAATTGTCCAAAACAAGTAATAGCCCTTTATGTGCATTATTCATCATTTAATTGAGAAAGATGATCACGTCGTGAGGTGCTGACACCATTACTCTCGCTCCAATTCTGTCATTAGGATTTATACAGAAATCTCCATCCTAAAAATTACAAATAAACATTAAATTCAATCATCGACTACATATCATAATAAAGTGTAACATAAGTGTCAAATATATATTATTTGTATCAGAAATATTTAAAACAACCACAAATAGATATCATGATCCATTCAATTTTAGCAATTGTAATAATCTCTGTTACAAAAATTGAGGTGTAACAAATAATAACAATTTTAACAGAAAACAAATCATGATATACTCAATTATATCATCTGTATTAATCAGTGATACATATTATTAATAGGGCATCACGAATCAAAATATCGTGTTAAACATCAATGTTAGAAACATAATATGTAAATATCAATGTACCAATAACAACTTGTATCATTTTTATCATTCATTGACATAATAACCAATTGTGTGACATGTATTACATAATAACATCATATTAACTTTAGTGTTACAGAACATCATATAAAAACCAGTGTTACAAAACAATGTATTTGTAACATCTTTGTCACCCGTGTTACATAATAACCAATTCTATAACATGTGTTACTGAATAACCAATTTCGTAACATATGTTACATAATAACAAATTGTTAACTAACACAATATGTATTATGTTGTAACAATTTAATCAGGAACATTTACATAAAAAAATAGATAGCTGAATCAAATCATCATATTTACATCAAAGTTACATAACAGTGTATTGTAAGGTCTGATGCAGTCAGTATTACATAATATGCAAATTTTTACAAACAAACTCATTTGAACAAAACTACATAAACAATAATTTTGATTGCAAAAACATACATTTTGTATGGTTCGAAATACCTATGGAATATATGTTTTCCGCTTGAGATTTTTCTTGGATTTCTTGCTAGTATCTGTTTTACATGCCTTTATTTTTGTTGTCATTTTCGTTTTGGGTGTAGAAAATGTTATTTTCCAGTGACTAGAAGTGTTCGACTCCAGTATGGTTTCTTCTCCAAGAGATGCTATCTTCAACCTTGTTAGCTTACGATTTTAGAGTGTCCATTGTTCAACAGAGACAAAAATGGTGAAGAATGCACTGAGATTTCATGATTTTGGGAGAGGAATTGCGCAATTTTGGAAGAATTTGTTGTCTTTGTAAATGTGGATATTTCAGCTGATTTGGGGGTTTTTACTTTTAGGACGTAGTTTTCTAGGACAGTTATATAAACGGTTGTATATAATTATATTTTCTTTTGAAGTTAATCCATTATTTTATTAATTAAAATGATATTATAAATGTAGTATTTTTAAATAATCTAGATAAGTTTATAAAGTTAGAAATATTTTATAATGTTATTCCACTCGATGTGCTCCATTTGGTCAAGACCTTGTGGGGCGTCATTTAATTGGGGTAATCTTACTACCAGCCCATTTTATTATTAAACGGTCCAACCAAGACTTTATTGAACAACACCGTAAATTCAGGTATGCAGTTGTAGCTCCTAGATGGTGAAAGGGAAAATTCACAACATTCTGAAAGTTTATGGGCTAATTTGAACAATTTAGAATTTTCAGGAACCAATTTATGCCAAACTGCTCACTCAAAAAGTTCAGGGGTCAATACGCAACAGTTAGAAAGTTTAGGGACCAATTTGCACCTTCCAAATACTTCAGGGGCAAACTTGTATAGCTCAAAAATTGGAGTGGCCAAAAAGCAAAAATCTGTTAATACAGAGACTTGTTTGCAAAATGTTGATAAAGTGTTGTTTGGCACTTTGAGATGAAGTTTCTATGAAGGAGGGTATCATCAAGACATCAACTATTTCAAGAGCCGTCAAGTAAAAGTGAGACTCAATTTTCAAGATGTAATGTAGGACATGGGGACCAATTTCTTAAGGAGTTCCAAAAATCATGAGCATAGACATATACTTCTGTTGACGTGCAGAAATAAAGGCTAGTTAAGGAGCCCAAATAAGGGGCCCAAGTGAATCTATAGGCCCAGGACAAATTTTATTGAGTAAGGGTCCAACATCGTCCAAGCTTAGTAAACGCCCAAGATTTGGGCTAGTGAAACTTTCCATCATCACATAAAGTAACGGTTATTAAACAGTTACTAATCATCTTATCACATCTCCAGGTTTCACAATCCAAGAAGTTACAAAAAGGTTGAACCATGGAAGTAATGGCAGTAATTAATACAACAGTTTCTGATAAATCGGCCATTATGGAGGAAGTGGTTGGTTATTGGGCGACGATCAGTTTCGATACAAGATTGAAAGAAACCGTTAACGAAGTATAAAATGAAAAGAGAATGAAAAGACAAGAATAATCAATCATTCTCAAAAATACAGAGAACTATGTAATTTCATTTCCTTTTAATGTTCTTATAAGCTTTATTTACTTTGCATTCTCATGTGCTTGTGCCCCTTGGAGGCATTTTGTTTTGCTTTTTCTTCTCTTCTCATAATTGTAATCTTCATAAATAAAACACCCTTTGTTTGGACTTTGTCTCAAAATGTTGTTGTCCCTTACACATCGTTTAAATCTTTTTAATTGTTAGCGAAAGTTCATTTTTGTGCAAAACAATTTGGCACGCCCAGTGGGACAGCTTTGGTGTTAGAGGATACAAGAAGTGAAACAATATACCTCATAAGAATTCAGATAAAGAGCCAGCAAACCAATGATTAGTCCAGTATGTGATCGAGCGATATGAGGAGTCGCAAAGTACTCTGAGAACAGAGGGACATGATCAAAGTCGTTATGAACCAATGACTGAATTGAGTCCTCGCACCATGCGCGCACTGCTTGGTGAACTCACGCAAGATGTTGTTGGATAGGTAAGTTTGTAAAATGTTCATACTATGGAAAAGTTTACTCAAAATGAAAATATACACTATGATAACATGGTCAAACAACTAGGTGTTTTAAATGAACTTATGAATAAGTTAGTGGGCCAGATTTGCCAACCAAATTTCCCAAATTTAGGAAATCACTTCCAGGCCAGAACTATTGTATGGCATAACTCCCCAGTCTTTAGTCCAAATAAGGGAATAAAACCACCTTTTGTACCATCAACGTCAAATTCAAAAGACGGTGGAATGGAAAATTTAGGTAATAGTAATGGGGCATCTAACATGGGGGTAGCCCGAATGCAAGAGAAAATATCCAAAATACTGGACAAAATGTCACACATGTTAACGATGGGAGAAATGTCCAAGTTAATGGAAATAATGTCTTAAATAATGGTAATTTGCCACAAATCCAGGGCCAAATAATAGGCCTTAAGTGATACCACCAGTAAACCAACCTATAGGTGTCCCATATGATCCCAATGTGTTGTTGAAAACCAAATCTTAGAGATAATGCAAGATCATATGGCTTTTAGGATGCGTCCTTTTATGAGGCCGACCTATAGGAAGCCGTATCCTGATTGGGTAGATCAGGCATACCCATGGCCTAGAGGATACAAAGTGCCAGAATTTTCATTATTCACTAGCCTGGGAGAAGTCTCTACGTTGGAACATATAGGGCGATTCACATTACAATGTCGAGAAGTAACTGATTATCACAAAATGAGATTGTTTTCTAGTTCATTAACAGGGGTAGCTTTTCTGTGGTTCATTAATTTGCCAGCAAATTCTGTCCAGACATGGCAACAATTGGAACAATAGTTCCACGCTCAGTTTTATAAAACTGAGTCCGAAGTTATTTTGACCGATTTGGCGAATTTACGTCAAATGCCGAATGAATGGGCAGAAGTTTTTCTTCAAAGGTTTAAAACATCTAGGAGCAAATGTTTTGTACCTTTACCTGAAAAGGAATTTGTTAAGATTGTTCAAAGTTGTCTAAGCTTTGACTTATAAAAGAAGTTTTAGGACAGGGAATTTCCTGACTTTTCGGCCAATGTGATTAGGTATGAACGTTTAATAAGAGAAGAAGAACAAATGAAAAATTCTAGCAAAGGAACTTATTATAGAGACCCGAATTTTGATATTCATATTGTTGATGAATATTATGATCAAACCGGAGTGTGTTTGGCCGAATTGGTTAAAGGAGATGCATATGCTTGTCCTTTGGTGGTCAAATTAGGAGTATCAGTACAAAATGAGCCTATGAGGGATGAAAACAAAAAGGCTAGAGTATTCTCATTTGAGGTGGCCAAAGTTGATATTATATTTGATAGATTGTATAAGGACAAACAAATAAAATTGAGCGATAAGCATAAATTGCCAAATCCTGAGCAAATTAAGGATAAAAAATATTGTAAGTGGCATAATGAATGGTCTCATACGACTAATAATTGTTTGGTTTTCGGTCATGTATTACAGTATGCCATCGAATCAGGGCGAATCACTTTTGAAGCTAATAAGAAGATGGCAGTGGATGAGAACCCTTTCCCACGGCCACTTGGGATAAATATGATAACAACTGGTTTCACAAATGGTTTACCTAAGTTCAAATTGGTAGTAGATGATGGAGAGGAAGACCCTGAGCCGCATCCCAGTGTTTTTAATGTCTCAAAAGAAAGGAAGTTAAAAGAGACGAAGGAATCTTGTGTGCTAGATGTAAAAGAGAAGTGAATGAGAATGTAGAAAAACAGGAGCATGGAGACATCATCATCGTCCTAGTGTGGTTCCAAACTTCCAGCCTATTGGAGGACAAAATGTACCATTTTATGGGAAACCACCTTTCGAGAGGCAATTCAGACCAATGAATGATAGTAGAACATTCAAACCACAACCTCGTAAATCAAATGTATGGCATTCATTCCAATATAGTGTCAGGAAGGGTGGTACCCTTTAATGAAATGACCAGGACATAACAAAGGCATTATTAGAGGAATTATGGACGAATGATGAGGCAACAACAGGGGATAGCACGTCCTAAAATGCCTAATTTACTCAAGGCAACTAATAAAGATGGTCTCAAGGATAAGAAGGAAGACAGTATGGGCGAATCAATGGAAGAATTACCATAAAGTTCTTCTGGGAGGTCAAAACTTGAACGAAGTAAGAAAGATGAAAATGACGACTATCTAGGGCAATCTATTACTATTCAATTTGGTACTTTGCCTCCAGTTTTGGCTAATAAAATATACTAGCCAACGAGCTCAAAAGTAAAGAAAATGAAGAGGTAGAAAGGAAAAATGATGAGGAAGAAACATGCATGTTGGAATGCAGAGAAGGAATTGGTCAAACATCTTGAGACGTGTATGAGGAAGAAGAGGATGATGGTATGACTGATATTGAAGAAGAAATTAACATGGAGACAGAAAGAAGAAGAAGGAGAGTCTCATATAATAATCTATTAAAATCAGCTGTATCAAGAAAGTGTCCAAGAGGTGGATTTGTTAGGTGAACCATCTGGACGATCCTTTGATTATTACGTATTGTATGGAACACCTAAGAGGAAAGTGAGTACCACGCTCTGAAAAGTACGGATCACCTCCAAAGATATTGCCACCCCCACATGTTGGGTGATCGAAGAGGAAGTGCAAGAGGAAAGTGATAGAAAAGTTCAAAAAGTAGAAGATCAGTGCGAAATATTGCACGTAAACCTCATGCAAGAAATTATTCCATAGAAGATAAGCAAGAAATTGAGATAGAGGTGGCCGAAAAGGTTATTTTTAGAAGGCCAACTGTAAAATTAACTAAACACCTAAGGCCATTATATGTGAAAGCTTTAGTCAATGGCATTCCAGCTCATTGACAATGGAGCAGCTATAAATACTATCCCATCCAGGATGATGAGAAAGTTTGCAAAGACAGAGGGTGATATGAACCCAACAGAAGTCATTCTCACGAGCTTCAATGGAGGAGCAACTTCAGCTAAAGGCGTAATGCCATTAGACATAACGGTGGAAACTACTACTAAAACTACAGTTTTCTTTGTAATAGATGGTCCTACTAGCTACAATGTACTATTAGGGAGAGATTGGATTCATGGAAGTCGTTGTATACCTTCGTCGCTCCATCAATGCCTGGTTTTCTGGAATGATAAAGGTGAAGCAGAAGTGGTGCAGGCAGATCATAGGCCCTTTGTCGCAGAAGCAAATTCAGTAGAGAGGTTCATGTATGAAGGAAATTATAGACCTGTCAGAGTAGTCCAAAATGGGGAAGAAACTCATATCGTCGCACAGAGTGAAGAATCATTTTCAGTAGATGCACTTACTGAAATGTTTGATCAAATGAGGCCAAATATAGTGGTCCTTGAGGAGCCAGTAATTGGCAAAAAGACAATCAAAAAGTGTTAAAGAATATGGCCAATTTTTAGGCCTTCAAAGCCAAACTAGTGGCTTTCAATAATGAATGTAAAGAAAAAATGAAAGAAAAAGCGGCATTAAGGACACTAAAGAACAAATTAGTAGCGTACGAGTTAGAGCAGAGTATTAGCTGAGAGATTAATAAGGTGGATTGTTTATAAGAAGAAGTGATGACTACAAAAAATTTGGACAATGAAGTGATGGTGATCACAAAACCCGGGCACGCTCAAGCACAAGATCCTTTGGTAAAGGTGAACATTGGAGATGGAGAAGAAGATCACCCAACGTTTGTCAGCCAAATGCTTAGCAAAGAGGTAAGTGACCAATTAATTGCTTTGTTAAAAGAATACAATGATTGTTTTGCTTGGGAATATGAGCACGTGCCTGGTTTAGATAAAAGTTTGGTAGAGCATAGATTACCAACTAAATCGAATTTTAAACCTCATAAACAACCTCCTAGGCGTTTTGCCCCTAATGTATTACCCGAAGTAAAGAAAGAAATAAAACAATTTTTAAAGGGGGGTTTTATTAGGATAGCCAGATATGTTGAGTGCTTATCAAACATCGTGCCTGTGTTGAAGAAAAATGGTAGTATTAGGGTATGTATAGATTTTAGAAATTTGAATTTAGCAATGCCTAAAGATGAATATCCAATGCCAACGGTGGATTCTTTAGTTGATTCAACTGCCGGACATATAATGTATTCTTTTATGGACGGGGATATAATCAGATCTATATAGCTGAAGAAGATATACACAAATCTTTCTTTAGATGTCCTGGTGCTTTAGGATGTTTTGAATGGGTAGTTATGCCTTTTAGTTTAAAGAATGGAGGAGCCACTTATCAAAGGGCAATGAATTTGATTTTTCATGATATGTTAGGCGAATTTGTTGAAGTTTATGTTGATGATATAGTGGTCAAATCACTTAAAGAAGAAGACCATTTTCAACAATTGAAACCTTCGTTTGAGCGAATGAGACAATATAAGTTAAAACTAAACCCTTTGAAGTGTGCATTTGGCGTTAATGCGGAAAATTTCCTTGATTTTTTGGTACACAAAAGAGGAATTGAACTTGATAAAAATAAAGCAAAAGCCATCCTAGAGGCTAAACCACCTAGTAACAAGAAAGAATTGCAAAGATTTCTAGGTCAAGTGAACGTTTTACAACGTTTCATCTCTAATTGTGCAGGGTGAACAAAAGCTTTTTCACCTCTTTTGAAATTGAAAAACCAGGACGAATTCGTCTGGAGTGAAGAGCATCAAAGGGCTTTTGATAGCCTGAAGACATACTTATCAAGTCCACCAGTGCTAGTTTCACCTATCCAAGGACGGCCAATGAAGGTATACATATCGGTTGAACAAGAGTCAATAGCTAGACTAGTCGCTCAAGAAGACCAATTTGGGGAAGAGAGAGTGATATATTATCTCAGTAGATAGTTAACAAAATGTGAATGTAATTATTCTGCTATTGAAAAATTATGTCTTGCTCTATATTTTACGTGTACTAAACTAAGGGCTTATCTATGGCCTATAACTATTTATTTAGTTTCTAAAGTGAATTTAGTTAAGTACATGTTCTCTCGCCCTATTTTACATCAAAGGATTGGTCTTTGGACTTTAGCACTATTAGAATTTGAAATAGAGTACATACCTCAAAAGGCTGTTAAAAATCAAGCATTGGCTAATTTTTTTGGCTGATCATCCATGCTTAGATATACCTAAAGAAATTGAGCTAGAAGTTGACTTATTGGAATTAAAACCTTGGGTTTATACTTTGACGGATCGAAAACTGCTGGGGGTGCTGAAGTAGGAGTAGTGTTAATAAATCCATTGGGGGTTTATCATAAATTTGCTTTTACCCTGAATGAAATATGTACCAACAATCAAGCTGAGTACGAAGCGTTGATTGTAGGATTAGAACTACTGTTGGAGTTGGGAACGAAAAATGTAGTCATCAGGAGCGATTCCCAATTAGTGATTTATCAATTGATTGGTGATTTTAAGTGCCAAAGTAATTCTATCATAAGTCAATATGACATCGCCCATGAATTATTGGAAGAATTTGATCAAGTGGAGCTTCAATACGTTAACAGAATGTATAACGACTTAGTAAATGAGCTGGCCCAAATAGCTTCGGGCTATTCAAAGATGCTAAATTTGGACTCTACTTGAAAATATGGAGTGATATTGCCTGTAGTACAATGGAGGGCGAAAAAGATTGATGTTCATTGCATACAAAATAAAGATGTAATAGATTGGAGAGAAGAAATAATGAGGTTCTTGAAAGAACCTTATAAGATGAATGATAGGAAAGTGAAATTATGCTCATTAAATTACGTGCTGATAGATGAGGAATTATATGAGAAACACTCAGACAGTGTGATATTAAAATGTGTAAATTTATAAGAGGCTAAAGTAATTATGGTTGAAGTGTATGAAGGAATATGTGGGGCTCATCAAGCTGGGCAAAGAATGAGGTGGTTAATTGTTAGGAGTGGATGTTTTTTACCTAAGATGGGCGAATTGTGTGTTCAATATGCTAAAAGTTGTTTAGAATGTCAATAACATGGTCCAATTCAAAGAATACCAACAAGAGAAATGGCACCTATTATTAAGCATTGGCCATTTAAAGGTTGGGCGATAGATCTGATAGGGAAAATTTATCTCCTATCGTCCAAGCAACACACGTTTGTAATAGTCCCTACAGACTTTTTCACCAAATGGGTCGAAGCGATACCTTTAAAGGAGATCTCTCATAGGAATATTATAGAATTCATTCGTGATCACATCATATATACATTTGGTATACCCTAAACTTTAATGACAGATCATGGAACTTCTTTAAATGGAGATCAAGTGAAGGAATTTTTGAGCGAATTTGGGATTAAGTTGGTAAACTCTGCACCTTATTACGCCCAGTCTAATGGTCAAGTAGAATCTTCTAATAAGATTTTGAAAAATATCGTAAGGAAAATGATAAACAAAAATGCCAGAAGTTGGCATGAATGTTTAAATAGAGCATTATGGGCTTATAGAACATCTCCACGTTCAAGTACTAAAGTAACTCCTTTCCAACTTACTTATGGGCAAGAGACAGTGTTGCCTATGGAGATTAACGTACAATCGATTAGAGTATACTTGCAGAATAGTTTAAGTGATGACGAACATACAGAACTGATTGCCCAAAATTTATTAGAACTGGACGAACTAAAGTTAGACGTCCTAGATAGATTACAAGTCCAAATAAGGAAAATGGCTACATACTACAACAAAAAGGTCATATCCAAGTTTTTTAGTGTGGGCGATTTAGTTTGGAAGACAATACTCCCATTGGATAGCAAGGATCCAAAGTGTGGAAAATGGTCGCCTAATTGGGAAGGACCATACAGAGTGAAGAATGTGTTACCTAATAGAGCATACCACTTAGAGGATTTGGATAGTACAAGGCACATGAAGTTTATTAATGGTAAATACTTAGAGAAGTATGTTCCCTCGGTTTGAGATATTGAACGATTAGGAATTTAATACACACGGCTATTATGCAAGTGAACAAAATACTCATTTCATTAATAAAATTGGCTACCATAACACATATATAAATTGGTTGCCATCACAAAATTGAATAAAGCAAAATGAAGGAAGATATTATCCTACAAAGGAGTAAGACGTTAACGTCTTAATTATAACTTCCCCCAAATAGAGCGCATCTGCTCTCTAAGCTTTTCCCATTTGCCGCGCTGGTCAATAGAGTCAGTGGATAATTCAGCCATAATTTCTTCATCAACTTTTAGATTTGAATAACGTTCAAGCAAAGATTTGGTTCATTCAACTTCTTGAGAGGCGTTACGTTTCTTAGTAGCCAATCTAGCCTTGCAGTCGTTCATTTTTGCCTAGATCTCCTTCGTCTGAGCAGCCAAACTCATCATCAAGGAGTCTTCAACCATGACATCAGAGGAGATTTCATTTAAGCTACTCTTAGCTTTCTTAATTTCATGATGTAAAGACTTTTTTTCATTCACAGTGTTAACATATTGAGTCTTCTTGGCCTTCAACTCCACATTTTTGGCCAGCAGAGATCTTATTTCCTGATGAATGATCTTCAAAGATAATTTAATGTCAGCTGGAAGTTTGAGTGAAGGAAGCTCAAGTGCTTAGGCCATTTAATTACTTAGACGCTCAAATTTATCCCATTGGTCGGTAGCACTAGAATTAACTATATCCATGTCCATGAAGGAGGCATACTCAAGTACTGCTTTCTTGAGAATGTTCATGTTTTCTATAGAGATAGTAGTAGATGCGCAGAAGGGCGACTGGCCAAAGAAGAACGAGCGACATAACCTTCCTTAACTTGTTCCCAAAATGTGAATAAATCTTGAATGGAGCACAAAATGGCGTCAACATCCTGTAAAGAAAAAATGCAATTACTTAGCATTTTCATTACAGTAAACAAAGTGAGCATAGAGGATAAAATAAAGGCTACCTCATTGGCTAACTCACCAGTAACTTTGGAGGAGGAAGTATGTCACTGGGCGATCCAACTGCTTGTGAAGATTTTCCTTTATCTGGACGAGTTGGTTCTTTCACAACGGGCAAATCGATTGGTGTTTCTGCAAAGAATAAACAATGGTAAATACAAGACCAATTATACGACTAAAGGAAAAAACCATAAATATATGCATATGTTACCTTCTGGTTCTACACTTGGAGGATCAACGCCTTGAAAAGGTGAGGGCTCTCCAACTGGCTGGGCAATTGAAGGTTCTTGGCCTTCAAGTTCTTTTTCAGGCAAAATTTCCTCATTGGATGGTATAGATGGGGGAGGGCTTGAAGGAATAAGTGGAACAAGATTTTTCAAATGAGAGATAGAACCCCTCTGTAAATAATAGGTAAGCGAAAACCATATTCTCAAAATACCTTTCTTCTAATGAGTGGAAGAGCATCATCATCATCATCATTATCAGACCACTTTGATGGGCCTAAGGCTGGCCGTTTACGGCTCTCCGGTTTGAGCGGGTGGAGAACTAGATTGGAGCGAAGCCACTGTAGAGCATCTAGTTCGAACCGGTGGGGATTTTGAAGGATAAGAAGAGGGCACAGGATATCTGGTAGATATAGGCACAGTAGGAATGGGAACGGGAATAGAAAAAATGAAAGTTTTAGAAGGCCCTAACCCCTTAAGTAAGTGAAAAGCATGATTGATGCTAGTGGTAAATAATCTACGTTTCACATAAGGCCAAAATTGCTCAAAAAGAGGATGAAAAATAGAAGTAGGTTTAAAAGGGGCTAAAGAAAACCCAGCCATTAAAGAAACATTGCGAACATCAATGGTTTGTGCTTCCACCTTGGTGATGGTATGAAAACGTTCTTTGAAAATCTTTGAATAACAAGGAGGATGGGCCAAACTCAAGTTGACGAGCAAAGAATTGGGGAGCATAAATTTCAACCCCATCCTTGGTGTTTGTTCCAATCAAGATGTCATAGAACAACTCGCCCAACAAGGTATTGAGCCCAAACGGGTAGAACAACACTTACTTCATTTAAAGTAAGAGGAGGTTGTACATAAATTGGAGTTTGATGGATTGAGAAAGGAAAGAAGGAGAGAATTGAATTTAGATTGTAAAAGAAGGTAAAAACGTCCCTATTGAACATATCAACAGGGGCTAATTGTTTGATAATCAGCCCGTAGCAACTAACTAATCGAGGAGGAATTGAAGGGGCCCCAAACTGTGGAAAGTATGCTCTCAACCACAACTCTGCGAGCCATAGAGGCCCACTAGTAGTATGAGATGCATTAGTTCTCAGTTGGAACTGAAGATAAGCCATACCTCCATAAAAAGCGGCCAAATAAAAGGAACAAAGGTTCAAAGTAGAGATGGCAAAAATATCCGATCCGCTCTGAACCCGATAGATACCCGATCTGAATGGAGCAAAAAATACTTGATCCACGGGTTGGCGAAGCAGATCGAGATAGATATCCATGATCCGCCACGGATCTCGGGGCGAATCAGATTGGGGCTACCCCGTATTTTAAAAAAAAGATTAAATTATAACGAGATAAAAAATTTGGGGCAAGGGCTACAATTGCAATTTCAAATTTGTTAATTCTCAAACCTAGGTTCTTGATTCCATGAAGTCATGAAGATGAGATGATAAACAATTTGTTTGTTTGTTTTTTATTGTGTATTTTGGAGTATCAAATTTTTAATTAAGTAATTGATGTCATTTGTTTCTTTTGGACATTTAATTAAGTAGTTAATGTATTTAGAATGTTGTTTAAACTCTATAGTATAGTAGTAAAGCTTGTTTCAATATATTTTAAATTTTTTGAATGCTCAAAAAAAATGGATCAGTGAACGGATCAGGGCTCTGATCTGTCCCGATCCGCCCTGAAAAATGGTGGATCGCGGGGTGGATTTGGATTTTCTACAATTATTGCGGGACGGATTTGGATCAGGCCGATCTGTCCCGCCCCGCCCCGATCCACCCCGTTGCCATCACTAGTTTAAAGACCTACCATGTGCCAATTCATATGCAATAGGCAAATAGGCCATAGAAGGTTTGAGACTAGGCACACAAAGAACATATTTACACAGCCAGACCTGAAGAAAAGCCACACGCTCTGCATGGGTGGGTTCAGCACCAGAGTTGTTGTAGAGCTCTTGCATTTCCAAATAGGAGTCAGTGAATTTCTTGTCAAACTTTGGGGCAGCGGAAAAGATCAAGATAGCAGGAGAAATGTTGTCACCTAAAGGTGAGAGGTTGACTAAGACACCAACATCCCTCAGAGTGATGGGCATTAGGCCAAGTGAGAAAATGAAGGTATTATATTCAAATGACCAGAAACTTAAGGCGATAGGAAAGAGTACGGGATCGTAAAGTGGGGGACGTGTAGCAATTTCTAAATGGTCAAAAAATCTAGCACGATCAAAAATTGCTTTAGTGGAGCTATGTTCCATCATACGTGCATGCCAAAGGTGGAAAGTTGTATCATCTTTGGGCCAGGTACGAATACTTTTGTCACAAATTAGCTTTAATGGAAAAGGGGTCCTAGAAATGAGGTTCTTGAGTACAAAGGAAAAGTTGGGCCATAGCTGCTCGCCCAACAAGGTCCGCATCATTAAACAATGGACCTAGACAAAACTCATTCAATTCAGGTTTGGATGGTAAAAGATAAGATGGGTTTACGTAAGGTCTAGTCAGAAGTTCTTGGAAATCTTCGAAGCTGATGAGATTATCGGAAGGATTCTTTGAAGTCATATGACTGCCTAAATATGAACTAAGAAGATGAACATTGTTTCTTTTATAGAAGAAATAAGATGTGGCGACGTGATGGAGGCAGAACGTGGCTGTAATGGTGCGATGTAGTGGCGTGCTCTTAGGTTTATAAAAAGTTACATGGTACTGTGCCTTTTGGGATGCAGAAGATAAATGCCACTGAAAAAACATAAAAGATGAATATGGCCAGAATTAATAATTGATATCAATTCGGCCATATTGGGGGGTAATTGTTGACGTGCAGAAATAAGGCCCACTTAATGAGCCCAAAGAAGGGGCCCAAGTGAATCTATAAGCCCATGACAAATTTTATTGAGTAAGGGTCCAACATTGCCCAAGCTTAGTAAACGTCCAAGATTTGGACAAGTGAAACGTCCCATCATCGCGTAAAGTAACGGCTATTAAACAGTTACTAATCATCTTATCACATCTCCACGTTTCACAATCCAAGAAGTTACAAACGGTTGAATCATAGAAGTAATGGCAATAGTTAATATAGCAGCTTTCGATAAATTGGCCATTATGGAGGAAGTGGTTGGTTATTGGGCGACGATTAATTTCGATAGAAGATTGAAAGAAACCGTTAAGGAAGTATGAAAAGGAAAAGAGAATGAAAAAGACAAGAATAATCAATCATTTTCAAAAATATAGAGAACTATGTAATTTCATTTTCTTTTAATGTTCCTATAAGCTTTATTTAGTTTGCATTCTCATGTGCTTGTGCCCCTTGGAGGCGTTTAGTTTTACTTTTTCTTCTCTTCTCATAATTGTAATCTTCATAAATAAAACACCCCTTGTTGAAACTTTGTCTCAAAAGGTTGTTGTCCCTTACACATCGTCTGAATCTTTTTAATTATTAGCGAAAGTTCATTTCTACGCGAAACAACTTCTTTGTTAGTCCATCAAGACAATGGGACTAAAAGTAAGAATAGAATTAGCAATAGAATTCTAGGCGATTGGACTGCATGGGATCGAATGATTGCACAGTTAAACATGCAACATTTGCATCTTATGAGTTCTTCCATCTGTCACACTAGTTCAAAGCAGCACCTTTCTACCCAAAATTTGACCAAAACAATATAGAGGACAATTGATTAAGATAGTAACTTTGCACAATCATCTTCGAACAACGATTTTAAACATGAGAATCATTCTACTATATTTGCCACGATAGGTACGATGAGCAAAAGCAAGATGTAACCACATGATATTTATGTTTATGTATTTTTTTCATTATTTTTAGATTGTACTCATATCTGTTTTTTATTTTATTTTTGGAAGTCAAGCCTCTTAGTGCTAATTTCTTTTGTTAATAATAAAAAAAGATCACCTTGTGTGATCGAATTATGCAAATAAAAGGTAAAATGGAACTATTAGTTGGCAAATTTTTTACTGTGGGGTGTAAATTATTGATGTGGTGTGAGAACCCTTTCAACTTGGCCCTAACTGTAGGCACTCCACAGTAGAAAAGCTTCCTCTAGAGTAGGGATGAGGGATCAATAATTTCTAAGCTCACAAGTGTGAGTCTTACCAAAAAAACACACCACAAGTTCACCAATCAAAAAAAAAAAAAAAAAAATGTGATGTTATGATTCAGCTGTCTTTTTTTTTTATGTAACTGTTCGTGATTAAATTGTTACAACATAATACATATTATGTTACTTAACAATTTTGTTCTATAACACATGTTATAGAATTGGTTATTATGTAACACGGCTAACAAAGATGTTACAAATACATTGTTTTGTAACTCTGATTTTTATTTGATGTTCTGTAATACTGAAGTTAATATGATGTTATTATGTAATACATGTTACACAATTGGTTACTATGTAATAATGAATGATAAAAATGATACAAGTTGTTATTGGTACATTGATATTTAAATATTATGTTTCTAACATTGATGTTTAATTCGATGTTTTGATTCGTAATGCCCTATTAATAACATGTATCACTGATTGATACAGATGATATAATTGAGTATATTATGATTTGTTTTCTGTTAAAATTTTTATTATTTGTTACACTTCAAATTTTGTAACACAGATTGTTACAATTGTTAAAATTGAATAGATCATGATATCTATTTGTGGTTGTTACAAATATTTCTGCTACAAATAATATATATTTGACACTTATGTTACACTTTATTATAATATGTAGTCGATGATTGAATTTAATGTTTATTTGTAATTTTCAGGATGGAGACTTCTGTATAAATCCTAATGACAGAATTGGAGCGAGAGTAATGGTGTCAGCACTTGACGACGTGAGCACCTCACGACGTGATCATCTTTCTCAATCAAATGGTGAATAATGCACAAAAAGGGCTGTTGGGTATTACATGTCTTGGACACTTTATTGATGTAAATGAAAATCATCTTCAGCATCAATTGATACACAAGATGTTGTTAATAGAGGTGAGGTAGCTAAACCAGCAAGAAATGTGATTCAATATCTTTGGCAGATTACTGAGATTTTCAATCAAAGAGTTCTATACAGTTACTGGTTTGAAATGGACTGGTCATGATGTCGTACCTAAGATTCGCACTACTAAAATAAAGATCACCTTGTGTGATCGAATTATCCAAATAAAAGGTAAAATGGAACTATTAGTTGGCAATTTTTTACTGTGGGGTGTAAATTATTGAAATGGTGTGAGAACCCTTTCAACTTGGTCCTAACTGTAGGCAC
The DNA here is from genome assembly GCA_023638005.1 of Forsythia suspensa. Taxonomy (NCBI): domain Eukaryota; kingdom Viridiplantae; phylum Streptophyta; class Magnoliopsida; order Lamiales; family Oleaceae; genus Forsythia; species Forsythia suspensa. The sequence continues at coordinate 17,792,542 of CM042667.1, forward strand.
TCCACAGTAGAAAAGCTCCTCTAGAGTAGGGATGAGGGATCAATAATTTTTAAGCTCACAGGTGCGGAGTCTTACCAAAAAAACACTCCACAAGTTCGCCAATCAAAAAATTAAAAAAAACAACCACTGTTTTGGGAAAAATATGTTTTAACTTAAAAAGCAAAATTACTCACTTATACATATGAAGACGGATTACTTGTGTCTTATGAAAATTAACAAATGAATCTTGCTAAACAAGATGGATGTAAAAAAATGCATATTTAAGGAGATTTTTTGTCAAATTAGCAAAGATAATTCTGAATTAAAAAAAATTATAAATAAATCTTAATAAGCTTTAATACCACTTCTACATGTAGTTCTTGCTTCAGCCCATGTTATCTATTGGGTACAGGGACAAGAAATAAATGGGTGTGCCCAGTATATAAAGAGGCTAAATTGGGTTTGAGCATTTTTCATCTAGGATGGGAGGCATGGGCCCCAACATGACCTAATAAAATAATCAAATAATTACAAAATTATATTATACTCGTATTAAACCAGAAACCACCTAAAAAATCGATAGTGAAACATTTCAACAATATTAAAAGTCTAATATGGAACTAGAAACATAAAATGGATTAACAAAGTAGCAATCACACGTCCAGGACATTAATACACAACTACAACTAAAAACGCTTTTCATTACTGATAGACTTCAAAAGGGAAAAAGTAAAAAGAAAACCCAGAGACATATCACAAAAGAGGGGAAGAGAGAGAGAGATATGTGTCACAAGATTGGATAAAAAAGAAGAGAAGAGAAGAGTGAAAGTACATGTCATAGGTCACCAACTGTCGTCTACCTCCAAAAAATTGCTTGCAGTCTCACTTTGAGGGGATCACACTTTATTTGTAAGAGTAGAGGACTTGGGCACGCATGGACTTTTTACTTCTCTTCTCTAATCTCCAATTCTTTTCTAATTTAAGGTTGGGTTGTGTTTAAAGTAGCCCAAAAAATCCTATAACTTTCTAGGCTATGAAAATTAAATCAGCCCTAAAAGCTGAAGCGGGTTAGAAAAAGGTCCAAAAAGGCAAGACTAAAAAGTCCAAACCACAGCTCCCCGAGACATGCAAGTCTTGGATGTATTGGATAAAGGTCAGTCAAATGTTGAACTATAAGAGGGTTTTTAACTGTGTAGACAATGAAAAGTCACATATGCGGACAGACGACCTAGAGTGCTCAAATTTATTAGAAAACAAAATTAGGAAAAGGCCAATGCTTCAAATATTTAATAGATACAGCAATACAGGGATCGGTCATCAAGAATTTTCAATGCTTTAGATGAGCTCAAGATATAGAGAAGAGAGAGGCTTACTGCTTGAGAATACGTCAAACCATTGATCAAGTGTGGGATGACAGCGAAAGAAGGCATGTGAGGTCCTATGTCTTGATTATAACCATTTATTGGTTATTGGGCCACAGTGGCAATTAAGGAAGAACTCACAGTAATAGCTAGCCGGACTCTGACTCCTTACCAGACATGAAAGAAAGGATACATGAAAGAAAGGATGGATTAATCAAAGATGAACTTTCATTTATAAACCAAATACCGGCAAGCATAAAAATAATCTAATGTTTTTGTCTCATACCCCCTCTCGAAGCGTGAATCCCGACAGTGCCATTACGAACAGCCCCGAGATGCGCAACATGGGCTGGACTCTAGCTCTAACCGATAGGGTATTTCTAGCTTCCTAGCTAGCTCCATGCTGGTGCGTGTATACTCGCGTGTTTACACACAATCACATGAGTAGACACCACGTTCCTCTGGAAAGCTCCTCCATCACTTTCCTCCCCTTCTGCTACAAAAGCAAGCAATCGGCGATGGTCCTTGCTTATTCACACGGGATTCCACGTGTCCCATGCTATTCGGGTCAGAGTGTAAGATAGTAATGCTTTCGGCTACTGGACTTTTGCCATCTAGAGTGCAGCATTCGTGCTGCTTTCCTCATGTGGATCCTATCTCCTTCCTTCTTTTTTTCTGGTTCCCGTGCGTATAGATATTTTGAATACTATAAAAGGCTCATTGTCAAAGTAATTAAAACACCTACATATTAGAAAGGAAAATCCCAAACACGTTAAATCTTATCCAAACCATGCATTAATTGTGTGCTTACATGAAAATTCTATATCACATTTTGCTAAATTCCTGTTATTCGATAGTCTTGCTAATAAGTGTCCGAGGATAATTGTCAAGCGCATGTTTGGTAGTGTTGAAATTATTTTTAAGTACTTATATTACAAGTTGGCGGTGAATGTGTGGATAAAAAGTGGATTGTAAGTTGTGGGTCCTATGAAATATGTAGATAAAAATTATGTTTGACTAGTTTGACCAGCTTAAATTATAATTTAAGCATATCCAAACATGTGCTTAAGTAGAAATGGAAAAAAGTGGACACTAAGCTACAAATGGGTAGATATTAGACTTTTCCAGTGTGACCAGTATGTAGGTTGGCAAAAATTTATAGACATGGTGGAATAATATAGTCTTAAACAATGTCCCTTACCAAAGGTAGTCATTAAATTTGCCTACGAGAAAGAAAAAATTTTCATTTTTTCCTACTGACGGGAGCCTGCAAACAAACTAAAAACGTTCACCTGACAATAAATTTAACCTTCGGGCCAAAACATACATGCACAAATAATTCAAGAAAGAAGCAAATGGAGGAAGCACCATAAAGTTACAACATTTGTTCAAATACATCAGTACAAGTATATAATTTGCAAGTCAGATAACAAAATCAATAACATCCTGCTCTTCTTGTGTTTATTTGTGCACAAACAAACCAAATCTTGTTTTGTATCTATTTTTATCATCCACATTTGCAACAGAAAGTCTTAATGAAACAGTTATTTTTTTAAGCTCTTAATAATGGAATGGTATAAAGTTTACCATATATTTCTAAACAAGTCTACTGCTTCCCTGCGGTGGGATTCGACCGTATGATGAGAATGGGTTGAGATTTAAACATCTTTGTTCCCGATTGAGTCTTAATGGATGAGGATCACGATCTGAATTGCAGTAGTTATGGTTTTAAAATTATGGTAGTGAGTAGAGCAATAAAAAAATCGTTTGAGGAAAAGTTTCGTTTGAGAATGAGATCGAAGAGGTGGGGTCACACATATGTATATTTTGGGTAAATTCAACGAATGGCCACCAAACTTTAACCCAATTACTACTTAACCACCAAACTTTGAAAGGTATCTCAAAACCCACTCTTCTTTCTATTATCTTACCCATCGACCACCCAATGTCTAACAATGTTTAATTATTAATGGGACGTCCTATCGTGGCAAGTGAAAATATGACATGGCGTGTTGACATCATTAATTCTGACTCAGTCATTAAAAACGCATGTCAAACACTCTCTTAAATTATTCATTTGAAACACGACTTCAATTGAGCACTTCATCCAAGAAAACCATCCCATTCCTTCAATTTGGATGATTTAAAATGAATGATTTAAGGGAGTGTTTGGCATGCATTTTTAATGACTGGGTCAAAATTAATGATATCAACACGCCATGTCATATTTTCACTTGCAACGTTGGACGTCCCAATAATAATTAAACATTGTTAGACATTGGGTGGTTGATGGGTAAGATAATAGAAAGAATAGTGGGCATTGAGATGCCTTTCAAAGTTAGGTGGCTAAGTAGTAATCAAGTTAAAGTTTGATGACCATTGGTTGAATTTACCTAATTTTTTTATC